>OX438901.1:2427500-3627500 GCA_949316265.1 Diarsia mendica | reverse complement strand
TCCACTACCTGTTTAAAAGAAACTTAAACTATTTAGGTCAAAGCATTAAAAAAAAATAGTACCTAGATACAGACCTACTTTGTTATGAACAAAAACTCCTGTCGTTATGCTATGGTTTCTGGCCGCCTATTTTCGCCTCTTGGTAGGTACACCTACACAGTGGGTTTTGTTTATTAATCTTTGTTTCTTTAAAATAAGCGTTAGAAGACTGACGCAAACTTGCACCGCGTTGCAATAATACTCCTATATTTCTTTTGTAATGTTTGTATGGACCATCGCAAACATATTGAAATAATAGGGGATCGGACAAAAAAAAACTAATTAGTCCGTCAGATAGATTTCCAAAAATTATTGGACACGTATTTTTTCTTTTTTCACGTAAACTTTTTTTTTTTTTTTTTTTTTTTTTTTTAGTTAATGTAATTACTGCAATCTGTCTCCTCATGGACATTCAGCAATATGTTGATTATTATTGCAACTCTTTGTGGTCTAAGTCCAGCGACATAGCCACTTCAATGTAGGGGACAGTTGTGCTTACAATGTCCTAATCTTATCTACTGTGTTATTGACACAAATCTAAAGGTGTTTTCCTTTGGAGTCTTGAGAATATGATTCTCGGCTTCATCAGCTCTGCAGCAAGCTCGTTGGAATGGTTTAGTATACGGTCCCTGTATTTTGGCATCACTTTCGTTATTTCTTCCTTAATTGTTGGAATTCCTAAATCGTGGTGCAACCTTTGATTAGTCATGTACCAAGGTGAGTCAGTGATAATTCTTAAGAGTTTCGACTGAAATCTTTGCAATATTTCTAGATTAGAATTAGCTGCAGTGCCCCACAGCTGAATTCCATACGTCCAAGTCGGCTTCATAACGCACTTATATATGAGTAGTTTATTGTTAAGTGAAAGCTTGGAATTTCTATTTAGCATCCAGTAATATTTTCTGAGCTGTGTACCAAGGGCTTTACGCTTAGTAAATATGTGCTTTTTCCACGTAAGTCGTCTATCCAAATACAGTCCAAGATATTTCGCTTCATCGGCCTGAGGTATAACAACATTATTCAATGTGACAGTTGGGCAAGTCTCTTTCCTAAGTGTGTAGGTGACATGTACTGACTTAGTTTCGTTGGCTTTAATACGCCATTTCTTAAGCCAAGACGAGATATTATCCAGGCTCTCTTGGAGCTGATAGGATGCTTTGGCAGCGTAAACTTAAAATGAAGACGATACAGTGCTTCGAAAACTCGTGTGACGTCATAATGATAGTTATACATTTTGACGACACAAGTGACGTTTCAAGCCAAGCCCCACTCCAAGATCTTTGACGCGTTTTATCTTCGTCATTTTTTATTGATTTGATAAAACAAAAAACACGTATTCAATATTTTTCGATAATCTAACTTACGGACTAAACAGAATCATATTATTTTGACCCAGTCTGCCCGATACTGCCGTCATTAGACAGCGGTAATTTCGCAACACAATATTCCAAAATTACCATAAAACCATTATAATATATACCATTACCATAATTTTCAGGATAGCAGATCAACTGAGCAAAATATTTGGTTTGGTGATATTCATTCACGTCGTGTTCGCTTCGCTTGAGATTTGCTTCTTTGGATTTTTGACTGTGGTTTGTTGCAATTTCATTTATTACCTATCTAAATCTGTCTTACGAATAAAAACCTTTACCTAACAGAGGGACGATGACTTGCTTTTAAGAAAATATTCCGTTAACACATCTTGGACTTGACATAGCCAGCTGTGTTTCAGAAATAGCTCCAGAAACAATGCAGTTGCAAAAAGCCGCTAGACTTAGCTCGAATCGCGACGACCCCACCTGAACAAAATTCAGCTATGCTAGGTACCGAGTACCGACCGAAAATTTTGATTGACTCGGTTATAATAAGTATAATAAGTAATTGCTTTGGGTCGGATTAATTAATCGGCAACTACCGAAAAAGTGTTTATCACCCTTAGTACTTACTGATCTACAAATTGAGCCCGATTACTTATTTGTAAAAGCAGCTACTAAGGTTTAAGTCCTCACCTGTTGTTTCTGTCATCTGTGGTCCTCACCCATATTGCACATGAATACAGTAAAACTTTTCAATTCAAATGTCATCCCGTCTTAAGCAACAGGGCGCATTCAGCTCCTTATTTTGAATCATGTCCCACCCACTGTGCGTTTTTCCACGATAACGATAGGTACCTACATTGCGTATGAGAAAACAAAACAAATTAAAGGGGTTTGGGTAAAGTTGGCGTCGTTTTGAAGTTGCGCGGCCAGTAATGAAACTTGGATATTTTGAAAGAACAGAATAAAGCGATCAAAAAATATTATGGAGGCATTTCTCTAAATCTAATCGGAACGGAGATATTTGGTTTTGAATTGCTCATTAAAATCTAAAAAGTTATCCTGTCGTATTTTTTTTAGAATCCAGACGGCACGGTTGGTGCAGTGACTCAAGCAGTTGACTGCTGCGCTACGTGTCGCGGGTTCGATTCCCACACGGGGCAAATATTTGTATGACCTAACCTACATATAGTTGTTTCGGGTCTGGGTATTTGTGTGTTTGAGTTTAAATGTTTGTGAATGCACCCACGATACAGGAGAAGTTCCTAGTGCTGGCCAACGAAGAAAAAAAAATCAAAATAAATTAAATACGTACCTACGTAGATTGCATGACTCGATGTCTGTTATCTATGGGCTGATGCATTTTAAAGACTTGGCATTTCCTTGGACATTGTGATCGTTTGTGTATTGTGACAGACCCAGCATACCTCTTTAGACTCATATGTTTAAGATTTGGATGTATAACACCATGGATGTAATTAACAGTGCATTTTGAATTTGTTGCCAGCGAAGTCTGAATCGTGTCGGCGGGACTCGTATTGCACATTCATCTAGCTAGACGGACATTTACGTGTACATTCTTGTAGAAACTGCCACACAAGGGCTGGATGCAATATTGCTCTTGTATTATTTATTCCTTTTCCCAACTATGTTGGGGTCGGCTTCCAGTCTAACCGGATGCGGCTGAATACCAGTATTTTACATGGAGCGACTGCCTATCTGACCTCCATGTCCCAGTTAATACTGGGTAATACGATACCCTTTGTTAGGTATATATGGCAGCCGGGAGCAACAGCTTAACGTGCTTTCCAAGGCACGGAGGAAACTCGGTATATAATTCACACCCACCCATCCACAGATCAACCTAGGCAAGCGTGGCTTAACCTAAAGATCGACCCCGAGTAGCAGTTATTATTAAGCCAGCTCTAATATCAACCTTCTAAACACATAACTAAGATTTCTTTACGCAGAACAGTAATTGAAGAAGACATTTTTATAATCTTCAAACGCAAATATCTCAGCTTAGAAATGACTTAGGACAAAAATAATTTAACATTTATGTGTATTTGACACAGCACAACAAAATAACATGAAAATTAAAAGTGGCCGCTGAAAAAAAAAATGACGCCACTAGCCCATACAAAGTTACCCAACCCCCATAATTGGATTCCCACAGCGTTCCTGAATTTTTTTCTTGTACCTACCTACCTTATTTACCTATCTTAGTATATAGGTATCATAGGTACTAAATCCCCATCAGTTTGCGGAGGGCTACCTGTAATGTATTACTGGTCTCGATTTTACCTAGTTACAAATAAGTAGGTATTAGGTCATGTTTTACTACTTTTCAGAGCTCAGAAGTTGCCGATGCAGCTTATCAAAGCTATTGGTATGAGAGTGATGTCAAAGTCAAGAAGCTCATCTTGTCTATTATAATAAGGTACCACCAAAGCTTTATATACCTACCTAGGTACCCCATCCATCCATTTTTTGAAAAAACAACCGACTTCAAAAACACCAAAAAGAGAAAAATAAACTTCAGAAGAAAAATCAGCTTCTGAAGTCGGTGACATTGTTTGTTTGATTTTATTTTTTTGCCACCGACTTCAGAAGCTGATTTTTCTTCTGAAGTTTATTTTTCTCTTTTTGGTGTTTTTGAAGTCGGTTGTTTTTTTTGCAAAAAAGTTTTTTTTATTTTTTCATTTTTAGTTGTAAGTACCTATAATATCCTATACAAATATTTACTATGCATTTAACATTCAACCAAGAAACCTAACCCTTAACCTTCAAGATTCCCCTATTTTTGCTTTCAACTCTTAACCGTTGAGGAGTAGTACCTTCCATTATCAGCTCATCAACATGAAGACAAGTGATGACTGCTAGATGCGAATACTTGAATAGCGTCAGAAAAAGCACGAAACACGTAATAGGTACGTGTCTATGAAATTCATATATAACAACTAAAAAAATGTGTATTGTACACATCTGCATACCCCCTCAGAGCATACAGGCGTGATGTTACGTCATGATAATGTATATTCAATAAACATCCAAGCGATTCCAGCAATTACGACAGATTTGCCGTCTATTTTTGAAGAGTTCCATTGTATATCTCCGAAGATCAGCACCAGATCTTCACCAAATTAAAATGGGACCACCTCAGGAGTATACTTCTTTCAAATAAAAAAAAGAATTTTGGGAATCGGTCCACAAATGGGGGAGAAATCAGGTAACATACATAAAAAAAAAAAAACATACACACGAACATAGTAACCTCCTTTTTTGAAGTCGGTTAAAAATGGCACTGTCCTAGTGTCCTATTATCCTATTATTGCAATATTATTTATGCAATTATGTTTTAGGGCGCAGCGTCCCAGCTATTTATCAGCAATGGGGTTTTCACAATTGACACTCAGATCTTTTTCAAAGGTAATTTCTAAGGTCCAGCAGTCAGTTTTGACCTTAATTTTCAAAAACATGTCTAATCATCTACTTAATGCTTAGTTTTTTTTTTATATTTTGCCTTCTACTACGTTCACTTACCTTAAAACTTTCAATAAATAAATAATTCGTCCTTTCCAGTCCTTTAGTAATGCTTTTATATTTTTCAGATCATGAGCTCAGCTTGGACCTACTTCTCACTTTTGATCCAAGTGTATCAAGAAACCTAAGCAACTCCCTCATTAGACTAATTACCTACATGTAATACTAGTCCTATGTGAATCTTATTTTCAACTCAATGCACCAATGTGGTTTACTGCATTCCTGAATAATTTGTTTTACTCAGCAGTTTGCTTTTGTATCACATTTCACACCGTGAGGGAATACTTTTTGTAGTTTAGTTCATCACCACTGCTTGCCATGCTGCATCGTGAGGAAACCGGCATGTCCTAGATATAGTCCTCCTGACCGTTTCCGGTCACGGCAGCCGATCTTAGCGCGGATATGTTATAAAGTACCTACACAAGTGTGTGCGCAGGCGCTGGTGCACTCTCTGTTCCTTTACTCTCATAGTCCGATGGGACGACAATCCATCAGGCGCAGGATGAACAGCTTAACGTGCTTTTCGAGGCTATCACACCACCAAACTCCCGGCTACAACTCAGAAACTCATGGAAAAACACTAAGAAATTATTCCCGACCGAGGAATCGAACCCAGGACCTCTCAGCAGTTGCCCTTGCAACCACGAGACTAACGGGGCAGTTGCTAATGTCCTAGAAACAAACATACGAAGAGAAGAATAAGATGGCAATTCACGTGGAAAGTTTCAGGGCCGGTTTCACCACTTGCTGATAAGTCCCTGATAGCCTATCCGGAACTTATCTGCCAGATAAACTACAACTTTTGATAGCATTATCTGTCAGATAACTGTCAGATAACTATCCGACACTTTATCCGTAACCGGTGAAACTGGCCCTAGTCTCCTATTGCAGAGAGGAGCCCTGTGTCCCAGAAAGGGGAACACTAAAGAAAGGCTATTTATGACTATGCTTTTCACATTGCAGTTGAAGCAGGCACTAGAACTAGCTAATAAAAAATCTTGCTTACCTTACCTACGTAGATACCAAACTATAGTGTTTTATTTGAATTGTTCCTCATTTTCAGCGCTGAATGTTGTTGAGGGAACAGGGCCGGTGGTGCTGCGTCAAGCCGGCCCCATAGAGTGCTATAGGGACTGCAGTTGCTCGGTCAGACCCATTACATCACAAGATCTAGCTAGATCGACATTTCGTATTCCCCTTTTTCTTCTCGAAAACTGAACCGATTAAATTATTTTTTACTTTAAATTTTAAAAAGCGTCTGGCTATCCTACCTACGTGCCATTTTATGAGAAAATAAAAATGATTGCTCTAGAAGCATTATTCAGGTAGAAAGGGGGGACTATATTTGTAAAGCGAGAATCGCGAATCGCTCAACCGTGTTTCTTCTTGAGGTATTTCATTTCTCTGGGTATCAAGCAAAGCTGTTTTACATAGTTACCAAGTAAAGGGTTCTAAATACGAGTTACCTTACAATAAAATAACAGCAAACTTTATCCAAGAAAATATATTTCCTTCTAAACACAACTCAGTATTATTGTGCCACAATGTATAAATTAAATTCATTTCAATTCCGTTTTACTATGACAATAAGGTACAATGTTTACTAAATAAACAAACATTTAATAAATTTGGACGAGTTCAGGGGTTTTCTAGTTGCATAATAATTTTATTAAGTTATAATTATCTAATAATACTTATGATTCATGAACATTTCTAATAAGCTTAATTCTAAGGGTAGAGCCGTACTAAGTGAATTCGCAAAATTTTCTAAATCTAAACTATGCAGATGGCGTTACAACCGCTTGTATCATCACTTCTGATTGGTCTGTTATCACGTATAGAGAAACGCTTGCTTCTGATTGGTCCAATGGGGACGGTCTGGCAAAGCTCACTGTAGATGGCGCGGCCTTAGTTAGGTCGCTGACCAATGAGGTCACACTATTTTGAATTTTAACGCCTCATGTGTCATTTAATTTGCAATTGCCTTCTCCATTATGAGATTCCACACACGGTTGCAGCCAATTCTGCTTTAAAAAGCTCTTTTTGGTCTGACTATTCGCGATTTATAATCGCAGTACTATTTCTACGGTCAAAATATTTGGCCTAGAGCTATAAAGATGTGATCCTGGTAATTTTTGGTCTACGAATGAACGAGAAAAAGGTTTCAAAAGGTCCCTGTAGACTTATCGTTACAAGACAAATGACTAAATCTAAGCAAATTCTGGTTGCCTAATCTATGAATGGACCCAAATATGGTCTGGTAGGACATTAGTTTATCTAAGCTCGACATTATAAGCTACCTACGTTTGCGTATACATAGACAAGCTAAGTATGTGAGCAGCACAATAAAATTGCTTAACATTTTCATACAGGTGGGCTTCATGTGGACTTTTTGTTACTACGATTTGAAACAATGTTTAGCCAAAAAGTGGTCAATTCAAAATATTTTCAGGTAGATATTCTATTTTAATTTTTGATTAATTCCGATGGATACTCTATTTTTATACCTACCACATCAGCAAAGGACGAAGGTCAAAAATTCAATAATCCCTGTTTTCAACACTGGTTAACCAAGGAGGTTTATTGCTACTAAACTAAGCAGTCCTTGGCCGACCAACCAAAGTATTTCATGCTTAAAAATAATAAACAATTTTATCGACTGCTCACATCAATATGCGGGTTATTAAAAGTTCTAAATCGCTACAGGTAAACGGGGATGGAATTATAAAGCACCTAGATTCTAGGTTCTAGTCTACATATTATGGCCTATGAGTGCCAGCTATAACTACTACACACATTTTCACGATCTATTTTTTATTACAGATATTTGAAAATAGATATTTTTCAAGCCACCATAAAAGTACAATTATAAAAGTGTAATCATCGTTCATTAATCATAGGTCCTCTCAAAACAGAGAATGACCCCAACATGAGAAAACTCGCAAGTCCTAGAACCAAACCGTGGACCGAGGACTCGTGATATCTATCAGCCCGCGTGGTGGATTACGTAAAGCCCATTTCCTCTCATAGATATATAGGACGCCTGCGGTTTCCCAGCAAGGAGAACATTAGGGCATTACACTTTTAATATTAGATTATGCAACTGCAGTCACAAATTTTTACAATCTTAAAATGTTGCCAGCAATAACGATACAATCTAAAAATGTTGCCAACAATAAAAATACAATCTTAAATGTTGCTAGCAATAAAGATACTAGTAGCAAAGGCAATATGTGAAGCGAGAAAGCATTTATTCTACAAGAGATGATCAAGTAAATAGTGTAGATTTAGAAAAATATTTAGTGTATTTTGTCTATATTATAGGTACCTACGTTCGATTGATATAAAGTCCAAATATATTTTTCATCTAATGTATGTAGTTTTTCATAAAATCGTGTAAGGGTTGCTTTTAAAGAAAAGTGACAGCCCTTGTCGCCGATGGCGCAACCTAGTTTGACAGTTTGTGATCGTGACAACTACCCTACACGTAAAAAAAATAATTTAGAAAAGATCTAGAGTACAGTGAAAAGTGAAGTGTAAAAAATAGTTATTTTTCATTATAAGTACATTATTTTGTAGAAGGTAAAAACTATCTGGATATTTCTCTTTATAAAATGACAGTATAAATAGAATATGTGAGTACGTGCAGTTCCCTTTATTTCAGGAGATTGTATATTATCAAGTGTAAAATGTTAGAAGATTAAGTGCGTAATAGTAGTATATTATTATATGTTTTCGGTGCAAAAATATACTTTAAGAAGTATAGAGAATAAGGCAGGCTCAGTTTAAAAAGCCAAGATATGTTTAGTTGCACAAAAATTTGAAGTTACAGCAGTGATAGAAATTTCTAGATATAATTTATATCTAAACTACACACATATCAGAAAGGAAGAATGAAGAGTAGAATAGAAAGAGTGCTGAAAACTGATAAAAGTGCGGAATAGTTAAAAAAAATAAACAAATTCATAGAAAAAATATATTTTCAAACTTACAAAAAAATCAGACAGACAAGACTAGGCCTATTATTTTAAACAAACAAATAAGCAAATAAATGTTTAAACGTAAAACTCTTATAATTAATACAGTTTTCAAAGTTACTCATATAATATAACATAAGGTTGTTCTTGTTGCACATTATATAAGGGCGACTTCTTGATATTTTTAGAGTTTCAAATAAAAATCATTTCAAGATTTCGAACGGCAAGTGTTAGCAATAATTTAAGTAAACATCTACAATATAGTAGTCAAACTCAAAATATGGGCCGATTTAGTTTGCGGCTCACCGATTTTGTACTCAACTGTATTCTTTCTTTTGTTTAATAAACGTTATTATTATTATTTAACCATTGAACTCAATCAGCACATCTAAATCTCGTTCAGAACATTGAAATTAAATCATTATTATAGAATAGAATATTGAATCCGACTGCTCTTGAGCGTGATAGAATAGCCTTATGTATATAATAAATTAATAATCATCGTAAATAAATATCTTGAGAACAGTAAGGACTTATTCCGAATAAACCTACTTGTGGCTTAAAAGACTTGGTTTCCGAACCGAAGATAGCTTTGTGGTATTTAAATAGTTAAATCAAATTAAATGTTTATTTACCACAAAGCTATCTTCGGTTCGGAAACCAAGTCTTGTAAGCCACAATAGTAACTACTTCTATAAAATACTTCGGGCTATAAAATATTATTAGGAAAATGTAGGTTTATTCGGAATAAGTACCTTACTGTTCTCAAGATATTTATTTACGATGATTATTAATTTGATGCTATATTCATAAATACATAAGGCTATTCTATCAAGCGCGTTTTAAATATTCTGATTGCGTTAAGTTTCACTAGTAAAATTATTTCTTAGTCTACCCCTTCAATAATATGAACCAACCCTAATAATCATTGAATAAATGAGGGGTGTAAAAGCAAAGGCGCTTCAGTCACAAAACATCTGAACTGAGTAATTCATGATTTTCTACTGTGTCGTAAGAAATTGTTATTTTGTCATAGTTATAGTTGTGGTGCATTCATTATGACTCGTAAGATAGGTAGCCATAACTAAGAATAATCAAATGTACACCAGTTCTATAATATTTAAGAAAAACTTTAGGACTAAGGTGTCTTTGCATTTAAGTATTGGACTGAAGCATGTTTGCTTTTTATTGCTTTGGATCGAAGCTAGTTTGCATCTCATTATACTCAATATTTTGGTAATGCGGGTAGAGTTTTTGCAGAATACCTTAAGCAAATGCAAAAAAAACCGTTCCAAAAACATTTAAAACAGCATAGTAGTTAGTTAAAATTAAAAAAAAATGCTTTGAGCTAAGAAAACCATACCAAAACAGGCAAAATACTAGTGAATAATTTGTTACCTTTCTGCCTTTTTCTCGCACTCGCCGCCACTGATCTACATTTCTAGCACGTTTTCTAGCTCGTCCTGCACGAGCTGGTGTAATATTTTCTTCCATTACAATAGTAATAAAACAGAAAACTCGAAAAAAACAGACGCTATTTCCAGTTATCTTTACTACGACAAATAACTGATTCGTCACCTTAGAAATTTTGAAATGGCGGCTCCTGATTGGTCGATTGTGACAGTGGCGGATTTGCTTCTAACAAATTTAGGATCTAAGCGTTTTTGCATTTGAACGCTACTTTCAAAGTGCATTTACCGTTGACTGAGGTGGATTTGTACTTTATCTTTTATGGCGTATTGTAGCGGCTTTCAAGTACTACAATTTGGTAATACCAGTTTAAAAAATTGCAATTTTGGACTGAAGCGGTTTTGCTTTTACACCCCTCAAATATAACAATAGATTTAACTAATATAGGAACAATAACATGTTACCTTATAAAGATAGAAAGATTTAAAATATATCAATATTATCTATTATTTGGCTATAATAACCTAAGGCAAAGATGTAAACTGCACCTTTAATATATTTTTTACATTTTTGATGTCAATGTTTTATTCAAAAAGGGTTCATTAATGGTAGAGATGTTTTCTTAAATTATGGGCATTTGTATATTGGACACCCTTTTTGCACTTAAACAAAATAATAAATAAACATAATCAAAATTGTGGGGGGGGGGGGGGGCTACCAGTTGAAATATTAAAAGTTATTACATTACTAACGAGGCAGATAGTTTTATATTAAATAGCAGCCCTTTAAAAAAAAAAACTGCCTCTAAAAGTAGCCCTTCAAAGCTGTCGTGGTAATTATTACATAATTATGGCAGAACTTAAACATTCTTATTTATAAATCCATCAAAATATTCGCGAACACTTGTGTTAAGTCAAGGACTTACAAATCGAACAAAACAAATATCAAGACACTGTATGGAAGATTTACATTTTTAACACGCTTTTATTAGGTTGTTTTCTGTAACTTCATCTGAGCTCAGAAATACATTGATCTGTAGAAATACTTGGTTATAATATTTATTAATATCAAGTATTTCTGTTTAATATTTTAATTTAAGATCATAAACACCAAACAAAATAAAAATGTATTGCTTCAACTCCAGTATCATCACTTTATTGGTACAGTTAGCATCAAAAGTGTTGTTAGTTTCAGAAGTCATTTATCACAGAAGGAATAATTAGTTCTATTATAAAACTATTAAAGTTTTAGAAATCCGGCTAATCTTAAAGATATTCGGCAAGTTTCAATTAAAAACGATATTATTACACTCTTGATGCTGACTGTACATTCAAATAAAATTTTACGAAAACAATTACGTACTTATAAATGATATTAGCTAACTAGTATATTTACAATCTTAGATGTCAGCTTGTGTTGATTGAACCTTTCTTCATTAACTAATTATAGTCATAAGTTCTTAGAAGTTGTTAAGACATTTGTGTTTTTAATACTTAATGATATCTAAATGGTATAACATAACATTACGCCTGTAAAATCCCCGAAGGGTGAAAGAGGTGCACCATTAGGACTAGGTACACTTCCGCCTAACCATAACTGGTGGAAAAAATATTTTTCGTAATTTTTTCGATTTATTCAGTTATTTTAAGTGCCATGTAATAGGGGGCGGCTCTGGTATTTAAGAACTAGTACGCGAAGATGACCTGTATTTAATTTAAGACATAAATAGCTACCAAGCTCCCCAAAAACTAAACACTAAACCATTATGGTCGAACCCCGCATGTTTGATACCCTTATAATTATAATATTTGCACTAGCTCCTTAAACATAATAAACGACCAACTTAATTCACAACAGGCTATCAGATTTGACGTCACATGCAAATATTAGAGATATTATGAGTGATACTAAAACGTACGCAAGACTGATTTGATGACTCAGGGTGCGGGCGTGCCGCATTGCAGACTGTTGTCTCATAGGCGTTTACTGTACCAAGGCTTTGCTGGCCTTTTTCGGGGACTTGGGGTGGATCGAAAAATCAATTATCCCACCTGTGACCGCGAAATACGCGCTTTGGACGTGGAGTTGCGGACACCAGCTCGATAAGTAATAATAAATAAACTTCTTCATTATCAACTGTTGGAATATCATCCCTCGTGTATTACACACGAGGGATGATATTCCAACAGTTCAATAAAAATTAGGCAATCATTTAGTCGATGTTTAATATTAGTAAAATAGAGCATTACTATCGCAAGGAAGGAGTATTACTAAGCTAGCACATTGCAAATAGTTGATTCATTCTCTTAGTACACTACAAGTAGCCCATAAAGTTAGAGAATATGCTGTGTTGATCCAATCAGCCTATCTTCTATCCTTCCCAAGCGACGCCCTATACTGAAGTTAAACGGCGGGCAAATTTTCAATCCACCTTGAACCTAATGCTTTAGCGTTAAAGTTGAAAATCTATTAAAGTAATTCGACAGATTTCAGTTTCGTGTGCTGGTGACAAGATCTCACAAGGGTTGCCCTTTACGTGTATTCACTTAGTTTATGCCACTGCTGGAGGCTTTACCACACAACAACCTCCTAGGTTGACTTACAAAATGCCATTCTCAAAAAAAATCTTATCTAAGTAACACAAGCTGACACCTCAAAACAATTGATAATTATAATCTGTGGTCTATTTACGTGCTGTCCTTCTTCTTGCCGGACATCCGGTCTATGAGGCCTGTGATCATGTCTGCGTCCACCAGGCCGATGAACTTGTCCACTATGATGCCGTTCTTTATTGCTATTACTGCGGGAACTGCTTTTACCTGGAATTTTAGATACAGACATATAAATGTTACTTAGTATGTTAAGTGCGAAAGTTTGTGAGGATGGATGGATGTTTGTTATACTTTCACCCAAAAAGTTCTGAACAGATTTGGATGAAAGGAGAATGCCCATTTTGTATGGGAGTTAAGCTGGGCTCATATCGCTCACGAAAGGCCCTTTCCCTTTCGTGAGCGATACCGTCGGGAAAAGCTATTATATGGTAGACTAGCACTTTGCCCAAGGCTTCGCCCGCGTGGATGTCGGTTCAACTACAAAAGTGACGATTTTCCATACAAACTTTCATCCCCCTTTTCACCCCCTTAAATGTTAAATTTCCAAAAACCCCTTCTTAGTGCTCCCCTACATTATAATAGGAAGCCGTGTGCAAAATTTCACATTCCTAGCCCCAGTAGTTTCGGCTGTACGTTGATATGTCACCCAGTCAGTTCTCCTTTTATATATATAGATTGATATTGGATATAATCACAGGATTATTTGGGATTGTATAAAAAACATGATCACATCATTCATACATCCCAATTAAACTAGTCAGACTATATAGGCCAAAACTAATAAGGAAAACAAGAAATTAACACGCAAAAAGCGAAAACAAAGTTTGTGAGTATGACTATGTTCTAATTCTGTATTATCTCCAAGTACAGTCGAACAAGCCAATAAGTATACAGGGTCTACCCTGTATACTTATTGGCTTGGCTTATTATAGAATTATAAAGATCTCTAGATCTTTATAATTCTATAACACTGAAAATATTGATGGTAATGTTGTTTTATCAAGTGTTTCGCATTAAGCGACTGATGTCAAACGCTGTATCGTTTGACATCAGTCTCTAAATGTATCTGTATAATCTTAAAAGTAAATAGAAGTTAGCTGGCTGTATACTTATTAGCTTGTTCGACTGTACAAGGTTAGACATTCGAAAACGTTGAATATTTTAATCCCGGTTTCACTAAAAACTAGGTGACACCTAAATTGTTACCTAAATAAAGATCACTGTTGGATTTTCAATACAGTCACTTCAAATAGGTACTAACAGTAGGTAATCTCACCACCATCAACTACCTTAGCCTTTTAGCGTTTTTAGTAGTTTTTACTGTTTAGCGTCAGCTTCCAGTCTCACCGGACACAGCTAAATAATACCGCAGTATTTTACATCACCATAAGCATCAGCCTATAATAATGTTCCCACTGCTGGGACACAAGCTTCCTCTCTATGAGAGGGAATGTGCTATAATCCACCACGCAGGCCCAGTGCGGGTTGGAGCGAGCCTTATCTGACCTACACTGTTGTTGCCAACCCAGTACCCATTAAAATTCAAACAACCCCAATCTATTTAAGTCGTTCCATCGTCGACCTCATCTCTGCCCTTAGGGCAAGATTGAGGTCAAGAGTAAGCCCATTAAACATAAAAAAAAAATCCGTGACACATAGGTAAAAGTAAGTGTTATCAATAAAGGTGTTTCACATGAAGCACATAACCAGTGGAGAAAGTATGGGCACGTTTTTGTTCTAAATCAAAGTCACTAATATACTGCGGGGGGAGAGGTACGTTTCGGACTCTGTGATTGGTTGACGAACTGACAACCAAATGACAACTCATTCTCTAGGGATTCCAAAAAAGTAATTGAAAAAGTATCGATATCGATAATTGTTTGACTTATTAGTATTATAACGATTTGTTTGCAATAGAGAGATTACGGGTTCGATTTTGAAATAAAACAGGTAATTATTAAACTTAGAAGACTGTATTCAAAAAAATATAATATATTTACTGGTTTTTAAAATGGAGTTTTGAATATGTTTTTCTTATATATAATCCTTTGAATTTGTATTATTTTTCGTATTATATGTCAGTCGAGTATCAATATATTTTTTTGCTACACATAAAGCTAAATCAATTAAATGGTTAGTCGATTCTACGTCAAATTGGTGAAAAAAAAAAGTAAAAGGACCTCAAATTAGTTCAAATTAATTCTGTGTGTTAAGATCATGATATCACGGGGGTAGCAAAGGGGGGTTAAAATTTTGGTCATTTTTTACCTAGGACGATCCGTTTTCAAGATATTATTTGTATTTATCTTATTTTGGTGCAATAATTTAAAACGCCCATAACTCGGAAACGGTGCATCGTAGGACCATGCTTATCGGACCCTAAATGGTGTATATGGCGCAGGTTAACCCGATACTGCAATAAAATTGGTAATAAAAAAAATTAAGTCCTCGTTCCATAGCTAGGCTACACAATCCAACCAAATTTTTTTTATCCCTATCGTGTCAGTTTTTTCATAGGCCTTTGCCTCCGTTTTTCTGCACGCACGCCACCTGCCAGCAATGTGTTCACATGCCGATGCGCGTATTGGCCACCTTTACTCCAAAACTAAAATTGATAAAGTCTGTTCCATACCTACACTGGCCTATATAAAAACATTTAAAAAATCATATTTTTCTAGGATTGCAATGATTCAAATAGATTCCAAGCAACGCGTCAAAATTTTGTGTAAAAGGCAGGCAGAGATATCATACACTTAAATTTTTTACTGTTATGTACAAGTTTATGCCAGTATTATACACATTTACGAGTAAAACCAAGGGAATAAGCATACTTGAAAATATAGCAATAATGAAACTAAAAAATGTAAGGTATTTTAAGAACTTATATTTTAAATTATATCGATACCATAAACCGTCGCGATACTGCGAACTCGAACATCACTATCATGAAAGAAAGAGACAACTGCATTAGTGCAAATCAGTGTACCAGAAAGAGACAGCAATTATATGATTCTTTTTTCTTTGTTTTGATCAAATTGAATAGAAAACCACATAACTGTGCAATGTTATCCCATCTTTTGTGTAACTTGAAGTTGTAGTACACTTTCCACACCATTTAATTGCACAACTAGGCATTATTTTTCGTAATAAATGCTTTCAAAACGGGAGCGCGTGACGTTCGTGCGTTAGCCTACAATTTTTGCGACTGAGCAAAATTTCGCCGCGTACGCTTGATATAGCGTGTGTTTGGCGCCCGCGGTAGCCCCCGCACGCGCTCTCCACTGGTTATTTTGCTCCATGGTGTTTCACTATGTGCTGCCTTGCAAGGCGTACAAATAATGTTTACAATTCATTTGGGGTCGGCTCAGCACGCCTTCTTCTTTCATACTTCGCTATTACGTCATCACATAACACACCGCCTTTCTTGCCATATCATCCTTCCATTCATTCATCATTTCTTTGGTCTTCCCCTACTCTTATATTATTCTTATCTTCCCACATTCCCCTTTCCTCCGCATCACATGCCCATTCCACGACAACCGATTACCACACCACTTTTCTATCACCGACTTTTAGACTTTATGAGTATTATTATAAAAAAGTAAAAAATATAAGTAATAAACCCTTACCTCAAACGTATGCACCAGGTCAGCATTATCCTCCACATCGACCACAGCCAGGTCAAGATTGGTGAGGGGTTCTATCAGCTCCTTCAGCTTCGGAGTGAGGATCTTGCAAGGCTCGCACCAGTCCGCGTGGAAGTTCACTATCACTGGCTTGTCGCTGTTCATTACCTGCCGAATTATTTTAGAGGAATCAACAGAAGATACACTCAATAGTTTTTACGGCCCCCTTTTTACTCTCGTATTGGCTTACGCGCTACATTTTGCGCTTCAAAACACGCGTACGCGCGTACACGCGCTTATTTCGGTGTTTTCGCAGGAACAGATATAGGTTCAGTCAGTCGCGTCAGTGGGTCAGATGAGATCTGAGAGCGATGAGTTTTGAGCTAAGCGTGCCTATACGCGCCTTCTTTTTAATGATGGGAAATCATGAAATGACTCCTCCCGCTACGGGCCGGCAGTCTCTACAGAGATAACGACAAAATCTTGCTGCAAGTAAAGCAAGTCTCTACATCCAAGATGCGTTTCTCGCAAGCATCATTATTGCAACCGAATTTATTCGTTGGTAATTAGCAATCGAAAGTTAGCGATTTTGTCGTTATCTCTGTAGAGACTGCCGGCCCTGGGCGGAGCAGAAGGGAGTTTGCGTTTAATATATTTTCAATCTTATGCTGTTGATATAAAATTGAAAATCTATTAAAGAAAGTTTACGACTTAGCGACATTCGTAGCGTCGTTATTAGTGTAGAGACTGCAGCCCCTGGACCGCGGTGACCCTTTATATAACAAATTCTACAAGACCTATAAGCGATTCCAAAAAAGAACTTAGTCGTTGTTAAATCTGAAACCGCTCTAAATTCACACGTCGCGTCACCGCATTGCAGCGCTTCGTGGAATCCTCGAAGCAAAAACAGGTGCTCTGGTAACACGCATATCGGTCAGACAGTATTCAATCAATACCATAATAATTCTCCATTGACCGTGGTATTAGCATTCATTGAGTGGCTCGTGTCAAGCATACTATCAGAATGAACTGACATGATATGATAGCCTAAATTGAATGCTCTAATAGATAACATTTATGCTTATCACTTATCACTCGCGCAATTTTACTACAAACTTATCATGCGCGAATCTAATCCATGTAATATTACTACTTTATGATAAAAAATATTACAGTTGCCAGATTCAGTAGCGTTTTTAATAAAGCATCCAAAATCACTTCTTGTCAAATATGTACATATCAAATACCTAAAAAAACTTTTTTACCTGACTCAGGTTTATAAGGAGAATGTGACATCATAAAACACATCATGAAGTCATCAATGACTGAGTGATATCATCAAGTTAGTTTAACTTAGAGTAAATAGAGTTAGTGCATATTTATTTATTCAAATAAACTGATTTGGATAAACTAGTGATAGCAATAAATGAAACAGACTTGTTCTTCATAAAAAGTATTTTTTGGGAAAAGTAAATTTTATGCCATTAGGCAGAAACACCAAAATTGATTTAATGTCTGATTATTTTGAAAACATTCAGATTTTGGAAACAACATGCAAAGGTGTATAATAATATATTATTATACATAATGTAATAGGGGTATATATATACATAAGTAAGCAATACATACCTTATTAACAAACTCATCATTATTCTTAACTAGTATAGTCTCATTGTGCACAACTGACGTAGATATAGGACAGGCCCGTCTCAAGCCCACGAGACATCTTATAGGTGACCGCAAACTCTGACATATTGAACTCGTCATTTTGACTGAAACAGAAAATTTTAATTACATTAGTATCGCAGGAGGCCTCGTAGATTCTGTAATAAATAATAATTCGTCTAGAAAAAAAGGTGCACCAAAAATCATTACTTTTTTATAACAATTACGGGCAAAACAAACTTGGATTTTTATTTTTTTACTGTAAAAAATATTTAAAAATATTGAGAATCCAGGCCACACCACTTTTATAATCAGGTGCTATCAATTCAAATAAAATTGCAAGAACATGGGTAGTACATAAGGTGACACCTTTATTAAAAGTTACTTTATAGTGTCATATCCTACCATGACAAATATGCATTATTATGTATCTATTACAATAAAAATACACTTTCCCCAACAACAACACTCAATCCCCAATATAACAAATAATAACTAATCTGAATTAAAAAAAAAAACATGATTCACCCAGTGATGTTAAACTTTTAATAAATAAATATGTGAACCTAGTGACCCAAACACAGACAAAACAATTATTAGCAATGATTCATTCAACCCAAGCTGATGTTTTTAAATAAACACTGCATTCCAAACTGATTAAACACTGTATTTACTATGTTCTTACTGCTACAGCAATCTGATAAGAGCCTATTTTTAGAGTTCCGTACCTCAAAAGGAAAAACGGAACCCTTATAGGATTACTTGTGTGTGTGTCTGTCTGTCTGTCCGACCATTCCCTTCCCCTTTATCACCGAAACTACTGAGCCTAAAATTTTGAAAAAAAATCAGGAATTAGTTCAACACTTGATTACAGGAAACCCTAGAAGTCTATGGTGCAAAAATAACATGAAAAATCTCTCAATATCTACTACAATGGTATGGAACCCTTCATGTCCAACTCCGACTTGTTTTACAAGGGTCATCATCATCATCTTCCTGACCTTGTTCCATGTTCCTTGGAGTTGGAGCCACATGTTGTTTCTTCCATTCTCCTCTGTCAACTGTCATGCTATCATTTACAAGTTTTTCTTTCATATCCTTCCTCACACAATCCAACCATCATTTCTGTGGTCTTCCTCTCCCTGTCCATCCACCAACAGTTATCTTCTTCACTCATTTAGTCACATACGCTTAGCCCCTCCTCATCACACTTGCTAGAGCAAGACAGTCAATTCCCTTTCAACTTATTTATTTACAAGGGTGTTTGTGAAAATATTGTTATAAATTCTCACATCTGTTGAGGCCCAAGAAACGCTGTTGTGACACTTTGGTCTTGTTACTGATTGACCAGGCAAAACACTGACAGTATTTTTTTTTAATTAGCAATTTAAATGGCTGTTTTAATTGTTCGGTAAGTGTCAATTAGCAGCTAATTAGCTGATGTGAACCCAGAATAGATAATTTGGTAATTACTTATTAATTTGTTTCAGTGCTGTTTTTCTTTCGCATTCTCAAAACCTTTGTTTTTTCACACTATTTTTAACATTATCACAATTAAGTATTTGGGGTTAGCACAAAATTATAAATAATAATTTATGAATTTTAATTAAATAATACTAATACTAAAACTTGCTGCACATTTCTTTTCAACGCAGTCGCCAAAAACCAAATGATGAATAACACTTTAGTATGTCTTATTGTGTTTCTTATATTTACATAACATTTCACACATCATGTAAATAAGCTTAAATAATAAATAAATAGCAAATAGTAGCTACGTGCAGATGTTAAGGTAGGTGTTGTGAAGATGATAGTGATAACAATGATAAGTGATAAGTACTTAATAGATTATTTAATTCACACTTGACAATGGTGAAAAGGAGGTTAAATAACTAACTAGATTTGAATGTGTTATGTTTCATGCATGGTTGGCGAGGGATGTAAAATTATGATTCGAATAGCCCAAATGTCAAAATCGGAATACCTTTCTACAACAATCCTTGTTTCTAAGTCGCTGAGTTAGTCCTATCTACACTATTTACAAATCATAGATCAACTGTATTAAAGTGTACATTACAAAAAAAAATAGGTTTCACAAAAGATAACAACAAACACAAAATTGCAACCAAACGAAGAACTTACCAAAGCGGACTATTAGAAACTCCTTACTTTATGAGTTTGGACGGGAACAAGACAAACATGAACAAAACAGAATATAGCGCCGGAAACTGCACTAAATACCAAAAACACGAGGATCACGAAACGCGGCACGTATAGCTTGTCGTAAAAATTGGCACTGCTCGAATCATACGACTCGCCTTTTGGCAAGCATACCAAAACCAATGTTACTATTGATGTTACGATCAAAGCAACCTTCCCAATATTATGTCCCGTACGCATCGAAACCCAACATAACATCAATGTTACGCTCCATTGCATTGTCAGTAAATGCAACCCCACGCCGAAACTATTCATTCTGTTACAATAAACAAAGCAGATAGACGATTATCAGTAAAAATAGTTTAATGATCATGCATTAAAATTAATGAATTTACTAGTTAGAGATGACGGCGCATGTATATTAGTTATGATAGCTCCCTCCAAAGCAGTTATATCTTGCTTTTTTGTTCAATTGTATTGATAAAAACCTGATAGTATTTTAATTTTTCACAAGATCACAAATTCACAACCACTCGCTGCCACTGTTTGACACAAGTTTGACAAAATTGTCATGGCGATGACGCATGACGTTAGGAAACACGATGACAGAGGCTGCTTTTTTTTTTTTTTTTGTGTTTTAATGACCTGGTTACTTGGACCTTTAAGTCAAGTCTTATTTTATTTTCCAAAACACTACACTTTGTATCACTTCACTTTTTATATTGATTTAATCGTGTTTTTAATATATTTATATAGCGGTTTGAAAGTGTTTTTGTTTTTTAATAATTGTTCAAGTGGCGGCGGGCGGGATGAAGAATCACACTTGTTCACATCACTGAGTTCACTAGCCAACACTAATCTGTCAAGTAGGAAGTTTTGACAGTCAAAAATAAGATGCTCCATGGTTCCTTCTTGGGATTCACAGTATGGGCATGTATTACTTGTTATAATACCAAGTCTAGCAAGGTGTGACGGTGCAGTATTATGGCCAAAGCGCAATCTATTCATTATAGTGATAAAGTCTCGGCTGGCTTCTTTCAAATTATTGTACCAGGGTATAACAGGTAGTCTTTCTTGAATACTTCCATACCACTTTCCTTTGATGTCTTGGTCTTTCTTCCACATTTCTACCCATAACTTACATATATTTTCATTAATACATTGCAGGAAGTCAGTCATAGGAATGCCCGTTACATTTTTAACATCAACAGCATTAATACCTTCATAAGCGGTTTTATCAACTGCTTCATTGCCAGAGATACCCCGGTGAGAAGGAACCCACAGGAAAGCAATTTGGATGTGCTTAAGGTAATATTGATGAATTATTTCCTTGATAAAATACAGAATGTAATTTGACCTAAATGAAACTGTAAGGTTAGCTATGGCTTTTATCAAACTTAGTGAATCAGAAACTATCAAAAAGTATTTACAATTGTTAATTTGGCGAATATGTAATAATGCCTGATAAACCGCATACGCCTCTGCAGTGAATATAGTACATGTATTGTGCAGAACAAAGCTTTGTGAGAATTTTCCATGTGGATCATATATAGCAGCATGTACATGATCACTACCCTTACTGCCATCAGTGTAAATAACATAATAATTTGCATTATCTGCCAAAAACTGTAACATATCCAAATTATTATTAATAGTATTTTGCAATACTTTTACAGGATGTGAAATACATTGATAAGAGAAGGAGTAACATGGCCATGGGCACTGTTTTCTAATACCAGTAAAACTATTTTCAGTTTCTAACAATATTTTGGATAATGTTGGGGATTTGCCATTCAAGAGATCCTCTCCTGTTGTTAGAGGCCCAGCAGTTCTACTTACAGAAGGTATAATTTTGTTTATTATTTTCCTGTTATTTGCAGCAATTAGTTTAAGACAGAATCTCCCTGCAAGTAGTATACGTCTCAGAATTAAGGGCATAATTTTAGTCTCCACTTCCATGGCCCTTATGGGAGTAGAGCACATTGCACCAGAAATTGTTCTCAAAGCCCTGTTCTGCAATATATCTAGTTTATTTACATGAGTACTATTTATATACACTAGTGAACTATAATCAAAATGACTTCTAACTATACTTTTATACAGAATTGACAATATTTTCGGGTCTGCTCCCCATGAGACACCTGCAAGACATTTAATTACATTTATACCTTTTAGAGCATTCTTTGATATATATTTAATATGTTCCTCAAAAGTTAATTTCCTATCTATTACTATTCCTAAAAATTTCTTTGAATTTACTGGATTTATAAATTCTCCATTATAAACTACTTTTGAATTAGTGTTTTCATTTCCAAATATCATAACACTACTTTTGGAGGGATTAATTTTTAAATGTAGTACATCATTATAATAGTGAAATAGTTGGGACAAAGCTCTATTAATATTGTCAATTGCAATTTCTACATTATAATTACTACTGTACAAAACAATATCATCAGCAAACTGCAAAATATCTACATTACTATTTACATATTTACAAATCTCACTTGTGTATATATTATATAGCAAAGGAGATAGGGTAGCACCCTGCATTGTACCCTTAGATGCACATTTTGGACCATGCAATGTATTGTTATGTCTTACATAGAGTGTTCTTTTATTCAAAAAATTATAAATCCATTTACATAGTTGACCAGGCACACCTAACCTAGACATAACTTGTACAAGTATAGCCGGATCTAGACTGTCAAATGCACCTTGAACATCTAAAAATACACAAACAGTCTGTAACCTTTTCTCCTTTGCATGTTTCAGGTCTGAAATTAAGGAAGTGAAGCTGTCTGCACAACTTCGCCCTCGACGAAATCCATATTGTACATGTGGAATGATGCCGTTAGATTCCATATACCAATCTAAACGATTCTTAATCATGTTTTCAAATAATTTACCTAGACATGAAGACAGTGATATTGGTCTATAAGAGCTGGCAAGCTCTGAAGGTTTATCTGGTTTGAGTATCGGAATGACACATTGTGTTTTCCATGATTGTGGAATACATTTACAATGCCAAAGTAAATTAAGAATATTAAGAAATATTTTTTGTGCAGATTCATCTAAATTTTTAATAATTCTATATGGGAAATCATCTAAACCAGGTGTTGTGTCTTTCCGAGATAACAAGCTCATTTTAAATTCAGACCATGTAAAAGGATCTAGCAAAAATTTTGAATTTGGATTATCATTATTTAATTCAGAAATATTGCCTAAACTATTAACATCAATTAAATTGCTATTATCGGATAATTTATCTAGAAATTGAGAAATAAACTCATCTTTATATGATTTATTGCCAGCTCTTATACCTTTGAACATTTTGAGAAGATTCCAGATCTTACTTATAGGAGTAGTTCTATTAAAAGTGTTACATAAGTTATCCCAACCTATTCGTTTTTGTTCTGATATGGTTCTTTTTTTAAGTGCATCTTTTCTTTTATAATCTAAATAATTATCCATAGTAGGTTCGCTTCTGTAAAGTTTCAATGCATTGTAAGAGGCAATTACACTTTTTTCACAAATGTCATTCCACCAAGGAGCTGGAGGTCTGCTTTTAAAATTATTTGGTTTATTGATTTTAGGAATTGTCATATCTTTTAAAGTATCTAATCGAGAACAAAAATCATTATAAGTTGAAATAGGATCATACAATTTTAGGACTAAATCATTAAATATTGTTTTGGAAATAGTTTTATACTTTTCCCAATCTGCTTTTTTATATATAAACCTATCCATAGGGGGGTTAATATTATATTTATCTATATGTAGTGAAATCTCTGTTATTGTTGGATAGTGATAGCTGCCCATGGCGTCATCATGTACAGACCACTCGCATATTGATGCGAGGCTAGCACTAATAAAGCTAACATCAATTGCAGACGGATTTCGTCTCGGGTTGGTAACAGTTGTATAACTACCGGTATTTAAAATACATAAATCCAAGTCATCAATGATATTGAATAAATCCTGACCTCTGCTCTTAGTGGATAGACAACCAAATGCAATGTGGTGCGCATTAAAGTCACCACTGACAAATATAGGCTTTGGAAGACCATTAATTATATTACGTAGTCTATTGATCCGTATATGTCCACTAGAAGGAGGACAGTATACACAAAGTATAGTCAAGCTACCATGCGCTGTACATAAAGACAGAGCAACAGTTTGAATGTCTTCATAAAATGTAGTGTTTAAAACCTTGTACTTTAAATATGGTTTAATCAATATTGCTACACCATTATGAGTATTATTGGAATTTTTACTATAGATATTATAACCAGGTATTCTAAAACTATTGTCTTTAAACCATGTTTCGTTAAGTAAGCAAATGTCAATATTTTGTGTTTGTAAGAATTGAATCAATAAGGGTTTTTTACTATTAGCACTTTGAATGTTATACTGAGCAATACGTAGCTTAGACAGTGTGTGACTTGGATCCATTACTTAAGATTTTTGAGAAGAATTTCTTTAATACTATTTACGGTGGTAGGCGTATTATCTCCCTTATTACCCAGTTCCACCAACGTCTGTACTAGGGCCATAAGTACGTCGTTGTTGGCAACTATTTGGGCTTTGATGTCAACCTTAGGAGGGACATCTTTAGATTTATTTACACTTTGTACAGGATTATGTACAGATACAGATTTATTTACAGATACAGGTTTATTTACAGATGTATATACAGGCTTATTTACAGATTTATTTACAGTGTCAATAGGTTTAATTTTTGGAGGTGGCAGAGGTGGGAATTGTGTATTGTCATTTGTTTTTTTTGTTAACGTAGCACTTGCATAAGTTATCTTATTTTTCTTTTCTAAAATTTTATTTAACTTAATTGGACATAATCTAGATATTGCAAGATGAGGCCCGCTGCAATTGCAACAGCAGATCTCTGTTGGCCTATCACATTCTTTATATAAATGCTCACCTCCACAAATGGAACATCTTTGTTTGCCATTACATATCCTAGCAGAGTGGTTAAATTTAAAGCAACGGAAGCATTGCTGTAATGGGGGCACATATTCAAAAACTCGATATGAAAACAGATCGTATTGTACATTTTCTGGAAGAACATTTGATAGAAAAGTAATGCTAACTGTTTGTAGTGGTACTTGTCCTTGTCCTATCTTCTTTGTGAATCTTCTTATAGCTATTATTTCATAAATTGATGTTAGTTTAGTATATAATTCTTTATTGGAAATGTTTGCTGGTACAAATCTGATTATACCTGTTTTTTCAATTTGTGCAGCCGGAATAAATGCCTTCAAACCATGTTTTTCTAGAAAAGCGCTATTGTTGATGAAATTATTGGCCGTATTATACTGTTTGAATATTACTGCTATTTTATTTGCGTTTATTCTTTGTATAGCCGTCACACCTTTTATTTCGGTCGAAAATATGTGGTTTAGATATATAGGGCTCTTATTGCCTAATCTATCGTTGCTGTTAGTATTTTCGACAAATACTTTAAAATCAAAATAACTGGCATTTTCTGGGTAAAGTCTTTTATAGTGTGGTTTAATGTACGGAGAGTAGTCATGCTCACCGCCGCCGCCATCCATGTCCATGCTTGTCCTCCCGCCTTCGTCGTCAGGCCGAGGCCGTTTATGTGAGGTGGGCGGGTTATCCCCGCCCCCCTCATTTCCTACCATTTTCGCCGGTTTATACACCTATCGCTATTATTTTAATTCACTTTTAACTAAAAATCTAACTAATATTTATTTAAAAAGGAAAATGAAAAAATTTCTGATGCGCTCTTTTTTAAAGTTCCCGCCAGACACAGAGGCTGCGGTTTGAATTGTACGATGTGCGCTATTGGTACTGGGGTGCGTTTAAGATGCTTATCCAGGCTAAAATTTAACCTGACTAAACGTTAAACACCCCGTTCAAGCACACCGCGAGGCGAAAAATTAACCCGACTAAAATTTAATCTGCCCCGTTCACGGCCGTCTTCCGGTATAAGTTTTCGCCTAACTAGGATAAATTTTAGCGACCTTTTTAGCTCGCTAAATTTTATCCCGCTGTCACTACTGTCAGATTGACTTTGTCATTGAGCTGTTTGTTGTCTAATTTGCTAGAATCGCGCCATATTTACGAATATTTCTGAAACGAGTATTAAACGTCTCCGACTCTCCGTCAATTTTATTTGTGGATTATCATGGATGAAGTAATAATACAAATTGTTGTAGAAATATAATATTATAAAATACTATATACAAATATAATATCGGCAAATTGATTCCTCATGTTCCGGTCCATTTTTACTGACTAATAATTTCGAGATCACAAGCAAAATCGAGATTACAATCTAGATTGTGTACTACTTGTTTGACAAAATGAGCTGTCAATTGAATTTGACAGATAAAATTGACATAAACCTATGACTCCGTTCAGCGAACCCTCGCTAGTTTAATTTTTATCCGGCGAAAATTTCGCCGGCCATCTTAAACGCACCCCTGTGTTCGTGCATAAAATCGGTTTATTTTGTACAAACGTGAGCTCTTCTTAGCAGTGTGACGTCATGATTGACGTCATCGATCGCTACCAACGGCGCACACAAAAATTTGGTAGTACAGTGTGTGCGGAGACGTCAAATTCGAATTTGACAAGTGTCAAGGAAAGCAATTGACTTGTTTTTATTTTGCTTTTAGATGTTGTTTGTTGTTGCACCATTATTTAGATATTATTCAATGAAAAATGTCGCAGTACGTAAATAAATAATTCCGAGAGGGGTATAATATTATGTTCTGTGCTTTCGGCTTAGTTCCGAGGTTATAATTTTTGACAGAAGTGACATTACAGGGCTATTGCATAGAGTAGGCTATTGACTGGTTCAAATTGAAAGTGTACCGATGGTAAACATTCAATTTGAACAGCTAGTTTGTAGCGTTGGCACGTTTGTAAAGGATCGTACAATTTAAACCGCAGCCAGATTGTGAATTGTGATTGATGGGGATGTGCATTAATAAGAAAATCAATCAAATTATTAATAATTAATGTTGATTGATTTTAACTACAATATTAATGATGTACTTTATATAAAAAAAAACACGGTAAACTAAAATAGTTGTTCCTCATTTCTATTTCATCCTTTTTTTAACAAAAAAAAAATTAAGTTCAAAAATCTAAAACCCGACTACTAACAAAATCGCGGTCATAGTCATAGAAAATAATTCTTGTCCTTGTCTGATATTCTTCGTAGTCGCATGCCACTATACCTCGTTAGCCTCGTTAGCACTATACACAGAACATATTGTATCTCTAGCGAGCTCTTTATTAGGCCGCGTTCCTTTAAAAAATAATCGCTCACAGCGCTCACGTCGATATTTTGCGTTCCGAATTAGCTATCACGATTATGACAGCTAAGACCTGTCATCAATTCGGAACGCTCGTTATCGCGTTTACAGTGCTCACTCGTCACGTGATAACAAAAACATAACCTGCATGAGAGAAATTCGTCGCCCGTTAGGCTCGTCTTGTATATTTACTTGAATACTCATGGTTATGAGACTCCAAAGAGATTTCAAAGAACTAATTGAATGTATTTGTGCGACTCCAGCCAGTGAACCTCAGCTGTGAACACACGCACCCTGTCGCGCTTTAACACATATATACGCCAGGGTTTTACTAAATGGTAAATCTCCCTTGCGACAAAATAACCATGGGATGAGATTATGGGTCGACCACACACACACATTCTTGTACACAGCTTCGCTAATGAATTTACAACCCTAAGCTGGCTGAAGGCCGGGAGTCTGACTCGACTAACAGACCCCGTGATCGACCTTGGTCCCAGACTTGCCCCAATCACGCGTGGATCTTCCACGCGTCTACTTGATTGTGCCCGGATTTCTAGCCCCGAAGGCAACCGGATTGGGCTTGGTATCGAATACCAAGGGCTCACTCCTTCCATCCCCACGAGCCACCACCTCTTCCTCTCAAAAGGTCGACCACGCCCTATCTTCTTCTTTCTTTATGGGGTTATTGGTTTCCGCACTTAGTCCTTAAGGACCATTGTACGTGAGCCGTGGCGGCCGATTACTCCAACCAGCCCACCTCCCTCCAGAAGCAGATCAGACTTCCCGGTCTCCTCAGGGCATCCGCAAGGGATCGTGGTGTTCCCAGGGTCTCCTCACGAATCTTGGTAACGCCTGTGCACTCAAGGAGTACATGCGCCACAGTTTCCTCCGCCTCCATGCATGCCCTGCACAGGGGACTGTCAGTGATTCCTAGGGTGTGGAAGTGTTTATTCAGTGAACAATGTCCGGTGATGGTCCCCGCCACCAGGCGCAGGCTATCTCTGTCCAGGCGCAGAAGGCGCCTGGTCAGTTTTATATCCAGGGATGGCATAGCCTCCTTGGATTGCCTACATCCTGGTGTCGAGCTCCACCATT
The DNA here is from genome assembly GCA_949316265.1 of Diarsia mendica. Lineage (NCBI taxonomy): Eukaryota > Metazoa > Arthropoda > Insecta > Lepidoptera > Noctuidae > Diarsia > Diarsia mendica. The sequence continues at coordinate 3,598,741 of OX438901.1, read as the reverse complement.
TCTCCGCTTGTATTCGAGTATGATCTTTTAGCCAGCTTCTTAGCTGCTTAAAAGGGATGGGCACAATGGGTTCGGGTCCGTAAGATTTTGTGCTGGATCCTCTTCTGGCAAGTTCGTCGGCCGCATCGTTTCCAAGTGATCCGCTGTGACCTCTAATCCATTGCAGCGTTACCTTGTTGTGATTTATTTCCGTTATTCGTTCCAGGGCTTTGTGGCATTCCAGTATCAGTCTCGACGTGATCTGATTACTCTTCAGGGATTGAAGGACTGAGGCACTGTCGGAGAGTATCCGAATATTAGTATCCGTAACCTCCCTGGCCTCTATAGCGTGTGCCGCTTGGATGATACCTACACACTCTGCTTGGTAAACAGAGTTAAGTTTTCCAAGTGGTTTGGATATCTTGATGTTTAGGTCGTCGGAGAACACCCCGACGCCTGTCCCATGGTCGGTTTTTGATCCATCGGTGTAAATCCTAAGCTCATTTGTACCTGAGTAGTCACACCACTCCTCTATGAGCTCTATGTTGTAATGTTTTTGGAAGCAATGGGTCTTCAGGGTTCTGTCGATGGGTGATGCCATCATTGGCTGTTCTTTGATTGCATCTTCTCTGATGCGTGTGTGTTTAATTCTCGAATCATTTTTTAGGATACCGGATACTTCGAGTCTGAAAGTCGCTAGGGCCGCCTCCTCTCTTATGACGAGGTGCAGGGGAGGTAGCCCCAGCATCACCTGTAAGGCGGCAGTGGGGGAAGTTCTCATGCTGCCGGTGATTGCTACGCAGGCCAATCTTTGTAGTTTCTCGAGATCCTTTTGGGTTGTACTTAGGTTGGTCCTAGGCCACCAAACTAAAGAGCCGTATGTGATGATTGGTCGGATAACTGTGGTGTATAGCCAGTAGGTTATTTTGGGGCTTAAGCCCCAATTTCTTCCCAGGAGTCTCTTACATTGCCATAGAGCTATACTGGCTTTTGTGATGGTGTAATCAGTGTGCTTTGCCCAGTTCAGCTGTTTGTCCAAAAAGATGCCCAGGTATTTGGTTTCAGTCGATAGGCTTAGGGTTGTCCCAAAGAAGCTTGGCAATTGTAACGTTGCCAGCTTCCTTTTCTTTGTGAAGAGGACGAGTTCCGTTTTGGTAGGGTTCACAGCTAGTTTGTATTCCTTGCACCAGTCCTCAACTATTCTTAGTGCTTGGCGCATAAGGTTGCATAGTGTGTTTTCGTGTGTGCCGTTTAATATTATGGTCAGGTCGTCCGCATAACCCACCGTGTAGAAGCCTCCGCTATTTGGACGTTTAATGAGGCTGTCTACTACGAGGTTCCACAGTAGTGGCGAGAGGACACCTCCTTGGGGGCAGCCCTTGGCCACTATGGCTCTAGTAGTGTCGTTTACCGTAACTTGTACGGCCCTCAGTCTGAGCATGTTTGTGATCCATCCTCGCAGTGTCGAGTCCACACCGTGTTCCTCGAGGGCTGCGTTGATGCTATGGAAGATGGTTTTGTCAAAAGCGCCTTCTATGTCAATGAAGACAGCTAGTGACGAGCATTTGTGGTCCACTGCACATTCGATCTTGGAGATCACACTATGCAGCGCAGATTCTGTTGATTTGCCTGTGGAATACGCGTGTTGTTGTTTGTGGAGTGGTCGTTCTCGAAGAGGTCCGTCCCGAATGTGTCGGTCACAGAGTCTCTCTAGGGCTTTCAGTAAGAATGATGTTAGGCTTATCGGTCTGTACGCCTTGGGTTGTGTGTAGTCTGGTTTGCCTGGTTTAGGGATAAAAATGACTTTCACCTCTCGCCATGCTAGTGGTATGTATTTCTGTGCTATGCAGGCTTGGTAGATGACAATCAGCCATGGCGTTAGAGCTTCTACTCCCCATTGCAGTAGGGCGGGAAAGATTGTGTCTAAGCCTGCGGACTTGTATGGCTTAAAGGTCTTTATCGCCCATTTTATTCTCTCTGCGGTTACTATGGTGCGGGCTCTGGCCCAGTCTTGGTCATTTGGGGTGTGCGTTGGCTCACTTGTCCAGGTTCTGTCCTCAGATAGACTGCAGTCCGGGAAGTGGGTCTCCAAAAGAACTTTACTTGTTTCGTGGTCCGACTTGGTGTATGTGTTGTCTGGGGTTTTCAGCGACCCGAGGGTGCGATCTTGATCGGTAGACAGGATCTTTCTCACACGCGCGGCTTCGCTGTTTGATTCAATTTCTTCGCAGAATTTCCGCCAGGCCGCCCTGCTGGCGTTCCTGACTTGTTTTTTGAAGGTGTATTGTGTTTTCTTAAATGTATCCCAGTCTTCTGGTAGTCTGGAGTTTTTGGCTCTGTTAAATTGTTTACGCATGGATTGCCTGAGCTTACTAAGTTCCGCGTTCCACCAGGAGTTGCCCTTGCTCTTGGTGTTTGGATCTCTTAGCTTGCAGCACGCGTGGTAAGCTTCAATTATAAATTCCGAGAGTTTTGTTACGGTTTCTTCAAGTTGTTTGGGGTCCATTAGAATTTGGGGCGTTTGGTGCTGTGTTAGTAGGGAGGCCAACAGCCGTTTGTAGCCAGGTACGTTTGTACGGCGTGGGTTGCGTCTAGGTTCGGGGTTTTTTATGTTAGCTATTAGTGAGAAGCGAATCCTTCTATGGTCAGAGCAGGAAGGCTCGTTGGATACGTGCCAGTCAGAGATAAGTTTTGCCGCGCCTTCCGAAACCAACGTTAGGTCGATAATCGTTTGTCCGCGCGATGTGACCCAAGTGGGTTCCGAGCCGCGGTTTGCGATGTTAAGGTTAGTTGAGAACAAATATGTGCATAGTACCTCACCTCTAGTGTTGGCTTTATTGCAACCCCAAAGCGGGTGATGGGCGTTTGAGTCTGTGCAGATGACCAGGTCCAGGTTGGTGCCTTCACAGTACCTTAGCAGGTCAGCCATCTCTTTCGGTGGGCAGTCTTCCTCCTCGCCAGGCATGTATACCGAGGCCAGGACGATGTCGGGTGCGTCGCCATCGGTTTTGAGCCTGACGGCTGTTAGATCTCTGGAACAGAATTGTGTGAGTGTGGTGGTGGGTACATCTTTGGGTATGTAAGCACAGGTTCGTGGTTTATCTGTGCCTTGTGTGTCGAGGATCAGCTTACCTCCAATGTTACCCAGGCCGCATACTCTATTGTTGCGGATCCACGGCTCTTGGATGAGTGCAATGGTTCGGGGTTCCATCTCCAGTGCTCTGCGCAGGCAGGCGGTAGCCGTCTGGCTATGCTGCAGGTTGGTCTGGATGATGTTTAAGGGACGGGATGGGGGCGGTAGTGGGGTGGAATTAGGAGGAGGTCGATCCATCGGATGATTTGCCCCCCTCTTCCAGCCCATGCTGGTCGTCGCTGGGTGCCGGTGACGATGATAGGAGCATCTGCTCCGACCACCCTGGTGGTGAGGTTTGCCTTTCCACAGCGTCGGCATCAGCCATCGCCGCTCTGGCCATCTCCTCCTCCAGGTGCGTCATCGTCGGATCATTGTCAGTCGGAGTCGGTTTCGTCCGTTCAGTGTCGTTGTCTGTGTCAGAGGGAGCGGTTTTGGAGATGAAGCGCACGTATATCGACCCAAGCAGGTACGATATCCGTCGCTCCCTCTCCAGAACCTTCTGGACTTCGTCCGGTGGGATACCCAGGGTCAGATAAGTCCCGTAGTTATCGCCACCGACCGCTGTCGCCCTGGGCATCGTCCACCTACGGAAATTGTACCAGGGGTTCTGGCAGGCCAGGAGCGTCTGGAGCAGCGGTACCTTCCCTTTGTACCGAGGTACGAAGAGCGCCGCCCGAACCCGGGTCGGTACGTCGGACTGTTTCACTACCGTCAGTGTCTCGTCAGTGTCTGTCAGTTTGACTTTGGGTGCGTTCTGGGTCAGCCAAGTTAGGGCGTTGTCGTCTTCACACCACATGTGGACCGTGCCGTCCGCTTCCCTTGGGAGGCCACGGAAAGCCGGGACCATGGTGGGGTCAGTCAGACACGTTTCCATGATGAGGCCCTCGAGTCTGAGCTTGATGTGCTCGACCTCTACAGTCGTCAAGTCTCGGGATGGAGGCGAGAGGCAGATTGCTACGGCAAGTCGCGCAGGAATATCCTTCGTGGCCCGCGCGTAGGTTCTCCGCTCCCCTTGAGCGGCCTCGGTTCTACTGCGCTTGGCGTCCCCCTGGAGCGTACTCGGTGATGCCGTGTCGTCCGGGCGCTCCCTCTTTGCCGCTCCCTGTCCACTTGGGCCGGGTTGCGGTTCCGAGGAGCTTGGCACAGTGCTCTGTGCCAGGGACACCCGGTGCAGGAACCCAGACCGCTTGCCTCGCTTCTTTTTGGTGCGTCGTCGGTCTACGGTCTCGTCGCGGTTCCGGTCGTTTCCTCCGGATGGTCCTGGTGCGGGCAGTGATCTCTCGCGCTGGGTTTCCCCCTCGCGCACTGTTCCCTGCCCGCTCGTTTCCGCGTCCGGCTGCTTCACGCGCTGGGTTTCCCCTTCGCATGTCTGCAGCCGGTCGCGTACTCCCTTACAACTAGCCGTTTGTGCTTCGCGCTGGCTATTGCCTTCGCAAATCTTGCTCAAACGGCTGTTGAGTACTCTTTCCCTGTTCCGGATCTTTCCGCAATTTGATTTTAGTGAGCGTACTTCGTCCACAGAGATAAACCCAGAACCATCGGATTCCGCTTCCTTTCCCGTCCCGAGAGAGGTCATGTCCCTCAGCCTAGCCTCGATCTTCTCGCGCTGGGATGCCAGCACGCGGAGTTCGTTGCTAAGACTGGATTGTCGAGCTCTGTTGTCGTCATTTTCAGGATTGTTTGTCACACTGTTCCGAACGATGCTCTGCTTCCAGGCCATCGTGGGAGGTGTGACATTCGTCAGGATAATTGGCGCAGGAGTTGCAGCCGTCTTGGGGTCAGTCGTGTCGGGTGGCGCGTGAGCCGCGGCCAAAGCTGTTGGCGCCGAAGCAGCCTGCTGCGCAGAAGGCGCAGCGCTAGGCAGATTGGTGCCCCCCCCCAGATTACGGTGGAGGCAGACCGACGAGTCGGTGCAGGATTCTCCGGTATTGCCGGTACCTGCCTGGGGAATATTTATTTTTCCTTTCTGCATATTCATGGAGTTTGGTTGTGGGCTTTTTTGGAAATGAGGTTACCCGTCCTCATGGACCGAAAGGAGAAGGGGAAAATAGGAGGGAGGGACTGGGCGCGGGATCATAGGAGTGGGGTGTGGGATTACCCTAGGCCTGGTATTTTGGCTTTCGGGAGTGCGAAAAAGCGCCCGGGGGTTTTTGTTACGTCTATTTCTTATGGAACTAGACCAAGAAACAGGGTGGCAACCTCGTGAAGGTGAATCCCCCAGGCTTGCCTTGAGGATCTACACGACCGTTGCGCTCCCCCTCAAGACCCCGCCACCTTACCGCCTCTTAGGGAGGCAGTAAGGTAGACTTGCAGCTACCCAAGCAACATGCTCACGTGATAAATGACGATAAACTGACGTCATCTTTCAAACAATGACGTCCTTCGTCATATATGACGTAATAAGATGACGTGATTCGGAGCTTTATGTCGTCGTTTGCTTTTTAAGACGTCATCAAGTAACGTGATTCGGAGCTATATGTCGTCGTTTGCTTTTTAAGACGTCATCAAGTAACGTGATTCGGAGCCCACCCACTTGATATCTAGTAGCGCCACTGCTCAATAGATGGCGCTGTACGCTGACGTCACGTTTCTGAATCGCGGTGTTAAGATTCTCCGCGAGCGAATGACTACCCCTGCTTTACTTAGATGTGTTATCTCGCTTCTCGGCCTTTTGGCTAAGATCAAAGTGTAGTATCTGTTCTTTTTAGCTTAATATCTGAAAGCTCCCTCACTGGATCAGTCTCCTGCCCTTATCCCAATTTATTTGGGGTCGGCGCAACATGTCTTCTTCTTCCATACTTCCATATTTCTCGTCATCTCATCATTCACCTCCTTTCTAGGGACCAGTATTATTAATCTGATTTTTGTAAGCTGACGGGATGTTCGGGGCTCGCTCCACTCCCGTCGGGGGTCGGCCCGGCCTCGGTACCACTCTAATTTAGCCATTTATGACGTGATTATCACGATGAATGCGACGACATGGTAGACGTTATAATTGACGTCGAAATCACGTAAACTGATCACGTCATTAATGACGCACTAATTTGTGACATCCTCACGTCAAAATTTACGTCTATAATGACGTGATGCGACGTCTTTCGATGCCTTAAAATTCACGTCATTATTCACGTGAGCATGTTGCTTGGGTATGCTAAACAAGCCATGTGTGAGCAAAGCGTGCCGTTGTGCAACCGTGAAAGCATACATGCAAGCCAACCCCATGTGGGCCATCAAGTGCCTCCGATCGGTCCTCATTGAGGCTCAGAGGCACTTCCATTCGGCTATGCCAGGAGCCCTGAAGTACCTGTGTACCTCAGACCCCCCCTTCTTCGAGCTTGGCTCGATGGGTTCTGACTACAATCAGAACCCCATTTCCCCGGTGCAACAAGCACCCTCGGTCGACCGAACTAGTCCTCTGTAAATTCATACACAAGTGGACTTTATACTTAATATCGCGGTGCAAGATTTTATCATGAAAAACTGTCTTCCCAAAATCTCACCACCCATATCACAAATACCTAGTAACTTTATTACATGTTAGTACTCACGTGGTAGCTCATGGCCTCACCCTTCGATCCTTGCCTCCATCCGAGGCAAAAAGTGTCACACACACCTTTCGAACAATAGTATCGTTTTATCTGTCTATTTGGGGGGTCGGCGTTCAAAATGGTGTCAACCTTTAAAGCAAATCTCGAATTACCCAACGACAACTGTTTCACATACAATGACTAATAAAAAGTATGGACCCGAAATACCTACATAAAAAAGGTGCATACCTACGGAGCATAAAATGGCTGCCAATGCTAGGGTTGTGTCAATCATGAAACAGTATTACTGTAACGAGTATCGATACTAGTATTACGAGTATTATTAGATATCACGGTTGAATTAAAATGAAAAGTCCGTTGTAAAGTTGTAACAGAAAAATATGAGTAAATTTACTTACCTACAACCACTTTGAATAAATTTTATTCTCACGATACGCTGGTGCTGGCACGGGGGGAATCGCACGAGGCGGCGGCCGCGAATATGACACGCGGGGTTGCGATAGTCGTTGAGAGGATCCGGCAGCTGGGTCTCGAGGTGGCACTTCACAAGTCCGAGGCCATGTGCTTCCATGGGCGTGGGAATGTGTCACCGTCGGGATCCCAGCTAACGGTGGGAGGGGTTCCCATCGGCGTCGAGTGTACTATAAAGTACCTCGGACTCGTCCTTGACAGCCGGTGGAACTTCGTGGAGCACTTCCGACGTTTGGCTCCCAGACTGGAGCGGGCTGCGGCTGCCTTTAGGTGGCTCTTGCCCAATCTGGGGGGGCCAAACGCCTCCTGCCGTAGGCTGTATGCGGGAATCGTGCGGTCCATGGCCCTTTACGGGGCCCCGGTGTGGGCACGTGCCGTGAGGAAGCGGGCCGTCCACTACCTGAACGCGCCCCAAAAGGTCATGGCCGTAAGGCTAGTCCGCGGGTACCGCACGATCTCCCGCGAGGCGGCGAATCTCCTTGCCGGATTGCCGCCGTGGGATCTGGAGGCGATAGTCCTCGCGCGCCTACACGAGTGGCGCGCGGAGGCGCTACACCGGGGGGTCACTCTGCTGCCGCGGCACATTGCTGCGCGGCGGACAGACCTCCGGTGCGATCTCATGGCGGCATGGAGACAGCGACTGTCGCAACCCCGTGCAGGGCACGCCACGATAGTGGCGGTAAGTCCCCTCTTTGAGGAGTGGCTAGAGAGGAGCCACGGCGCCCTCACCTTCCGTCTGACGCAGGTCCTCACCGGACACGGATGTTTCGGGAGGTACCTGCACCGAATCAGGCGGGAGGAAACGCCCGGATGCTTCCACTGCGAGGATCGACCGGAGGACACGGTGGAGCACACTGTGGAGGTGTGCCCTGCTTGGGCGGAGCCCCGCCGTGTTCTCGTAGCGGCGATCGGCGGCGGTGACCTCTCGCGTCCGGCCCTGGTGCAAGCCATGGTCCGGGGCGAGGAGGAATGGGATGCCGTCGCCTCCTTCTGCGAAGCAGTGATGCTAGCGAAGGAGGTGGCGGAACGAGAGAGGGAGCGATCCTCTCAACGTCCCAGCCGCCGCGGAAGGCGCGGAAGGCGCTCCGGGCGTCGGGGGCCACGTGATGGCTTCCGGCCACCGTAGACGCGGGCCTGTGGACGGTGAGTAATGGGCTAGCTCGCCGTCCGGCCGTCGTCATGACGGCAACAGACCGTGTCGGCGGCGCGTTCGTGTTCCACGCGCGCCTCAAAGAGATGTCAGCAAGGAGGGGCCCGCAAGGGCCGACGCCCGTCGGGGCCGCGGTATTATGTACTAGATTACGTGGCCTCGGCGCAAGGGCAAAGAAGGAACATGGGTTCGGTTTTTAGTCAGTAGAAGTCTGACACTCCCCTTCGCTCTGCCCAAGAGCGGGGGGGGTCATTCGATGATTTTCCACCCACCAAAAAAAAAAAAAAAAAAAAAAAAAAAAAAAAAAAAAAAAAAAAAAAAAAAAAGGTATCGGATACCTGAGAATAAAATTTATTCAAAGTGGTTTTTCTAAATACAATACTTAAAGAATACTTTTTACCCGACTACTTAAAAGCCAAAAGGAAGGGTAATGATTTTGGCAGTATAAGTATTTAGTTTGTATGTTCCAGCATAGCGCCTAAACTACTGAACACTAGTTCTCCCCACCACTGCGATATTTTTTTGTTCTAGACCATACCTAGGAACCCCCTAGTTACGGAGATATTGGTCAAGTTTCAGGTTTTACTATTCATAGCATCCACTAGCCCAATGTGTTGCTACATTGAGTTTTACCGTAAAATATGATATTTGACCCCAATAAAAAATCGTTTCCCAGCAAAAAAATTGCGTAGGGGGGTACTTAGTTTGATGTTTCTGTACATCAAACTAAGTACCACCCTTGCTTGGTTGTCGGCTGAGTTATGGGTTACTGTTTGACCGCAATCTAAACGTATACAGGGTGTAAACCCTGTATACGTTTAGATTGCGGTCAAACAGTTGTCGCGGTTAAGTCTTTGTTATTTACTCGTATTATATAACAAACCAACATTAAATTAGAATGTTACTGAAACTCAACTACGAGTTAAATCGCAAACTAATAAATTTGACCCAAGAAAAAAAAACGGGGTGAGCTAAGTAAAACCATTTAATAAAACCGCGGTCTTCTACGCAGAAAAAACAAGAAAATAATTCTTGTCTATAAACGCCTTATCCAATTGGGCATGCCTAATTTTTTTTTTCAAGTGCTGTCTTAAAACCATTTCGAGGGTTAGCTTAGGTGAATTCATGCCTGTCACCAGATTTGAAAAATACACACTATTTCAAAAGTTATAGGTGTTTTAACGAATGACTTTCATTTGACCTTTCCGACCCTCCAACAAAACTTTTGAGAACATTCCTTTGTCATTCTATCATTCTTGAAAAAAAAAACATTCGGTTGCGAGACTGTCAAAGTCAAATTGTCAATGTCAACATTTTTTAGGTTATGTTTAGCCAGCTTTGTGGAAGTTTGTTTTTGTGAATTATTGTTTTATTGGCTTCTCTAAATTATACTAAGGCGGATTCCCGTAACATACCTACGGTCAATAATGCTATGATTGTTGAGTATATGATGTTGTCCACTCAACACAATATAGCGGAAATACGAGGAGCAAAGGCTCTAATGTAAGTATTCTCTAACATTGTTTTGATTTATTAATGATTGGTTCCTATATCTCTTGTCATCAATGAACTTATTATATTTTATAAGTAATGTGTTTGGTTAAGCCAGAGCAAAATAAATAGCTTAAGTGCTGCAATGATTCTGTTTATGCATTGTAATATGTAGGTAGATTTTTATGTAAGTACCTATGTATAACTAATTAAATATTGTATGTAATTTTAGGTCATCCAGAGATGCATATTTAGATTCTGCAGTAGGGTATGTTGAGATATGTAGAAGCACTGATCACTGTTCAGTCAGAGCAAAAGTAGTTCCTGAGCATAGAGTGACAAGCAAATCATATTCAGTCATAGCAAAAATTAAAGAAGCTGACAATACTATCTTAGACACTAACTGTGCAGACTGTGCAGCTTCAGCAGGTATCTACTATATATTCACCTGTATGGCTGTGGTCCTAAAGAGTTTTACTTAGAGATTTTATAATGTGGTAATAAATTTTACAGGTGGCTGCAAACACTCTTTACTCTTACTCTTCTGGTTAGAGAAGCGAAGCAGTGAACCTTCAGCAACATCATCACAGTGTTTTTGGGTAAAACCATCTCTTTCATTGGTTCGCACTGAACATGTACTAACAGAAAAAATCTATAAAAATGTGAAGAAGATTAAATTAATACCAAAGGATCCTTCAGTTATACACGAATTCTACTCTGAGTGCTTTCAAAGAAATACCACAGATTCACTTGTGTGTGATTTAAACAGAAAAGAATCTTATAATATATTTGATATGGCAGTTGATTTTTTTGAAACCAATAGTAGTTTTATTTCTCATTAACATACCCGGTAGATACCTACCATGCTTTTTTTATTTTCTTTTTATCATACTCACACGCATCTCTGTTTACACCTAAAAAGTATACCTGCCTGTGTTAAGTACCTACTACAAATCAAGGAATTTCTGTTAGACTGCACTGTCTGGATTAGACTGGCCTTGATATCACCTAAATTATTTTGCTTAGGTTCCTAGCTTTTTTTTAAGCTTGTGGCTGGTGGCAGAAAATTAAAGTGAGTGGGAATTAATAGGTAGGTATGTCAAAAATAGTAGGGTAGAAGGCTTATTACCTTCCTCACAATCAATCAATCTGCCTGGCTTTTCCCAACTATTTTGGATTCATCTTGTAAGGGTAAGGATGTGACACTTCATTGGTCTGAGAAGTTGGCTGATGAACTACTTCAAGCAGTTTTGATTGATGCAGATGCTTCAAGATATTTTTATTTTATTTAAATGGAACAGCCAATAGCTAGGTACAGTATACAGAAAATGAAAATGAAAGAAATGAAAGTCATTTATTCAAATTAGGCTGAAAATCAACACAAGAACGTCAAAAATTTACATAAGACAGTCCCCCAAACACGCCCCCCCCCCGTGTCGCCGACTTCATAGTGTTATAGCTGATGAGAAGAAGAGTTTAGTTTTATTTATCTTCGGGGACGCCGGCAGACACCAGACGGGCGATCAGTCCTTTCGTTGTGGATTATTTCGATTATTAAGAGTTTAGTTAGAAGAACTTGAGTCTATATAACAGTATGCAAAAAAGGTAAAACAGCAAGTCGACGATAAACAGCTTCAGGTAGCTTCTGTGATGGGGACGTGGAGCTTATAAGTTGATCTTTTGGAAAACTTGCTTCATATGTTGACATCACGTTCCCCTGCCTGGTTTTAAAGCTGGTGTTAGTAACTTTGTCTTCCATTTTTACTATTGTTTGTGTTGATGTGTTCATCTGAGAAGGGAAAAAACAAGAAATATCTGTAGAAAACTTTTACAAGAGTGATTTAACATCAAGAAAATCTTTACGTTAATAAAGACATATTTGCTTACTTTTACAGGCAATGTTGATGCTGATGAAGTACTAGGTAATGAGTATTCTTCGAGTTTCCTCCTTTTGGGTTGGTTAGAAGTCGATTCTAGCAACAACTTGCACAGTTCTGATTCCTGTTTATCATCCACATTCAAAATATTTCGTAGTTTAGCAGTTGGTGCGAGTCTTGGTGTTAAATTCTTCAATTTACATCCTTTATAATTTTTTATGTCTTCTGGCTACAAAATAAAATAATAATATTGTCACTAGAGAAGCAAAAAAACTAAAGTGCATTTTACCGGAGACCAATTTTAACTTTCTTCTTATACTCACACTATGCTGATAGTAGAAAAAACATTATTATGTGGTATAGAAATAAAATAATAATTGAGTAAGTAGTTAAAAAAATCAGAGAAAGTAAATCGGTCAGTGGGTCGTCTTAGGGGCGAATTTAGTAAATCTAATTAAATGCATAACTTACTTAAAGATGGTCTTCGCAACAATAAATTAGGTACCCTTTGTAATATTGCGCGTACACTTGCTGACACCATTCCTCCTGTAAACGTTGCGTGATGGGTACAAATAGCTTGTCCGGGCTATTCGCTTTAGTGTTAGGACAAGAGGGTACAAAGCACTTCATTATTTTTTTTATGTTGAGGTAAATATGATACTGCGTGAATGGTTTAATTGATGGTAATTTACTAAAATTAGACGAATACAAAATAGCCAAAATACAATGACGAAAGATAATCTGCTGGATCTGGTATTCTCTTTTCTCGTCAATGTCAGTTACTCAACTGTCAAGGATATTATGTCACTGGAGTTAGATTGACATTGTGTTCTTTTTTAATTTGTCTGTGGCCCAACACCGCACTACATACAGCCTCATAGTGATTTTGAGACCACCTCGAATTTAAAAAATCCTAAAAAAATGTACAACCCCTAAAAAAATTAAATAAGCAAATTAGTTTCTTAAAATGGTCTATATAATGTAAAAAAATATAAAAAAAAAATTAAAAAAATTCAAGTCATGGCCAATTGATTATCGTCTACCCAAGCAACATGCTCACGTGATAAATGACGATAAACTGACGTCACCTTTCAAACAATGACGTCCTTCGTCATATATGACGTAATAAGATGACGTGATTCGGAGCTTTATGTCGTCGTTTGCTTTTTAAGACGTCATCAAGTAACGTGATTCGGAGCTATATGTCGTCGTTTGCTTTTTAAGACGTCATCAAGTAACGTGATTCGGAGCCCACCCACTGATATCTAGTAGCGCCACTGCTCGATAGATGGCGCTGTACGCTGACGTCACGTTTCTGAATCGCGGTGTTAAGATTCTCCGCGAGCGAATGACTACCCCTGCTTTACTTAGATGTGTTATCGCTTCTCGGCCTTTTGGCTAAGATCAAAGTGTAGTATCTGTTCTTTTTAGCTTAATATCTGAAAGCTCCCTCACTGGATCATTCTCCTGCCCTTATCCCAATTTATTTGGGGTCGGCGCAACATTTCTTCTTCCATACCTCCCTATTTCTCGTCATCTCATCAGTCACCTCCTTTCTAGGGACCAGTATTATTAATCTGATTTTTGTAAGCTGATGGGATGTTCGGGGCTCGCTCCACTCCCGTCGGGGGTCGGCCCGGCCTCGGTACCACTCTAATTTAGCCATTTATGACGTGATTATCACGACGAATGCGACGACATGGTAGACGTTATAATTGACGTCGAAATCAATAAACTGATCACGTCATTAATGACGCACTAATTTGTGACATCCTCACGTCAAAATTTACGTCTATAATGACGTGATGCGACGTCTTTCGATGCCTTAAAATTCACGTCATTATTCACGTGAGCATGTTGCTTGGGTAGTAAGTAGATAATTTGTATATTTCAATGTAACGTATTTTAAGTAAAATGAAAGTAGAGGGCAGTCGTCGCATGCCACCTTGGTAATGGCAACAAGCAGCTGACTTATATATCAATGGGAACGCCATGAAGGAGCATCAGGTATCAGTGGCAGGCGAAATAAGACTATCCTCTATAATAATTTTACTTATAATAAATACCTACGTTAAATTGAAAATTACAAATTATCTACCTACTAACTAGACGATAATCAATTAATTGGATAAGGCGTTGATAGATAAGAATATTAGACAAGAATTATTTTCTTGTTTTTTTACTTTTAAGACCGCGGTTTTATTAGTCTGCGATTTTATTCGTATTCGTGTTTTAGTTTTATAAACTTATTTTTTTAGGTTTGCGCTTTCGGTTATAACTGGTCTGTAGATTCTGGTAGGTATGCAGATCCTAGTGAAGAAAAAATCTTCTAATAGTAAGAAGATTGTTTCTATTATGATTAACATACTGACTGGCGGAGTAAAATAAAAAGGGACTTTGTTTCTTGTCGCCAAAATTTGTATTTGTCACCAAGTTGTATCTCCTAATAAATAGATCTATCGTCACGAAATATTTTCGTTCTCAGATAAACAAAAAGTGTTCAAAGATATGAATGATCAAATTAATGTTAATAATATAATTATGTGTAAAAAATAAGAGATGGATCACCAATAAAATTGTAGTGCAATAATAGGGTTTGTCAAACCCTATTATTCTACTGACTAAAAACCACCCATGTTCCTTATTCGCCCTTGTGCCAAGGCCGCGTTATCTCTTTCGATAATCCTCAGGGCGGTCCCGCGCCCTGACCGGACCTGGCACGGTCACTCGAACAGATATCGTTTCAGCACAGCGAAGGAACTAGTATCGGAAACTATTACGCAACGGTACAACACTATCCATGTTTGTAAACAAACGAATCATATTATGAAATAACAAAAAGGTCTCTGGGACGGAAATAAACCCAAATATTAACACTTTAGCAATAAATTAATGATCACTTAGCATTTTTTCATCGAAAATGTATTACTCCTAGATACTATTGCATGAAAACGACTACTAACCTATGCAAAGTCAATTGAGGTTGATTTTCAGTCCTTCTTGCACCACACTTCACAATACAACACGCAGGCATATTGAATTGCTGTTTCCTAACATATACACGCAGTTTAAGAGATAATCTCGTCGTAATTTTCTCACAAATCGCAATTTAACAAAAAGTAAACAACTATTTGACAGCACAACTACCACGAAACTCGTCGCCATCTTTTATCACAATATGGCGAAAACGGCACCCTACCTACTATTCTGTGACTTGCATATCCAAATGTTGCCATTGTGAGAAACAACTGAAATATTGTTGTCTCTTTCATCAAATACGATTACTGCATTAGAAAGAACGAACCAAAACTATATTTTACGTTCAGTCTCCTATTTCACTCATACTTGTATAAGCAAGTGTGTATATAGAACATCGCGTCGCCTCCATAGGATCCTATCTCAATGTTCACATAGAACACGGTTGCCATACTGTAAAATAGATTGACATAACAGGTATAAAAACTTACTAATTGTCACGACACACCCACCCAGGCACACACACACACGCATCAGACATCTGACATTTTTTACTTTGATTTTGACAGCGCTCACGGTGATATTTATTTGGGGCATGGTCGGTGTAATCGCAAGATGACGCATGTCATTACGTCATCTATGACGATTCAAGGGACATCGTTAGCGCGCTCACAGTAATTCGGTACGGGTTTATGGACGCTCAAATCGATTACAGCGTAATTCGGAACGCACCCATAGTCTTCATGGCTGTGGCCAAATGATGTTACGTTTAGTTAATGCGTCTGTCCTTATGATTCTTCGTTTAAAAGTATTGTTAATTAAAATATATAAAAAATGTAGTGGAAATTAAAAATTAATTAAATTTTAATTTTATTTTCACTAAAACCTGAAGCGTTATCGCGAAAAAGTTAAGGCTATGATGAATAATTAAACGTTTTCAAGATTACAACATGCGTGCATGAGCTTCAAAATCGTTTTGACATTTATGTTGGTAGCATTGGCAAAAGTGCAAAAGTGAATTTTCTAGTGCTGTGTATTGCTGTCAATAATTAGAAAGGTGAGTGATTTTTACAGATTTTTCTCAAGATTTTCATGTTAGATGTGTATTTTCCTATAGCTTTATTCTTCAGCTACAAATACATAATAAATTTACACGGATAAAAGCGGGCAAAACAACGAAATAACCGTAAATTTAAAACGCCATTTTCCGCTTCGGAGATCTAATCTAATGTATTTTTTATAAGTTGCCGTGACTAAGCTATTAGATTTTATTAGGTCTGTCAATGTTATAAAAAGTTTTCTCTTGGCTATCTTGTAGGACGAGGCATGTTTCCGGGGGTTTTCAATATTTTGATAACTTAATCATTTCTGATGACTAATCTCTGCTAACAAGGTCCAATTTTGCGAGGGCATCTAAGCGCCAGACTGCGTTTACATTATGAAGTTACTGACCTACTATTGATTAGTGTTAATTGTCCAGCCCTTTGCAAAGGGTAATTACTTTGACGCCCTTTTCGAACCTCTTGACATTTTGTTTTGATTTCGATGCAGGTGATACAAGACATGTTGTGGTGACACTGTGACAGGCATGACGACGGTTTATCACAGATTAAATTATCATAAATTATGATATCACCTTTCTATATTAAAGATTGTGGGTGTTTATATGATATAGAGTTCAGAAACATGTCTACCCCATTTCTCCAAGATATTTAATTTTTACCTGCCATGTGACACTTATTAGACTCCAGAAACTCCAATTCAAACTCTTATTAGA
Source organism: Diarsia mendica (assembly GCA_949316265.1). NCBI lineage: Eukaryota > Metazoa > Arthropoda > Insecta > Lepidoptera > Noctuidae > Diarsia > Diarsia mendica. The sequence goes on along the minus strand of OX438901.1, from coordinate 3,582,339 downwards.
TAATTATGAAAAAAAAAACATCAAGTATATGATTAAGTACATAAAAAAACTTGTCAGTTAAAGTCATGTAAGTACTTAAATTATTATCACACTGCGTGAATAACTAGATGCATGAAGTGTGCATGCATTTGACAGGAGTGTAGGGATCCTATTCTTTTTTATCTATAGAGAATAAGGGATGATATGTTATTTTATGGCAATCTGTGCGCAACTTTCATAACCGAGTTGCTCAATCTACGCAGCGAACAGCGTTCAGTGTGACGATGAATATCGAAGAAGCAGCAATTGCTATAATATTATTACGTCGTACGTCGTCGCCGTCTACGTTAACTTTAAAAATCGGTATAATATTTAACAGTTGCTAGTTGCGGCAATTAGCAACTAAATCAGTCATTGATTGCAGCAACTGAAAACTGCTGACGATTGCCGGAACTCGAAACTCGAGTTGCTATGTGTGCGCAATCCAATTGAAATATATGTAAACAGCTAGTTGCCAGTTGCTGCAATAGTTGCTCCATGTGCAAAGCGTTTAAAACCTTAACTAATTAATATAATGATAAGTTCGTAATGAAAATGATTTCTTAAAACACCATCTTTGAAAATAATATGATGTACTTTTTTTGTTAAATAATTAGAAAAAAAGTTATATCGACCAATAGAATTTTTACAAAGTTTCATATATTTTCTATTAGCGTGAATGGCCTTCAGTACTATTTATTAGTCATGTCGCAGTTTTCCCTTTAGTATGCGAGGTGCTTAGTTTTGTTTTTTTTTTTGAAAATTACTAACAATTATAGTACCTAATGTTAAAAATGTTTGGGGGGGTATGAGGAACAGGGTGTAAAGTTCCTCATCCCCCGTTGAAAAGGGAGGATCCTCCGACCGGATGGGTGTTGTGTCCGGCGGGCTAACTTCCCAACAGTTGTAAGTCGGGAACTCCTATATAGGCGCGCATATTTTCAAAGATGGTGTTTTAAGAAATCATTTTCATTACGAACTTATCATTATATTAATTAGTTAAGGTTTTAAACGCTTTGCACATGGAGCAACTATTGCAGCAACTGGCAACTAGCTGTTTACATATATTTCAATTGGATTGCGCACACATAGCAACTCGAGTTTCGAGTTCCGGCAATCGTCAGCAGTTTTCAGTTGCTGCAATCAATGACTGATTTAGTTGCTAATTGCCGCAACTAGCAACTGTTAAATATTATACCGATTTTTAAAGTTAACGTAGACGGCGACGACGTACGACGTAATAATATTATAGCAATTGCTGCTTCTTCGATATTCATCGTCACACTGAACGCTGTTCGCTGCGTAGATTGAGCAACTCGGTTATGAAAGTTGCGCACAGATTGCCATAAAATTGCTGCAACCGTAAACGTTGTAGCAACTATCAACTAGTTACAGGAAACTTATAAAGTTGCTTAAGTTGCCTCAACTTAAGTTGCTCCATGTGCAAAGCGCCTAAATCACCGGAGATAGTTGTGTATCGGAACTACGGGGCGGTTCGAATACGGGTACAAAATTTAATCCATCAACAATTACAAACAAATATAGTAATGTTTGAATCAAACATTACAGGTATCTTCACACATCCTTTAAGTGTTAAATTAATTTCTACATAAATTCATATTTTATAAGTTCTAGGGAATAACTCAACAGAACCAAGTAAAATATGTAATGAATTCTTTTCTATACACACCTACTTACAACCTATTTATTTTACACAGTAGCACAAGACCCTAATGAATGCCATAAAAATAGATGATGATCTATTTTTATGGCATTCATTAGGGTCTTGTGCAAGCTTGTGTGAAGTAAAAACAAATAAATATTTTTGCGCGAGAAAAATCACACAGCCTCAAATCATCACGATCGCGCCAGCTAGCGAACTCAACTGGCACTCGAAGTTAGCTGAATGATGCGCGACAATTCACGTATACCGTGTTTCGGCGGGGCCGAAAGGTTCGGCCAATTATTGGCCGAAACCGAAACTATGGCCGAAACTAGATTTTTTGGCCGAAACTAGCCGAAACCGAAACCGAAACCGAACCTTCGGTCGGTCCTTAATAATAAACACTTGTTTCAATTGCCTAATAAGTACTCTGTAAATAATAAACAAGTCTTTTCATAGATATAGAAGACACCTTAACTTAAAGATGGCCTTAAAAAACTCTAGGTAATAATTTGGCTGTTTTATTGACTACCAGCTTCTTGCCCACAGCTTTGCCCAAAAACACTCAAAAACCATAGTGCAGCTTTCCATATGTCTAGTATCAGATATTACTTCCTACATGTACTATTGAGTTTAATGACATTCTGACAATTTTCACCCTTACATGCTAAGTTATATGGTTCAAAAGTTGTTGACTGTCATTGAACTCTGTTGTGTACATCCAACTTGCAGAGGTTTTTATTAGTGCAAGCATGAACCTATAAAAAAAGGGTCTTTTTTTATAGGTCCATGAGTGCAAGAAAGAACATACAAACGAAATTTTTAATATCAAAAAACTTTCAAACTCTATTCCAGAATACTAAGATCCTTATTATAACTACTCTCTACGGCTGTAGGTAACATAAACAAGTTTTCACCATATTAATGCTGACAGACCACAACACAATGCAATGAGTATCTAATGAAAATACATTGCACTGACCCAGTTTCTTTTATTAAGAATAGTAGTTGGGTGTAAATAAAGTTATTTATCTTGGCAGGTTGTTTATTTTGTTGGACAAAATGAGGTAGTAAATTGGAACATATGTGGTGGTGATTTAATGACCTCTATCAAGGAGGTGAGTCTAGCTGTCTGTATATTAAACAATTTTCGCAAAGGAACTGCTGTTTGTGTTTGAGTTAATGTTTGTCGTGACAGTTTAAAAAAAAAGAACTTAGGGGATCGGACAAAAAAATAATTAGTCCGTCAGAAAAAATATTGACCACATAAATATTTTTTCTTTTTTCACGTAAACAAAAAATGAAGACGATACAGTGCTTCGAAAACTCGTGTGACGTCATATGCTAGTACATTTTGTACCTTCAAGTGACGTTTCAAGCCCCACTCCATGATCTTTGACGCGCTTTATCTTCATCAATTTTTATTTATTTGATAAAACAAAAAACACGTACTTATCCAATATTTTTAGATTATCTAACTGACGGACTAAACAGAATCATATTTTTTTAGTCAGTCCGATCCCCTATTCTTGTGACTAGGTAAATCACCACCCTCTGTTATTGACATAAAGTCATTCACCAACCCCAAGTCAAGTAACATGGGACAAGTCGGGGCCGCGGTATTTTGTACTAGATTACGTGGTCTCGGCGCAAGGGCAAAGAAGGAACATGGGTTCGGTTTTTAGTCAGTAGAAGTCTGACACTCCCCTTCGCTCTGCCCAAGAGCGGGGGGGGGGGGGGGTCATTCGATGATTTTCCACCCACCAAAAAAAAAAAAGGTCATGAAGATGATGATGATGAATGAAAAGTCTTGGCTTTTTTGTAATATTGGCTTTTTCGTCATTGTTTCCTCATTGATGAAAATCATGAACACATTTAACATGTCTGCATGTTTTTACACATTTGGAACATAATAATAGTTCCTACAGTTTTAAATAAATAGTTGTACACACGGCTACACATCAAGCTATACAAAACCAGTTAATCTTGGCCTCACTTTACTAGATCTTTTCGCACAATGAACGATCAGATTATACTGGTTTTGTATAGCTTGATGTGTAGCCGTGTGTACATAGTTGGCACCAGACAAAAATGTGTCTAGGCTAAACTAACATATAATACTTGTTTACCTGAAAAAGTAGTACTGCTATAGAATGTCTCGTCTTGTCGTATATTAACCAATATAATTTAATTTAATATGCAGTATTAACACAAGTGGTTCAATAATGTAGGTAGTGTCTTAATTCGCACTTTTAAGTTTGTAGCTAATTACTGCATCTCATTTTCAATGGTCAGTGAATTTGAAAGCAAACACTTTCTACAATGAGCCCTTTGAAATAGAAAAATCTCTCTCAACACCAAAACGACCTTGTCAGAAATGTGAACAAACCTTTTAAAAAATTGGCAGAATGTACATAATATTAAAGAAATAAACTAGTCTAGAGTCTGACATCGGAGCAGTTTCGCGATAATAAAAAGTACCTGCTTGGACCTGTGCCAATGATTTGACTAACACAGTTGTGTTTGAGTCATGGCCCACTGTATTACCTAACTAAAATACTAAAGTAAAACAAATAAGTGTTATGTTAGCCTTCATCTCAATACTGGGCAAAGGCCTCTCCTTGACTTCTAGTTCTTTCGATCCAGGAATGCGGACCACTAGGTCTTGTACTACAGTACTGAGCAAAGGCCTCTCCTTGACTTCTAGTTCTTTCGATCCAGGAATGCGGACCACTAGGTCTTGTACTTGTCAGGTATTCTCACCATCTGGTTTGAGGTCTGCTGCGACACTTCCTGACTGCTACAAACTTTTTTACTATATGCTATGGGCCAAAAGAGCCACTGAATGGAACCCATTTTAATAGCTCTTTTGGTCCACAATAAAAAGTATTTTTAAAGGGGAATTATAAAACGAGCGAATAAAAAATAACTAAGCGACTGATGATGATTTACTGTTTTTATAACTTGAGTTAATTTCGGATAGTCGATATATCGAGAAAGGTTATAGCTATTTATGTGACGCAGACGAAGTTGCGCGGGTCAGCTAGTTTAAGATAAAATGCCGTTCAGTATAAATAAATCATTTGCCAAATATTGAAAAAAATGCAGGACGTAACGTTGTCACTCATACAAATATTGGGTCGCTTAAAAATTATGAAGCTACTCATTTTGTATTTTAAGTAGCTCAAATTAATGTTTGTAAATTGCCGTTCTGTTGATTTCTTGTCGCTCACAGTCAGTCGCTCACTTAGTAATTCTGTGACCTAAATTAATTATTTTTGTAACTTAAAATTTTCATTTACAGTCACTCGTTTAAATACTACCCATTTTTATTAAATGATGCTTTACATTGTGCCTAGAGTTTAATAATAAATCTTGGGTACACAAAATAGGTTAATGCTTTGTAAACTAAAATATCTAGTGCTTGCATTATTATGACTTGATGTCATGGTACTAAATGATCATGAAATATACCGTGAAGAGTAAGACAGACAAAAACACCCGCACTGCAATTGATTCTGAATTGGTTTCGGAAACTGCAAACAATAGTTAGACGGAAGTGTGATTCAGAAATTCTGGTAGGATCTATATCTTTAGACAGAGTTAACCAAATGTGATTGCTTTTGTGATAGAAAACACTGGAGGGCGTGTGTTATAGCTTACTTGATTTTGAGGGATTGTGTTTGTGCCGTTCGGGGCTGCGGGTTTTTCGCAAGAGGTACTGCGGCCAGTCTTCCTAAATTGTTAACAGTTTCTATCATTCCTATGTTTATTTCGCCAAAATTCATCCCTTTTCTCAACCCTAAGCATCCCGTTATAAAACTAGATAATATAAAACGCACTAACATAATTATTGTGTCAATATAGTCTGGTTCATCTTGTTTATTAATTTATCTTGAAATGGTCCAATACCAATGGTTAGCTCAATTGAATAATTCCGTGAGTCAGAAGGTGTCTTTGAAAATAGGTGTAATTAACGTATCATCATCATTCTCTTGCCCTTATCCCAATTCATTTGGGGTCGGGGGGCGCAGCATGTCTTCCTCATCCATACCTCTCTGTTTCTCATCATGAGACACCTCCTTTCTTACCATATCCTTCTTATCACAGTCCATCCATCGTTTTTTTGGTCTTCCTCTAGGTACTCGTATACCCTTCCACATTCATATTCAAAACCTTCTGTTGTAAGAAACAAGAGTGATGTAACCATTAATGGTTTTTATATATCAATGGATGTAACTAGTAAACCAGCAGAATGCTCTAGAAATGAGCCCGCGAATTTATCAGCATTTACCTTTTGCCCAACTTTGTTGGGGTTGGCTTCCAGTCTCACCACTTACAGCTGATAGCATTGTACATGGAGCGACTGTCTCTATATTTATAACTTCTACAAGTTACAACCCACCTACTGCTGCAGCAGACTTCTTAAGGTAGAAGCGGCAGGGTAGCCCGTGCAAACATTCATTCTCTTCCAAGTATTAACGTTCTTTCTGAGGCATGAAATGGTCTTAGAATTAGATGAACGGAGTACTGCATTGATCACTGTCTTCTATCATAAAATAAAGTGGTTATGACATACAGACGGACAGGCAGACATGACGAATTTTGTCCAATTTTGCCGTTTTTTTCCATCCGACTACGGAACCCCAAAAAAACGAAGGTCACTATCTTATCAGACCATCCCATTCGAAGATACACTTGTACCTCCGTATCCGATGTCCATTGATCCGTAAGAGGGAACAATGCACATAGAGGTGCGCCCGCGCAGGGCTGGCTGCGGTGCCCTCGCGCAGAGTTCACGGTCGCGCGCGCCGCCCGGTGACACTGACAGACCTGTTCCCGCGACAAGTGGCCCGCTGTTTGCGGTAGAGGTTAGGGTTTTTTTAAACTAAAATGGTGAACTTTTTAAAGTTAAGGGCGATGGAAGTTATAGAGTTGATCTTAGATGACTACATTTTTTACAAAGTCGCCTTGACCCTTCTGCCGTTATTCCAGTTTATCGTGCGGCGTATATTCTTTCTTAATTTGCCTATCGATCTTTATCAATCGTCTAATGAAACTATTCACTGATATTTCCCTCCATAACATAGTCGCTATTTAATTAATCTTCTTATCGTGTGGGCAGTAAGGTCTAACGACCCCACACACCCTAGTGTCAGAGTTTCTAAACCGCCGCAAGGGCCTCTGACATGGTTTGACGACCGCCATTTGGCGGCCGGGACCACCGGCTTATACGTGCCTTCCGAAGCACGGAACCGTCTTTTTATCAGACAATCAGGTGATTCAAGCCTGCAATGTCCTAACCAAACTGGAAACAACTTCACAAAGTATGCTTCCCGTGGGAATTGAACCCACGACCACTGGGTCACAAGGCAAACGCCTAAACCACTCGACCACGGAATAAATGGTTCAAATTATATTTGGTCGGTAACATAGTATTTTCATATTTTGTAATACATCATTGAGTAAGTACTTATAATATAAACGTATTATTACAGAGATACAAATGAATGAGCATAATTTAAATAGCCATAAAACTTAAAAAGAAGTAATTACTCTATCTGAACAAGTTATGCCATTAAAAAACATGCAAGTCTAAAATAGACCGCACTTAATCTTAATAATACTTGGAAGGAAACAATTTGTCCGTTCGACTCAGCTTGATGGTCTTGATTATGTAGCGAAGACGACAATGCAACTACAACTAAGAGCTATAAAAACACCATTAAATTGCCGTCCACGGTGCTAATACATTGCAACGATGCACGGCTATTTGCGAATGCACAGAACATTTCTTCTTTTTACCCGTCCGTCTGTCTACGCGGACGAAGGACCGGCCGGTTTCAGCCTATTGAATCGATTTAAATTCGCAATTGTATTATGTAGAACCGGCCCTGTATGTATCAGTAACGAAGGATGTCTGGTATGTAGAGGTAATTGACTCCTCGACTCAGTACGGTTACCAATTCATGAGCTCTTCAGTTCTAGACCATATTTCCTGCAATTACGGGGATAGAAACTGTTGGTGGTCAATCATTAATCAAGTCTTCTCGTTTTACGGTGATTGATCTAATGGTTAATCAAGCTACAGTGAGCTGAACAGTATTTGGAGTAAGAATTTCTATTGCACTCGGATGAATCTTTTTATACAATTTTAAAATTCATTTTCAGAATTCCTTTGAGTCGCAGTGTTGAATTTTTTCTATCTCCAATCTACTAACCGCAAATGCGCTCCTAATTCGTAAACTGCAAAGCTTTTATTTTCTTGGTTCAAGCGTGAGCAGATATGCCATGAACAATAAGTTCATACTTTATGTAAGGAACATGAAACATGTTTTTGCCGCATGCGACATTCCCAAGCTATTTGCGTTAATTCGGTCCGCGTCCGTTGGTAATGGAATGCTGTTCCATTCTTTAAGCTCCAGGTTTTGTCCCGTATAACCTTGACCTTCTGTAAAGAATTCGACGACGGTCTCTGAAATGTTTCAAGAAATGGATGAAATGTCTGACCTTTTTATGCTCGGCTACCTTTTGTTCTGGAATTGTTCCGCGCTTTTGTAGTATTATGCTTTCTAGTACTATATTTTTATGTTGCTCTGGGAAGTCTTCTCTATCCTCAGTTTATTAATGTACATACTCAATAAAGTTATGCTCTTTCTTGTTTTAAGACCTCCGTGTTCTCTCCGGTTAAGTTTTCTTAAATAAACTGAGATGTTGAGCTACATTCTTGCAATTAACTTTTCATGTAGTGCTCTTAAAGTGTTTGTTTCACCTTATCAACAAAGAAATACTAAAAGCTTATTAAAAAGGGAAAGTAATCGATGGAATAGAAAGGCTGAAGATTTGACCCAATTTTCTCCGTAAGCTTCTAATTCAATTATTTCGTTCATTTGAGCCACCTGCCGTTTTCTGAATCACAGCCTATTGCTTATCGGGTTTTATGTAAGTGATGATTCACGTGAAACCTCTTTTTTTTATTAGTTTTTGCCTTATAAAGGACGTCTAGACTGAATCTGTTATACAATTGAGTTGATCTAGACAAGTAATTTAAAAGTAAGATGTTATCATTCCCGCTATGAAAGTTTTATGAAGATACAGATGAGATTTCAAGTTATTTTAATAAAACATTGATATTTATTCGGCTGGATCTTAAAGACAGATTTTCAGTTCTTCTTTTTAGAATATTATTTTAACGAGAAATCGAATTTCTTTCTACGTTCTTTGTTTCTAATCTAACTCTTACATTTTCACAAACAACATCTCTGACATTAAATTTGGCATTCTCTACTTTCATATTATCGAGATCAACATTATCTTGGAATAAAAGAATTGCATATCTAATAGAGTTATTAAGATAGACGTGGATAATAACACCAATTGCTATATTATTATTTCTGCATTGTATCATCTTCAATTTCCTGTGATCTTCAAATCTGACACGGTGGCATTAGCCATTACTTGAGTATCTATAAGAATTTATATATTGTTCTCGGTACGATTATTTTATTATGCTGTTAAAATACTTTCTTTATGGCTTTCGGTGTCGACTTGCGCGTATCAATAAAGTGTAATGGTTTCATCCAGTGAGTCACCGGAGCTCTGTCTGATTGCCTGTAAAATGCAGGGAGAGTTTATTTGTTTTGCGGTATTCTGTGAATCATTGTGTGAGGTATGACTGTATTATTTTTGACTGCAATCTATTTCTCTACTTTCTTTATGTTCGTAATTAGTTATTCACTGGATTCATGAGGTGTTTATTGTGACCTGTACCCATGGGCACATTTTGATTCTTATGTTCATTTATTTTCTACTTTTCTTTTTTATTGGAATATTTCCATAAATCGCCAGACAAGAATCGCCAGACTTAAGTGGCAATGGGCAGGGCACATTGCTCGCAGAACGGATGGCCGATGGGGCCGAAAAGTTCTCGAATGGCGACCGCGAACCGGAAGACGTTGCGTTGGAAGGCCTCCCACTAGGTGGACCGATGACCTGGTCAAGGTTGCAGGAACCCGCTGGATGAGAGACGCACGGGACCGGTCAATGTGGCGACGCCTGGGGGAGGCCTATGTTCAGCAGTGGACGTCTTTTGGCTGAAATGATGATTTCCATAAATGCTTGCACCATTGAACGCTTTGTCTGCCCCACTTGGATATGACTTACAAGAGTTACAAGTTAGTAGTGTTGTCGTAGTTCCTACTTCCTTTGCCAAGCTATTCTTAACAGCAATTGGCACTTAATTGTGTTTGTTTGCCATTGTGAAAGGCTTCAAATGCTGTTCCATTACCGCCTTTTCTTTTTCTCGAATCGATGTCTTAGATTTTGTCCGACCGGTAAGTAGGTACCTGGACAGTTCTGTCGTTTGCCTCATTCAAGTCCTATCGGGTGCAGTTAGTTGTGCAGTTGTGCACGACGGGTAAGAGAGAGATGTTACATATTCTGGTCGATTATACCCCATGTAGCCTTATCGAATCGGCAGCGACCATCTTGAGCACTAAATTAATGAAGTAGCAGCAATTAGCACTACCGCTACTGAATTTCTAGAATCATCTGCAGAGATGAGGACGTGGGTTTTTAGTCAGTAGAAGTCTGACACTCCCCTTCGCTCTGGCCAAGAGCGGGGGGGGTCATTCGATGATTTTCCACCCACCAAAAAAAAAGGGTAACAAATTAACAATAGATATAATCTAAGGTTACGTTAATATTTGAAGTAGGTTTCTAAACAATAATACGAACAATCGAGCAGCTGTTTATAAATACCGAGCCGAACGTACTAAGCAGACAATGTCCATGACCGCTTCAGATCACGCAGCATTCGGGCCGACATGACTCACAGCCTAGGGTTGCTAGATTTATACACTTAACGTTGTGATGTAAAACATTTCACGTCTTATATGGTAATGAGTAGAGGTAGAAGTAATTTCAGTGCTCATATGTTTAATAAATTGATGAACATAAATGTTGACGGATGGAGAGGGAGAGGTAGACCAACGAAAATATGGATAGATTGTGTGAGGGATGATATGAAGGAAATAGAGACGATTGACAGGGGAGAATGGAAGAAAACAGAACGTGTTGAGCTGACCCCGAATAACATAGGACAAGGGCAGGAAGACGATGAAATGTTTAATAAGCCGTGTAGCTCACTATCTCAGCTTGGTTAGTTAGATAAAATGCTTATGAAGAATACTTCTGAAGGAAGGATTACCTTTAGATTTTATCTGCAATTAAGAATTCAGTTTGATTCCCTGAGATGTCCGAAGACGCAAGAGTCGCCTTAATTCTCTGATTTATTAAAGTCTCATCACCTTTAGATTTTATCTGCAATTAAGAATTCAGTTTGATTCCCTGAGATGTCCGAAGACGCAAGAGTCGCCTTAATTCTCTGATTTATTAAAGTCTAAGATGAAATATCTAGACTGATTGTTGTTGATGATGACCCTACCCGTACAGCACGATTAATCGCCCAGAATTCGTTCCACATGATGCGACGCTTGAAAGCTAAAGTAACATTTTTAACGACAATTATTTTCCGTTTTCACGACATGGAAGTTGGATTTGTAGCATTTGTAGCTAAATCATTATTAATGTCCGCTCATTAAAGAAGACTGTTATTAAATATTATACCACGCAAATGGTTTATTGTTATGAAGTCTATCGCGTGATGCAAGTTGAGTCAGAGTTCCATTGTCTGTATGTATATGTCAGTTTTTCTTCGTCGCTGTTCCTATGAGACCTTTCAAGTGTCTCGAACTCTAATACTTAGTAAGAAAGTAGAAAATATAAAAAAGCTACAAAATCGGCTACACAGTCATTTACTTTACTTCTTAATGCGATTTAAAATGAAATAAACACAGTACCAGCACAAATTAGAGCGTCATAAGCGTTCGCTTTATGACCACTGCATGGAAACAAGTTTATTTGTAGTGATGAAGCATGTTTCAATCCAGTGAAATGCATAATTCTCGCTCGTGTTTTCGTATAATTGAAGTAAACATGTACGGTAAGTGCTACATTTATAATTTGGTCCTGTTATAAGCTTTTATTTGCGGCAAAGTCGGCAATGTTCGCAGATTCAGCGAAATAGGTCAAACGTTCATTGAAATCTCATTTTCATGAACGAAGCTCCTTAATTTGCAAGTCCTCTAGGCCTGATTGCTTCGATCTGTTGATCTCGTTTCGCGCAGCACTAGTTTCCTGCGAGTACTTAGAGATGTAACAGCCGGTAATCAGCGAGCGAGCTCCAGTGCAGACTCAATTTGCCGATATTATCGGTTTTTGCCCTGGCATTTACGTTAGTTGCACTTAACTACGTATCAGAGATCTTAACAGGTTCACTGGCTTCAGAGTGGGAATGGTCCATAAGTCCCGTTATGTTTTTATTAAACGTCAATAATTTAAATAAATAAAAACGAGTATTTCCCTGGGTCCTAGCATTTTTTATAATCCTTATGATGTGTCCTGCCAAGTCCGCATTAAATAAGAAACATTCTTCTTACGTCCACAGTATCACATGACTTATAAATTGTATGAACGAACATACCACATACGGTCTGCGGACTTGTATGGAGGACTCTCTACAGACCGTAATTATGTGGTCTGTGGACAGTGAACCTGTTAAGTTCTGAAATGCCGGCTAAGATTATTACTGTAATTGCTTTTTGATTATATTTTATGTAAGTATTTATTAAACCTTTGCTTGAAGTTGAAAGCTTGTGATCTAATTGTAACTTAATGTTTATGTTTGATGTTTTTAGAATACATGTGAAGCAAAAAAAGCTTCAAGACGTTGCTGATTGCGATTGGCTTCGGCATTAATCACTTAATATGTGGGTGTCGTAGCAAGCCTGCAACGACCACTGGGATAGAGAGGTTGTGCTATTTTTAGTTCGGGACCACACTACAAACTTACTGGTCTAACAACCTGGGATATGCACGCTTGTACATGTACAGTATAAAATGTTGCACACGATAAAGCACTTCAAAAGTTATCACAAAACATAATGTATGCTAAGTTGCTAACATTGAGATATTCAATAGTTCAGCGACAAGGTTCCGATCGATTCGTTCTATGACGAACGACCGACAGAATCATGTGATTGAAATACCGCTTTACTTTCTGTAATAAATGAAACAGCTTAACAGAAGATAAGAACTAATCTAGTTTCTAGATTAGCTAAGCTTGGGGAATTTCTTACTGTGATTACTTTATTAGCATTGTCTTCTTTCTATACTTATTGATTATATTTTCTGTAGCCTTTTTGCTTATTTGTATTATCCGTAGTTCGTCGTTTATTGAAGATTCCATACGATTAAGAAATTAGCAAACCTCCAACCAATCCTTTCTCTATTGGTATTTATTAGTTCCACCAAAATCGTGATTTGCAGTAATATGCACTTCAATCTTTATCTTTGAATAATCAATGTCATTATTACTTCTTATAATCAAAACACGCTATTCGTAATTGGCTACATCACAAGGGAAAGCTAATCGTCTTGAGCAAAAAGTCGACTGGCCTTTGTACACGGGCCAGCTATCACAAGATAATGGATTTCTATCTTCTGTACATTATTGGCTTAACATTCATTTAGTGCATTGTTCTTAGAGAAAGCAATTTCTTTGTTGGGATTACTTCTAGTGAACGTATCGGCTGTGTCTTCAGAGAGTTCAGATTCTGGATTCGACATCTGATTACTGTTGTTTAGTGTTGAATCTTATTAGGGTTCGATTTTCTTTTTACTTGGATTATGTTGTATTCAGAAACAGTTCTTGTTTGTTCCAATCCTTTATCATTTGAATTTGGATTAGGGATTTAGGTGTCATCTTCGTTTTAGTCATTCTTTTATCCTCAAGCAGACTTACATGGACCGTTTTTATTTCACGAAGCAATTATTTTTGGCTTCCCATCAAAGTCTAAAATATACGTTTGCGAATTTCTTGTCGACCTTTGTTTGTATCTTCTAAGTAGAGATATAAAGTCACAAAATATGAGTTAAAAATAATATACTTCTGGGAATCAGTTTTTATCAGACAGTGGTGAGTGAATGACTTCTTTAACATAAGGTAGGTACCTATTGAAATTCAAACAGTGCTTGTCTACGTATAAAGCGAGTGAGTGAGTCAGCCAGAGTTCAATGAAGTTTATTGAAAGTATTCGTGAATGCGTTAGTTTGTCACTTTCTGGCTTAGTGTCAGCTTGATGCATTATTTTCTTTAGCTAACGACGTCAATGTATTGTTGTAAGTTGTTGCAAACATAATAAGGAAGCATATGCAATGATACAATAGCTGTTGAAGAATAACATTATTGATTACATTTTAACCAATATTGTACATAAGAGGAAGTCTGAAAGTGGCGCCGGTAAGCGTTCTTCTTTGATCCTTATACTGCCAAAAAAACCTATTTTAGAAATAGGTTATGATTTGAGTAGTATGATTTTAGAATCAATTACGCATATGTAATGCTTATTGCTTTACAAGTAGAACCACTTCAAACATAAAGTGTACCATATTTAAATTGAGTTCAGCGACCAAGAAATCTCATGAAAGATGTAGATGTCTATATCTCCAGACTGATTAGATAAACAAAGATAGAAAACATGCCTAATAAACTGATAGTGAACCAGCATAGAACTCCACTCAGTAGAGTAGAGGAAGAAAAACACTCTAAATGCAAACCGACCCTTCAGCTCCAATCTAAGTAGGGTAAACTAACCTAATCAACACTGATTTTAATTAGCTGCACGACTCAGCTGTCTTTCGAACAAAGTAAGCGTTATCGTAGCTCCCTTAGGTACCCATTACATAAGTAGGTAATAGTAGAAGCTCTATTACGTCACTGTGAAAGTTTTTCGGCCCGTAACGTGGGAATTTAATCAACTCTTTGATTTTAATTAAATCCGTATCGATCGTTCCTTTGTTTTCTGTTTGTCTGTTGTGTAATTTTCAATTGTGTAGGCCTTAATTTAGATTGGGAGTTATTGTTAAAGGTGTTCGAGGAGGTTGATGGGATGCTGATTGGTTGAAACTTTGCTGAACTTTCAATTGGTTCTATTGTTTCATTTATTAGAACTAGTACTGACTGGTATCAAAGGATAAGGCCGTTCCGGTCAATCTTTGTCTTGCTTGATCCGTGAATGTGTGACCACTCATTACATACCGAGTATCCTCTGAGCCTCAGATAGCACGTTAAGCTGTTGGTCCCGGTCCAGTGGCCTGAAAGTCTGACAACCAGTTTTAGCAAAGGGTATCCGTATTACGCAGTACTGACTGGGTTGTGGAGGCCAGAAAGGCAATAACTCCATGTAAAACACAGGTATTCAGCTGGAAGCCGACCTTGACATAGTTGGGGAAAAGCTAGGCAGATGATGATGACTTGTATCAAAGGACACCTTCTCGCAAGAACAAAGGAAATGCAATTGTTCTCCGGGAAATAACCCGCTTACCTCTAAAATGTTACGAAAGAAATGAAATACAATCCCAGGATTTACCTTAAGACCGTAAATTCGTGACCTAAAAAGAGAAACAGCAAATTCATTTTAAACAAATTGTTGCCAGCTACGAATTTTCTCGAGAAGTATTTCCAAATACCGGATACAAGGGTTAAAGGTCCAATTTCCTTTCTTTATTATTCAGAACAATATTTTCTTTGCTTGTAAGTCACGCTAAGAATTCATTATATTTTGACTTTGTTCCCGTTTACTCGCGATATTGTGAATTCCTTCCGAAATGAGTCTAGTTTGCCAGACGAAATTAACATTTAGCTAATTACCATAGCACACACTTTCTTCTGCGTTAATTCTATCTTTATTTTGCGCTCTAGATGGGCAGTGTACTGTGAATATATGAATGAACGGTTCTTACCAAGATAAGTTAGTAAATTCATTACTGACGATTGCTTTGTTAAATGTTAGGAGCTCGTGGATACCAGCCGCTCGGATCAATATTCAGGTGAATCCAAGCTATGGTTTAAGACATTTATTTCTCAAAAACAGAATACAATTATTCACTTGGATGAGAAACACTGGTTACATAAGTAAACGTTCATTGGAACGAGTATCGGAACGGTACCTATTACAATATTGTTAATCATTAACTACGCCTATTTATATTGTATTTAACTGCCTCATTGCCTTCAGCTCAACACATTTTGACATTTTGTGCTTCACACTCAAAATGTGCTATCATGCCTTTTGCACTCTCTCCATCATGTGAACTCCGTCTGATTGTGACAATCCACCGGCACCTCGTTGAACAGCAATAAATCACACCTACACCCAAAAGGCCTACAATGCTCTGCGGATCCAGTACAACAACGCGTTTAGGGTGCTGTTGCGTCTGCCTCGGTTCTGTAGCGCGTCGCCGCGTCATTTATGTTCGCTGAGGCACGTACCGACTGCTTCAATGCGGTACGGCGTAAGAAAGTGGCCTCGCTGCTGAACAGAATCCGTGGCAGCCCCAACAGCATTCTGAGAGCTATAGTCGGGAGGCATGACAGCCCGCTGGTGAGGTCATTAGTCACCTGCACTCTGTCTTTGTTTTTAGTTAAGTACTAACATAGGTTAAGAATATTGTTACTAACTCAAGCATCTTTAGTTAAGTACTAATATAGGTTTTAAGAATATTGTTACTAACCCAATGGATCTTAGTTGTCTAAATAAATAAATGATTATTATTATTATTAACATATCGCTATGTTAGTAAAATAAAGTAAAATTAACAATGCTAAAAAAGAACGATATTCGAAGGTAGAACTTTTAATATTTTTTCTTGATCTAGGGTAATCTGCAAAAATGTTGAGGCTATGAGTCCATATAGCTTGCCTAGGTTGGCCTGTAAATAGGTGGCAAGACAACCATTTACATTCTGACTTTCTGAGTACTTCGAGGCTCGAAAAGCACGATCATTTGTCACGGCTGTCAATAGGGGATCGGACAAAAAAAAACTAATTAGTCCGTCAGATAGATTTCCAAAAATTATTGGACACGTATTTTTTCTTTTTTCACGTGAACTTAAAATGAAAACGATACAGTGCTTCGAAAACTCGTGTGACGTCATTATGATAGTACATTTTGACGACACAAGTGACGTTTCAAGCCCCACTCCAAGATCTTTGACGCGTTTTATCTTCGTCATTTTTTATTGATTTGATAAAACAAAAAACACGTATTCAATATTTTTCGATAATCTAACTTACGGACTAAACAGAATCATATTATTTTGACCCAGTCCGATCCCCTATTGTAGATCTTTTTCAAATTCAAATTCATTTATTGTTTGTTACAGGTAAACATAAGGTCTTACAAATAGTTTTGTGTGTATCACTGTAACATACCCATGGGGTGTACAATATTTATACATATTATTATACAGTATGTCAACATTATTGGTTAAATTAAAATTTATATTACATTACACATTCAGTCATACAATTAATTGAGGACACATAAAGACATACTTACACGTTTAATAAAAATAAGTCAAAAAAAAAAAATATAAGTTACACATGTCAAGTTTTAGTTAATACAATTCTAGTCAATAATTCGATCATTTAAAAATTCATTAATTGTATAATATGCTTTAGATGTCAGAAATTCTTTTAGCTTTAATTGAGGACACATAAAGACATACACGTTTAATAAAAAATAAGTCAAAATCTTTGACAGTCGTCACCTACAGGTAGTCAGTCAGTGGCCTGACAGTCTGACGTCTTACTTCAAGGGTCATCGTAATACCGAGTTCTGAGTTGTGGTGAGACAGACAGTCGCTCCAAGTAAAATACTGGTATTCAGCTGCATCCAGTTACACTGGAGGCTTCCAGTGATGATGCTGGCTAGCATAGTTGAGAAAAGGCTACTCAGATAATGTATCATCTGCAATAATGTGCACCTGGTTTTCCATTCCATTAATTCTATATGGAAGAATAACACCTGTGTTACCGATATCTATTAACATTCCCAACCAACACTTCTCATATAGTAGGTACAGTAACATACGAAGCTTTATTAGGTAAAACAAGAACACAACTAGTGGTGGAGTTTACGTAGAAATTGGTGGAGGTATAATATCCAACAGCCGGCAATATATACACGCCAGCCAACCACACGGTGACCATGCATCCGTTTTTCTCACTCAAGGGGTTAATATTGTCCTGTCGGGGCTGTGGATTATCGAAAGGTTAACACGGTTCCGACACAAGGGCGAAGAAGGAACATGGGTTCGGTTTTTAGTCAGTAGAAGTCTGACACTCCCCTTCGCTCTGCCCAAGAGCGGGGGGTTCTTTTGATGATTTTCCACCCACCAAAAAAAAAAATGGGGGTTAATATTGTCTGCCAGGGCTGCGGGTTGTTCCAAAGAGATACCACGGTCTCAGACACAGAGGGCTAAGAAGGAGCATGTGTGGTGTTTAGTCAGTAGAAGTCTGACACCCTCTTCCGCTCCGCCCAGAGCGCGAGAAGTCATTTGATGATTTTCCACCCAACAAAAAAAGGGTTTAATGTATTTATTGGCTGTTTCCATGGTATTTCTTAGTAGCAGCCTGGATTTGTGCCCAGTTTATGGCAATAGCCTCGCCTCCTATTACATGTCCCATGCGCAATGGGGTGTACTAATAGATACTTCTCTGCTTGTCCTTTCGGGGATTACAAGCGTGATATTGTGTTATATTAGGGTTCTTGGAGCTGGAAAATTATCCAGGATCAACGTAATTGGTTCTTGTAATCGGCTTTCCGCCAACATTTGAAACGTAATATCGCCATTTTAATTATTTCTTATCCTTATAATTGTAACAAACAGGAAAGTTCTGGCTTTCAGCAGATTAACAATCTGTTATGAGACCAATCTCCATTGCCACTGTTGATTAAACTCTTAATAACATTGCTTGGGTTATTAATTTAAATAATCTGACTTTGATCGAGTTTCTGAACCCTTGCAAGTTGATTGCAAGTAAGTGGTAATCCTAGCTAGTAGATGGATCAGGAAGTTTCTCGTTAGGTGGCGAGCTTAACCATGTTAAAGGCTTTAGTTAAATCTTTGTACAACGTTGGCTATGTTTAAAGTTCGCTCGGTTAGATTCTGCTCTTGTTGCTCTCAGTTATCATATCAATAAAAAAGAAAGCAAAAGGGTTTCGGTCTCCCACAGGACAAAACAAAATGATAAAAAGTAACAATAAACCAAGAAATATAAAAAGTACTTAAACACAAAACCTAAAAAATAAGCCCAAAAGACCCTCTATCTCAGCATGGTGCTGTAACATTTATGACAAATATCATGTAACGCTGCTGGTATTCTGATAGGGCCCAAGATAAGCCAATATAATTTTTCTTCTCAGCGACGATGACAATTAAAATTGAGTCAGCTCTTCGGCGACGAGTTTGGCACTTTCAGAAGCGTTCTATCAGCTGTGATGTGCAAGCAACAGGACGGACAGAATATGATTAACATTATTAATTCCATAATTTTCACACATCTCTTGGCCTATCAGCTTTTACGAAAGCTATACGACAAAAGTCCGATATTCTAAACGAAAAAGACACCTCGGTTTTTGCGACAATTTTCTCACTTTTCGCTCTCCGGTCTTAAGTCTTAATACCGCAATTTATCCGCCATTCCCACAAGATAACGTAAAGGGGGGAAATTCATTGTTCTTATCTTAATTCTGAGCAATGCGTTTGCTCTGTTTACTTGCCAGACAATTCGGCGTCTGCGTATTGATTCGCATGACCTTGCAGGCTTATGTAACTTTTCATTTGAAGGTCTCACATCTCGCCCTAGACGTTATAGGTATGTTAAGTGAGCCCAGCTTTAGTGGAAATGGATGTGGTGGAAACGGTTTAGGGTAAGGCTGTGATGTGGTTGACTGTTAGAGTGGTCAAGACTGTCCGCGTAGAGCAGTAGACAAAATGGAGCATCAGATCTGTGTGTAGATTGCTGATGGATGTGCAGAGTCCTGACTAATCTAGTTCGATTTTGGATACTTAGATTTTTTGTGCAAATGATTGTTTTACAAAATCTGGTTCTGATCAAGGGTCATGCTCATACGTTAGATGACCGACTCCTTGCAAAACTGCTGAGTAACGTAATTATGAAATAAGTTTTATAGTTTGAGTTAAGCATTATGAAAATTAAAACAACAACAATAATAAATCACAAGATTAAAATCTCTAAAACTCCAAAGTGCCATCACCCTTATTAGGAGCTTCCCTAAATTTTTATCAGTCCATTCATCATGAACCATGGTAACCCTGCATTTTGCGTTTGTGTGCGTCAGTGCATACGCGTGGCTTGCATAGTGAGCGTTCTGAGCGGGGCGCGGTAGGGGTGGCCGGCCACCCCATCCCTAGCTAACACGATTGGAAAACTTTAGGGCGGTGCAATCGCTCGAAAAACGACAATATATTTTTTTACTTCGCTTTTATTCGATTTTGATTGTGGGATTGGAAGTCGGACGGAATAAGAATTGGAGTTCATGAGATTTTTGGTCGGGAATTATTTTGAAAGAACTCCTGATTCTTGAAAAGGAAAATGTCTGACCTAAAATAAGTTAATCAAAGCTTTATCATATGCAATACTGTAATCGGTAGTGATATGTGTTCAAGTTAGGAAGCTATAAATGTCAAATGAGTAATTGAGTTCTGTTAAATAACAGGTATTATCAGGGTTCTATCAGACACACCGTTAAAATAAAAGTAGTTTACCGCGTCACCCCAACACGTGTGATAAAAAGCTACGTTTATTATTTTCACAGTCCATTTATAGAGTAATCCACTTGTCGTTATTTTTCTACATCTATCGACTCGATAATGCTAATCGAGGCGCCTAGCTGCGTGCGCCACACTATACTCGGCCTCGAGTCAAGTCGAGTCGATTTAGTTTAGTACGCAACGAGCGACCGGCGCGAACGGACGTCGCGACGCTCTTCAACGTGCCCGGCATTATTATAAAACACTTTTCAAAAACATTTACGCGTCCTACGGAACCGTCCTCAGTTTTCTATTGAAATCATCAGTGTCAGTGCTCATACGTTTATGCAATACCTTGGAAGGATTATTACGAATGCACCAGGAATTCCGACTGCTTTCATCGAATATTTTTACCCCTTTTTTCCTATTGCACAGCGGTTATTTACGCTTATCGGTCATTCGGATATTGAATTTGTGTAAAATTTGAAATCGCATATTTACTATCTAGGTCTAGTACCTATGTTTATTCATTACCTGCTTGTTATACTTACGGAACGTTTTCACCACTGCATTCAACAATTTGTTAAAAATATTTAAATTAAATTTTATACCGAAGACTTTCTTGATATATCTGAACACCTAAAATAAAAATACTGACACATTAAGATACAATAGATATCGAGTTAATTAACAAAATGACAGCTACTCATTTTTATCGTTAAAGAAAATCAGTTTTCTGCACAATGTCATTAAAATTCCTATCAAGCGTTCGATTGTCTTCATCTTTATACGCGATCTTAATTATGACACTTTCTTTACTATCTGATACTTTCTTTAATTATAATCAACAGGTTTATCATAAATCAATATGGCCTAGTATCGAAATATTTTGATATCTATAACTGTACCACAACTATCTTTGAACATATACTGGCGGTTTATCGTGGACGTTTTATCACCTAAGTTATTACTGCACTAGTGGTTAACCACGTTCTCATCGTCGAGAGCACCTAATCTAAATTATAAACCGACTCTATCATTAGCAATAAAGAGTTGAATGTCGTCAGAAACGTTTTCCAATCTGCGGTTAGAAGATTATTGATGTCCATACTCGTTATGCTTTTAAATAATGTCCACTCTTCAGCTTAATGTCTTCTTTGATATAGAAAATCGAGATCTAAAACCACTCATTAGAATTTCTATTGTGGGCCTAAAGACTCACATTTTGTCTTCGAACAATAAGGGAAGAGCAAAGCCATTATTGCGGCTGTCCAGGCCTGTCCATTACCATTGTTGGACAAATTGCTTTAGTTCATTTGTGGGCGGCGATAACGTCTGTCAGGAACTCGGTACGTATTGCTGAGTTCAGATGATTCGCGGCTACCCGACCGCTGACCCATTTATCCAAGCGACTATTTTAGATATGATTGCAGACTTCAACAGATGTCCTCACACCGTTTGTTTCATTCTTCCCGGCCGTTAGATCTACATTATTTATAAGTGCTGGTATTTCCTCGGGATAAAGGTGCTTTGTATTTTTTACAGCAGCAAAATTGCTTTTCGCTTTTCTACTCTTTGTAGTTTATTTTCTTTTCAAACGTGTAATCGCCTAATGTGTTTTTCTTTCCCAAGGGTGATCTCGGAGGATCGCTTAATCCTAGACGAAACAAAAGTTATAGGGCTTTTTAATATAGTCCGCATCTTTTACAGGTCTTAAAGTCGTAACTTTTAAAAGCTCATTTTTATTCCAGACGGGTTTCTGACTTCGAAGCTTCTTTTAAAAGTGGCTATAAAAGTATAATATTGTACTATATAACTCAAACTTATCATACAATAGCTCCATTACTGATTCACGAAGTGATATCGACCTTTCATTTGAATTCATACCGTCAAAGCGATCCTTTTTCAGCCACCTTTTCAAAGGCTCTTTACATTCCTTGAGATTTCCCTCAGGGATTTCACTGAGCACTCTTGATATAACTGCCAAGAAACTCTATTTTCAGTTACTTAGGACTGCTAAGATACCGTCGCTTGGTTTTGTAAGTATTGTACAAAGAGGTTGAAGAACTCAAAGAGAGCTAACGTTTCTGACGTTATTGCATTTATAGACTACTGGCCCGTGTTGAAAAAATTATGGGTCATGTGAACCACCAGGTGACCTATCTAGAACGATATAGGAGCATAAAATAATAAGATTCAGCACTATGCCGTCACTTGTAAGCTGTCCAACCGAGTGCAGGTGAGAATTCAAAAGTACAGGTAGACTGCGTACATTTTGGTCATATATTTTTGTACGGCATTCTTACCATCGATAGATCCATGAAAAATAATAAGAAAACGCGTAGTGCCGTAAAAAAATGTTGCGCCACAAAGTCGGAATTTTTATTTTATTTTCCGACAATTTCGAGGGTAAATTTGGTCATTTGATTTTGTACGGCATCAGTTTCATACTATTTCAATACTGCTTCTAATCCATTATTCCGCAACGCCGTACAAAAATCATGCGACAAGGGGAAATAATCGAGGGTTGAAACCCCCTCTCTTGCCGCTGGTCCAGGGGGTGATTTGAAAAAGAACGGCTTCGGTTCCAAAACATTATCTAGCACTCAAAAGTACTATTAAAAATAATGCCGTCAAAAAATTATTGTTCATTTTAAATGTATATCAATAATTATCTTAATTTCATCGTATCCTTGATTTTTAAAGCTGTAAAGTCATTTGATCCTGTACGGGAACTTTTTTTTTAACATGATATTGTAAAATACAATTGATAAATAGTATTGCCGTTCAAAAGAAACTGTTCAAAAAAAAGTTATAGAGAAATACAAAAACTGAAATTTTGCAAATTATTGCAAAAGTTTAAATATCATAGATTAATAAAATATAGCAGTTTTCAAAATTTTATCCCTTGTTTTAAATAATATTAACATAAATAAATTAGGAAAAAATGATGCCGTACATTTTAATGCAGACCATTATCTTTTAGGCTGATGAAAATGACGCTACCATTTTAAGGTTGCACAAGCCAGTCATTCTTCCATACAAACGTAGTATGGTGATTACTCCTGATATTATCAATCTGATACAGTACGGCATTAACATATTTTTGAAGAGAACAATTGATAATATGAAAAAATCACTATGACGTCTAACTGAACTGAAACGGTGTGTATATTATATCCAAGAATTGAAACTGCCAATCCCAGTATCAACAGTTTTAACGTCATCATCTTCTTCGCCTGATTCCTCATCCGGTTCCGTTATGTCAAAGACTTTTTGGGGGCATTCCTCGCCGTGGAACCAGTCGAAATCGTACCGACCGTCATTGGGAATCCATCCATAGCTTATTGGTAACAAGGTCGACGGTATTTGTTTGTAGGCATTACACCAAATCTGTGCTATGTAGGTACTTCTCTTATATGTTGTTTTAACTCCCGGAAACAAGGGGGAAACGACGTTGCTTCCAATTTCATAGTTGTCTTTTTGAAAGCTTCATTTCTGCTTTTCGGCGTATAAATCTTTTCGAATATGATAGGTACTTATGACTTGTGGAAAATTCAATTTTACAGCTCCCACATAAGATTTACTTTCAAAACAATTACTGATCTACCTAGGGATTGAAATGAGCTACACGACTAAGAGAAGTCTTAAAATAATTAACAAGGAACAGTTGACGTCAACTGTTCCTTGTTAATTATTTTAAGACTTACAGACTTATAGTTGCCTCAACCGAAAATGTGCGAGTACTTCTCAAAAATATGTTGTATTTTGGAATTATCAGTGACAACATGTCTATATTTTGGTATAAATCGATAGTATACAAACCCATATTTAACATAGTTTCTAACTAGGAACCTAGAATCACGAAAAGAGTATGAAAATTAGTACAAATAAACTATCTAAATGCCGTATAAAAAAATATCGTGATGAATTTCACCTTACATTTCGATAAATGGATTTTTTCTTTTTAATTTTTTCATTTTCAGTTTTTTTCCCCTTTGGACCAACGAAAATGTACGGCATATGAAAAAATATTATCTATGCATAAAATACTTTCAAAATAAATTAATTTTATGTTGTGTCAAATCACCCCCTGGACCAGCGGAAAGAGAGGGGGTTACAACCCTCGATTATTTCCCCTTGTCGCATGATTTTTGTACGGCGTTGCGGAATAATGGATTAGAAGCAGTATTGAAATAGTATGAAACTGATGCCGTACAAAATCAAATGACCAAATTTACCCTCGAAATTGTCGGAAAATAAAATAAAAATTCTGACTTTATGGCGCAACATTTTTTTACGGCACTGCGCGTTTTCTTATTATTTTTCATGGATCTATCGATGGTAAGAATGCCGTACAAAAATATATGACCAAAATGTACCGAGTCTACCTGTACTTTTGAATTCTCACCTGCACTCGGTTGGACAGCTTACAAGTGACGGCATAGTGCTGAATCTTATTATTTTATGCTCCTATATCGTTCTAGATAGGTCACCTGGTGGTTCACATCAGGGATGTTGCGAATATTCGAATCCGCATCCGCAAATGCGGAGCTTCCGCATAGATTTGAACATCCGCATCCGCATCCGCATCCGCAATAAATAATGCGGATATTCATGCGGATGCGAATGTCATACAAGTTGCGGCAAGAAAGAAATTGGGCGTGGCCGGTCGGCAAATGGCGCGTGCCATTTCCCTTGTGACTACAAATGACAATGACCAATGGGAGCGAAGAAATTGGTGACAAGATCCGACGCGTTTGTTGTGGTGCATCTTTTGTTTCTTGTAATTAAATCATTACGTGTTTGTTTGCGCTGTTGATTACTTAGCGTATAGATTGATATTTCGAGTGTTGTCGTGAGTTGTGATTGTGATCATTGTGTGTAAATAATTGTTTAAGGGAAAACTTTATATTAGTTACACTAGTCTAAGACTACTTTAGTCCTAGCTTAGGTTATTTCAATCGTCAGGTCAATTCCATTATGTTACACTGGTAATACGTTTTATAGTAGGTAAAGTTTATTATTATTATAGAAAAAATCTTTATTTTTCAACGTCTAGTTAATTAACAATGTCACCACCGAAACAAAGTCCCTAATCTAAAGAATGTTTTAATAATTCTTCATTCATATACCTAGGTACTTCATTTTTATTTTACTTCATTTTTTTTTACTTCATTTATATTATCTTAAACATTCGCATCCGCATCCGCATCCGCGGATGTGAGCATTCAAAACTCCGCATCCGCATCCGCATCCGCGGATGTCAAAAAATCGGCATCCGCAACATCCCTGGTTCACATGACCCATAATTTTTTCAACACGGGCCAGTAGTCTATTATTGTAACCGCATTGAATTTGCTGTACATGGCTTCAGTAAGCTTCTTACGTGTAGTAGAACAATGTTAAGCCGGATAGGGATACAAATTATGTTGTTCAAAATATTATTAAATGAAAACCGATTTCTTTAAATTGGTCATAGATCTAATAGGTCGTAGTACTTCGACGACGATATAATTGCCGCAGGGTAGAACAAAAATAGACAACGCTAAAGATTTATTATCATTAGGTACCACTATACTATTATAGTTTTCTACTGGCCCATTATAATACTGCTATTATTTATTATCAGAATACGGAAATATACTCTTTTATAACCGCACCTTCTCCTTTCTCTCTTCTTCCCAAGAATGTCAATAAAACCATATTTTCCACACGAGTAGGTACTTGAAAGAACTCGACTTTACTCGACTAGCTCAAAGACTTCCTCACCCCCTTTAAGAAACAACCCACACACAATTTAGTCAATTAGCACAATCCTAACGTTAAAAAGATCGCGTAGTTTCTGATATAATTGATTTATAACCAAGTTAGACTTAATACGGTTAAGGAGTACTTGCGTTACCGGAATCGTGGGCAGAACGCCGCCGGTGGCTATGCAATGCTTGTTAGATGCGCAAATAGCGCTTCGCTACACTTAGCCAAGCGTTCATTAAACGTTCAGGTTAGAAGATGCCTTCGTGATTTTGTGCTAGAACTAATGACCAGGAATCTAGGCTTTCTGAAGGCCTTAAGATTTCGTAAATTTATGGAACACGCACGTTACGAATTCTTTTTCTTGCCGAGACCTTATAAATGGTTCCTTGAAATCATACATAATTATTCAAGTTTTCTTCCAGCATAAGTTTGGAACAATCGTTCTTATTTTTGTATATCTAAAATAACCGAAGGAAAATATGACGTTTTCAATTTTTTCTCTTACATACATATAATAAAAGAGCAGCCTCTTCTTCTTGACGATCAATATTTAAACCAGGACAAGCTGTGTTTTCATAGTGGCCATCCGAAAGTCGTTTGGCTCTGCAGACTGTGTGTCCTTTTTGCCAAAAGAGCCTCATAACGCTATGCTTCAGCAAAATGTTACTTAACTTTCTTGTGTATGTCATTTTGCCTTCCCTTTCATAAATGTAGGACAAAGAATTCGTTGTATGCGTAATATTTTTGCTACAAAATACACGTAGGTTTATATAGGGGTGGGTTTACATAGTCGCAAAAATCTCCTCATGAAATAATTTCAGTGGAAAACTTTAAATTAAACTGTAATTATAATGAATTTTCTGTTAATTAATTGTAGGTTATTTTCAAATTCTGTATTACTTTGGCTAAACTCAAAACGAATCATAAAAAAATTAAACAATCGTAGCTTGTGTCAAAAAATTTCCGCCATTTAATTCTGCTTGAAAAAAATATGAGCTGAGGCAGCTTTCAGCTAAATTAACTTCTATAAATTGTTAAAAAGTTAAATGGAGTGTCCTTTCAACTTTTCAAACAAAGTAACACAAGCTTGAGTTATATTTATTGAATATTCAAAGAGTATTATATTTCTTGAATATTCAAAGAGTATTATATTTCTTGAATATTCAAAGAGTATTTGCGCATTGCGTCGTTGACAAACTTTTACTTACAGATTTTCTCTTGCAACTTGCAACGATACTGTTTATTCATATCTTCGGAAGATTTAATGACGTCTGTCTGTGTCGTCGAACGTACCAAAATAATCCCGTCCAATTTATCATTTTTACGACTTCATCAAAACAAAAGGTCGGCCAACGTACCCAACGACCTACAATTAGCTCTTGATCTTGATACGTTTATAATTACGAAACTCTTGAAATCTAGACTACTGAACAGTCGCAGATAATGATGTCCTTGGCAACATTACAAATATTTTTGTTGTTATTCTTATTATCAAAGCATCAGACGACGCTGATAGCAATACGAAAACAAACAAAGGAAACGGAACGATTTCTGAAGGGATCAACGACACACACACCGACCCGCCGGGGTTGCGTAGGAGTCGGTCTATTTTCATACTTCAGTTTGTATATCGATCTCACTTCAGCATTAGACGAACGTATAACTCTGTCTCTGATTTCTATTGTGCAATAATTGGCAACATATTTATTTTTCCTGTGCCGTGTGTGCCAAAAACACACGTGGATGACCTGAGCCCAGATAGATAATATTTTATAATTTTGTAAGTGGATTCCTTGCTTCGTCATACGGAGTGAGTGATTCAGGAACGTTTACGTTATAAATACGATGAGTGTTTAGCTTAGCTTGATCAACTGTTGTTCATTATTTAGTTGACTTTAATTTGCTACGCTCTTTGCGAGAGTTATTTCTATTTTTACATTTAGCAAATTAATGTTAATGGTTTTCTTGCAAACTCTTTTCATGTCTTTTATGAAAGTATTTTCTGCTGTAGCAACCATCGTTTTCGTATCCCCGTTATCCACCAAACTTTGCTCTAAATCCGCACGACTATTTGTGCAACTTTCTTCTGTTTTTCGCCTAGTATGACAAGCTAAACCTTTAACCTTACTAGCGTTTTTGTAGTCGTAAATGTAAATGTGTACTTTCTACCACAGGCCTAACTTCGAGATTCGTACGATTTCGATTAGCTTCATGAAACCTCAAGTTCTTACTTACAATTTTAACGTTCATGTTTATTCAAATACTCAATTTTATTGTACAGCGTGATTCGCGTTTTAGTCCTTCCAAGGTCGTCAGTTAACATGTCGTGACCACGAACCATAGTATATTGTATCGTTTATACCTTTTCAGTGGACAGTATTATATGAAACGTAGCCGCATATTTTTCGATACGTTTATCCAGTGCAAGTATTACAGTGTGATAATGGTTTCTTCGTGTTAGTGCTGTGGAATGGATTGCATTTGTTAGTTCAACTACAACTTCAACTGTTGTATAATGTCGAAGACTTTGAACGCCTACAGAATGTGAGTATAATTTTATGCCTTTGCGTTTAATTATGTATGTAGCGTTAATTAAATTGTCGGATTGTAATACTTGATTAATTTCTACCTGAACAGAGAGACCCTAATCACGGATCATCCCGAAAATGTTACTTCATTTTGTTCTACCTTTCCCAGGTATAACAAAATGTAGTGTACATTTAATAAACTACTTCTTTCTTTTTTGTATGATTTCCCTTCAATATCGAAAGACTTTGATGGTCTATTAGTATTACAAACCTATTTATCTTCACTTTGTTCCGAATCTCCACCAATTCCCGTAGACGATACTTACTTACTTCAATAATAAATTAATTTTGCCAAGCCTCTCAACAGTTGAAGTTGGTCCCCCTAGATCGAACCCAACATTCTTTGCTGAAGTATATTTTAGATGCGGTAAGTTTTCTATTGGAGCACCATCGTTATCAGAACTTGTGGGACCGGTTTTGGTTGCATCTCTGCTGGTCAACCTGCAAGTAAAAATATGTTGTTTTCTTTTGCCTTATGCATCTTTGACATATAAGTACGCAGGTTATGTTCCTCCTAATTTTCTTTGCGTACTTTACTAAGTACGCAAAGAAAATTAGGAGGAACATAACCTACGTACTTAAGAAGATCAGCAGGGCATTTATTCAATGATGTTAGAATCACATACAGGATCAGCTATATACTTAGTTAGAATGATTGATCCAGAAGTGATTAACGTATCAAATGCAGCGGTTGGCTGCACTTTTGACAATGAAATTCAATCAAGATAGAATGCGTCTAACTGAATAAATTACCATTTACTACATACCTATTTTAACTCCTAACGTTTGCATTTATGACGTGAATGACACACTTCTCTCTAAAGGTTTGTCGTATAAACAGTTCATCGATGAGGGAATTGGGTCATAATGTGATGCGGAATGAGTTTGCCTTTATTTATTTGGAGCAAATCTAATCTTGGGTCATTGTGTAATAATAGCTCAATCTTGCCTGCGAAATAACCCTAAATTTGAAATTGAAATTGAGAACTGTTTGTGTAGCGGCGTCTTCAATAATCAATTTGACTTTATCATTCCTGTTGAATATACCACCAATGTAACAAGGGTCTTCACTCAATTATAAATCTTCATTAGCGCCATTAAATGTCTTCATCAATAAATCGGAAGCATCATCAGTCATACCGGTATTCTCAACGACCACTAGTTAATTAATCACTGTGAAAGCAACATGAACCTCTTGGCACGAACAATTTGCGATTAGCAGATTTATAGGACCCTATTATGACTTGCGTTATTACCGTCGTTAGTTTTGAAATTAAACTGGTCTTGACTTAGATTAATATTTTATGGGCACTACCCATAAAAGTGACTTGATTCAACGTAAACTTTATACTTTTTCAAGATTTTTTAAAATAAAAACTAGGTCATTCTTTCTCCGTCTTTATGATATTTATCTCTGGATTGAGAAAAAAAAACCAATAGTTTCTATTACGCAGATATTCCTATAAGTTTCTGCTGAACTAAGAGTTTACTTGCTAGGAGAGAAGAAATCCGTTGTATACTCGTATATTCTATAAAGAATAAAGAGCAAATGTTGTCTCTAGAGCCTGCCCATAATTTTCACTCTTTTATTTGAATAAACCCCGAAATCTAGACAATTTGTTTTGCGAGCTTAGGCCGTATTTATTAGCCGCACTATATGCCACACCTACATCGTAAAACACTGTTAGCAACTCAGAGATAAATCCTAAATATCTAAAGGCCTCACTTTATTATGTATTCATTTAGGTAGAAGAAAGAAAATGCCTCTACAAAGGACAAGTTATTATAATTTTAGATTCTTGTTGCTGAAGTATTTTTCTTCGGAAAACCATTGACTAAATCTACATAATTTGATATAAGCTGGGATAGAAATGCTTCAAGAGGACGTACTACTACGCTAAACTGAGAACATCTTATAATTATATCAGTTTGAAGAATATTATGGCATTCTCGGTAAAGTTAGTTGGCAAGAACTGCCAACTTGTTCCTTGTAAGATTTACTTAACAAATTAGGCTTCAAGTCGGTCTTGCTGTAACCGGAACTTTTTAACTTATAAGCCTTGAGCGGCTGAAGTTAGTTTCACGTCTGTGCTCCGTACGTTTAATAAATTTTTTAGGAGGTTATCTCCGAAACTGTCCATCCAATGAAAAGCAACTCTGTTTCTTGGTCCTATAGAATATTCTGTTTTTTTGACTCGGACTAAGTCGCAGACAAAAGCAAAAGACGTCTCGTGTATTTACATATTTTTAACCGACTTCCCAAAAAGGAGGAGGTTCTCAATTCGATCGGTTTTTTTTTTATGTATGTACACCGATTACGCTGCGATTTATGATCCGATTTACGTGATTCTTTTTTAGTTTGATGCGGAATGGTTGCCATTTGGTCCCATAAAAATTTAGTATAGTTTGGCCCAGTACTTTTCATTTTATGAAGATTTTTCTTAATTTCTGAACATTTTTCGTTTATGTGTGTTTGCGAATAACTTCGTCGTTTATGAACCAATTTTGATGATTCTTTTTTTATTGTGAAGGAGATATTTCAAGGGTGGTACCATGATATGGAAACCAGGACCTGGTGATGAAATCCCAGAGAAATCGAGGGCAACCCTTAAATTTCATAGGCACATATTACGTGTCGTGTTTTTCTCACGCCATACAAGTATTCGCATCTAGCAGTCATCACTTCATGTTGATAAGCTGATGATGGAAGGTACTACTCCTCAAAGGTTAGGAGTTGAAAGCAATAATAAGGGTATCTTGAAGGATTAGGGGTAGGTTTCTTAGTCGAATGTTATATGTATAGTAAATATTTCTATGATATTACAACTAAAAATGGAAAAATAAAAAAACTTTTTTACAAAAAAAACAACCGACTTCAAAAACACCAAAAAGTTAAAAATAAACTTCAGAAGAAAAATCAGCTTCTGAAGTCGGTGGCAAAAAAACGAAATGAAACAAACAAAATGTCACCGACTTCAGAAGCTGATTTTTCTTCTGAAGTTTATTTTTTTCATGTTTGAGTTCCATAAATAATTCCGATTGCATTCCATCGAAACTCATCATCCTGCCGTCCTTCAATTAAGGTTGCTTGACCTTGACCTTTGAGTATCGAGCTCATCCGGGCCCAATGTCACCATTGTACCCTCGAATTGAACTTTCAGGATTACTTCAGCCATATTAATTTAGCCTCCTACACGTGTATCACTTTCATGTTTTGCTTCAGTGATAATTGTTCAGAGTAATAATTCATGGTTTAGAACTAATTACAGAGCTAAGTTTGATTTATGTTTACTATTGTTTACCCGTGCTATTGTAATTTTAACTTCTGCAACTACAATATCTGTTTCTATCGTTTTTCCAATCGTATTTCGTTAATTGATCAAGTTCTTTCAACCAATGAACACAAAACTAACAGTATGTTTGGTTTGTACTAATACACTACTTTTTGTATTAATTTTCCTGTCTAATAATAATAATGCACACAGCACAAACCATGCCTTTATGGTAGACAATTACATGGTATCAAACGCTCGCTGTTTCACGCGATGATTCTGTTTGATATGCGAACAACTAATCATAGTTGCATTGTGCTAATGTGCACTATTAAGGAAGAGAAAATACCGGAGTTTAAAGTATATTTTAAAACTCACCAAGTCCCAAAAGGCGATGTTTCAAATGAAATTGCAACATTTGCAACCTTGTCCCATTCTGTCCTCACATTTTACAATTTGCGTCCGAACTGTCGCATCTGCATTACTTATTCAACCGCGGTCCTGTACTACCCGGCTGACATAAAACTGAATGTTATATCCGTATGTGCAGATATTTGTAATGTTGGCCTCACTGGCGCCTGGTCGGTGTCTAGACGCATCGATTGGGCTAGCCCTTTGTGTGGTCGCTATAATTGCATTAAGTGCATGTAGTGTACCTAAGTACCTATAGCCCTTTTGTTTTCTCAGTCATTAGTGGTTCAAAACGGTGAAGGAAAACATCGTGAGGAAACCGGCATGTCTTAGAACCAAAAATTCGAAGATATGCGACATCTACCAATCCGCACTGGGCCCGCGTGGTGGATTATAGCCCACCCCTCTCCTAGAGAGGAGGCCTGAGTCCCTGCAGTGGGAACAATTATAGGCTGATGATGAATGATAGTGGTTCATTTGTGTTTTTAGTCTTTTCAGGAAGGTTTGTTTTTTCCCTTTGTTTCGGTTTTCAATTTCCTGTTTCTCTTTCCGTGCTGTTCAAAAATCTGCATATAAGAACGGAAATACATGAACTTCAGTATTGCGTAGTAAATGAAAGTATTATTTAAATTCTATTCCTATGACGTCAAGTGAATAATTTAGTAAGGAAATTGCCTATTCTCATGAACTGCACAAGACAGTGCGAGTGACTAGCGCCAGTTCAAAGAAATAATTGACTATTCAATTCATTGCTGACTCATGCAAAACTTGAAGGTTCCACGAGTCATATCAATAACACCACCATATGATATAAGTATCAATAACCATATGAAATAATATAACCATCTCAGTAACAGTAAATTTTCTTTATAACTGAAAAACGGAACGAAAAGCCCGCGTTTACAGGCGAAAGCAAATAAAACGTCTTACAAACTCAGCGTATAATTTATGCGTTGAAAAGGCATATTATTACAACATTTAACGCCTGGCACCTCTCCAAAACCTCCTTGTAAGTCTTGCAAGTCCCTCCGTATGAACCGTGGTTTTACGACATTTTGCACAAGTCTTGCAGAAGAATTTACGGCGTCTCGCGAGTTCGAAATTATAAGGAGTTACGGGATTTTTATTATTTCTGGTATAGCTTTACCGCAAAAATCATTAAATTCGTCTGAGTTCTCTTTGATGGGTGGCATAAAGTCTTAATTGGCGATACCGACCGAGACGTATAACTCTTAGACATGTGCATTATGAATTATTTTAGAGGTGACTGCCTCGTTACTCTAATGGTTGCAAACGCTACCATAGTACTGAAGATATGGTGCTGTGGTTTCAATTTTCATTCCCTTTTCGGACATTGTATGCTTGCGTTTTTCTATGAACTTTCTCAACGTAGCGGTCTAGAGCTGATTTTGCTATTGGGGGTGAGACCATTGCTCTCAACCAGGTACAAGTCTCAAGAATTTCAGGTTCAAATGTTTGATGGCAACAGGCACGTCCTCTACATTAATTACGAGCGAAGTGTTATATTACGTTTAAATCCGTTTTGTTAATACAATTCAGTCAGGTGTTTAATACCATTCACAGCAGTATTTTCAGCTAATATAAAGTTATTTTCTGGTTTAACGAAGGGCGATTGTCGTTCAGCTTCGCTAGTAATACGAGAAGCGTCTACCTCCTCTTAGTTACCGTTTACGACACCCACGGGAACAAGAGCTAGCCCTTTCTTAGCTACCCGACGTACTAAACTATGTGCATTCAGATGAAGTTTGCTTGTGTATTTTACTAGACAGTCTATGGGTTTATCGTCTTGTAAGATTTTAGTGGTCGATATTACGGTCTTTATGCTTCCTCTTTTCATGTTCTACTTACCTTTTACCAGATTGTAGCTTACTTGACAGCTTGGTCTTTCGCTTCGATCAAATTCTGTAAGCATTGCATAGCTATTCGCAAAAAATCGAAGTCACCGAAGAAACCGAGTCGAATATTTCGTGTAGGTATGTCTTTTTTTGTCATTACGAAAGTGAGCGAGATAGATATACGACTTTCCGAATCGAAATCGAGTCGAAGTGTTTGTGAATTAGGGGCCAGGTGAACAGCCTGCACCTGCATGATAGATAAATAAAAAGCTATAATGCTATCAGCTCTTCTTATAGCTATTTACCAATTACCATAAAGAACCAACGACACCACATATAGCTTAAATGTTGACATTTTCAGTACATGAGCAATCTCTATGTCCAAATTTAATTTTATTGTTGGCATTCCACTCAGCCGTTAATGTTTGCCGAACTTCAATCAACATCGGCGCACCAAAATAGTCCTCAATTAGAGGTTAATTAATTACTTTAAAAACAATTAACAAATTATAATAATGAATCATGCTGCTTCCGATGGTTTTCATTAACATAAGCATGTTTTTTTCTATGATAATGCAATTATTTACTAAAGCTTTATCTACCAATGATTTGGTTCGGTCAAAAGATTGTGCAGCTGATATGCTGAACGGTTCAAGTGTTTCTAATCTATGCTCCACAACTTGTTTCGTATTTGTTTAACTTATGTTTTGGAGTTGTGTGCAAATATTTTCATTCCGTACAAAATATAAATTTTCACCCTCCAAGAACGTAATAATTATATTCTTGCCATTTCCGATTTCTAATGTCTTCCCCGGCCGCACCTTGCTCGGAAATATCTGTCAAAACATAATCAACAAAAGCAGAAGTATCTAAATAACCCCGAAGCCCCACTTAACCTAGCTCATGTCTTACGAAATTTCCTAATTTTCCGTGCAAACATTGCGTGGCTCGCTGGCGGAGGGTTGTCGCCCTTGGTTGTCATGGCAACTGGCATTTTATGCGCCCCACGTTGCCTTCACCCGGCCCTCTCGAGGGGTAATATGAATTTGGCAAGGTTACCCCCTTCTCCCTTCGCCCGAAGGTCTGGAATCCTATGAGTTACATTTATTTATCGTGGCTTACACGTGGTATATTATTCGGTTTTCTGTTGATACAGCCGTCTCATACTCTCATGTTTATTATTATACGTTTCTCTGTCTTCAGATGAATTATATTTGAATCGAGGGTTGAAATACGAACTTCCCAAATTAATTCACGAATTAATTATTGAAGTTCAAAGGATTGTTGGCTACCGACGTAGCCCGAAGAATCGCCAGACTTAAGTGGCAATGGGCAGGGCACATTGCTCGCAGAACGGATGGCCGATGGGGCCGAAAAGTTCTCGAATGGCGACCGCGAACCGGAAGACGTTGCGTTGGAAGGCCTCCCACTAGGTGGACCGATGACCTGGTCAAGGTTGCAGGAACCCGCTGGATGAGAGACGCACGGGACCGGTCAATCTGGCGACGCCTGGGGGAGGCCTATGTCCAGTGGAATTGTCCAGCAGTGGACGTCTTTTGGCTGAAATGATGATGATGAAAGGATTGTTGTATTTTTGGACGAAAAGTCTGTTCTGTTTATACATTGATGGTTTCTGTGATAGCTTAAATTTACGTTATCGATTGTATAATGGTATCCTTATCAATAGAGGTCTTTACCCTACTTATAAGATCATTATTATCTGTTAACAGTCCACGTTTAGGAAATACGTCCGCGGGCTGTAAGATGTTATTGTTCTCAACGCCTACAGCTCTTTATATTCCTCCCCTTCTAGCCCGAGGGATCAATTTGCAAAACTTGAAAGGACTCCATAATTATGAAAGCTCCCTCTTTAATATGTCTAAGTGCTCCTAACTTCATACGCGTTTCCTCACATTTTCAAGTTCTTTATAATAACCTTGACGTAGCAACTGATTCCCATGGTCCATTGTTTTGCTATCCATAAGAAGTGTACTTATATGAATCATCGCCGCGACGCTAAAGTTTGATATTACATCGCTGAATGGGCATTTCCTTGTTTGTGATATATGTAGTTATATTTGGCCATGCTTATCATATTATGTGATATGGCCTTCCTCAATGTGAACATGTTTGCTCTAACTGGATTTATCAATAACTTTACGAATGTGATTACTTATTGATTTATTTTTTTCTTTAGTATCTCCAAGATAATATTAACTTCTATTGAACCAATGCATTATATTATTACATATTAAATGAAGTCCTTAGTATACCTAGTTCTGTGTTTCATATCTAAACTATTGTATTTTTTCCACCAAACAGTTCAGACATTGTCAAATGTAATTGACATTGTCTATGCAACTATACTCGAAAACAGTTGATTACAAAATAATATCAACTAACACAAAAAGAAAGAGTAAAAAACATCCATGACAGGCTCCCAAATCCGACAAAGGAAAGATTTCCACCTACACACATAAAATATGTGAAATAGAAGACGGCGATATTATCTCCCTGAGCGGAATATACTTGTATGAATATAAAGCGAACCCGGTGTCACGCTAACAATCTAAGTGCTTGGCCAGACTGGCAGCGCGGCGCGGGGAGCGGCGCGGGTGCGGCAACGCGCGCGATTTGCCTGTCCGCACTGGACCGCGATTTCGTTCCGAGCGTTGTCGCGTTCAACTGTTCGTCCAGTGTTTGTCAAAATATAATATGGATGACGAAGACTTGTTTTTATTGGAAAATTCTTACTTTAAATGGCAAATGCTAAAAGTGAAAAATGGAGTTAATAAAATTAATTTAACCAGAGAAAATGAAGGAGAATTTTACACACTGTATGAAAGATTGCGAGAGCAACCTCAAAAGTTTTTTGAATATACAAGAATGTCAATGGATACGTTTGACTACATATTACAAAATATAGAAAATTACATTATAAAAAAAAAATAACAACATACGCCGAAGCAAAAAAAAAGCAAAAATTTTTTTGGTAAGAATTTTAAAATTCGGTTATTTTAATTAATTGGATACTTCTATAAATAATTATAAATAATTGGATTCATTTCTTAAGCTTTAACTTATAAAAGTTAAAGCTAAATAAATAAATCCAATTTATCTGGTTATCTGGCGCAGACTAAAGTTTGAGATACGCCGCTCCCGCGCGGTTTATCGCTTGCCGCCCCGCGCAGTCACTGCGGCCACTTGTATGAACGAGCTATGGCACGAGTTGCCCGCTCGCTCCCCGCGGAAAGTAGCCCGCGCCGCTTCCCGCGCCCGCGTGCCCACTACGGACACTCAAATGAAGTTCCATACGTTTAAGTTTGTCGCGCCGCGCCCGCCCCGCGCCCGCGTTTGCAGTCTGGCCAAGCACTAATACTCTGCAATAATTTAGCGTTTCTAGACACGTCTGATCGCGGAGACGATTTCACTGGAACTGCCAGACTATACAGACAAATAGAGGGTATTACGATAAAGTTTGATGATACTGTTAATAGAATGAGGGTAGATGACTAGATGTAGATAGGTTGACAATATTGTCCTTGTAATTTATTAGTAAAGGAACTTTGG
Source organism: Diarsia mendica (assembly GCA_949316265.1). Lineage (NCBI taxonomy): Eukaryota > Metazoa > Arthropoda > Insecta > Lepidoptera > Noctuidae > Diarsia > Diarsia mendica. The sequence continues at coordinate 3,544,523 of OX438901.1, read as the reverse complement.
AGACAATTGCTTTTATTTTACTTTAGCCTTTTATAGAAATGTCAAGACCAAGAGCCCGAGGTACGAAGGTTAGAAGTTCAAGTTTAAACATTTTAATTTCATATAGGCTTTGACTTTTTGAGTTTCAATGTAACTACGGCGGTTCTATAAGTATGTTATGGTTGAAGTTTGCAAGTGAACTGCGTCCAACAAGCCATCTGCGCCATAGCTGCGATGTTGATGTCGCATTCAAATATGTACATATTACTATCAGTATTGGTTTTCGCTTTTCCTTGATTCCTTCCTCCAGTATTAAATTAACATATTGTGGCTCTTGATAAAAAAGTATACAGATCCCATGTTTCCACGTTCAATTAACGACCATGTGTTAGGCATTATGACGTATATTTACGCAACCGGTCAACATGACAGTCTGTCAAGGTTGAACCATTTAGATACTGCTAGATAACAATGTTTTACTAAACTGTATTATATTTAGACGAGCCCACTGTAAACATGGGCTTTATGAATGGAAACTCATTTGTTTACCTATGATAATGTTATAATAATTATATCGCATGCCGGAGGAGCTTTGGGGTAAATTAACCACACAATAGGTCCCAAACAGCAACACGCCAAGCCCAGAAGGAGATGGCGTGCGATACGCTCTCCATCTCTTGTCTCAGATGGGGTTCTTCTCGGACAGGGATTGACGATTAAAAGCATTGCATAAGCATAAGTGGAAAGCCTCCCTTTCCGCTTTCCACTGCCCTCAAATGGCTAGTAATAAAAAAGTTAAAAAAGTGTGCTCTCTTTCGTAAAAACACTCTTGCAGTCTCTGTTATATGAATATGCGACAAGAGTGCTTGGAAATAGAAACAACGCTATGTTAAGTGTGGCCAATTAGTGTGCTTTTTCTAGTTATCCAATTAGTGTTAGCCATATGATGAAAGACTTTCACATGCAGGTAAAATGCAACATTTCCTGTAGGATATAAAAGTTTTTATCAAATAAATGTAAGTTAGCCTAGCTAGACTTTCTCCAATTCCGTGTAAAATTCTTCATATCCCGCAGCTTAGTCATCATTACTCGGTTTTCCCTTCGTATCGGATATATCTTTAATTGTTCGTCGTTCAAGATCGTAATCGTAGTTTCCGGATGTTGTTTCCGAAGCCTTACCTGTGTTTCCGCGGTGCATAGCATGTGATCGTTTACGCTGTAATAGTTTTTTCCGCATTGCGCCAGTGTTACCCATTCATAGTTCATTGTCCACGTGTCCTTTCGACCTTTCGCCTGTTTCTATTTAAAGTTCTAGCTTTACGTTGTTGTTATTTTATTCACATTAGCGTTGCTCCTCAGCGTTCTAAAGTACAAATATGTTTGTCCATAATTCATGTATTATCAGCTTGGTTTTTTCTTCAGGAATATGCGTGGTCTTCTTTCACCTTTTATTCCTTCTCCGTATAATGTCTTTAAAATCATAATCATAACGATGTCTCGTGTCGAATTCAGTGTATCGTCTCTTTTGTTTCTATGTTCTCGTTCGAGGAATGAAATGGATACAGTGTGGGTAGCAGTAGTGTGTAGTGTACAAACAACCGACGCGACCCCAGTTGACTCAGTCAACAAGCGTAACGTGATAAACTATTCATCGAGTCTTCATATTTTTGTATTGTATCAAAAGCAATGATGTAACTGGCGTCTACCTTTTTATTTCAATTAATTTGAAATGTATCAACATATATATATTTTTTTTATTTAATATGGGCTTACACTTGACCTCAATCTTGCCCTAAGGGCAGAGATGAGGTCGACGATGGAACGAGCTTACCCAGAAGAAGCCTATATACTCGCGACTTAAATATACCTAGAATAGACTTTTTTTTTCAAATAGTTAATGTTTTAGGATTAATACCGAGAGTCGGTAGACCTTTTGGGATGTCTCATCGGCAATTATTAACTTCCGTTTAAACTTTCTTTCCTTATTTACTTCTTGGGGATGAAGAACTTTCCAAGTCAGTCAGTGAATTAAAGACTTTACAAAGTGGTATGTTTTCAAAATGTGTCTTTGTTTGTTTACTTGTACGTAAAAGTATGTACATAATAAAACCCCTGTTTCCCTCATTTTGCGAGTTCAATCTCACACCTCTGCCTCCTGTAAATGGTGTGCATTTCCCAAATTGTCGCCCCTTCGGTTAAGAGGGTTAGGGTCGGGTCATCGGGTGTAAAAGGACAACATTTTTTGTTTGTTGTTTTTTTTTGCGCCCAACTCTGGTCACTGTTTCGTCCCACAAGTCCACCACCAGACTTATGAAGGTGATTTGGGTTAGGGTTAAAACACTGAAGTTTTGAGGGGCCATTGAAAATTAATTGTTAGAAGTTTGTCTTTATGAGTCATGAATTAATTTTAACTTTTGCGGTTGTGACACGCAACTGTTCCGTTCTTTTAAATATATATTTTTTTAGAGAATGAGTGGGTTCAGACGACATTTTCCAGGATTGCGGAATTTCACGGTCCTGCAAATGGTATAAGAAGGAACACGGATAGGTTTTAGTCAGTAAGAGTCTGACACTGCCTTCGCCCAGAGCGGGAGGAGTCATTTGACGATTTCTTACCGTTCAAAAAAATGTTTCAGACATTTTGCTCTCAAAACGGTGAAGGAAAACATCGTGAAAAAACCGGCATGTCTTAGAACTAAAAAATTCGAAGACATGTGACATCTACCAATCCGCACTGGGCCCGCGTGGTAGATTATAGCCCATCGCTCTCCTAGAGAGGAGGCCTGAGTCCCTGCAGTGGGAACATTATAGGCTGATGATGATGAAAGAAGATTTTAGTTCGAACAGAAAATGGTACCGAAGAAACTTTCAACATTTCTGAATTCAATTTCTCTTCTGCTTTATTTTCCCAGCGTACATAATATTAGAAGGCTACACAAAGCCGGTTGTTGTTCGCTTGGCTTCCAGACTGCAAAGATTTATAGCTGCATTCCACTGTTTTCAGTTCAGTCACATTTTCTGCATGGTTGCTTTTTATCTCGACACTTGCAAGGTTTTGGTGTGAATCCAATGTTCTATTGTCATTGCAAATATTTGACGGTTTGAATGATTTGTTGTGCTTCAATTATTATTGTGATTTGTGACCATTGATATAATAAAACCCTAGATGCACAGTCTCGAACAAAACAAACAGTCGAAACTGTCGCCAAACACTCACCAATACACGCACTACTACATGTAGTTATCGTCACTATAAACATATTTTTTTTGGCAAATTCAACCTTACGCAGATTCCTTTTACAATGCAGTTATAAAAAGCAATATAAAAAGTATTTTGTACGACCGTGCAGAGACGCGAGCGACGCGAGACTATTTGAAATGAGTTCATTGTGAACTCATTTTAAGCGGACGGTTTTGAGACGCGGAGTGTGTATCTTGGGTTTTATTATATCAATGTTTGTGACTCACTTCTTGTTACTTCGTTGGTTTAGTTATCGCAAGCGCGTCTGTTGAGCACTTGAGCATGAGGTCCTGGGACTCCTGGGGTACGATTCACAGGTCGAGCAAATTTTTATTCGGTTTTTCCATCAGTAAATTCTCATCAGCCAAGGAGTATGAATTTGTGCCCGATTTAAGGCTCAGTTTCAGAAATATCTGGCGAAATGTGGGGGTACTATTAGGTACTCCTCAGCCTAACCCTTCGGGGATTACAGGTGTAATGTTATGTGATTCACGTCATGGAAATGAGCAATCATCCAAGTAAGATATCCATATCTCAGTTATATATACATTTTCTTTGTGTAGAAGCAATCAAGATTTTGTAATTCGTTTCAAAGTTTTCATTACTGCTACAACAATAATATTAGTATAGAAAATGAAACGTCTAGACATTGTGTTTACAATTAACTTCACTCTAATTAGTTCTAGGAATCATATAAGAATCACAGAGTAGTTTGTTACCATAACAACATTGTTTTTCATCATCCAGTAAGAGTAAGCTTGCATACATTAACTCACGCTCTTTTTCTATGGACGTAGACAGAAACCACAGAACGCCACCTGCTACGATCCTTACATACTCCTTGTGCCTCGTCCACATTCATACATCTGGTCATACACGCAAACCGGTTACGAGCACTACGCACCTGTCCTTTCTGAAGATCCTCACCAATGATTTGTACCCTCCCGGCGTTGCCACTCACATCTGTCTTGTCCTCATAACCAAACCATCTAAGCATAAGTACTCTTTTAAGTTTTTGTCACTACATCTTCTTTTAAACCGCAACGTTCTCGTATAACCTCATTCCTTGTAAAAGCTTCTTGATATTGAACAAGCCATTATTTTAAATGAATATTGTGTAAGCAGCTTACACCAGTAGCCGACAATCCTTGGTGATGGTGACCTACTTGCCCTTAAGACGTGCTCGTCCTTAAACCAATTTGTTGGCAGCTTTGAAGCAGACGTCGTGTCCAAAGTATGCGTAATGGAAAACTGACTGGAATTCTAATGATCAAAGCGTGATGGAAATTCGGTTCGTGCCGAAAATTCGGGGCCGGTTCTTTGAGTTCAATTTTTGGTTTAAAATGTGCACATTGTTTAACGAAGTTCTTTAGAATGAAGAAGAAACTGAAAGCTAAACGAAAAAACTATTTTTCGTACTCTTCTACTGTTCTTTTTTTATTAAGTTCGCTGGAATTTTCTAGACGTCAAATTGTTCCTTCGGGACTCGTCGAGCTTCATTGCCTCGACGGTTCTCTGGTGGTGGGCGTGGTGGCCCCTCCACTGAGTATTCTGGTTTTCAGGAGTTCCAGTTGTTAGGAATAGTTTCGCGGGCTTCTGCTGGTGTAGTTGTTGTGTAGTGCATTTACTCTCTCTGATTCTCATTGTCAAATACTTAGGTACTTTTTTTTTGTCAGTTCTGGTGTCTAGAGTTTTTATGTATATATTGAGGGTGGGAAATCATCAAATGACTCCTCCCACTCTGGGCAGATCGTTAGGGAGTGTCAGACTTCTACTGACTAAAAACCACCCATGTTCCTTCTTAGCCCTTTATGTCGGTGTGTTGTCTCTTTCGAACAACCCGCAGCCCTGACGAGATTGTCAAATACCTCAAATAAGTACCTATTTCAGATGTTCACATGCGGCCACTTACCTAGGAGATGAGGCAAGGTAAGCTTGCGCTCGAAAAATTAAAAAAATAAACCCTGTAACAAAATTACCATTTTAATAAATATTACCCTCCGTGTTGCAGTGCACTTAACATACCTTTTTACGCTGGCCTGTTTTCCGCAGTGGGCTTATACAAATTGCATCGTACGTGAGATAAACGGAGTTAATGTTTACAACTTCGTTTACAGGGAAACAAACTCGCGTGAAAGCTGTAAACAAAGTGTAAACATTACGGAGTAAATGAATATCGTTAATATTGTATTGGGCACTGTGTTTACGGTAAGTGTTTGTATTGGTGATGAATTGTGATTTTTATTCACAAGTTACTCCATGTAACATGTACTTGTATTTCAACTGGATCCGGTTAGGCTGAAAAAGGCTAGGCAGAAGATGGTTGACAACGCATTTTCAACCGGTTTATTTGAATTAGATATTGTAGTATTTTGGGCTAAGGAAAAACATACCATGCAACCATCAATTAACTCAGCCTCAACTAACAATTATCGCAGCTCCCCGCGCACATATCCCGAACAAAATAATACAAAAATAATTTCTGACTGCAGCCACTTAAAAATCAGATCACGCGCAACCAAATATATTAACGGATCGATAAGCTACGTAAACAAAAAACCGACTTCGACAAAAATAAAACACAAAAAAGTGAAAATAAAAAATCAGCTTCTAAAGTCGGTGACTTTTGTTTGTTTGATTTCATGTTTTTGCCACCGACTTCTGAAGCTGATTTTTTATTTTTCACTTTTTTGTGTTTTATTTTTGTCGAAGTCGGTTTTATTTTTTGTAAAAAAGTTTTTATTTTTCACTTTTTAGTGGTTCAAATGTGCTTACCCCTTCACAACGTACCGGCGTGATGTTATGTTATGAACTGGTCAATAGACAGTCATGAGATTTCAGCAATCCCAGTCCATTTGCTATCATTAATTGAGGAGTTCCGTTGCCTATCTCCGAAGTTCTTCATCACCTTTGTAGTGAGTACAGGCGTGATATTATGTTGTGTGATGGCGTAAACAATGCTTAGATATGCTATAGCAACAATCGCGGTTAATCTGCTGTTATTTATTGAAGAGTTCCCCCGATTTCTACAAGATCCCATAATCAGATATTGAAATGGTGACAATGGGACCACACGGGAAGCACCAGCTTTCAAATGAAAAAAGAATCATGAAAATCAGTTCACCCAGTCGCAAGTTATGAACGAACAAATATAAAAAAAAAAAAAAAAAAAAACAGTCAAATTGATAACCTCCTCCTTTTTTTGAATTCGGTTAAAAAGATCGCACGTGTCCGGAACCCTAAAACCAAAGAGGAAGTACCACAAACCTACTTTTAAACCCGTATTATGGGACGTGATAATACGTAGACGTGCAAAACGTGAAGTTATGTAGGTATGTGAATATTAATAGAGGAGGCTATTAATATTTTTGTATCATATATAGACATGGCTGTCTACGTCGCGTTTTGTAGATGCTAAGAGGTACACACGGGACACATTAAGCTTTATTTTCCAGGATAAAATTGCCTGGCTTTGTATAGATTTTTCGTACAATGAGAGATCCGCAGAAACTGGTTTTGAATAGCTTTAATGACCACCGTAACATCACGTACCTACACGCTATGCTGATTCCATAGGCCATAGGCGTTGTTACCACAAGGTTGTGTTGTATCCGTACTATTCGTAGTGGAAACTTGGAAAGCTAGCTAAGTAGTAAGCGAGCTCTTTGTAGTCTATGTGACAGTATCATAATCATCTGAATGATCTCGTGCATTACGCGGCAATGACCACGACTTTTTACCACAGAAGCTCCGACTAGGATGAGTTTGGTTGCACGATCGGGCGTACCAGACCGGACCAGTTTTGTTCAACATAGCGGCCGGTCATGCGACCAATCGTGGTCGCTCTCCGTCATGTGCGAGTTCCCTAAAAGTATCGCATTCTGACCTTCATATCTACAGAAAGAGACCTTTCACAGCGTTCTCAGGGATAGGATCTGCACTGCCGGTGGTAATGAAGATGTAGATGGTGGAACTACATGCCATCAAAGTAGGAGTTGAGGGCCGTGAGTTTATTTGACTGCACTGTCCCACTGCTGGTTAAACCTTTTCTCAATCCAATCCTTCCATTGGTCAACTCTTAAAAATTCTAAAGGCAATTTTTTTCCGAAAACCTTTCATAGACCACCTTTCATCGCAAAACCCGGGCTTATTCTCGTCTTACAGCCTGATGCCCACGGCTGACCGCTCCAAAGGACATCAGTGATATAGCGTGCCCGTCAATGCGTCCCCTATTTTCCAATACACTAAACTTCCGCTCACACACGCAATAAATCCTTTTAGTTAATCACCTTTCACATATACTTTGTGCATGCTTGGATAGGGTTATTGTACATTCGCCACAAAGTAAATTCGCCACGAAAAAAAGTATGTATAAACTCACCCCAGCTTTATTTCATGAAGAAAAATCCGCCATATTAGGTATCATCATTTCAGCCAAAAGACGTCCACTGCTGGACATAGGCCTCCCCCAGGCGTCGCCACATTGACCGGTCCCGTGCGTCTCTCATCCAGCGGGTTCCTGCAACCTTGACCAGGTCATCGGTCCACCTAGTGGGAGGCCTTCCAACGCAACGTCTTCCGGTTCGCGGTCGCCATTCGAGAACTTTTCGGCCCCATCGGCCATCCGTTCTGCGAGCAATGTGCCCTGCCCATTGCCACTTAAGTCTGGCGATTCTTCGGGCTACGTCGGTAACCTTGGTTCTCAAGCGGATGTCCTCATTTCTGATTCGATCACGCAAGGAAACTCCGAGCATAGCCCTCTCCATTGCCCTTTGGGTGACTTTGAGCTTTCTGATAAGGCCCATTGTGAGCGACCACGTTTCGGTCCCGTATGTAATCACTGGCAACACACACTGGTCATAGACTTTCGTCTTGAGACACTGGGGTAAGTATATTAGGTACAAAAGGTCCCATTAGAATATATGGACAAACTTTTAGAAATCATTTAGACAACGAAAATAAGGACAACGGTAAAAAAACAAGAATAAGGCATTACATATACTCAAAAAATTTTGGTACTCAACATTTTAGGTCAAAATAAAATCTTTGAAAGTAAAATCGATGCGTCAACAAGGAAAATATTTTCTTTATTCAATAAAACTCGTTAATCGGCTCCCGGCGGCTTATTTCTCAAATTTACGTAACCACAGAAATCTGAGCTACTCATTATGAGATTAAAATTTCCCTTTCCTAATTGTCTTGCTGTGAAAGCAAAAGTAATAAGTAGGGCTTCAGGGTTTCAGCGAAGCCTTATTTCAACTTTTCAGTAACTGTTTTGTTTGCCGTCTGTATTGTTTCAAAGTAACCGGTGAACAAGGACTTTTAAAACGATTTTGTTTTTGAAGTACTGAAGTATTGCTCTGAAGCTCTGAAGGTTCAACAAAGTTTAGATACGCCTCTACCTGGCTCTTCGGTGATTGATTACAGGCAGGCGTGACGTTATGTTATATGACTTCTACCAAATCTAAAATCATGCGGTTCCGGAATCATGCGAATATCCTTCGTCCAAACTCATCCATAATCTCAATTGACAAAGGGTCAATTCTCCAAATTGAACGGCGTCCTAGTTTCGACCATAAACGTCATGTGTCAGACTGACAGAAGTGTCATGGATGTCAGACTTTATGCCGTATTTTGAACCCGTTGCTCCGCTCCCAGCTAAAATGGCGGCTCATGTGGAATAAGGAAACTTTATGGTCCCTACGTGCCCGAGTTAAAATGCTTAAGGCTGTACTGTACCAAAGAATATGGGCTGCATTTCACACGTACTACGGCATTATTCTACTTATCTGGCGATAAAAAACTCGCATCTTCTTGTGTTCTATTAAAAATATAGCTGCGTTCTTTAAGGCTGCCGAAGAATATGTGCTACTTCCTTCCTTCAGATTTTTTACCTAACCGTATAAAAAGTTATCTTCTTGCGCTCTATTAAAAGTATCTTTCGTGACGTAAGCGTCTCGTCGCCGCTCTGGGAAATGGGCCTTCAAATGTCACTCAATATTTTCTATCTCGGGAAAAAGAAACATTATCGATACTATGAATGTCTCGGAATGAAGCAAATGTGCTAGAAATGGCTACGTAGGTATTTATTTAGTTAGACTGGGGGGCTCACTAGGGCCAGTGCCTGCCAGGGTTGCGGAATTAGTTCGAAATAGTTAACGCGGCCCTTGTACGCAAAGGGTATTAGAAGGAACACGGATGAGTTTTAGTCAGTAAAAGTCTGACACTCCCTTCTGCTTCGCGATGTTTCATTTGATGATGTCCCACCCACAGATCAAAAGAAACTATAATATATATTTAGTGAGGCAGTAAGTCAATTCGTAAAATCATCGCCTACGTCCAAAGTTGTAAGCGTAACCTCTTTTTTGCCAACTAAATCTTACAACCGTGTAGGAGGATACGCTACGCGAATTTCATTGGATTACATCACCAATGAAGTGTGAAATTATATCGCTACTACCAAATTCGTTTTACTCTTCGTTCCTACATAAAAAATCATGTCTTTTCCCTAAGGGACGGGGAATATCATTGTTGTTTTATACGATTCCGCTAGCTTCCTCATTCATGCAATTTTGGAACATGCAAAGTTCTCCGTATCGATTTAGGTACTTTGACAGTCTGACTTATATTGACTGCAATCCTATCGAGCAGACCGTATTGTCCCTTATATTTGGCTTCCTAACCAATTGGGAAATACCTTTGTCACCGCTCATGCATTTTCCAAACACACGAATCCCGGACATCGATCTGTTTTGGCCCGTTGACTTCAATTGCTGTCATCCCATTCACGACGTTCCGAATTCTGGTTCGTAGCCAATTGTTCTGCTTCTCACGTATTGTTGTGACCCACCCCTGTCTCGTCACTTCCACGCTGCGTGCCCAATGCGTTTGGCAGCCGTGTCGCAAGTGGGCGCGGTAATGTGACGCTTCCGCTGCGATACAGATACGCGACCGTTATAATGCCCTCGTGGCTTGAAAGTGTTGGCAGTTTGCAAGTGACGGGCCTAATTGCTAAAGTATTTTAATTAAGATGGAATTAGGGAGTTTAAATGGTTTGTTTTGGTCACAATTGTGTGATGATAATTGTCGGGTAATGTGTGAATGTTAATTTGAAGGGTTTTCACTTTTTTAATGTAGACGAATTTTTAATTTAAGTGCAGGCGGGAATTTATATTTACGCTAAGCAAAAAAGAAACTCTTCTTTTTTGCTAACCACTCGGTAGCAATGACTATTGAGATGGTGACATTAGACATTATGGTATCTGCGAGAACGTAACGTAAATGTGGAATTTTGGATAACTGCTGAGTCAGTCATCAATACTTTAATCTATAAGCGCACAGTGGGGTAGAGGGGGAGGCAATACAAAGTGCTTGCTTCTAAAATAAGCTCCAATTCGTGCCTCCAAAGCCATCACTAGGTTTCGTGTAAATCAGGCTTCCAAACTTAGGCTTGCTCGCAAGCAATCGATAAATGTAGGCACCGCGATATATCTACGTTATACCTCTAGACTTAAAACTTTGTTGGTGGAATTTGTTTCAAAGACTTGCCGCGGCTTTGGTATTGGTACGGAAAGGGCAATAGGAGGAACACGGATGAGTTTTCGTTAGTAAGGGTCTGACAATCCCTTCTGCTCCTAATTTGATGATCAATTGAATACCCACCCTTAAAAAAAAAACTAGACTTTAGTGAGATTGAATTTTTTTCATGGTTAGATACGAATAGAATATTGTCTTGTACAAAAACGACAGTCAACTCGACTCGCTTAGGTACTACTGGACCCGCTGACCCACAGCCCAAGCCAAAATGTGACTTGGTCGACTGATGCCGCGGGTCCAGTTCGAGCGGGTTCAGTTGACCAAAGACTTACGTTGTGAAACATCTTTGTGTGTTCTGAATTATTATTAAAAGTAGCACTTCAGCTAAATACTACGGCTGCGGTGCGTTTGTTTTCTGCAGTTGATTACTACTTGTTGTGATTATTCACACGAATATGCACCTAATTAATAAGTACATTGAGTTTAAGTATGTATCGAACGATTTATATTACCGTAGAATAAGGTTTAAGGTTAAACTAAAAACGTATTTTATAGCTGTCAAGTTAATTACTTTTAGAAAGTTTTCAACCGAAAACCCCTATGTTAGGTACCTAGTTCAGTTAAGTTTTCACACAGAAACTATTTTTAGTATAAAATCAATAAAACTTCATTGTAAGGTCACCGCGAGAGACTCCGAGGTCCACTGTATAATATTATAAACTTTTACATGTAAATAACGAGTTTTTCCACTAGATGATAATCAAGAGTATTATAATTTCACTAGCTTTACCGTATCTTCGCTCGTATACGTGTCGGAAATGAGCCCATGTGATAGTACCTACCACGTTTTAATAAGAGATGGGCTGACTAGTGCCTAGCCGAATTGTCGGCTACATTAAAAAAAAATTAAAGCCAGCAATAAACTGGCATTTCGTATCAATGAAATGAGATCACACATTACCTACATTGAAATTTAACTTGCATAGTTGCAATATTTATATAGTTTTTAATAATAATTTAACTCAACATAGGTTGATTACAGCAGCCGACCTTCACATGACGCCTTCCCTTAACAAAGTAAAACGTGTGTTCTACTTAGATAAGAGCAGGAAAAAAACAACAAAATGTATTTTTTCAACAAAATCCTTTCGCAACAAAACCAAACTCACCCCTTTAGGAAAAGTTAGTAAAAAAACGTCAAGGTTTTAGCCTCCCTTTGATTTATTGGACTTAAAACCCCTACCTATGTCACGCATTGTCTTTTTTACGAAACTCGCGAGTACTTTCATCCCCTATTTAAATCCCTTAGGGGTTGAATTTCGAAAAATCCTTCCTTATTCCTTGTCTACGTTATAAAGGGAACCTCTGTGCAAAATTTCAGCTTTCTAGGTCCAAAAAAAAAAAAGAAGGGTTTGGGCTGGGCGTTGATGAGTCAGTCAGTGAGGACTTCTCTTTTTATTTATATAGATTATTATATATTTTTATTAGCCTATATTGTCCCACTGCTGGGCAAAGGCCTCCCCCAAAGTCTTCCACTCTTCTCTCCGTGCGGCTTTCTCCGGTCAATTTCGTATAACAGCCCATAATACAGAAAAAAAACACAATAATCATATTAGGAGTATACTAGAACCAACAATTCGAAGGCATTTAAAATCTGTCAACCCACACTGGGCTCGCGCGGTCGATTACGACCCACTCTTTACAGAGAAGTGGCTGGATTACCATGAGAGGAAACTTTATGTGCTGCTGCTTATGTAACAAATACTAACAATATTTTGTATTGATATTGGATTACTAAACTTCTACCTACGTCCTCCAAAGTTTTATTTAAATAACTTTCTAATCATTATCTCCATTAAACAATAGGGGTATTGAACATCGATAGTAGGTCGAACAACGGTTGTTTTGAAATTAAACTGCATACATCTTCAATAATGTGTGCAAACGAAAGCATCGTTTGCATGTTAATGAAAATGGGGTAATTAACACGACATAACTTAATTGGATTGGTGCTGGTATGTCTCTGTTGAAGCATGCTGCCATGCAACAGGAATATTGAGTTATCAAACACTAGTGACATACCTCATCTTCACACGGGTGCAATGTAGACGAACCTGCCTCTTTATTCTATTCATTGCTGAAAACTGCATTGAAATCCGTTGCGTAGTTTAAAATAAAACGTATATACAGCGGGAGCGACTAAAAACTGTAAAGATTCAAATGTTGTAGTACATTGTGCAATAAAACGACCCTGGAAAGACTAAGGGCTGCAGTCTTCGGTGTGTGAGATCCTAAACCTGTTGATTATTCGGCTCAGGTTAAAGATTATGCAACGGAAAACCTAACCTACAATACCTGGTTATTCTTCTTCCCGTTTAATTACTTACCTAATTATTTGCAAGACATACGATATGAATATTGGTTGTCAAAACAGAAAATAATGTATCATAGAGACTTAATAAAATCAAGTCATTATAAGTTGGTTTTCAACAAAATCTTAAAAATCTACATTTTTGAGATCATCATCATCGAAGACTGTAGTTGCACCCATCGGGGCTGCGGATTGTTCGAAAGAGATACCGTGGCCCCGAATTTTTTCTGGTGAACAGGATTATTTATTTAAATTATTGTGAGTTGTCTGGGTTGATTAATTTAATACTTGTATGCTCTCTGGCATAACATAGCACACTCATTATTACCTTCCTACCACTATTATTGTACCTATGTTAAACAAATGAATAAATGACTTATGAAACAAAGGGCTAAGAGCTAGAGGAGTGATTTGACGATTTACCACATTCCAATAAAAAATACTAGTTGCAGTGAAGCGTTAGTCAAACCAATTCTAATGGTTGGTGAATCCCCTTTCTCCGCATCACTCTTATAAGATGAAGAACTGAAGAACATCATTACGTGTCATCATTACACAAGATGTCACCCGCAATTGAATCAAGTTAACTGACCGCACTGATTGAATTCATCAACCCATTGAGACATTAGTCTTCATTAGCATAAAACATTACATGTAATATCAAATCATTGTTCAACAGTTATGCTGATATGAGTATTGAGTAACTCCGACAATCGTAATAAATGACAATTCTATTGAATTGAGAACAAACAGCTATAAATAAATGCAAGCGATATGAGATGTATGTTGTAAATGTTGTAACAGAACATCAATAATTATGTGAGCGTCTCAATTACTTCCCTCTGCTGTAAAATCGAGTTTATTTTTTTATAAACAGGGTGTATGTTGCCATAAAAGGCATGTGGTTAGACCTGATACTTCTGTTTTGTCTCCCCGATTTTTTTAAATTAACTCATATCTTGGCGTTATGATTATTTTTCCTGGGTCTCCACGAAACGCCCCACTTTACCCGTCGACCACGGTCTACCCGCTCAAGCGAAAAGCGTGTTGCAGAGAAAACAAATGAAGGAAGACCATACCACAAGTCTCCGCGATTTCTAGCAGAGTGACGATACTCACACGAAGGAAACGACTGAATCGCGCGCGCATTTCTTGACTTGAAGCAACTAGCATTGCTCAAGGCCATAAACGGGGCCTGCCCCCGTAGCATGGCGATTCTATCCCTATTCTACCAAAAATAGACAAAGATTTTTTCCATACACTTTAACAACCTTGCTACAATCTGTCATTTTGTCGATTCTTCCGTCGACAAAACCCGTTTCTTCGGTGGTCATGCTAAGCCGGCTGGAAGAATATCCAAGATCTAATGTCCCCTCTCCTTTGTCCACAGAAAGAAGATCGAATCCCTAGGCAGGATGACGGCGATGACGCAGGAGGAAATGGTAGCGGGTGCACGCACCGTCGCCGCAGGACTCGAGGCTCTGAGGGCAGAACACGCGCAGCTGCTGGCGGGGCTGGCTGCCAACACAGAGCATGAACATGAGAAGGCGTCCCTTGTGAGGAAGAGCATCGATGCTATTGAACTTGGATTGGGAGAGGCACAGGTTAGTTGCTTAGATTCTGTTTTCTGTTGTCGTATTTTTCAGAACTTTCAATGATAAACTGAAGAATGAGGTTATACGAGAACGTTGCGGTTTAAAAGAAGATGTATCGATAAACATTTAAAAGAGTGTGCTTAGATGGTTTGGTTATGTGGAGAGGATGAGTGAAAGTCGTGTAACAAAAGATGTTTACAAGGCAGATGTGAGTAGCAACGTAGGGAGCGGTTGCCCTAGAAAGGCTACACTGATTCCCGCACGTCACCATTTCTATGGAACCTGCCCTAAAGGCTAGATCTTGGTAAGGTGATCTGATTATAATGGTCTTCTACCAATGGGAACCACCGGTTTTCCAGCTTTCGTTGTTCTTTCACGTCCAAATGTTAACATCCTTTTAAGTTAATTCCTTGTTTCGTGTAGTTATAGTTACAAGCACTCTCAGATAAACTCCACTTTCAATGCTCAGGAATTTCCTCGCCTTTAAGGAGTGACAGTAAGCCTTAGTGTCATAGTGTCTACTTTGTATTTATTCACAACAGGAATGGCAGATATTTTTATATCAAATTCTCAGAAAGTAAGTGCTTGGCCAGACTGCAAACGCGGGCGCGGGGCGGGCGCGGCGCGACAAACTTAAACGTATGGAACTTCATTTGAGTGTCCGTAGTGGGCACGCGGGCGCGGGAAGCGGCGCGGGCTACTTTCCGCGGGGAGCGCGCGGGCAACTCGTGCCATAGCTCGTTCATACAAGTGGCCGCAGTGACTGCGCGGGGCGGCAAGCGATAAAACGCGCGGGTGCGGCGTATCTCAAACTTTAGTCTGCGCCAGATAACCAGATAAATTGGATTTATTTATTTAGCTTTAACTTTTATAAGTTAAAGCTTAAGAAGTTACTCCAATTATTTATAATTATACATAGAAGTATCCAATTAATTAAAATAACCGAATTTTAAAATTCTTACCAAAAATTTTTTGCTTTTTTTTGCTTTGGCGAAAGTTGTTATTTTTTTTTATAATATAATTTAATTTTCTATATTATTTTATAATATGTAGTCAAACGTATCCATTGACATTCTTGTATATTCAAAAAACTTTCGAGGTTGCTCTCGCAATCTTTCATAATACAGTGTGTAAAATTCGCCTTCATTTTCTCTGGTTAAATTAATTTTATTAACTCCATTTTTCACTTTTAGCATTTGCCATTTAAAGTACGAATTTTCCAATAAAAACAAATCTTCGTCATCCATATTATATTTTGACAAACACTGGACGAACAGTTGAACGCGACAACGCTCGGAACGAAATCGCGTTTCAGTGCGGACAGGCAAATCGCGCGCGTTCCCGCACCCGCGCCGCTCCCCGCGCCGCGCTGCCAGTCTGGCCAAGCACTTAGTTCAGTCTATGAAAGCTTTTTTATGTACTTAGTAGTTTTTCTTTGATCACAAAATGATGTCTTATTTTCTTTTTCTGTGTAATAATGACTATTTGGGTTCAGACGCCAGTATATCAAACTACCATCAACCTTGAATTTAACACCTTAACGATTAAGTTGAAAATCTATTTTCTAATCTGTAAAATCTAATTTGACAGATTGTAGTAGCTAGACTTTAACCCTTTATGGGGCTCTGTCCATATATTGGACACCATATTTTTCAGCTCAAAAATTAAATAATTTGTTACAGGTAAGTACTCTATCGTTGTACAGAGAATATTTAAAAACTTATCAGACACTCATTAAATATTAAAAAAAATAAAAAAAATGTAAAAAAAATCTTAAAATTTATTTTCTACCAATTATACCTATGCCAATTTGCCCTTATTTTCCGATTGCCAGATCGCTCTGCCTTATAAAGGGTTAACTGACGTCTGTAAAATTTCATCAGTTTTCATTACAGACATTATTTCCCTTTTAACCGCATTGATTTCGAAATGCCTGCATGTTTACTGTTACAATATTTACAATTCATTAACCGAAACCAAATACACACTGTTTTTGTGGTATTTTAAATTACCTGCTTTGGCGGACCTGTTAAAATCCTTTGTCCGTTTATCACGCTTTGCGAAAGCACGACAAAGAACTCGTGATCACATATGTATTTACGATGATTTATCACTTAAGGACGCATTTACGATGGATAGTCAAATCATTACTTTTTTAAACAAAAGTATGTTTATTAAATACAATGCTTTGTATTTTTAAAATGTTTTTGCCAAGAATTGTAGGTAGATGTGCAAGGTACAATTCTTAACTATAAATATAATTTTAGATACGTCCAGTTTCTCAATAAATGTACCGAAGTGAAAATTTTTACTTCTGAGTATAAGGTCCTGCTGGGTTCGATTCCTGAGACGGGCAAAGTGTAATTGGTTATTTGCATCAAGAATTTCCAGTAGCAGAGCGATGTCTCGATTTGTGTCCTGTTGAAGACAAAATCTTTAGGCACCAGGACTTTAACGTAACTGGCGAAACTTGGGTGTTCCTAATAACCTTGCCGAACCCTACGGCGATTGCAGGCTTCATGAGAGATATACTCCACGTGTGTACAATGTAAACAAACATGATTATGCAGGTTTCAGATTCCAACGCACATGTCTTGTAGCCTACATGCCTGAGAGGTTTGTGGTCTGCGGTTTGATACAACTGTGCCTGTATATGGTATCACTAGCTTTTGCCCGCGACTTCGTTCGCGTGGAATAGTGACTTCCGGCAGATTTTTGGTTTATCTCGCGAAAAAAAAAAAAAAAAAAACTATCCTATGTCCTTTCTCAAGTTCCAAACTATGTCTGTACCAAATTTCACGCAAATCGGTTCAGTAGTTTAGGCGTGAAGCAAAGACAGACAGACAGACAGAGTTACTTTCGCATTTATAATATTAGTTAGGATAAAACTTACCACTGTCTTTGGCACGATTTGTAGTGTATAGCCGTTTATTACTTTAATATTTCTCTTTTCACTAGTCTAAAAATATACAATCTGCTTGCTGTGAATACCTAAGTGGTAAGATCTGAACATTTTTTTTGGAGCCTTCGAAATCATCAAATGACTCCGCTCGCTCTGGGCAGAACGGTAGGGAGTGTAACTTCTACTGACTAAAAACCACCCATGTTCCTTATTAGCCCTTTGTGCCGAGGCTACGGTATCTCTTTCGAACAACCCGCAGCCAGATCTGAACTCTTACCGCCTTATTCATAAAAATAGTTAAGAGTTGTTTAACTTAAGCTTGGTTTATCTCGCATGCCGTCACTTTCATTTGAATATTATTGAAGTGAGACGGCATGCGAGATAAACCAAGCTTAAGTTAAACAACTCTTAACTATTTTTATGAATAAGGCGGTTAACCTTTAAAACTCCACGGGCAACATGCTAAAATTAATTAACTAAAAGAAAAACAACTACTTACTTACTAATTACCTCTTTGGAAAAATTGCTAACATATTTAGAAGCGTTTTATCTAGATAAACAACACGTTTTCTTATAAGGCTACACGCGAAGCTTAAGGTGAGGTGAAGAACTATTGATCAAACGTTAAGACTTAGTAACAAAAGGAAAACTCTTTGTACCTACTTTTTCTTTGAAGTAGCCTTAACAAAGAATGGATCATTCCAAGATTCTGATCATTTTCTTGCCTTGCTTCCAATTTATTTGTGGTCGACGAAGCATGTCTTCTTCTTTCATATTTCTATATTACTTACCTACTCAGACTCTCCATCTCATCAGACACTTCCTGTACTCAAACGATTTTCTTTAAAAAAAAGTCCTTATCACCAAACATATCATATTTCCAGCTTAAGAATTTATCTTAGACTTATTCCATAAATATAAGATTCCAAAGAAAACAGGTCAAGAATTTGGTCATTGAACAGCAAGGCTTTGAAAAACCCATATAAATGAAAAGCCTGGCTTCTTAGCCGCCAAAGACACACCGCCTCGAGGTAGCCTAGATTCGCTGAATGCCTTAAAGGACTACCCGTTATAGCATCATTTAGGTCACACCTTACGCTTATACCTCCGCTGTATAAACGCGTGTAAAAAGAAACTAGTTTTGAAACAAAATGTCGAAGAGCGCTTTCAGAACTTTGCTTTTAAAGTTCTCGATTCCATTTTTGTGAGCATTTCGTGTTGGGATGATGGGAGTAGTATGAGGGAATTGCTTGTTTGTTCGAAAACAAAGTATTGATGGATTGCGAAAGCGTGTATTCTTCTTTGAATAAAATTTTGTAAGCGTGTACACACGGCTACACATCAAGCTAAACAAAACCAGTTAATCTTGGCCTCACTTTACTAGATCTTTTCGCACAATGAACGATCAGATTATACTGGTTTTGTATAGCTTGATGTGTAGCCGTGTGTACTTCGATCAAGCGTGTGTACGTTAGACATGCTTCAGATGCTTATTATATAACATAACACTACGTCTGTTCTACCCGAGGGGTTAGGCAGAGGTGTACCTTATAGTACACTCACATTTCGTCAGTTATTTTTAAGTCCTATGTAATAAGGGCGAGCCTATTGCCATCAACCGGGTACAAATCCAAATCCGTGGCTGCTACTAAGAAATTCCTGATGGAAAAACCAATGACACTTTGCCTGGGAATCAAACCTAGGACCCCATGCTCAGAAGTCGCGTTTGCGACCACTAGACCAACGAGGCAGTCAACCACAAAACACAACTCGTATTATAAAGAGGTAAACTCTCCCACTAATGAGAAGCTATACCTACCTATTATCCTGATTGTCAAAAAATATCCGTGGTCAATTTATATACCATGGATAATTTCCAACTAATTATACCGCGAGCGAAGCCACGAGCAAAAGCTAGTTAGTAATAAAATCTTTTAATTAATTTCAACATTTCTCAAGTCAAAGCTAAAAGTTCATTGCCATTTTCTAATTGAATTCTGTAATTTAGTGAGGGCTGCGAGCTTGGGGTCGAATAATTACAAATATTTGACTTAGCTTTCATTGTAATCCATTAATATTATTCTGAATATAAACATTTCTAGACCTCCTAGCCTACCTCAAAATCTAATTCAATAAGGATTTTAGACTTGGTGTTTAGTTTTGCGGTTACCAGCTTCATTGCAATCTGTTTTAGGTAAATGATTTCATTTGATTTTAAGTAGTTAATTAGAAGAATACTTTTTCTTTATTGCGTTGTTAGTGGCTAACTTCGTGTTTTATGCTGCCCCTAGACCTCTGACTTGGTTTTAAATGCTGTCGAGAAATAACTCTGGCAAGCTGGTTTCGCCACGATGTGAATCCAAAAATCCAGAGTTTTGAACTTGGGACCTATGACTTATCACTACTTAGAAGAAGTATTAAGAACATAAAGTAGTTTAAAAGATTCATTTAATTTATCATCCAGTGCAGCATGCCCACTAGGTAAATTACTTAGCTTCAAATCAATACTATCGGTTTCGATAAGGATTCCCCTTTAACCTATCAAGCAATACATCTATATTGAACAGCAGATGAATAGAAATTCAAAATAGCTCTCACAATAGGCAGTTTTTATCTGGGATCTCTTTCAATCAGCCTTTAACAAAACAGTACTCTATTTTACTGTCTTTTATATGCTCAGTATTGAGGAACACGAGGCTAGATAATAACAGCCACTCGGATGACGCTTCAGGTAAAGCCGCACTTGCCTGGGTTGGGCTGTGGATGGAGGACCACCTATTACATACCGAATTTCCTCCGTGCCTCGGAAAGCACGTCATTTATAGAGCTTCGACAGTCGTAACAGGTAGTCAGAGGCCCGAAAATCAGACAACCGTCCTTACCAAGGGGTATAATATTGCCCAGTACTAACTGGGTTGTAGAGGTCAGATAGGCAGTCGCTCCGTGTAAAATACTGGTATTCAGTTGCATCCGGTGTAACAAATCTACTGGATTTAGAGGGAATAAAAGAGTTTAGACAGTAGACTTGAACATTATATTTTAAGGGAAAAGTAAAAAATACAAAAGTAGTTATAAAAAAGGGCACACTCTCAGAAGGGAGGAGGGAGGAGGTTTTAAAGAACTTTACGGTTGTGGTTATCCTTGGCTTTATGGTTCCACGGCAGTGCAGGTCACTCTGGTTGTGATTAAGATGGTCCTCTTTAGTGTCAGCGTCACCTTGAGTAGGAGGACCAGCAGCAGTATCAGCGTCACCTTGAGTAGGAGGACCAGCAGCAGTATCAGCGTCACCTTGAGTAGGAGGATCAGCAGCAACAATGAACCAGTGTAGAACTTAGAGTATTGGAGATGTTTCCTCGATCAGATTCAGATTAGAAGTCCGCGCGTGTGAAATCATTTCAGCTTTTATAGATCCACAGCTTGACATTTTCAGTTCATTTTTCAGAATTACAAATAGTGACTTCTTCGTCTTAGAAATGCAACTTGCCAGTATTCAGAACAGCCAGCAATATTCAATCCCAAAACCTTTTCGTAGAATTCTGAGAGCGTGTTAATTAATTATAGTAAGTTATAAAATACAATATCTGAGCAATGTAAGTTATAAAATATAATATTTAAGCTAACATAATTGATAAAAAGAATTTAAATTACATAAATCAAAAGTAACCTTCATAGACTAAGCCAGTAAGAAACTATGAAAGAAAATTAAAGAAAAAGTATTGACAGCTTGACAGCCTGACGTAAGTGTCATAACAATGAAAAATATGAAAATTATGTATTTTATTTTAGATATTTTAGAAGGAAACGAATCGTTTTAGACCGATTCGCAGAATAGTAATGCAAAAACCAATAAAACGTATGATAGATGCGAAGTGTAAGTATATGATGTAAAATGTAAATAAGTAAGTATTATATGAGAACACTACAGCTCACTCAGTGAAATAAATAAAATACGTGGTTTAGAATAGCGAAATACCACATTTCCCCAACAACCCCGGAAAATTTTCAACTCCAATGAAAATTTTGAAGGTTAAAATAAATCCTTGATCTAACTCACAACATCTTACAAGCTTTCATCAAACACTCAGTCATTCACACGTAGGAGATATGGTTCACATTCAATGACGCATACTCCAACAAAGAAATATTTAATTGTAATTACGAAGGCTTTTTTTTTTAATTAGGTGTCGTAACCCGCACCTGTTTGAAAACCCAATTTAGAAGAGAGCATTAGGGCTTATTTAACGAGTTGCTTATCCGCTCGAAAAGTTCAAGGTTTAAGAAAAACCTCAAGTTTAAGAGATACTTGAGTTTAGAGCTCAAGAGGAACTTGAGTTTAGAGCTCAAGAGGAACTTGAGTTTAGAGCTCAAGAGGAACTTGAGTTTAGAGCTCAAGAGGAACTTGAGTTTAAGGGTTTAGAGGGTTTTAAGAATACCTCTAAGAAAAGAAAATGCATTAGGGGCTTATTTAATGAGTTGCTACCGCTCAAAAGAAAAATAATGTATTATATAGACTAAGGGAAAATAAAAAAAAGTCGAAATGAACAAGAAAGAGTGAGCCGAGTGTGATGAGTAATATATGAAGAATGAAATTATTTTCATAAATATATACCTACAAAAGTAAAAAGATAAAATAAAAAAATATAACAATAAAAAAGTAAATGTTTATAAGAGGACTTCTAGAGGAGTGTATAAGGAGTGGTTTAAGAGGACTCAGAGTGTTTAAGAGGACTCAGAGTGACTCAGAGTATTTAAGAGGACTCGGAGTATTTAAGAGGACTCGGAGTGTTTAAGAGGACTCGGAGTGACTCAGAGTATTTAAGAGGACTCGGAGTGTTTAAGAGGACCTTAGAGTGTATAAGAGGAAAATTTTGTGTGTAGGGTAGTGAAGAGTATTGGAAATATTGTGAGTTTTGTATAAACAACTACAGAATATTGTCCTGTAGCTGTCGTGGAGTGTCCCAGCCCCCAACTTGTAAATGACCACGAGTGGTTTTAAAAACATTCACAAGCAAAGACTGGGTACGATTACCCGTGAGTAAACGTAGTGGTGTGCAAGTGTGTGGGGTGCAGAGTAGTGAGGTATAAGTAGAGAGTTAAGTTAGTAAGTAAGTGGTAAGTTGGTAACGACTATAGGATATTGTCCTACAGTACGTCGTAGAGTAAGCCAAACCCCAACTTGTAAGTGACCACGAATGGTTTTAAAAACACTCCCAAGCGAAGAATGGATGCCAATACCCAGTGGGTAAAGGAATGTGTGTGGGGGTGTAGAATAGTGAGATATGAAGAGTGTTGAGTAGTGTGAGTTGTTGAGTAGTACAAGTAGTTCTTAAGTAGAGTGCTGAAGAGGAAAAGAGTAAATTAATAAAGTTATAAAAAAGAGACTAAGCCAAATAAGAGTCCAAAAGAAAATAAACTTAGATAGTTTGTTTTAGAATTTTGAAAAGAGGGAAAGCTTTGAATTTACGTTGGGCGCCAAACTGTAACGAATCTACTGCATTTTAAAGGAATAAAAGAGTTTAGACAGTAGACTTGAACATTATATTTTAAGGGAAAAGTAAAAAATACAAAAGTAGTTATAAAAAAGGGCACACTCTCAGAAGGGAGGAGGGAGGAGGTTTTAAAGAACTTTACGGTTGTGGTTATCCTTGGCTTTATGGTTCCACGGCAGTGCAGGTCACTCTGGTTGTGATTAAGATGGTCCTCTTTAGTGTCAGCGTCACCTTGAGTAGGAGGACCAGCAGCAGTATCAGCGTCACCTTGAGTAGGAGGACCAGCAGCAGTATCAGCGTCACCTTGAGTAGGAGGATCAGCAGCAACAATGAACCAGTGTAGAACTTAGAGTATTGGAGATGTTTCCT
This sequence comes from Diarsia mendica, assembly GCA_949316265.1. Lineage (NCBI taxonomy): Eukaryota > Metazoa > Arthropoda > Insecta > Lepidoptera > Noctuidae > Diarsia > Diarsia mendica. The sequence goes on along the minus strand of OX438901.1, from coordinate 3,521,041 downwards.
CGATCAGATTCAGATTAGAAGTCCGCGCGTGTGAAATCATTTCAGCTTTTATAGATCCACAGCTTGACATTTTCAGTTCATTTTTCAGAATTACAAATAGTGACTTCTTCGTCTTAGAAATGCAACTTGCCAGTATTCAGAACAGCCAGCAATATTCAATCCCAAAACCTTTTCGTAGAATTCTGAGAGCGTGTTAATTAATTATAGTAAGTTATAAAATACAATATCTGAGCAATGTAAGTTATAAAATATAATATTTAAGCTAACATAATTGATAAAAAGAATTTAAATTACATAAATCAAAAGTTAACCTTCATAGACTAAGCCAGTAAGAAACTATGAAAGAAAATTAAAGAAAAAGTATTGACAGCTTGACAGCCTGACGTAAGTGTCATAACAATGAAAAATATGAAAATTATGTATTTTATTTTAGATATTTTAGAAGGAAACGAATCGTTTTAGACCGATTCGCAGAATAGTAATGCAAAAACCAATAAAACGTATGATAGATGCGAAGTGTAAGTATATGATGTAAAATGTAAATAAGTAAGTATTATATGAGAACACTACAGCTCACTCAGTGAAATAAATAAAATACGTGGTTTAGAATAGCGAAATACCACATTTCCCCAACAACCCCGGAAAATTTTCAACTCCAATGAAAATTTTGAAGGTTAAAATAAATCCTTGATCTAACTCACAACATCTTACATGCTTTCATCAAACACTCAGTCATTCACACGTAGGAGATATGGTTCACATTCAATGACGCATACTCCAACAAAGAAATATTTAATTGTAATTACGAAGGCTTTTTTTTTTAATTAGGTGTCGTAACCCGCACCTGTTTGAAAACCCAATTTAGAAGAGAGCATTAGGGCTTATTTAACGAGTTGCTTATCCGCTCGAAAAGTTCAAGGTTTAAGAAAAACCTCAAGTTTAAGAGATACTTGAGTTTAGAGCTCAAGAGGAACTTGAGTTTAGAGCTCAAGAGGAACTTGAGTTTAGAGCTCAAGAGGAACTTGAGTTTAGAGCTCAAGAGGAACTTGAGTTTAAGGGTTTAGAGGGTTTTAAGAATACCTCTAAGAAAAGAAAATGCATTAGGGGCTTATTTAATGAGTTGCTACCGCTCAAAAGAAAAATAATGTATTATATAGACTAAGGGAAAATAAAAAAAAGTCGAAATGAACAAGAAAGAGTGAGCCGAGTGTGATGAGTAATATATGAAGAATGAAATTATTTTCATAAATATATACCTACAAAAGTAAAAAGATAAAATAAAAAAATATAACAATAAAAAAGTAAATGTTTATAAGAGGACTTCTAGAGGAGTGTATAAGGAGTGGTTTAAGAGGACTCAGAGTGTTTAAGAGGACTCAGAGTGACTCAGAGTATTTAAGAGGACTCGGAGTATTTAAGAGGACTCGGAGTGTTTAAGAGGACTCGGAGTGACTCAGAGTATTTAAGAGGACTCGGAGTGTTTAAGAGGACCTTAGAGTGTATAAGAGGAAAATTTTGTGTGTAGGGTAGTGAAGAGTATTGGAAATATTGTGAGTTTTGTATAAACAACTACAGAATATTGTCCTGTAGCTGTCGTGGAGTGTCCCAGCCCCCAACTTGTAAATGACCACGAGTGGTTTTAAAAACATTCACAAGCAAAGACTGGGTACGATTACCCGTGAGTAAACGTAGTGGTGTGCAAGTGTGTGGGGTGCAGAGTAGTGAGGTATAAGTAGAGAGTTAAGTTAGTAAGTAAGTGGTAAGTTGGTAACGACTATAGGATATTGTCCTACAGTACGTCGTAGAGTAAGCCAAACCCCAACTTGTAAGTGACCACGAATGGTTTTAAAAACACTCCCAAGCGAAGAATGGATGCCAATACCCAGTGGGTAAAGGAATGTGTGTGGGGGTGTAGAATAGTGAGATATGAAGAGTGTTGAGTAGTGTGAGTTGTTGAGTAGTACAAGTAGTTCTTAAGTAGAGTGCTGAAGAGGAAAAGAGTAAATTAATAAAGTTATAAAAAAGAGACTAAGCCAAATAAGAGTCCAAAAGAAAATAAACTTAGATAGTTTGTTTTAGAATTTTGAAAAGAGGGAAAGCTTTGAATTTACGTTGGGCGCCAAACTGTAACGAATCTACTGCATTTTAAAGGAATAAAAGAGTTTAGACAGTAGACTTGAACATTATATTTTAAGGGAAAAGTAAAAAATACAAAAGTAGTTATAAAAAAGGGCACACTCTCAGAAGGGAGGAGGGAGGAGGTTTTAAAGAACTTTACGGTTGTGGTTATCCTTGGCTTTATGGTTCCACGGCAGTGCAGGTCACTCTGGTTGTGATTAAGATGGTCCTCTTTAGTGTCAGCGTCACCTTGAGTAGGAGGACCAGCAGCAGTATCAGCGTCACCTTGAGTAGGAGGACCAGCAGCAGTATCAGCGTCACCTTGAGTAGGAGGATCAGCAGCAACAATGAACCAGTGTAGAACTTAGAGTATTGGAGATGTTTCCTCGATCAGATTCAGATTAGAAGTCCGCGCGTGTGAAATCATTTCAGCTTTTATAGATCCACAGCTTGACATTTTCAGTTCATTTTTCAGAATTACAAATAGTGACTTCTTCGTCTTAGAAATGCAACTTGCCAGTATTCAGAACAGCCAGCAATATTCAATCCCAAAACCTTTTCGTAGAATTCTGAGAGCGTGTTAATTAATTATAGTAAGTTATAAAATACAATATCTGAGCAATGTAAGTTATAAAATATAATATTTAAGCTAACATAATTGATAAAAAGAATTTAAATTACATAAATCAAAAGTAACCTTCATAGACTAAGCCAGTAAGAAACTATGAAAGAAAATTAAAGAAAAAGTATTGACAGCTTGACAGCCTGACGTAAGTGTCATAACAATGAAAAATATGAAAATTATGTATTTTATTTTAGATATTTTAGAAGGAAACGAATCGTTTTAGACCGATTCGCAGAATAGTAATGCAAAAACCAATAAAACGTATGATAGATGCGAAGTGTAAGTATATGATGTAAAATGTAAATAAGTAAGTATTATATGAGAACACTACAGCTCACTCAGTGAAATAAATAAAATACGTGGTTTAGAATAGCGAAATACCACACCGGTTAGACTGGAAGCCGACCCCAACTTAGTTGAGAAAAGGCTAGGTAGATCAAGATGTATGCGTATTCGAAAAAGCCTTCAATTGAACATACCAAAGCTCCGCACCTAATTCGCCGCAGTAATTCCATCACATACGCACATTAACCTCTAACTTTCCACCGCTATATTGTTCAAATTGCCGCCATTTTTCATAAACGCCACAGAGTTAAATTAAGTTGCGTGAGTGAATCACGGAGCGGTACAGGGTACTCCATCCATTCAGCCTCGCACAAAGGCACGCGACACCCTCTTGTGAGGTTGACGACGCTGAGGTTCTATGTCGAGGGAGGGCAAGTCTGAAGATGTCAGCGGTTTTATAATATTATTGGGTGTTCTTTAGAGATAAATATACTCGTAGATGCGAGAATATTCAAGGTTGCCGTGCATTTGAGGTTTGTTGATACGTATGTACATGTAACAACTTACATCATGCATGATATTCGAAATTTTCGTTTTCCGTTAGCTAGAAGATTATACCCATAGTATGATGAATAGTAAAGTTTCTTCTATAGGCTTACTGAACTGAAGTGATCTTGAGAATAATGTTTGATTGGTTCTTGACGCGATGAGTTGTTCCTATACGCGATGAAAATCTAAAAAGGTCCAGAACTTTCGTACGAATTTGGTGCTATAACGAGCGTCCATTCATTCCTGTTGGTAGTGGTTTCCTAGTCGGTGTTGTAGACGTTTGAAACTTTTTTAAAGAAGGAATTTATATTGCAAAATGATGGATGCAAATATTTAAAAGGCTGCCTCACAACCTAATTCCTGATAAAATATGCTAAATGTTTACGATTGCGTCACAAAGACAAAGTTACCAACAACTTTGACGTACTTCATACTTGTGAACTTCCGTGATCAATGGGAAGATTTTTCTTTCGACATGTTTGCGTGAACTTTTCGAAGAAGTTTAATAATAATTTATTACCGTGAAATCTGATCAGTAACACAAAGCTTACACAGCAAGGTTCACTGGTTCAATAATATTACCCTTCCCAAAGATACATAAACTCTCTACGCTTTTCCGGACACCTTTGCACCATCGCCACAACAAGACGTAACAAACAAGTACTGACTATACAAAACGGACTGATAGACGTGGGAATGTTTGTTTTTTAACACAAAGGGATGCTGACGCGTCGCCGTCGGCCTTGAGGCTACCATGCGCCTCTGTTTTGTGTTTACTCCGTGTATTTTGAGTGTAGTATGTAAACTTGTGTCATGAGTTGACTTCATGAGATAATATAATAGATTAGTTACAGATTTTAAAGGATGAACAGGTGAAAGAGTGTAATGTAATTTTAAGCTGTTATTATTGGTTAACGTTTATTGAGGATCGGTGTTATTAGTTATACTAGTTCATCAGTTATGTGCAGTATTTTAAGGGGCTTTTGGATCACTATAAAAGCTTGGATTGATAAATAAATAAATAAAACAAGATTCTTGCTTGTGTCAGAATATGGACCCTAGAGGCATTCCACCGCTTGTAATGGTAGACTATTGCAAACGACTTAAAAAAACCGCATCATGTTGTTTTAACGTAGTTCCACTTTCCACGTTCTGGCGGTATAATTGAAGTAGAGACACACAATACAATAGAATAAAAGACACAAAGTAATTATTTGTATCAGTTACAGTCACTTCAAAATGTTGACGTTAAAATAATACCCTTTAGTTTGTTAAAACACATAAATAAAAATCCACAGTTACCAAAGACAATTTCCACAGTAAATACTTACGGGCATTAAAATTAAAACCGCTCCATCATTTAAAATCATGACACCGGCACAGGACGGTACGGCTAACGACGTCTCATTAATCAGGGAGCTGTATTTATGTCTCGACGTCATCTACCCTCACGCGCCCTCCGCACCTCACACCCCGTATAGGGTTACCCCATTACGAAACTATGATTTTTTTAATATTTTTTTTTTGCCGTAACTGCAAGAAAAATCCTAATATTTTGCTTTTTACACGACACTTTTATAAAGTGTGTTGTGTTTTGTAATCGATTTTTCAGTAGCCATTTCATTTTCCATAACAACACGTCTGTAATCCCTGAAGGGTAAGGTGTACCTAATAGTACACCCACATTACGCCAGATATGTTTAAGTCCCATGTAATAGGGACGAGCCTAAACCCATCAACCGAGCATAAATCCAGACGCTGCTACTGGAAAATGCCTGACGGAGCAACTGACAGTTAATTGTCCACCTTCCAACAAAATCTCAATCACATTTGTTTTACTTAGTCTAAATTGTCCCACTCCTGGGCAAAGGCTTCCCCATAGCCTTTCTTTCTTTATTCCTTACTGGACATAAAATTACATATAAAGTAAGATTAGTCCAAAAGTCAGAACAAATGAAAAGGCCGAAAGAGTCCAGTCGCAGGGCTAATAAAAAAAAAATGGCGGACATGTCTGAATAGTAACCCTATTCACATCCCTCTGCTCTTACCACTTTGTAATGAAAAACTCGTCTCTTCACTATTTAACGAGATAAAATGTGGATAAATGAAGCTTTGCAGACGGAATGAAAGCGATATAAGATGTAAAAGCTGGCGCCACATTTTTTGTATCTTTAACAGGAGTGTGGAAAGTGATTCAATTCGAGGTTATTCGAACCCAAGGCACGCATCTCTAATTTTCATGATTCATTTGTGCGTTTTGCATAATTATCACTAACTTCGGTGAAGGAAATTGCGTGAAGAAACCAAACTGTTGGCTGGGTTAAGTATCATAAAGTTTAGAATATACTGTAATCTAATTTACACCTTAACAACTATGGTAATAAATAGTAGATTAGTAGCCAAGTAGTAAGGCATCAATTGCAGCCCGAGATATTTAGGCGCACAAGCGCAGCGAGGGCGCCTATAGTTCGAGGGTGCAATTGTTGCTTACACCCGAGCTAACTACTCTGCTTTACATCTCGATTGTGAGGTAAGTAGAAAAAAACCGGCATTACAAGAATAAAACATTTTATTAGTTAAAATTTATAGTGAAATGAGAACAATTTTCAAATTTTAGGGACAGGTGTTTTTTGGGTATGTTAATAGTTTGAGATTGTGATATTTGTGGGTTGATATGAGTTCTTAGAACTTTTGGTATTGGGACGCAGAAACGCGAAAACGCTCCTGTGTGGGGGAGGCGTTATACTCATACGAAGACAAGGCTGAATAGCGAAGCGACCTCTTTTGTCATTGGGCTGAATGCATGATGTCTATTGCCAGTATAATGGTTAATAGATGTACGCGAACTTTTTGAAAGAGTGAAGTGTTTTTTTTTAAATTACTTACCGCCCTAGGGCTTTTCTAGCTACATTATTACCCTAGAGCGCTAATTGGTCACCTACAAGCCCCATTTGGGGGTATTAAGGACCTATTTACCGAATATGAGAGATGTAATAGTAGATTAGTAGCCAAGGGCTGTAAGTCATCAATTTCAGCCCGAGATATTTAGGCGCACGAGCGCAGCGAGGGCGCCAATAGTTCGAGGGTGCAATTGATGCTTACACCCGAGCTAACTACTCTGCTTTACATCTCGATTATGAGGTAAGAAGAAAGAAACCGGCATTACAAGAATAAAGTTTTCAAATATCTCTCTTTAGAACTTTCAGGCAAAATATTGTTAATTGCTGCTTCAGCTTCCATTTTCCTTGAATCGGGATTCGGGAGTGCAGCTTATATCTTCATCACTTGCAGAACTCATGTTTTTTTCCTAATTAGCACGTTATTATAAAAAAATCCCAAAAACAAACAATATTTAAAGTAAAAGTTTTCTATTACCGCCTTTTTTCATCTCTTTTTTTTTTTTAAGAACGAATTTGAGCTTCGCCGTTCGATTTTTTAAATTGATGACTATTAAGCCTCCTCCACACAGGCGCGTTTTCGCGTTTCTGCGTCCCAACTCCCAATACCAAATGTTCTAAGAACTCATATCAGCAGATATGAGTTCTTAGAACATTTAGTATTGGGACGCAGAAACGCGAAAACGCAAAAACGCTTCTGTGTTGGGGAGGCGTTATACTCATACGAAGACAATGCTGAATAGCGAAGCGACCTCTTTTGTCTATTGCCAGTATGATGGTTAGATGTACGCGAACTTTTTGAAAGGGTGAAGTGTTTTTTTTTTAATTACTTACCGCCCTAGGGCTTTTCTTGCTACATTATTACCCTAGAGCGCTAATTGGTCACCTACAAGCCCCATTTGGGGGTAATAAGGACCTACTTACCGAATATGAGAGATGTAAAGTTTATTTACGTCTAAAAAATGTAATACCAACATAGCAAGAACGTTACAAGTTGAGTAGGGCACCAACTGAAACTAGGATAATTGCTTTTGTAGTAAGAAGTCAATAAACTGGCAACTTGCCACCACATTCTTGAACTATTGACCTTTCATATTGTGCCAAATATGGGTTTCAGTAGTATTGTAGTACCGTACTGGTAAAAATCATGGGCTCAAAAATTAGAAATAGTTTTTTAAATGTTTGAAGGAAAACTGGGGCAATCTTTTTTTTTTCACTTGTTATCTTTTATCTTGGTATGATGAACATGTAATGAGGAGGGATGAAAAGCATATGACTCAAAAAACTAATGGGCATGAATGTTAATGAATGTAGAGGGAGAGGAAAGCCAGAGAAAAGATGGATAACTCCCTGTATCTTTGGCCTCCGTGGCTCTCCGTGTGAAGAATGATATGAAAAGAAAGAAGTAAATGATGCCATGACGTCTGACAGGGGAGAATGAAACCAGACCCTTTAATAGAACAAGGGTAGGAAGATGATGAGGTTCGCCATTTTCTTGACAATACCACCAAAAAATTGATTTTAACAATGACACCTTAATGACATTCTTTCACATGATAGTTAATCTCCCTTCTCTATTTTCCAGGTGATGATGGCCCTTGCCTCCCACTTACAATCAGTGGAGGCCGAGAAACAGAAACTCCGCACGCAGGTCAGGAGGCTGTGCCAGGAGAATGCTTGGCTCCGGGACGAGCTGGCGGCCGCCCAGCAGCATCTGCAGGCTTCGGAGCAGCGAGTGGCTCAGCTCGAAGAGGAGAACAAGCATCTGGACTTCATGGCTTCTATACGGTGAGGTCTTTTAAATGATGGAAATAAAGGCTATATAAATAAAGGCTGGTTTGGGGAAGCGCAGGAAAAGAGATCTTGGAAGGAATTAGGGGAAGCCTTTGCTCAGCAGAGGGACAGCACAGGCTAATATAAAAAAGGCTATATTCAGTCGATTAGTCGAGTCAGATCCTAACAGTCTTAATACAAAATGGTTTAATTGCTTTCCCTAACTTTGCGCCCCGCTTAGTTCGGTGCACACACGGGAACTTACTTAAATTAGCACAACTGGGATAAAATGTATTCTATGTCTTAATCCAGTTCATGGTTTGCCTGTGCGCCATATTCCATTGAAATCTGTACTTCCGTTGGCCGGCAACTTGTAAAATCGGTACGGATAGTCTTGAGCTGCCTGCGTAACAGACTTGCTAAGGAACTGAACGATACATCTGATGAAAATCGTCTGTGTACAGATATCGAAAACATTTATCATTTTAGCCGAAAGACGTCCGCTGCTGGACATAGGCCTCCCCCAAGTGTCGCCACATTAACCGGTCCCATGCGTCCAGCGGATCCCCGCAACCTTCAACAGGCCTTCGGTCCACCTAGGCCTCCCGCCTTCCAACGCAAGGTCTTCCTGTTCGTGGTCGCCACTCCGGAACTTTTCGGCCCCATCGGCCATTTCAAAAACATTATAGACGTTTCTACCCGGATCAATAACCTAAAATGACAATAAACAAGCTTTTGTATGAATGGGTTTCATACTGTGAAAGTTGTTAATATTGCAGAGAAACAATTGAAACAATATAGGCTTGGCAGGCGGCCAAACTGAAAAACAGTTTGTTTCCATTTAGGCTGGCAAATGGAAAAATATTAAACCACGCCATTTAGCGAGCTCATGAACTGGTTTCATTTAAAAATGAAAATGGTATTGTTTGGATTTTGCATGCTGAAGGAAATTATAATAGTAATCAGAGCTCGGCGCCTTCTTGTGTTTCGATTATTTTAATCTCTCGGCAAGTTGGCAAGAAGTGAAAGAAACTTATGCCATTGTAAAAACATAAAACATGTCTACAAAGTTCGTACCTGTTTTATGGTTTATGCAGCACAGCGAATGGCCATTCGCAATCAATCGAATCGAAACGGAATTTTTCGTAGGTACGAGTATGTCTATCTCGATTGCTCTCAAAATACCAAACAAATATAGACATACAACATATTATTCGATTCGGTTTCGATTCGATTGCTTGTGAATAGCTATGCTGGTCTAGATCACAGTACATACATTAGTATTCACATTCATTAGTAAAACTAGTACTCCCTCGTTAGTCTAGTCAAGTCTAGTGGTTGCAAGCGCGACTGCTGCGCACGAGGTCCTAAGGGCTCGTTTACGGAGACGCGGGCGTCGCGCGGCGTGTGCAGAAGGCTCGTCTCGTGCTTTTTTATTAATTTACTGAGAGACGGGTCCACCGCAACAAACGCTGCATTTTAAACTTACGAGCGAAAAACGCTTCTCGTAAAATCGACGTTTGAAATCGTTAACTTTTTCATACATCGCTATGTGTTTTAATTAAAAACGCAGCACGCGACGCCCTGCCTGTACGTAAACATGCACTAACGAGGTTACTGGGTTTTTTCATCGGAAATTTCTGAGTAGTGGCCACGAAGTCTTGATTTGTGCCCTGTTGATGGCATTAGAGTCGTCTATGAGATATCACTGCTGAAATGTGGGTGTACTAATGGGTACCTCGGCCTAACCCTTCGGAGATAAGATACAGATGTGATGTAAAATCCTGCCATTATTATATTTTGTACTAAATACTAATCATAAAATTATCGATGTATTGCAGCAAATACGACAGCGACATCACAGAGGATTCGGACAACAACCGCAGCGGGCAGAGCGAGAAGAAACGCGACGATCCCATGGTGGACCTGTTCCCTGATGATGACCACGAGGATAACAGGAACAACAAGTGTAAGTGGATTTGTTGAACTTTACCACCTATAATGAAGCGCCGGTTCAATATTTTATTTTTACCCGACTATGGCAAAGCCAAAGGAGGGTTATGATTTTGACTGGCTATGTATGTATGTATGTATGTGAGTATCTTCATCTGTTCCCTCATAGCTTCTAATCTTCTTATCGGAACTCGACATATGAGGTATCGTTTGAACCGTCTTAATTTTCCGTTGAACATAGGCTACGTGATGTGTCACAAAAAGCGATTTGGCGCCCTCTAGCGGACAAAAAGTAAGGCTTAAAATAAAATGTTTAGTACCTATCATTTGAAAGGGCCTCACTTGTACATTTCCAAAATATAGCTCAAATTTATTGTGAAGAGGAACAACTTAGAATAAAGTGGCGCCCAACTAAGGAACTCATCCTGCACTTTTGCCCGATTGGTCTCGTGGTCGCAAGCGCCGCCACTGCGCGTTTGGTTCCATTCCCGGGCCAGAAAAAGTGTTATTTTGTCTTGCTATTAGGAATTTCTTAATAGCAGCCTTTATTTTTTTTGGTGGATGGGAAATCTTGAAATGACTTCTCTCGCTCTGGGCGGACCGGAAGGGAGTGTCAGCTTCTACTGACTAAAAACCATGTTCTTTCATAGCCCTTGTACCGAGGCCGCGGTATCTCTTTCGAACAATCCTCAGCCCCGATGGGATCCAGTAGAACTTTTTTTTTTTTTGGTGGGTGGAAAATCATCAAATAACCCCCCCCCCCCCCCCTCTTGGGCAGAGCGAAGGGGAGTGTCAGACTTCTATTGACTAAAAACCAACCCATGTTCCTTCTTCACCCTTGTGCCGAGGCCACGTCATCTCTTACGATAATCCGCAGCCCCGACGACATCCAGAAGAAACTGACTTCACAATTACGCGTTTCATTAAAATGAATGATCAACGTATACTGACACTACTATTAATATCATAAACGGGATATTTACCATGTTTGATTATTGTTTCGAGTTCCCGATATTTCGGCGCTGTTACAAGCACCATGATCACGGATAAACTGAAGTCATTGCGGGTGGATGTTTATGAGCAGACAAATCGGTCTACCCTCTTTCTAGTTCGTTTTTTTGCGTTCGGCAAAACTCACTGCACTGTGTCCACTCGCGAACTTTTTTCGAAATATGGTAAATATCTCGTTTATGATATTAATAGTAGGTAGTGTCAGTGACCATGTCAGTTTAAAAACTTACACAACGTATACTGGTTTTTCAAGGCTTGATTGTCGTACCAGCAGAAAGAATTAAATGACCTTCTCGTTTCCAGCCATGTCCCCGACCCCCCCACTCCACTTTGCCCAGCAAGTGAACGCAGGCTACGAGATCCCGGCCCGGCTCCGCACTCTGCACAACCTGGTGATCCAGTACGCGTCGCAGGGACGGTACGAGGTGGCCGTGCCGCTCTGCAAGCAAGCACTCGAGGACCTGGAGAAGACCTCGGGACATGATCATCCGGATGTCGCTACTATGCTCAACATACTGGCCTTGGTGTACAGGTGAGCCTTTGTTGCGAAAAATGCGACACTAGCTCCTAAGGTTTAGGATCCAGGGGTTTTCACAATTTGTGTAGCCTTTTCAAAAAATCCAATGGACTTGTGTGAAATTTCATGGCGTTGTATGTATGTGTTACCGACCTAACCCGATTTCAGGCAAAACTAGTTTGTCCTAGATTAAACTAGGACTCATCATAAAATAATAATTATCCGAGTTCTAACTAGCGCTGAAGTAGAGAAGTTGATTACTGATTTTGAAAAGAGTGAGGCGGATGCGGAGGCCGCCAAGAAACAGGCACCTAAGTTGTAATTGCCGTGACGACACAGTTGGCGCAGTGGCTGAGCGATTGGACTGCTGCTCAGCGTGTCGCGGGTTCAATCCCCGCACGGAATAAATATTTGTAGGAACTACAAATAATTGTTTCGGGTCTGGGTGTTTGGTTGTGTATGTGAGTTTGAATGTTTGTGAACGCACCCACGTTACAGGAGAAATTCCTAGTGTAGACCAACGTAAAATAATTTTTTTTTTTACTCCTGATTGAAATAAGTGTTCTCATATTAGTACATTAAATATTTTACAGAGAAAACCGTTTACATTGGTTAGGTTAGGTTAGAATTGTGACCAACCACAGCACATCCGGGTTAGGTACAGTGTAATTGCTTTGTTTAGGTTCGTGTATCGTGAGTAGTGATACGATAAAACGGTTTGGCCTAGGACTTTCTAGTTTTGCCCGAAATTATGTTTGGCCGGTAAGACAAAGGTATTTAGTGTCAACAGGGTTGATAAAAATCATGATTTATATAAAAAAATCAAAAAAATCGGATTAATTTGATTTAAATCGGATTTATTTGATTTTAATCAGATTGATTTTTTTAATTATTGATCGGTTTCAGTATGAAAGTCAGTTATTTATTTAAAAAACTAACATATTTTTGTTAAATCAACATAGCAGTTCTTTTATTATGTCATTCTTTTATTAAAAAAACGAAGTAGCATATTTATTTGCTTATTTAACAAAAATAATGAAAAAATTACCTGAACGAAAATCAACAAACATAATAATATTATATTCATCTAGGTAATTAAAAAAAAACACTTCCATTTTGCGATATATAACGAAAAATAATAATTAAAATAAAAAAGACAACATTTAAAAATGAACATAGAACCATTTGGGTTTTACCGCAGTCGCAGTCACTTATTTCAACTTATTTGTTTGAATTTCGATCTTTCAGTATAATGGTATGGGATAGGCATATTAGCGATGCACACATGTATGTGTGCGCCGTAGTTTATATCGGGGGAAGTCCTTTGACACGTTTTGGCTGTTTTGGTTGCAGTAAAAAAGAACTGATTTAAATCATCGATTTTTTTAAATAAATCATTTGATTTTAATCGCGATTTAAATCACTGATTTTAATCAAATGATTTAAATCACATCATCCCTGAGTGTCAATAAGTTTACTTATTATTCGACATTGTCTGTAGAGACCAGAACAAGTACAAGGAAGCCGCCAACCTGCTGAACGACGCGCTGTCCATACGAGAGAAGACGTTGGGAGAGAACCATCCCGCAGTCGCCGCCACGCTCAACAACCTCGCTGTGCTGTATGGGAAGCGAGGTGAGACACAACTCTTTGATTAAACTGGGCCTGTATTTTTTTACTAGCGGACGTCCCGCGGTTTCACCCGCGTAGATCCCGTTCCCGTGGGAATACAGGGATAAAAAGTAGCCTATGACACTCAGCAATAATGTGGCTTTCTATTGGTGAAAGAATTTTTTAAAATCGGTTCAGTAGATCCCGAGATTACCCCTTACAATTTAACAAATATACAAACACACAAACTTTACTTCTTTATAATATTAGTATAGATTTAGCCTGCTCTGTCCCACTACTGGGCAATGGCCTCCCCCAATTCCTCCAAGAGCTCTTTTCCTGTGCCGCCTCGAACCAGCCCTCATGGTACGCGTCTAAATCGTCACGCCACCTTTTTCTAGGCCGACCTCGGCGGCGCCGTCCGTATTCTAGCAACCATCGTGTGGAGGTTTCAAAAACAATCCTTTTTATCAGGCTACTGAGGCCTATAGATTAAATACATAAAACTATCTAATACAGCTTTTCCCCGCGACTTCGTTCGCGTGGATGTCGGAAATATAAAAATTGACGATTTTCCATACAAACTCATCCTCTGTTTAACTGCCTTAGGTGTTGAAATTTGGAAAAATCTTTCCTTATTTCTTGTTTACATAATAAAGGGAACCTCTGCAAAATTTTAGCTTTCTGTCTCCAAGGGTTTAGGCTAAATCCATAAACTACTCATAGTTATCGTTGGGGCATTTGAAAGGCAAAAATTACAAAGCGACATTGTCGGGGCGAGGGAATTTAGAGTTAACTCCCGAGCAAAGCGTTAAAAGTTAAGGCCCTATACAGAAAGAAAGCTGGCAGCCTACCAGCGCTTGTAGTAACCGGTCCATGCAGGTAACCGGCGCAGACATTTATATGAACAAGCGCCGCTAAGCGCCGAACGTCACCGACAAGTTGAATGAAATCTATAAGCGCTGTTATATCGGCGCCGGCTACCAGCTTTCTATCTGTATACGGTCTAAGACGAGAATCCTGAGTGCACACAATGTCGCTTGGTAATTTTTGCCTTTCAAACTTCGATATGTTTGATTTGATCGGTCGAGTTTAGCCGAAGACGTCCGAGTAAAGATCGGTCGATAACGGTTTAGGGTACGCCTGGCGTTACTCTAATTTTGAACATGAGGTGTTTGTCTTGTTCTCGTTTACTCGACAATCAAAAACAAGTCTAAAATCTTTTCTATTGAATGCCTGATTCATGTTAACGTAATGACCATGCCCTATCTTTCTGTTAGGCAAGTACCGTGAAGCAGAGCCGCTATGCAAGCGCGCACTGTGTATCCGCGAGGCCGTGCTGGGGCGCGACCATCCCGACGTCGCCAAGCAACTCAACAACCTCGCGCTGCTGTGCCAGAACCAGGTAACATTACATCACGCATTACATGCCCGAACGGTTACTCTAAATTGGGACAAGTTCGCCACATCATCATCATCAGCCGTAAGACATCCACTGTTGGACAAATGCCTCCTAACGCCATAGTTCACGGCAGCCTGCCGTATGCATCTACCTGTTGCGGGCGACTCTCACGATGTCGGTCCACCTGCATGGTGGGAGGCCTACCAATGCTGCGTCTTCCGATTCGTGGTCACCACACTATCCTCAAACCACTGTAACTCCTGTGCTCCAGAAACAATAGTGGCGACCAACGGATATACGCTGAAGTTCCATAATAGGGCGCCCCCTAAGCTCGCCAGCTTATTGCCATGCCAACTGGGCACAAATCCAGCCTGACGGAAAAAAACAGTAACATTTCGCCCGACCTGGGTTTCGTCGAGATACCAATTTAACGTTAGGACGACTGTACTATTTACCCGACTGTCAAGGAATAGTTATGTTTTTCGCACATATCTTGTATGTTACATGACTATTTCTAAACACCATACGTTCTATATCCGCAGAACAAATACGAGGAAGTAGAGCAGTACTACCAGCGAGCTCTGGAGATCTACGAGAGCAAACTGGGCCCCGACGACCCCAACGTGGCCAAGACTAAGAACAACCTCGCCTCTTGCTATCTCAAACAGGTAAACTTGCATATTTATTAAATGAAGGAAACACCCTAGAAATACATACACTGGCTTATGGGTGACGCTCTTCAACAAGGACAGCTGCGTAGTACTCGTAACTGGAGTGCGTATCATTGTGGACGAGGCAAAAAGAATAAATGTTAAGATCGTAGAAGGTGGCTTTCTGTGGTTTATAATAATAATAATAATATAATAATATTCCACAACTATCACACAACGCCATCTAGTCCCAAGCTAAGCAGAGCTTGTGTTATGGGTACTAGACAAAGAAAGAAAGAAAGTCCTGTCCTGTCCTGGGTGGGAATCGAACCCACGACCTCCGGCATAGCAGTTAGGGTCACTAACCATAGAAACCTTCCCATATGGGTTTCTGCCCATAGAAAAGAAACCTCACCCCAAGTTTATGCTATGCTTTAAACAACACTATTTTTAATTCGCGGCTTCGCCCGTGTGGAGTTCAGTAATTGTCTCAAGGGGTCGTACTACCGGTATAAAACGTAATCGTGGATACTTATCAACTATTTGTGTGGCAAATTTCTTCCAAATCTAGTCAGTAGTTTTAGCGTGAAGGAGTAACAAACATCTACTAAATATAGTAAAAAATCCTGTTTCCCAGGGCAAGTACAAGGAAGCAGAGACGTTATACAAGCAGGTGCTGACCAGGGCACACGAGAGGGAGTTCGGAACTATTGACGGTAAGTCTTAGCATAATAACCCTTCAAATTATCTCACTTCTTTACCATAATGCAATGACGACCAATCAAGCTAACCTTAACCAGTTTATTCGGATCTCTCATTGTACGAGAAATTTGTACAAAGTGAGGCATGTTATACTGAAAATCTATAGCTTGATGTGTTGTCACATGTACTACTGCGCTTATTGACTGTCTGCTACTTTCACCCTTATGCTCCTAAGTAATAAGGTTGATAAGTCGTCGACCGTCAATGAGCGCCGTGACTTGGCCGTGGATATGACACCATAACAGAAAATCTAGTTTCAATAATTAAGGTTTGATTTAGACTCTATCTCTAAATGTTAGAGCAACGCATTCAGGACCTCTGCTACACTATGAAATACCTTACTGAGGACATTGTTTTATTCTTCTAAAGCTCAGATGTGTCATACCCACGCCTAGGTAACTAACTACCCAAGTGCTTGAAGGTTGAGCTTTCGTAACGTAAGTTAGTTTCATATAATAGAAGAGAGATATTTATTCTACAAACCTTTTATTTGCATCTTTAAAAATCTTTATTTATTTTAAATTAATCAAATGAATGAAGCTTTGTTAAATTTCAATTTGTGATCAGAAGAAAGCATTTTATAAAAGGTCATTAGAAAGAACCTTTTATAAAAATTCCTTTATTAATTTTATGTATTTACTTCCTGCATATAAATTGACGTTATATTTTGTTTACCATTTCAGAGTATATAGCATCATTAAATGCAAAAAAGCCTCTTAAAAAATAACAGACAGCTGCGCATAGTATATAATTATGACAAATTTTAAGACAAACTAACAAAGT
The DNA here is from genome assembly GCA_949316265.1 of Diarsia mendica. NCBI lineage: Eukaryota > Metazoa > Arthropoda > Insecta > Lepidoptera > Noctuidae > Diarsia > Diarsia mendica. The sequence goes on along the minus strand of OX438901.1, from coordinate 3,504,105 downwards.
TGACAGAAGATAATTATATTGTACTACTGCAACATTCCTGTAGCATAATAAAAATAGAAAATGGCGGCTATAACTCTAACCTATTTAAAATGACAAAGGAATGACAAATTATACTTAATCTGCTTATAATGTTCCTACTGATGGGACATAAGGTCTCTCGGCTTCCTTCGTGCTCGAAAAGCACGTTAAGCCGTTGGTCCCGGCTGACAAAATATTTGTAGATTTTTGACAGTCGTACCTAACAGAGTCAGTGGACCGCAAGTCTGACATCCAGTCTCACCAAGGGGTATCATAATATTACACAGTACTACCTGGGTTGTGGTAGTCAAATAGAAAGAACGTCAATAGAAATACTGGTATTTAGTTGCTTCGGTTAAACTGAAAGCTGTCTCCAACATAGTTGGAAAAAGGCTGTGCAGATGATGATGATGTGATCTGTCACATCTCTCCTCATTAGATGCTGTGTGGACTGATGATATGTGTCTTCAATTTCGACAAGATATACCAATAGTATATTTCATTATTAGTGCGGAAAGCCTGTCATTGCAAAGAGTTCCGACAAATGTCTACCCGAGCCGAGGCGCAGCCGAAGGTGAATAAAAAAACAAGCTCAAATAGGTATTTTTGTCATTCCTTTGGCTACGGTGAAGGCTGTCTAAATAAAGTAACATTTTGACCAAAGCACAAAGTTTTGCTGAGCAACGTATTTTGTAATAAAGTTTTTAAGGAATAGGTTCTTGTCTCGACTTAGCTCGAATTTGTACATAGTAAACAAAAAATACAAAAATATTGCATGTTAATTTGTTTAAGTGAGTTTATTTTTTGCTATATTGTTATTTGTGATTAATTTATTTGTAGTCATATTGAGTGAAATATTATCCAATTTAGTGAAATATTGATTTATTCTATTTTTTATAGTAGGTAGTTGAGGCATGCTATAAGTTGACAAATCAATTTTTACTCGACGCAAAAAAATATCGAATACAAATATTATTGTTACAAACATATTATTGTCTTTAATTTTACAAGACGTTATTTGTGTCCAGTAAAAAGGTATTTTTATTTAGATATTTTATGAAAATGTGTTTTCTTTCTTGTATAGATCTCTTATGCATTTGATTTAGAATTGAGTTAGGTATTAGTATTAGAGGCTTCATACTTTTACGTCTTGCCATTAGGTAAATAAATAAATAAATAAAATGGTTACTATTAGGTTGTAATAGATGAGAGGTGATGTGTGATAATTTACACAAAAAAAAAAAGTTAAGTATATTATATTCTTTGTCTTGACTGTGATTGAAAGTTTCACAGTATCAAGAGCTTATTCATACAATATGACAATCTCTGTTACCTTTGCTGAGTTCTAAGGGAATTTGGACGATTGGTGAAGCTATTTTCATTAGTAGATTTTTTAATTGCCTTCCGTTGCCTTATTATTTTTAGTTCTGATTTAGAATATCGAATACAGGTAGCTATTTTGTGCAATTAAGATCGAAGAACGCGAATTGTGATTTGCCTCAAGTATAATAAAGTTAGTAATACATTATGGTCTCGAGAATCATATTAAAAAGCTGTACTAAAAAATCTATAAATGAAACAAGGCTGAAGTCAAACCACAACCATGCAATTTACTTTATTACTTACATTACATCTAATTATGATAGGTATAATGTTAACCAGACTATATTTAATTATTTTGTTTTCAACTACAACATGTTAATTTCATATATATATATTTTTTTTATCCGATCTTTTTACATTGCCCACAGTTTTTTAAAATATTATTAACGCACAATAAAACTGATTAAATTCAGTCTCACGATAACTTTTATCTGAGTCAAATTAAAAGGTTTTACAAATACCAAAGCAATTTCAAGAAAGTATTGTTATTGACTATTTTAACATAAAATCAAAGATGCCAAATAATTTCCTAATTTATATACCAAATGTAGCGAACCGCTGAATGTTATGTAGTGTGCAATAATTTTATATAAATTATATTTATTTACATTAAATGGAAATCGTAAAATGTTTTGTTTATTTATCTTATGAGTTATTCGGGGTATAGGAACAATTAGTATTTTATTTGTAGCAATAGGTGATTTGAATAAAACATTATATGTAAACATATGAAAATATAAACAGATTTTTTTATGTCGGTTTATAAACTGACATGGGCATTGCGCACTAAAAACAGGAAATCTCTTTTTTTTTTGTTAATGCTTTGATTTAGTTACATGTTCATGTAAAGTGTAGTATATTCAATATAATATTCAAAGTTCATCTCAAACCAATTTATTTTTATACTAGTAAAATGAACAATTTTTTTTTGTCCAGCTGTGGGACATACAATAAGGCTAACAAATAAAAGCAAACAAATATCAACATAATTGATAGCTATTCTCAATGCTTCAGCTTTTAAAAGGCAGATTGACAGATTGTTCCTATACTCTATTCCATCCCCTGTACCATACTACAGCTTAACACAACTAGAAATGGCTTCAAATTGTGGTTGCATGGTACTATCCCCCAATCGATGCGATGTGGATGATGTTATACGAAACTAAACCTTAGGTGAGTGACACAAGTTCGGATACTGTGTGGCACAGGTAGGAAAGGCAAAGAACATTACTTTTTAACCGATTTTTGTTGTTTTTATTTGTTTAATTTTTTATTATTATTTGTAAACGTCTCTTGCCAGTGTGTCACACCTTCCCGACTTGTGTCACATTTTTATATAGAAATAAGTTTGGCTATGGCTTTTTATTATTTATGGCTTTTTAATTTATGGTATGTACTTCTTTCTTGGGCATGAATGGTTTTGGAATAATGGGGAACTTGGAGAATCTATTATGTGTTCTGTCATACATCGATTTTTGTGAGTAGGTAAATGCTGTACTCGACTAAATATTTGTACTTTTAAAATGTATACTAAAAAAGTTATAAAGTGACCTATGTCGTTTTGTTTCACTGCAGTGATTGGTCAAATTGCCTTGAACAACGGGTTTTTTCAATAAGTACATGATTCTAGCTAGAGCGTATAAATTACTATTTAAAAAATGGTTGCATGGTTCTTACAAAAGTTGCAATACCTGTACGATTAAATTTATATAGGGCAGCTACACATGCTAAAAGTTTGTCCTACAAATTCAAAATAAGTATGCCTTGTGGCATTAAGTCCGCCTATGTACCACTATTGTACATGAAGTTTAAATAAATAAGTTACCCTAACCACAAAAATCGAGATGTAAAATGTATTGTCGTAGAAACCTCTTCGCCTGTGTGCTGTGAACTCTTATGTTATAATATATACGTGTATATACATGGTGTATGAATGTTTGCAGGTGACAACAAGCCAATCTGGCAGGTAGCTGAGGAGCGCGAGGAGAACAAGCACTTGCAGAAGGAGAATGCTCCGTATGGCGAGTACGGAGGGTGGCATAAGGCGGCCAAGGTAAGATTAACTGAATTAGATATATCTTTTTTTAGAGCATGTACACAGTAAGGTATTTCGATACTTGAAATATGAAATAACGTAAGGGACACGAGCTTTCTATTGGATTTGCACAGCTCGCATCAGCGCCCATATGTTATCATTTCATATTTCCAGTATCGATTTCATACAAATTTTCAAGTCCATATTTTTCGAAATGACTAAACCTATTTAAATAAAAACTTCATACACCTAAACCGAAAAGGTCTAAAAAGTTAGTCCAAAACATTTTAGAAAATGCCTTATTTAAAAAAAAAGATAATTAGAAACTGTTTGTATGGAAAATTTAGGTCGAATTTAACTGTGACGCTATTTTCCGAAAATGTTAGAATACATTTTTTTTTATTAAAAGTTAGAACTTAAAATAGTGAAAAGAAAAACGTAAAATAGTGAATTGGACCACGGAACTCTCAAAAGTTGGACAACTGCCCCTAGTAAAGACCCATGGTCCAACTAGTTGGACAGAGCAGTTGGACCACTGCCCCGCACTCGGAATTTTACGTTAGGCTGGAAACCGACCCCCTTTCATTCGTTCGTAGAAGGCAGGCAGAAGATCAATTCAAAGATAGCAACTATAACCCAATACCTTTCCCCAGGTCGACTCTCCAACAGTAACAACGACACTGAAGAACCTGGGCGCTCTGTACCGACGTCAGGGCAAGTACGAAGCCGCCGAGACGTTGGAGGACTGCGCGCTTCGCAGCCGGAAGGAGGTAACCACTACTACTGCTATAGACGAATAGAGGGTGGGATGATAGGGTCAGAGTGTTGACTTATGATGAAAGATGTCGCCTACTTAATCCTTACTAATATTATAAATGCGAAAGTAACTGTCTGTCTCTCTGTCGCGACGCCAAAACTACTGAAGCGATTTAAATGAAATTTGGTTCACAGATAGTCTAAAGCCTGAGAAAGGACATAGGATACTTTTTATTGCGATAAAAGGGTTGAAAGAGGGAGATGGAAAGATTACTTTTGGTCGCAATAACCGCATTATGTACTTAACTCAATTTGGCGCGAAACTCAAGTCTTATTATTTGTTTACAAAGAGCTGACTGTGTTAAGTAGGGGACATCTTTTATAATGAAGTAGGATGAGATAATATGATTAATATAAGCGTTTTCTAACTTACACTGTGTGCGAGTTTGTGCACTAGAACTTGAATAATAGACGAGAGGTTTATTTATAAAGTTATTCACAGTAATAATCAATATAAACATAACATAACTGGAGAAATGTGGGTGTGATATTAAGTACACCTCTGCCTAACCCTTCGGGGATTACAGGCGTGATGTTATGTTATTAACAGTGTGGTTTTTATTATGCTAACACAGTTTTCTTACACTGCAGTGAACTTTGTTGCACTTACTAGTAGCAGGGGTTAAAAAAATGATTATTTATTTTCGAATGCTAACGTATTTTATAGATTTTATTTATCTTATATGAATTCTTATTATTCTTGTATTCCACGGTTTTAATATGCTTAACAACGACACGCACACATAAATGACAATATTTATTTTCCTAATGGACTTCATAATACCACAATATGTTTGGTTTATGGTAACCAAGTTTGGGAATAATGTCAGTATTAAAAAAACAATTAAGATTATCAAATCAAGTCGATAATATCACCTTCTTATTTCACAGTTTTATGACTAAAGGGGTATTATATTTTTGTACTAGATGACGTGGCCTCGGCGCAAGGGCAAGGTTTTTAGTCAGTAGAAGTCTGACACTCCCCTTCGCTCTGCCCAAGAGCGGGGGGGGGGGGTCATTTGATGATTTTACACCCACCAAAAAAAAAAAAAAAACTGGTTTTATCCATTATAATAGATGGAGTAACTGTTAGAAATCATTCAGACCCCAACCGCCTTATTACAAAAGGTAGTTAAACCTGGTTTAACTTAGACCTGGTTTATCGCGCATGCTGTCACTTTCTTTTGAATATTATTGAAGTGAGACGTCATGCGCGATAAACCAAGTCTAAGTTAAACCAGGTTTAACTACGTTTTGTAATAAGGCGGCAAAAGTCAATGGTAAAAAAATAATAAGAAAAACGCATTAGATACTTGCCCGAAAAATAATCTACTAATGGAAGTAACTAAAAATGTTGGATATTTTAGGTAAAAATAAAACCACTTTAACCTGTGTTTTCTTTGCTTGGATATCTATGGTTAGACGTACTGAATGCTGTTATTTCCCCATCTATTTTAACGGACCTTATAATTAACATACTTCCATGAAATTACTACAAACATTCTATCTTTTTCCGATCTCTGGTAATTTCCCCGACTTTGTTACCATCCCCTAGATAAAGTGGTAAATTCTTGTGGTCCAAAAAAACAATTACAACAAATTATTCTAGCACAATTTAACGTACAATAAATTCATTTTGCACGCTGCCTAGCACGTACAGCAAGTAAGTCACGATACAACGCTAATTAACGATAATTATCGCTTTATATTACGATTTTACAGGTGGCTGATATAATTGGCGATGACTTTTGTTTTCTAAATTATTGTGTTTTACATACCGAGTTAGTTTTAGGAGTTGTAGTCTCTTTTTAAATTGGTTTGCAGCTGATATTTATGGCAATCGATGTCATTATTGAGACAAGAATAATTTGCTTTAGATAAATAGCGAATTTTATGTGTTTTCTCCAAAATTAAAACAATATATTCATATATGTATGTAGGCTTGTCAAAAATCCTTTTTTTTAATAGATGAGGTCGATTATTTTTCTATCTGACTTCTCTGAAATAGAAACTCAGAGGCTAGTCTCATAGGCGTTGTTATGGTCAGATCATGTGAGCACCGTGCAGATTAGCGTCTGCAATAATCTGGAAAGAAACAAATAATTCTGAAAAAGCTTTAGCTTAATCGCATTTTTTCGAACTCTAAAAAATTAGCCTTATTTTAGGAAAGTCATATAGGTACTTAAATAACACAAGAATCTATCTCTCAATATTCTTGTCCATTAAATCCTTATTCGTCTGGTTAGAGGATACTTCCGTTTTAAAAAAGGAAGGTAAACTTCCGACCATGTTCCTCACACTCCAATACGATCTGTAATTCAATCGATCATAGTGAGGTCAGTCTCTCTCAAAGGTAACCAGTATTCGCCAAACTGATAGGAGGTCATTCAGATGTGCCTAAACCGAAAGGGCGGTAATATGTATGACGAAGAGACCGACCAATATTAGAAGCTCCAAAAAATCATAAGTCCATCATCATCAGCCACTGTTCCCACTGCTGGGACACAGGCCTCTCGTTAATCAAATCTTAGGTAGTCAAAACCAAAATTGGTCAGCAACCTAGCTAATAAACAGTGACTGGTATAGGCATTGGACATCGTGAAGCAGTCGCGCGCCCGTAGCGGCCGCGCGGGGAGCCGCGACAGTATGGAGCCGCATCAGGAGCAACACGACGAGGTCAGCGATGTGGTCCGCAATGTGCCCTCGGATACGAGGGCTTAGGGGGAGGTGGCTTGCTTTCAGAGGGGGTAGGGGGGTTGCACTTACTTGCATAGAGCGGAGAAGGGGGGTGCACTTAGGAAGTAATGAGATTTTTTTGAAAGTGCTACTCCGGTTTCTGGTAGCTTAATAAAATCGCTTTTACCCTGAGCTACCGCGTCTTTTGCTTAATTACGTCTCTTGTCATCTTCAAACGATTGACAGAAACAACGATGTACTGCTAAAGAAATATGATGAAATGCTAAAGGCATTTAGAGATTGATAATGTTGGTTCAGCATAGGCGTTGACCAACTTACGCTAACCCTACACTTATGGGCCTACCACACGTACAAGCTTCACCAGTTTGCCTGGTCAATTCGGTTTGTATACGGTATATCGTGCGTGTGGTGCAGTTTTACCAACCACACGCGATCACGAACCCATTAGACGCGAAATGTGATCACTAAAAACTATTATTGATAGCGAATTAAGCCGTAGGTATTTTAGTGTACCAATCTCTACAGCTAACTTTACTGACTAAAGACTTCATAAGCTATTAGAAACCGTGGGTATCCTTCAACAACGACTACAACAAAATTGTTTAATTTATGCAAACAATATTTGGGAATAGAAAACACTGCATGTAAACAGGTTCACGTTAGGAAATCAAGCCACCTCACAGCTAAATTGGTTGGGTTGTCAAAGCACTGGTTGTCAATGTCGTGATTCGTCCCGCACATCAATTTAATACACATCTGGTTGGAGCTTTAACACTTGGCATGTCCGGCAGTTGTCACGTAGTATGCACCGGTTTAGCTCAGGACGCGATACTCAACCTAAGGCCTGCAGAGAGGTCCCGTCGGGGCTACGGGTTGTTCGAAAGAGATACCGCGGTCTCGGCACATAGGGCTAAGAAGGAACATGGGTGGTTTTTAATCAGTAGAAGTCTGACACTTCCTACCGCTCTGCTCAGAGTGGGAGGAGTTATTTGAAGACTTCCCACCTTCCAAAAAAAAAGGCCTGCACGGAGGTGACGTAGAAAAAGTATTGTCAAGAATGGGGCATGTTTTCATATACCACGAACATTGAGGGAAATGGAAGTCATGTTTTTCCTACTCCTCCGCTATTTATTTCGTTGCGGGATCCAAGACAGTTAAATTGTTTCTGACTTCGTCGAGCTTCATTGTCTCGGCGCTTTTCTGGTGGTCGCCACTGTTGATTCTGGCGCACAGGAGTTGCAGTGGTTTGGGAATAGTTATAGTAATAATAAATAAATAAATATATAAATAAAAATATTGTTACATTTTCTATTTGTACATTGGGCTTTTATCTGCAACTCCTAAGTTTTGAGTGCTTGTTACAACTGAAGGAGACAGAAATATAAATAAAACGCGACGGTGATCGTTTGCAACTGGTTCTTTTATCACTGGCGGAGTACTGAACTCTATTACATTAGTACAAATCGTCCTAGTCCGACGAAACAAGGTTGAGTATTGCTACATAGCCATATGTGCCGTTTTACAAAGCTACAGTCTCACATCTCAACGGCTATGACAGTTCGCGTGATCGTTCACTTGAAGTTATATCCCCCCCCCCCCCCTCCTGTTTTTTTATTTTATTTTTTGCGGTGCTTTAAATGTTTTAATGTGGTTCTGTTTTAAGTAAAGGCTTTAAGGGGGAAGCTCACACCCTGCCCGCGAAATTCAAATTTTCTTACGTTTTTTGCAATTTGCAGGCCAGTGCTTGGTTGCATGTTGATGAACATTTGATTCGCGACTGTAAGACGTATTTAGTTACAGAATTATAATCATCAAAATCACCAACACAACCCTCCAAGTTCATATAGATCGAGAAACTATTTTTTCAAGGTCAAAGTTATTCCTCGATCTATATGAACTTGGAGGGTTGTATTGATGATTTTGATGATTATAATTCTGTAACTAAATACGTCTTACAGTCGCGAATCAAATGTTCATCAACATACAACCAAGCACTGGCCTGCAAATTGCAAAAAACGTAAGAAAATTTGAATTTCGCGGGCAGTATGTGAGCATTCGCCTTAAGGAAAAATCAAGCACACCAGGCTTGCATTTTTTTGTACGAATTTGAATAAAAAAATTAAATGAAATAAAAAGTAGGGTTCTAATTAAGTAGGACGTTTAGCGGTTCAATACTTAATTTTAAATGTATATGTCTTGTTAGGGTGCTAGCTTTCAGCTGGTTCATTCAGTTACAGCCACCTTTCATTTACTCAGGGTCCATAACTATTGTATATCTCATCGGGCAGCGTTGCAAACATTTTGGTGCTTTATGTCCTCATTACACTTCCATACATTTGTTTATATGTGGTGTCGTGTTTATTTTATATGTTTATTTTTGTTTATTTCATGTAATTGTGAGTTGGATTCATATTACTTGTTAGTATGTGAAACTGGTTCCTCCTATTATTTCAGTTATTCTGATTATTATACTATTTTCTGTTGTTTCCCATTTGTGCACCAAAACTATGTTTACTTTGGAAGTATTAAAAATTAAGTCAAGGAAAATAAATTGAGAGATTCGGGGTCTCGTGCATTCGTTGTTGCGGTGTGCGTCGCTGCGTGTTTGCATGCTCGCAGTGTTCGTTGTTGCGGGCATTCGGCGGCGTGTGGTTCGGCGTGGTGGCTTTCGGAATGACGTATTACACTCGTAGTTTAGTTTTGTGAATTGTTCTTCTGACATTCAAAAGTGCCTGTAATGGCTTAATTGAAATAAATGCAAATAAAATGAGTTTGAGTTTAAATAAATTAAAAAATAAATTTTTAAAACGATATTTTGACGATCGTAATTTCTGCTTCTCAGATTGCAGCAACCCTACTTTTTGCTATGTTACTCTATGGAGCACTCATATATGAAAAAATGGCGACATTACCGCCTGTTGCCGTTTTCATAGCGTAACAGGGAAGCAGTCTTGTCGCGGAGATCTCTTATTTCGAATGAGCGGCCTCCGAATCATACAATAACGATCAATCGGTAATTCTAACAGTACAAAATGTACATACTTTCCAAGTAAACTAGTTTAACAACTACCACCTTTTATTTCTGCAGCTTCTTACACACCACCCGTTATTTTATTATTTGCACATTTTATTTTTTGTTTGTTTCCGTTATAGGGCGCGAACCAAGCGAGCGAACCACGCATGAACCTAAAGTCAAAGCTGTTCAATGCGCTAGGCATCAACACTGGCAGCAATCCGCCTCACCAGTAGTGTACACTCTAGGGTTTAAGTTGTCACTGCTTTACGCACATGGTCCTTTTAAACTAATACGATGTAGGCAATGGCTTTGACATGTAGAACATGCTTGCTTTGACATGCGTAGTTAGAAATGTCAGTCTTTTTAAGATGAGATTATTATTGTGTTTTGAGATAATCAGTATTTGTGCTGTTTAATGTGAGATTTTTGCAGTGTATTTACACAGCTGTTTTTTTATTAAATTGAACTTTAATTAATAGTAGCTTATTATGATGAAAAAACAAAAACCATTGCTTATATTTCGTACTCGACTAATGTCCGCTCACTATATTAAGGATCACGTGCGTTCCACACTTAATTCGCCGACATTTTGAATTTCTTGGTCAACAAACATAATGCTATTTCTCAATGGCCTAAGCCTTCGTTATGATTAATTGAAATGAAAAGCATTTTATCACAACAAATTCAAAATGGTCGCGTAGTAGCTTAGTATTATTTATTAGCATGCGATATAATTTTAGTAAAAATAAAAGTTTTGAAAAATGAAAAAAATAAAATATATAAATTACAAATGAACGTGTGATAGGAGCATGCCAGAGAGCCGTCCTGCTATAGTATACAATATTTTGTTTATAAATAAATATAAAGTATCAAGACGGTGTATGTATGCTGTTTTATATGGTGACACTTAGTCATTTGTTGCTGAAGTGCATTTTATATAACCAAGTCGTTTGATATCATTAGATTCTGTTCTAGAATTGAGAGTATTAAATCATTATCTTATGTATGTACATATATTATAATTTTATAGGTGCAAATTCTTCTCACTTGTGCTAAACATTCATTATTTTATTTTTCTAGGAATCATTGTCTATGTTCTAGCAAGAACCTAGATATCAACAAAAAGATATTGATTATATAAAGTGTGTACACAAATTTTGAGAATTTATAAGCTGAATTTTGCATTTATAATCATTGAAATATTTATAAATATTATCATTACAATAATTTTTATTTTAATAATAATTAATTTGCGCATGTTTAAACAACGATTTTATTCGCTTACAATATCAAATTTTAATTTACTGATTGTATTTTTTAATCAATGTATGTCATGTTCTTTGTTATGAAGAATGCATGAATGTGAATTTTATTATTGTGAACGTTTAGCTTTACTCAACCTAGGGAAATACTTGTCGTTTTATAACGCAGTTTTAGGATATTATAGTTTTAATCAATAAAAGTTGTAGACAAGAGAATGCGATAGCAACTTTTTAAATCGGTCTAGTTTATGTGAAAGTCAATGTTAGCAACATTATCTTTCGCAGCAAGCTGTACGGTTGAGTATAGCTGTTTTATCTGTTTTACCAATAGTCATGTTTTATCATTATCATCAGTAATTTTATGCTTAACTTTCATTCCAGTGTTAGCGTATGTCGATCTAAGCTTTATGTGAGAGTAGGTGATAAATATTATTATATAGTATTTTTATATACACTGAATTTCTTTTAAACTATGGGGGTGCTTGAAATGTGGATTTTTTCTATGTACATTAGATTACAATATCGGCATAACTTTAACAGTTTTTTAAAAGAATCTCTCCCTTTAACAACCGCCACGTCACAGCAATGAGAATTATTTTTTTATTGTCTCGATATCTACGTCGAATGGTAATTATAAAAATTGTTAATAAATATAATTTATGTAACATTATTTTTGGTTTTATTTATTTTTATTTCGGAAGAAGGTGAGTCTACAGTGTTATGCAATTTATAGCCCACGAAGCAAACAAGACGCATGACAAAAGAACCAACAGACACACAAACACAATGTTTATAACGGCTTTCGCTGTTAGAGTAGATGCATGGTGGCATCTCATTCACTAACTTAATGTTTTGTAAATTTCATAATCACTACTATCCCACTTAATAGTTACACCTCTCTGTCATTGTAGAGTTTTATTTATCTGTGGTTATTTCCCGCCCTTTTCGTTTTGATGTTCCTGGCAAAGCTATTATATTTCATTCAGTCTAGCTACGAAACTTCTTCGTATTTAAACAATCTTTTTAAATTCATAAATCGAAATCTGTCTCAAAATTCCAAAAAGACTGGCCTCTCTATCTTTCAATCAGACCTTTACTTCTCATCAACAACTTTTTCTTATTATTTTGAACAAAATGGAGTGTAAATTGCATAACACGGGGGCAGGATGGTGGCGCGGTGTCTCGGAGCGCGAGTTTCTCGAAACTGCGCGAGTCGCTGCGGCGCTCGTCCGCGCGCCTATTCGGTCGGCTCGCGGGCCGCCACTCCGCCCACCTGCCAACCGACGTAGACTTCACCGACCCTGAAAGGTAACCACGACACTGCAGTCACCATGATGACGACGATAACATAATGCGGGTACTATACAAGCACATTGACATAGTGGGTGTCAAAACAATAATCGTGTACTTAGCCAATGCATAATTTACTCTATGGTTCCGCTATTGTAACTGAAAACACAAATCGCATTATGGGTCTTGTCGCTGGTATGCAATTGTCTATGGAAATTGTGTTAAAATTAACAAGGTGGCGGCATTAGGTCTGACTATGGCCACCTCAACAATCATGACACACTCTTCTTTGCAACTGAAGTTATCAAGTTTTCAGATACGAGAGCTGGATGACTGAAATAGAGTATATTTTGTATTAGGGCGAATATTTATGCGAATACCTTCAGTGTAGTGCCAGGCCCACCATATACCAACATGTCCCGAAGAGTAGGTTTCTCAAAAGCAGAAGACAACTAGTCAAAAAAGTTTTGTAATACCTTTTCTTTTATGCCAGTATTGTGATGAAATTGGTCTATAAAGTCTTTGTAAAATAAGGTTTTCGCAAGCTCAGCTGATTTCTGCTTGCTATCGCATACCTTTGCTTAAATTCGGCTTGATATTATATCTGGTGTATGGTATTTTATTCAACAAGTTGCAGTAAAAACTTCTAATGTCAGGTAAATGATTTATTATAACTATTTTAAAGCACATTTCAGTGTGTTGCACTAATCTTGTCAAATCATTTTCTAACACGAAAAAATGGAAGACACGTTTATAAATTAAGAGCAATTATTGTATCAAACAAAATGCTAAACCTTTTTACAATACAATTGCACTTAATTCCACTTTTAATGAAGTCTACATGTTGCCTGCATATGTCGCTATTTTTATTATTTTTTGTTTACAATCCAGATTTAATTTCTTAACTGTTCATTTCAAAACTATTTTTTGGTCTCGTTTATAATTTATAAGAAGTAGGTAAAATTCACCGAGAAATAATAATTAACTTTGTTTTGTTTTAATCACAATTTCAGAAGCAATTCTCTTTTTTCTCATCAAAAATTTAAACAATCACCCACCTTTTTTCGTAAAATTTATTTTGACAACCTACTGAGACGCCATCTTTGTTTCCCTATAGCATGAAGCGCGCAAGCTCCCTGTCCGCGCTCAGTAACTCGAACCCGGCCAGTCCGCGACACTCACAGCAGCGGTAGCCGACAGCAGCCACCAGGACTAAGACCATCATCAGATACACCACCATCACTTTCATCAGACTACTGGCATTACAGTCATGACTGGTGAAACAATGGCTGCGTAAACGGTGCCTGTTCCATGCTCTCTGGTTTAAAAAAAATGTACGTAGATGTTGATGTTACATGGATGTTTCTTTATTTAAAAAACTCGACATGGTACAAAAAGCAATGGGAGCGGTTAATATTATATCAGATTTTGATGACAAGGAATTTTAAACATAGGATTAGTAAAATTTAATATTCCTCACACACCCGATATACGCTATTTATGTTTTCAAAAAAAATCTGCTACTTGATAATAGTTGTTGGTAAGATCTTACACGTTACATATCCACATTTTTTTTTCATTTAAGAGTAAAAAATCAGATTACCGATTGAGTTAGCTTTAAACTCAATTCTGAGGTGCAGTAGGAAATTAAATAGGCTATTAAGAAATGATTTGCAGTTACTTAAAAAAGAACAATAGTTTCTTGAGCATTAAATTATTTAGTCTGTGTTCCTTCAGATCACTCTTGCTAACTGGCATTAAGCATGTCGGCCCATTATTCGTAAAAATATCTGAAAAGAACGTTTAAAATACGTCAAAAAATAAAAATTGCACATAATTATAAGTTTAAAAAAAACTAACTAAATGACTAAAGTATGAACTTTGACTCCGGCATGTGCAATACCTAAGTACTTCAATCACTAGAGTGGCTTTATTCGTAGATCCCGTACATACTACTAAGATAAGCATAATTTTTATAAAAAGCGTGGTAATGGCGGGAATTGTCTATGGCCCGTAGGGAGGTGAAGAAGAAAAGAGAAAGAAAATAACACATGAAAGTATTGATTGGGTATTAATTGAATTAGTATTTAAGTTTTTATTTCCAGTAAGGTGTCTAATAATAAGCTTTATTTTTATTCCAAGCTTTTATTGTCTCCGCATTAAAAATAATATTTAAATTGTGAAAGTTGCTGTCAGATTAAACTAAAAAGCTTTTTACTTAAGTATTTGTGGGTGCTACCTTTTAATCTCGACATCACAGATTCAATAGATACCTACTGATGTCTATTATTTAGAAAAAAACGGAAACCCATAAGTATCTGGGAACTAATTCAAAGCAAAAAAAACTGTTTGGACCGGAAAACGCTTTCCAGACAGAAAGAGCTAAGTAGATCTCCCTATAACACGCAGGATGCAACCAACCATACAACTTAAAGGTGCATGTATTTTATCTATGGGCCTCAGTAGCCTGAAAATAAACAAATTGAATTGAAAAAAAAAACAAAAAAAAAGAGTTTTTCCATTTTCAAACTCTATCTGACAGTAACTCGTAAACTATATTTTTCTAAGTAGAGGCTTCGGTTCAGTGTAATGTAATCATAACCAATCTTATGTGATAAATCCTGCAACTGCATGGGCGCTTGTGTAACTTATTGACAAAATATTTTTATTGACAGTGATTTTAATAAATAAAAATCATGTTGACAATTTTGTTGTTTCATTACAATCATATCCTGCTAGGTACCGTAATCAGCATTGCTTGCTTTTAAACCCTACAAGGTGTAAACGAACCCTTCACGAAGTCGTCAACCAATTGTCATGTATATCAAACTAAGTCAACCAAGAGCATTATGTCATGTATATCAAACTAAGTCAACCAAGAGCATTATGTCATGTATATCAAACTAAGTCAACCAAGAGCATTATGTCATGTATATCAAACTAAGTCAACCAAGAGCATTATGTCATGTATATCAAACTAAGTCAACCAAGAGCATTATGTCATGTATATCAAACTAAGTCAACCAAGAGCATTATGTCATGTATATCAAACTAAGTCAACCAAGAGCATTATGTCATGTATATCAAACTAAGTCAACCAAGAGCATTATGTCATGTATATCAAACTAAGTCAACCAAGAGCATTATGTCATGTATATCAAACTAAGTCAACCAAGAGCATTATGTCATGTATATCAAACTAAGTCAACCAAGAGCATTATGTCATGTATATCAAACTAAGTCAACCAAGAGCATTATGTCATGTATATCAAACTAAGTCAACCAAGAGCATTATGTCATGTATATCAAACTAAGTCAACCAAGAGCATTATGTCATGTATATCAAACTAAGTCAACCAAGAGCATTATGTCATGTATATCAAACTAAGTCAACCAAGAGCATTATGTCATGTATATCAAACTAAGTCAACCAAGAGCATTATGTCATGTATATCAAACTAAGTCAACCAAGAGCATTATGTCATGTATATCAAACTAAGTCAACCAAGAGCAATGTCATGTATATCAAACTAAGTCAACCAAGAGCATTATGTCATGTATATCAAACTAAGGACTTATAGGTAAGAACCCGTCGGGGCTGCGGGTTGTTCACAAGATACCACGGCCTCGACATAAAGGGCCAAGAAGGAACATGGGTGGTTTTTAGTCAGTAGAAGTCTGACACTCCCTTTCGGTCTGCCCAAGAGCGGGAGGGGTTACTTATTTGATGATTCTCCAAGGGCCCAAATAAAAAGGACAGCTATGCAAATATCTATAGCTAACAAACGAATTATTGTTCGACTCGATGGGTTCTTGGCATTAACCAATGTACAAGAAAACATTCGTAGCGATGACCCAGATATTTCGTCACAGCTATAATAAAATAAAGCAGTAGGTACAATGAAACGAATAGTGTCCGAAATAAGACAACACAAATATAATGAAGTGCCGACTATAAATAAGGAGTGGTATGTGTTTAATCGCGTCTGCTAAGCTCATCAGAACCGCAGCCGATGTATTCGGTGGTAGGGGTGTGCAAAGTGCAGAGTTTATCACTCACTATCCGTGACTGTCTGACTGCGTCCCCGTTGTTAGTCAGAAAATTACGCAAATAATTTCATCACACTCAAACTCTACTATGAAACCTGTTGCCAACAGTCACCAAGCACATAGACAACACCCAATCCAATTGATTCATATCTGTACCTTACCTTTTCCTAACTATATTGGGGGGTCGCCTTCCTGAATCCGCAGTCCTACCGGCCGGATGCAGCTGTATACTAATAATTTACTGGTCGAGTGTCTATCTGGCCTCCACAACTTAGTTACTTACAGGGTAATACGTATCGTATAACCTTGGTAAGACTGGCTGGTCAGACTTACAGAACAATTGTGATTGTGACCGTTGGAAGAAATGATGGGAGGCCTTTGCCAGCGGCGGAATAGTATGGGCTACCAAAAATAATAAGTAACTTACATGGTAGAGACAACCCTTAAAATCAGAAACAGGACACTAAAAGAAATAGTTATAACTTTATTATTATCTACTAAAGCTGTCTCATTTGGGCACCTCTGACTCGCCGAATTGTGAAGTCATCGATTGCACCAGCAATGTAATTAAGTAGATACAGATCAAGTGCCTTTGTCACTTCTACCGTAGATCATAAGTACCTTCGTAAGACATTATAGGTACGCACTACGCAATGTCAGACATTTAGTCTGGAAAATGTAAGCAAAAGTAATAATTGACACTAGGTACACATAACATCACGCCTGCAACCCTGGAAAGGTTTAGGCATAGGTGTATCTATAGTACATCCACATTTAGCCAGTTATGTTTAAGTCCCATGAATTGAGGGCGAGCCTATTGACATCAACACAAATCCAGAAACCGAATAACATTTTGCCCGACCGGGAATTGAACCTAGGGCGTCATACACTAGATGACTAGACCAACGAACGAGGCAGTAATAAATATCTAACAATGCGCTTTCAGTAAGACTTAGAGTCGCCTAATGGGCCTACTACACGCACGCACTTCCCCACAGTTTTCGTTCACACTTCACAGTACATCGCGCGTATGATTGGTACAACTGTATTACCATTACAAACCACACGCGCGATGTACTGTGTGCACCGTGTAATTCCGCAGGCAAAACTGTGGGGAAGTGCGTGCGTGTAGTAGGCCCATTAGGTAACGCAAAGAGGCGTTAGGCTACCTAGTAGACGGGGCCCGCTAGGGCATGTGACACCGCGGCCCTGGAACGCAAAGCGTAACCCCACTCGTGGAATAACTCCTGTATCGTGAGTGCGTTGACAAACATTTAAACTCACATTCACAAATACCCAGACCCCGGAATAACTATCTGTAGGCCATACAAATATCTGTACCGTGCGGGCATCGAACTCGCGACACGCACCCAAGCAGTCCAATCGCTTAGCCACTGCGCCTACCGTGCCGTCTAGTCTGACACTCCCTTCTGCTTGATGATTTCCTATTAGCGCCCTGCACACGTACAGTACGGACCGCGGGAAACACCACGCGCCGTTCCATCCCTCGCTCCGAACTGTACGTGTAGATGTGCGGATCTAACAGTCCGATCTGGCACCTCGACGCGAGTCCTTTCTCACAGTTTTACGCGCGCATCACGTATAAACGTAAATTACAAATATTGCGGTTTGGAGCGTCGAACCTATCACAGAGTTCATTCTTACTACTGTGTAAAAAACTTTTAAAAGCTATAACGTTCCACGCGCCAGTCCAAACCGCAGTCCAAACTCTTGAAAATCAATTTACACGCACAGTTCGGAACGTTTGTCTAGTTATGTAAGTTTCGTCGGCAATCCAAACCGTGAATGCATTTTCAATCGTAATTAGCACAACAGTTTGATCCGCAGTCCAAACCGTACAGATCTAACTGCTGTTTGGAACGCAGTCCAAGATGCGCGGTCCGAACTGTACGTGTGCGGGGCGCTATTCATTTTTGGAATGGCATTCAGCATTCATTACGCAATCAATTAAATTAAAGAAAGAATCAATAAAAATCAACACTTCAACACCAACCAATAATTCGTCGATCTCTGTTATTATAACGAAGCTAAAGCCACAATAGGAGGGGCAGTGACTCAGCTCACTCAGTGCACTGACTGTGAGCCAGTCAGAAATTCAGAATTTAAGGGCAGTTATAATAAACGTAATAGCTTGGCCACAAGCTCCTAGACACTTCTTCTTAGCGTGGCGATGGCAATCTATTGTATTATGTAATAATGCATTATGTACCATCTATTTTACCCATATTATGCAAATAAATTATTTGAATTTTGAATTTGACGGCCCAGAATTGGGAAACTACTCGTAGTTTGGCGCTTTCGGTAGCGTCCATCAGTTCCTATAGTGAACAACGAACAGGACACGATATTAAGTGCCCTATTGTTTGAGGAACAGCACCACATTTACACTCCAGTCATAAAAGTTGCCGTACCTATGTCGACTGGCCCTGACTCTCTGTAGCCAAGGGAGTCGCCAGCCTTTGATCTGGCTTCTGATTTGTAATAGTTAAGTATATTAGAGAGTTAATGAACATAATAACAAGGTGACGATCTGACTTGGTTGCGGGGCGAACATGACCAAATATTTGACAGGATAGAGACGTCTGGAAGGAGAAACGCCTTTGCTCAGCAAAGGGCCACACAAATAGTCCAAAAAAGAAGCTACAAATTGTTGGTTAGATTTCACATTACCTATCATATTTTTTGCATAAAAAAAGATACAAGAAAAGTTATCTCAACTTTAAAAGTCCTGAGCCCCTGAGGCACGCGCGTGCTGCTGCCACACACGCATCTCCCGAGGTCGTGGACGAGGCATTAGAGGGGCAGTAAAAAGTAACGTAAGAGTCGTCATAAGTTGCTCATCGTGGACATACACGCAGCTGCCAAAACATGACGCGAAGGGTGCGTGCGCGCAGCAAAACAAACGAGGATTAATTTTATGTGGTAGGAATTGTCACCTCGCTTTTGTTCTATGAGAAAATATTAAAAGTAGGTGGGTATCTACTCGACTTGTCCTGATTATCACATAAAAAAGCGTAACTGATTTTTTGCAATCGGTTCATAAATGGCGGAGTTAGAAAGGAGCCAACAAACATTAAAAAAAACATATTCGAATTAAAAACCTTGTTTTTAGGGTTCCGTACCTCAAAAGGAAAAAACGGAACCCTTATACTGCCTTATAGGATCACTCATGTGTCTATCTGTCTGTCCGACCATCCCCCCCCCCCCCGTTACATCTGAAACTGCTGCGTCTAAAATTCTGAAAAAAAAACAGAAGTTAGTTCAACGCGTATAGATTACAGGAAAACCTATAAGAAGTCATGGTACGGAACCCCATGTACAAGTCCGACTTGCACTTGGCCAGTTTTTTTTAAGTCGGTTTAAAATGGTGTTGTACAAACAAGAGTATTTTAGGTGTTCGTATAACTAAATTCTTGTCTCTAAAACTAGTCTCCAGGTCACAAGCACAGAATCGAGAAGCCGACTAGGTACATAACGAGCGGGAAGTGCAAACCATCCGTATAATAACCATCCCGTCGGACCGGCAGACAACCCGGCTACCGGCAGTGGTATTGCCACGTCCTACAGTAGTAACTATACTCGACCCATTACCATTACATCGATATCTCATCCGCTTCATCGACACGTACGCACGACGAGCAACAGACCAATCAAACTAGAAAAAACCCTTAAAGCTGATCTCTCTTTGTACGGGAAGCTAAGCGAGGTCAGGGCCCCGAGTCTGCTATTCAATAGTGTCAGAATGGTCGATCATTGATCTCATAATGGTTGATTTACGACAAGCCAAAAAGTACCTTAAGTCGACAGGCATAAGGTACTTTTTGGCTTGTCGTCAATCAACAATTATCAGATCAATGATCGACCATTCTGACACTATTGAATAGTAGACTCGGGGCCCAGGTTATACTTGAGCTGCAGGTTGTTCGAAAGAGATACCGCGGTCTCGGACACAAAGGCCTAAGAAGGGTGGTTTTTATTTTAGTCAGTAGAAGTCTGACACTCCCTACCGCTCTGCCCAGAGCGGGATAAGTCATTTGATGATATAGGTATACCAACCACAAAAAAAAAAGTTCAGGTTATATGTTATGTTAATTAGTAAGAATAGATTCACTCTCACACACGCGACTAGATAACTGTCGAACTGCGAATACACTGTAGGAGAGCCTCTGCTGCATAACTCGAACGTTTATAAACGCCTGTAAGCGTTGGAGTTGTTATGTTTTATTGTGTCAGAAGTAGAGACGCTTAGGTACAGTCAGTGAGTGCCCTGTATTATCTGACCCTTCCTACAAAGAAAACTAAGGAAAGTTCCTTTATAAGGTGGTCAAATAATGCAGGGCACTGACTGTACGGTGTACCTTCTCGTATCTACTTTACAAAGTTACAAGACCAATCAACATATTTGTCGTACCTACCTACTCATTTGCACTAAGGAACATTGACGTTTTTTTTTATGTGTTCATAAATGTGATATTTGCAATTCTCACATTTAGTCTAAGCATATATATCTTTGAAATCTCACATAAAACCTATCATCGCATTTAACAGTTCTTAATGACTCGCTCACCGTGAGAAACAGAGGGCAGAGGGCCGTCCCTAGGGGCACACCACTGCCCCATGTCTAACAAGACTCATGGCGGTCTCACCTAAATCACTTGATTATAATAATCGATGTGTAAATAGGAAGTATTTCATTATTTTTAGTAGAAGTTACTGAGTTGACTAATTTGTTGGTAAGTAAATTAATTGCCCTTTTTAACCGACTTCTAAAAAAGAAGGAGGTTATCAATTCGGATGTTTAGATGTTTTTTTAGGTTTGTTCGGGTATAACTCCGTCGCTTGTAAACCGATTTGAAAAATTATTTTTTTTTGTGAAAGGGTATACTTTCCAAGTGGTCCCATGATCATCAAGTCAGGATCTGATGATGGGATCCTGGAGAAATAGAGATAACTCTTCAAATTTTATAGGCACAGTTGAAGTGATTTGAGTAGTTCTTGGAAGAGTACTTTCTGAAAGTGGTTCAATTTCAATTTGGTGAAGATCTGATGAAGAACTTCGGAGATAGGCAACGGAACTCCTCAATAAATGATAGCAAATGGACTGGGATTGCTGAAATCTCATGTCTGTCTATTGTTTATACCAGTTCATAACATAACATCACGCTGGTAGGTACGTTGTGAAGGGGTAAGCACATGTGAACCACTAAAAAGTGAAAACAAAAACTTTTTACAAAAAATAAAACCAACTTCAACAAAAAATAAAACATAAAAAAGTGAAAAATAAACTTAAGAAGAAAAATCTGAAGTCGGTGGCAAAAACATGAAGTCAGATAAGTCATCGATTTTTCAATTTTTTATGTTTTATTTTTTGTTGAAGGTGGTTTTATTTTTTGTAAAAAAGGTTTTTTTTTGGAGGATTGGAAATCATCAAAATACTCCTCTCGCTCTGGGCAGAGCAGGAGGGAGTGTCAGACTTCTACTGACTAAAAACCACCCATGTTCCTACTTAGCCCTTTATGTCGAGGCCGCGGTATCTCTATCGAACAACCAGCAGCCCCGACGGGAAATTGATTGCCCTTACTTAGGTACACTAATCCAGTTCTCACTGGCGCTAGGAGGCATTTAAATGTCTTATCTAGTGGTCCTGGGTTCGATTCCCGGGTCGGGTATAAAGTTTTTGGGTTTAGCCATCAGGAGGACATAGTAGCAGCCATGTAGACCGGACGTGTGCCCAGTTGATGGCAATAGGAAACATAACTGGCTTTTCATTTCATTTTCAACCTATAATGTTCCCACTGCAGGGACTCAGGCCTCCTCTCTAGGAGAGGGATGGGCTATAAATCTACCACGCGGGCCCAGTGCGGATTGGTAGATTTCACATGTCTTCGAATTTTTTGGATCTAAGACATGCCGGTTTCCTCACGATGTTTTCCTTCACCGTTTTGAGAGCAGCGGTGATGAAATAAATTACACAAAGTAATGCACCTGACGGGGTTCGAACCCACGACTCACTGTTCGTAAGTCGGGGCCGCCACCACTGGGCCACCGCTGCTCTGTAATGTGGGTGTACCTACTATGTTACAAGTAAAAACTTTTTAATTTTTACCTCTGACTTGCCCTTCCAAAACAAAGTCCATATTCATACTTTACCCTGTTACTTTGTCCTGGGGGTCTAAAATGGCTACTTTAGCAGATCTTAATATGAATTGCGTTAAAAAGCGTAAAATAGAACTTTCATAATATTAACTGCGTCTGTGACCATTTAAAAAAATAGATCATAATAGGAAAATAATATGATTTGCGTTAAAATTCGTAAAATGGTCACAGACGCAGACTTTACTATTGTTATAGGTCTATTTTACGCTTTCTAACGCAATTCATATTATGATCTGCTAAAGTGGCCGTTTTAGACCCCCTGTTCTTACATTATTTTCTTTCTTAATGTCACAGGCCTCCTGGCAATTTAGTTTGAAATAAGCTGTGGCTTTGTACTCTACGTTTTAAAATGAACAAAAATAAAAATAAGAGTGCTATATTGGCTTTCGTAGCAGTCGTAACTTCTCTACATTTTCCTTATTAATATAACACGACGCATTTGGAGCTGTGCAGCAGAGTATAGCTGAACTGACTGAACCAGATGTTGTTCAGGGCATATGGCTAGCAAGTCCTAATTCGCCGTAAAAACAAGCTATCTTCAGATATTTATAAACTTCAGGAAGAGTGTTTATTGATATCTATAGATTGACGAAGCTAACGTTTACTTATAAATAAAGTATGATAATCGGTATCATCACCCTGCTTCCAGTCTAACCGCGGATGCAGCTGAATACCAGTAGTTTACATGAAGCGACTGCCTAACTGACCTACGATACGCTTTGGTTAGACTGGTTGTCAGACTTTTAGGTCACTGACTACCTGTAACGACTGCCAAAGATTTATAATACCTACCAGCTGGGACCAACAGCGGCATAGTCGCTATCTGATTGCAAAACTAGCGAGGTGTCGACTTAAAACTGAATAAATGATTGTCATTTGTCTCCATGTAAAAACGAATTAGTGGATCATCTAAGTCATAAAAAATCTCTACTAACTAAAAAACAATCACAGTGTTGAAATGACAAATTAAAGTATCGCACTGCGTAGTCCAAGTCTCCGCCCTAAAGCGTAGCCCCGCCTACAGTGCGTGTGCGCATAGCTCAGCTGAACGTTCAGGAATCATACGCTGAAACTCGGGAGTGAACAGACGTGTTACAGTGTGTTTAGTATTATAACATTGAAAGTTAGAATCGGTATTAAATAACACACATTCCAGATATCAGTCAAAGAAATAGGAAGTGTAAAAAAATAGTCTGACACGATTTAACAACGGGGGTAACACCCCTAAACATCAAAGAGACAGAATAGTGCAAAAAATTATTAACAAAAATGTTTTACCAAGTCAATATCCTTAAAATCAGGCTCTAACTACTAAGAAACCGATTAAAATCATCAGTCGTCAATCTTAAAAAAAAAAACGAAAAAACCCTTACAAAACCATCGAAGATCTATGAACACACCTTCAAAAACACAATGGATTACCTAAAACCATCGTTCCCAGCACAGACGGACGACTCAACGAAATACCAGGACAACATAGAACCTTCACATTTCCAGCCTCTGTTAGACCAGGAAGTGCACAGCTCCAGTGAGTTGTTCCACCCAGGATACCTGCCGTTCTTCTACGACTACAGGGCGGTGGACCGAGGACTCTGCCAGGAGAGGGAAGCCTGTGACTGGGAGTGGGGCGAATGGGAGAACCAGGTTGTAGTGAAGGAAGAAAGTGAGGAGCAGGGAAGAAGGTTGGGTGATGAAGGTTAGTATCTTTTTATAAGTTTTTTTTGAATATTCTGTGGTGGTATGCATGGGTTGATTGAGGTTACAATTATTTGTAACTTCATTTTCAGTACACACCTTCACTCTTACACATTTCTGCAAGCTGTTCGGGGATTGCACGCGTGATGTTATGTTCTACTAACACTTCGGACTCGACTTCATTATTAATAATTTAAAGCATAAAGAACACACGAATACGGCTTTCTGCCATGCAGTGAATGTTTTTTTTTATAATTGGATCATAATTAGTTACGGAGATTACAAACTTAACAATTTTTACCTCTTTATAAAATTAGAGAAGTGTAGACAATCATGTAACCGGATATACGAAATTGTGTGAAAGCTCAAACTGCAGGCGGAGTGAAAACTTGTAACAACAGTAAACGACATTATACCAAGATGGGGGTTCGACAGGGGAAAAAGTTGTAATCAACAAAAAAACTGAAGATTTCACCAGTCTCGGGCCGAGACTGGTGAAATCTTCAGTTTTTTATAATATGATTCGCGCACGTATAATAGAGATATTATAATCATTAAAATCATGAATACAATCCTCTTGGAATTCATGGTGCCTTTGAACTGAGGGGGTTGTATTGGTCGGGGCTGCGGGTTGTTCGAAAGATATACCGCGGCCTCGACACAAAGGGCTAAGCAGGAACATGGGTGGTTTTTAGTCAGTAGAAGTCTGACACTCCTTACCGCTCTTTCCAGAGCGAGAGGAGTCATGTGATGATTTCCAAACCCCGCAAAAAATTAAAAAACCGGCCAAGAGCTTGTCGGGCCACGCTCAGTGTAGGGTTCCGTAGTTTCCCGTCCGTCACAATAAGTGTTCCCACTTATGAGTTTAAAGGTGGGTATCCATTATCCAAATGATTTTTCAAGAAAGTCCTTATAAAGTTCTACTTTTCAGATTTTTTTCATATTTTCTTAACTTATGGTTCAAAAGTTAGAGGGCGGGGCACATTGTTTTTTACTTTTGGAGCGATTATTTCCGAAATTATTGACATTATCAAAAACTGATTTCAGTAAACCCCTATTCATTTTTAAATACCTTTCCAACAATATATTACACGTTAGGGTTGAAATTTTAAAAAAAAACACTTCCCACTTTACATATAGGGGGGCTAATAAAACATTTTTTTCCAATTTTTATTTTACCACTTTGTCGGCGTGATTGATACACGTATTGGTACCAAATTTCAGCTTTCTAGTGCTAACGGTCACAGAGATTAAGCGAGGACGGACATACGGACGGACGGACGGACAGACAGACATGGCGAAACTATATAAGGGTTCCTAGTTGACTACGGAACCCCAAAAAGCGTTGTATTGGTCATTTTAATCATTATTAAGTACTCAGTTAACATTTGTTACGGTCGCGAATCTTATTTTATTTATCATACAACCAGACACTGATCGACAAAATCAATCAAAAAATAAAATTTACGTATTTCACGGACTACCTTGAAGGTTTCACCTTAAAAAAACTAGGTTCACCCGAAACAAAAAAAGCTTTTAGAACGCAAAAGAAATGTGTCAGAGCCATCTGCGGCGTTGGACCACTCGAGTCATGTAGACCTCATTTTAAGAAATTAGGCTTGCTAACACTCACTAGTTTGTACATTTTAGAAGTGGGCATGTTTGTTAAAAAGCACCCAAACCTATTCACATAAGCTTCAGACAATAATAAGTTTATCTCTAGAGATCCCACCAAACTGGCCGTAACACGATGTAGAAGCACACTCTTCCAAAACAATTGCTATAGCATGTCGGTCAAAATATTTAATAAAATACCTAAAGTAATTAGAGAGCTACCAATTAATTATTTCAAAAGAAAACTAAAGAAATGGCTCCTAAACAACGTTTTCTATAGAATTAATGAGTTTTTGACATATAAACCCATTTCTACTCGCTAACATATTATGTTCCTATTTTATTTTATTGATGTTTTGTTATTTGTTTTTTATATAAAGGTGTTTTAATTTAATTTTAAGTTTGCATGGTGAATTAAGTAAGCGAAATATGTGAAACCTTTTATATTTAAGACCATATTATTGTACCATATTTCATGCAAATAAAGAATCTTGACATCTTGACAACAATCCCTCAAAAAACCATAAAAAACCCTGAAAAAATCGGTGGTGACATTGCACTCGGACAGAACAGACGGGCAAGAGTATCTTAAGTATATTTTAAGTAATTACGGGCTTCCTTTTTTTAGGCAGGTAAATATTTATTTGATATTTTGATGCCGTTTGCTAGAGAATCGGAAGATGAGCTGTTTCAGCCAATCAGAAACACGCAAATCCCGATATGCCTAAGTGAATTAAAAAGTTTTGTTTCACTCTCCTGTAAACTTAGTAGGTAGGTATTTTCAACTTAATTGTTGTTTGTTCCGTGTTAGAACTTTGCCGACGATAAACTGTACCTACTTCTAGCTTCGGTGGTGATGCACCTTTTGACATTCAAAAATCATTTGGTACCTACCTACCACAAGATCATCATCATCATCATCAACCTATAAGTAGGTAATGTTCCCACTGCAGAGACTCAGGCCTCCTCTTTATGAGCCAGTGCGAGCGGGTAGATGTCAAATTTCTTCGAATTTTTTGGTTCTAAGACATGACGGTTTCTTCAAGATGTTTTCTGCGCCACAAGATAGGATGGACTAATCAAAGTACGTCTTAGGTAGGTAGATACAACTAGATGTCCAGTAGATATAGCTAATAATTACAGCAGCTTCAAGTCATTCCCCATAAATCAAAGTAATAAACTAATAACAATAAACATGGCACCTTCCTGTCACACCTCATGCTGATGGCACACGGTTTACGAGTGGAAATGCGCCCGCGCAGGATTCGCGACACAAACAATGTCGGCCATAAACCGATCGTAAACAAAGCATAGTCGGCGCCGGCGCCGGCGCCGGGTACATCTGCTAGTCGTTACTCGACGGATGCTATATATACTACTTATTGGCTATTAATCGGTTGTTTTAGATAGATTAGCGTGTGTAAGGAAAGGACTCTTATAAGTTCTTGTAAAACGATGAATGAACTCCTCGTTGGCCTAGTCGTTGCAACCGCGAGTGCTGAGGCTGAAGTCTTAAATTGGGTTCGATTCCCGGGTCAGGCAAAGTGTGGTCCCCGGGGCGGGTTTTTCCATCAGAAATTTCTTAGTAGCAGCCACGGAGTCTGAATTTGTGCCCCGTTTGTAGCAATAAGGCTCGCCCCCGAATTATACGGGACATAACATAATTGGTGAAATATGGGTGTACCTACCTATGTTATGTAGGTACACCTCTGCCCAACCCTTCGGGTATTGCAGGCGTGGCGTGATGTTATGTTAAGACGGTAAACTATAAACTGAAAAGGTTTGAAAGATAAATACACATCCTTCATTTTTAATTCACCGTAGCGTAGTCGGGTACCTATACCTACCTAATAAAGCTGTCTCATTGGTCTAGCTAGTGATCTCAAGCGCAACAGGATGTTATTATTGCTCGTAGTCCGTAAATTCCGTAATACGGACATACACGGGTACGGAATAGAATAGGGATAGGGTCGCTCTCTATCATATGAAGGTTCCATGGGGTATCATCTCATTTACTTCCCTATCTAATCCTTTAGAACAAGCTAGTTACCCTAGGCCCTAGAGCCACTGAGTGACCCACCAACTCATGACCTCTCGCACCTGAGAGATATAAATTTCCATGACCTGGGACTGGGAATTAACTCCAATCTTTTCCATCGCCCACAGATACCCGGTCCCCGGCTGGCAGTCGTAAGGAGCGCACCGCGTTCACGAAGGCACAGATCCGCAGTCTGGAGACTGAGTTCACCCGCGCTAACTATCTGACGCGGCTGCGACGGTATGAGATCGCCGTGGCGTTGCATCTTACTGAACGACAGGTAGGTATTGCGTGCTTCATGTCGAATTAAACCATTAGCAGGGATCGACACCTTTTTTCTGATTAATCAACAATAGGTTTTTAACCCATATAAGTATTATTATTGTTCCGTGTGGTGTCGGACGTAAAGAATAGCACCATCCCATATCTTCCCGTGGGTGTCGTAAGAGGCGACTAAGGGACTTACCAGAGAATGGGCAGCAGCGTTCTCTGTGCCTTGGTAACAACCATACTGCGATCGCCAACCCGCCTGCCAAGCGTGGCGATTATGGCAAACCCCCCTAAGCAAAAAATGAGCGCAACACAAAATATAGGTACGGCCCCTAGTACCCGGCAGCCCGTCTACCCTCGACTACGGTAGCGGTCGAGGTAACGGCGTGGCAAGGGGTGCGAAGAATCTCCGGATGAGATCCGGCTACCCCAAACGACGACTGGACCTGGCAACCTATAACACGCGCACACTCCGGACTGACGAGAAGATTACGGAGCTCGAAGAGGAATTAAGCAGGTTGCGATGGAGTATTGTCGGATTATCTGAAGTCCGAAGAGAGGGTTCGTGAACGGGCGCTGTCAGTGGAGACTGGTCATCTCTTAGCTGCCATGGTTTATATATTTTTCTTTGATTTGTTTTTTATATCTTTTTACTCTGGACGCTCTTAACTTGCACGTCTTGCTACATAGTTCTCACATAATATACCATCTCAACATGAATGATATAATGTACCAAGATTTTGTAACAAATTCTGTTTTAAAAGAGTGTCCATGGAGTTTCTTGCCCGTTCTTCTTCATGAGATCTACGTTAGGGAACTGGCAACTACAGTACTTTCACAAGTTATTATGCCTTGTGATTGTGACTGTAGCGTAGGAGTGCAATGCGTCGTTTCGGGAGTTGCTGCGTCGGGCTGCGCGGCGCCGGATGTTACCGGCGGCTAGTGCTGTGGGTGCGGGGGCGCGCGGCGGCGTGTGCCGTGGCGGCGGGTGTGCGGGGCTCCGGGTCGCGGGGCGGCGGTTGCACGTTGCGGCGTGCATTCGTTGTTCCGTGATTCGGGGTCTCGAGCATTCGTTGTTGCGGTTTGCGTCGCTGCGTGCTTTTGTGCTCGCAGTGTTCGTTGTTGCGGGCATTCGGTGGCGTGTGGTTCGGCGTGGTGACTTTCGGAATGACGTATTGCACTCGTAGTTTCGTTCTTCTTCCGTCCTTCTGACATTCAAAAGTGCCTGTAATGGCTTAATTGAAATAAAATATTTGAGTTTGAGTTTGAGTTTGAGTTTGAGGGGGAGGACACGATAATCCTGAAATCCGGCAACTTGCTCTATTTCCGAGAGGGCGACCGGCAGTCCCAAGGTGGTGTTGGGTTTATCGTCCACAAGTCCCTTGTGAACAACGTCGTGAAAATCGAGAGTGTGTCGACCAGGGTAGCGTACCTTATACTCAGAATATCGTCAAGATATTCGCTGAAGGTTATACAGGTCTACGCTCCGACCTCGACACACTCCGACGACGAAGTGGAGACCATGTATGAGGATATCTCTAAAGCCATGCATGGATTCAAAACTCAATTCACCGTTGTCATGGGGGACTTCAACGCGAAACTGGGCAAACGAGACGAGGATGAGCTGCTAGTAGGGCAATTTGGGTTTGGACATCGGAATCGCCGGGGACACCAACTGGCTAGTTTTATGGAGAAGGAGGGCCTCTATATGATGAACTCCTTCTTCAAAAAACGTGAGCACAGAAAGTGGACCTGGCAGAGCCCCGATGGTGTGACAAAAAATGAGATTGACTTCATCATGTCTACCAGGAAGCAAATGTTCAATGATGTCTCTGTGATCAATGCGGTAAAAACCGGGAGCGATCACCGCATGGTAAGAGGCACATTGAACATCAATATTAGGCTTGAAAGGTCTCGACTGATGAAGTCTACGCTCCGTCCAGCACAGATCCAGATCCAAAACCCCGAGAACTTTCAGCTTGAACTCCAGAATCGTTTCGAGTGCCTAGGAAGCTCAGTGGACGAATACAACGATGGGTTCGTGGAAACTGTCCACACGACGGGGTCTAAGTTTTTTAAGGCACGTCGTGTGAATAAGAACAAGAAGCTCTCTGATCAAACTCTTAGACTCATGAAGGAGAGGCGTGAAATGATTCTGCAGTCTTCAGACGAAGCGTGTAAATACCGGCAGCTCAATAGGCGGATCTCTAAATCCTTAAAGAGCGACCTCCGCCGCTTTAATACCGAGTGTATTAAAGAGGCAATTGAGCGGAATAAGGGCTCTAAGGTATTTGCAAGAGATCTGTCTATTGGGCAAAGTCAGCTCACGAAACTGAAAACCGACGACGGCAGAATCGTATCCACCAAACCGGAGCTTCTGAGGGAGATCGAGAGCTTCTATGGGCAGCTGTACACGTCAACCAGTAAACCCATTGAAGATCTAGCGAAAGACCCCAGAGCTAGACTGACCCGACACTATACCGAAGACATCCCGGATGTCAGCCTGTACGAGATTAGGATGGCTCTGAAACAACTTAAGAACAACAAGGCACCGGGTGATGACGGAATTACGGCCGAACTCCTGAAGGCGGGTGGCAAACCAATCCTTAAGGCCCTTCAGAAGCTGTTCGATTCCGTCATACTCGAGGGAAAAACGCCGCAGGCATGGTGCAGAGGTGTGGTGGTACTCTTCTTCAAGAAGGGCGACAATACCCGACTTAAGAATTACAGGCCCATCTCACTTCTGAGTCATGTCTATAAGTTGTTTTCAAGAGTCATCACGAATCGTCTCGCGCGCAGGTTCGACGACTTTCAGCCTCCCGAACAAGCCGGATTCCGAAGAGGGTTTAGCACCGTAGACCACATACATACGCTGCGGCAGGTTATACAGAAGACCGAAGAGTATAATCTGCCTCTCTGTTTAGCGTTTGTGGACTACGAGAAGGCCTTCGATTCGATCGAAACTTGGGCCGTATTGCAGTCTCTCCAAAGGTGCCAAATTGACTACCGGTACATCGAGGTGTTGAAGTGTTTATACAAAAACGCCACCATGTCAGTCCGGCTTCAGGACCAGACCACGAAACCTATCCTTCTGCAGCGAGGTGTGAGACAGGGAGACGTCATATCTCCGAAGCTGTTCACCGCTGTACTGGAGGATATCTTCAAGGTTCTGGACTGGAGAGGACTAGGCATCAACATCAATGGCGAGTACATTACTCACCTTCGATTTGCCGACGATATAGTGGTCATGGCTGAGACCATGGAGGACCTCAGTACAATGCTCGATGGCCTCAGTAGAGCTTCTGAAAGAGTGGGTCTAAAAATGAACATGGACAAAACCAAGGTCATGTTTAATGCCCATGCTACACCCACTCCCATAAAGATCGGAGACTCTACACTCGAAGTTGTAGACGATTATGTCTACCTGGGACAAACAGTCCAGTTAGGTAGGTCCAACTTTGAGAAAGAGGTCAATCGTCGAATCCGACTCGGCTGGGCAGCGTTTGGGAAGCTGAGAAGTATCTTCTCGTCCAACTTACCCCAATGTCTCAAGACGAAAGTCTATGACCAGTGTGTGTTGCCAGTGATTACATATGGGACCGAAACGTGGTCGCTCACAATGGGCCTCATCAGAAGGCTTAAAGTCACCCAAAGGGCAATGGAGAGGGCTATGCTCGGAGTTTCCTTGCGCGATCGAATCAGAAATGAGGACATCCGCATGAGAACCAAAGTTACCGACATAGCCCGAAGAATCGCCAAACTTAAGTGGCAGTGGGCAGGGCACATTGCTCGCAGAACGGATGCCCGATGGGGCCGGAAAGTTCTGGAGTGGCGACCGCGAACCGGAAGACGTTGCGTTGGAAGGCCTCCCACTAGGTGGACCGATGACCTGGTGAACGTTGCGGGGATCCGCTGGATGCGAGACGCACGGGACCGGTCAATGTGGCGACACTTAGGGGAGGCCTATGTCCAGCAGTGGACGTCTTTCGGCTGAAATGATGATGATGATGATGATAAGTATTATACGGATTAACTCATCATTTCAGCCAAAAGACGTCCACTGCTGGACATAGGCCTCCCCCAGGCGTCGCCACATTGACCGGTCCCGTGCGCCTCTCATCCAGCGGGTTCCTGCAACCCTGACCATGTCATCGGTCCACTTAGTGGGAGGTCTTCCGGTTCGCGGTCGCCATTCCAGAACTTTTCGGCCCCATCGGCCATCCGTTCTGCGAGCAAGCGATTAACTCGTACTAATGAATTATTCATATTTGGGTTCATGCCTATATTATTAAGATCGGTTAACCTTTTCACCGATGATCCGAATCCTGCTTAGGTACCTATTGATAAAACACGAGTGTTCATATTAGTATGAATTGTTTGATCGGGCGCTTATAACGTGAATTGTAAAAAAAAAAAAAAATATATTTTTCGTATGAGGCAAAACATAAACTTGGAATCGAACCCACGATCGAATTGACCACAACACCATTCGTGCTGTGTAGTAAACTAAGTGCTACAGGTGCGCTCGAAATTCAATTTAGTAGGAAGATTATGGGTATTTTCTGTACAGTCCTTTGGTATCGCTGGATATAGCCCATTCACTCTCATACAGAGGAGGCCTGTGTCCCACCCAGTCCCAGCAGTGGGAACATTATAGGCTGATTATGCTTATATAATTATACCTTTGGGTATTTTACGTCTGAACTCTGACAATAGCAGTCTAATAACATCCTTACAGCCACATAGAAATAGATATCAATGTCGTTTGATAGCTATGAGACTCGTTAAATAATATCAAGGACTCTGCCTCACTTATTTAAGGTTGCTTTTTTTTGTTTCCAGGTAAAGGTTTGGTTTCAAAACCGAAGAATGAAGTGGAAGAGAACAAAGGGCGCATCGAAACATTCCAAGAAGAAGGATATCTCTAATTCAAATTAGAATGTTCTATTTTTTAGTATTAGTTAAATTAATAATAATAAATAATAATCAATTTTCGTTTAGTTGTTTGAAGAGTAGAACTTAAATAATTAATATCAAGAGATATTACCGCCTAGACTACTAAAGAATTCTTATGACAGAAATCTGTTTTTGAAGAATTCTTAAGAAGTTTCCAACAATACTTTGTTTTTTACCTGAAAGGTATTATACCCACTTAAAGGTATAGATAAAAATAACATAACATCAGAAGACCCGAAGAGTTAGACAGAGGTGTACTCATTAGAGTACACCCACATTTCGCCAGTTATGTTGTAGTAGCTAGTAAGTAATAGGGGCGAACCTATTGCCATCAACTGGGTATAGATAAAACATGAAGAAAACACAAAATTTCAGGAGATAAGATATGTTTATTAGACAATTCATACCTCCGGCACGAGGCGAGCCATGCCGAACAAATAATAACTAAACATAATAATAATATTGTGAACTATCGCACTATCTTTGGAAGAAAATAAACATCCGGGCTATGGGCGGCTACAATTTGTTCAAACTTAAGAATGGATCACGTAAAATTATAATGATTAATTAACAACAGCGTGGGGAACTTCCAAATTACTAAAATACTAGCTGTATTCATTATTATAACATCCTTCGCGGAGGACGACGGCCACGACTTGGGGAAGCCACATACAGTTTCCAAATTACAACAATGCTTATATTTTTATTGTTTTTTTGTCAGCGTTTCCAAATGAGAGGTATTTATGGGAGCAGCAGAATAAGATATCACAAAGTCTTGATACATAATTGTCTTGAAACTACGACTCACAAATATGGAACGATTAAAACTACATAATTGCAAATTACAGATACTTAACCTAGAGCAGATATCGTCAAATAAAACAGTCGATAGCCAAGACATATTGGAAGACTACGAAAGGTTTTATACAGGGAATATTCTAACAGAGAGATTCAATAACGAATTTAACAAACAGACCACTATACAATAACAGTTAAGGAGAATAGCTTCTCATAATTGTTCAGAAACTGTATGTCACTCAAAGTGAGCATATTCGTCATAAGCAACGTCGCCTTAAATCGCGTTAAATTTTCGTGAACACTACGTTTAACATTGGACCTACCTATATCGTTGGACCAAAATAAAATAGCTAATTATCAACAATATAGATATATAATTATCATGTTTTAACATACGCCGCTGTGTTTGTCAATGTAGTTATTGCATCTCTGGGGTTCGTATAGCCTGATATATAACAATCCATGTAATGAAAATAAATAAACGGTCTAAACAACTTTGCGTTTTAAATATATAGCAGATTTTATCGTAACTATCTCTGTTCCTAGCATTAAAGTTAAAAAAATAT
Organism: Diarsia mendica; assembly: GCA_949316265.1. Classification (NCBI taxonomy): domain Eukaryota; kingdom Metazoa; phylum Arthropoda; class Insecta; order Lepidoptera; family Noctuidae; genus Diarsia; species Diarsia mendica. The sequence continues at coordinate 3,469,424 of OX438901.1, read as the reverse complement.
ACTTTAAACAACATCGATACTCATTGACAAACACAGCGGTCACTCAACCATGAGCTTTTAAGTTTAATATTATATAAAAGTCGTCAGCAACTTTCCATTTATTGGCTCCCAAGATATATGTACAATGTGATTATCATACTTTTATATTCATCTGTCAGGCACAAATTTAATCACCAACTTTTGTGTGTTTTTTTAAGATTTTAGTTTTTTTACATAATGTTATTATCGTTAAATGTAGGGACATTTATAATTAGCTAATTATAAGGGTTTTTAATGAATTGTGTTTGTATATGTATAGTGGATTCACAAAAATATTGCATGTATATTCTAGATGATATTGATGAAAAATTTCGTGAAGTTTTTATTTGCAAACCAAAATGTTTATAGGAAAACTTCTATGTATAAAATATAAAAGTAACATATTGTACTTTAGTGCTTCTCTAAATGTCCCTCTGACTAAATAATGTAGGTACGAATCCAAATAAAAATTGAAATCATCATGTAAAATACGTATTTATTCCAAAATTATAGTTTTATTTCAACTTAATTGGGTTTTACCTATAAATGAGTTTCTAATGCATCCTTAGATATAATTAACAGTTTGGAAAAATATGTTCCGAGTGATATTCTTACAAATGTACGCTATACATTACTATACATAGATTATCTAGGTTCATGCGAATGATACGAGGCGATGCAGCGGTCGCGTCCGATACCTATGGCGAGCGAAACCATGGAACAAGCCTTGTCTACAATTACCTAAACTACATATCAGTAGTATCAGTAGTAACAGTAAGATTTCAAACTACACAACGTTGGATCGCTCTAATCCTTTACCTTACCAAACTGAGACTGTGCTATTGAAATTTCAACTTTCGATTCTAAGCCGAATGTTGCTATTTCATTAGCGCGCTAAATGTCCCTTACAGCATTTCAATTTTTTGCTGTTATATCCCTGTTTGGTAAGCGACGCGTTAATGACACAAGTTTACTGTAACCACTAACGCATGCGACTCTACTATGCGTATACATACGACCCTTCAACGCGGCTTGGAAGGATAAATAAATAAATTATAAATGCATATTCCCACCTGACTAGAGAATTTTGAATGTTTCTCGGCAAGGAACTATGTTTTCGTTTATAATAGTCAGGTTTTTATAAATAGTAACTAATATGTAAGCAGGCCTCTTTGAACTTATAATAAATTAATATTTATGAAGTTAATGCTGTTTTTATGATCACAAACCTAACTTTCCCTACATGAGGACATAATATTGGTTCTAACAGATACATTGGAAGGTAAGGACTTGCAACGTTTAGATTGTCTTATTACATACTGAATGATGTAATTAATCTAAAAGAAAGTCATATTATGAAATCAAAATTAAATTATCGGTCACAAAACTTTTCATATTGTGCCTCTGCCTACATAATGTAGGTCTGTGAACATTCAGCATCACAAGTGATATGATATCTATCCCTAACAACCAGAAGCTTTGTTCAAAACTAACAGGATCAGCACAAACCATCGCATCATTTGCACAAAAGAAAAAAAAAAATTAAAAACCTTTCAGAGTAATATATTTAACACATTCCTTGTCACCATTTTCACAGCACAATGTCCGTCACTACACTAATATATACACAGTATAATTATTAAGGCTTTTCAGGTGCTTTCACTTATTGCAAATGTTCGCGCGAAGCGTAATGTTCATGTCAGGAGCGAGTCGTGGTCGCGCGCGAGCTGCGCTATACGACCACGTAGATCAGGCTTCGTTATGGACGCTGACCGTCGGCCACGCTGGCGCCTCCTGGCCCACTGCTGGCCAGCATCATGCTGGTGCCGCCTGGGCCACTGCCGGCCAGCATCATGCTGGCGCTGCCTGGCCCACTGCCAGCCATCACCATACCGGGCGGCAGTACGGTCTGCGGGATGACAGTCAGCGAGCGCGGGATCTTCGGCATCGTCATGTGCGACATCACTGGCGGAGACAGCACCGTCTCGCTCATGATGGACACTGACGGTCCCAGCTGTGGGATCTTGATAGGCGTCGACGTCACCAACAGAGATGGCGACGACATGATCGGTGACGCGACCGTCTGTGACGTCACCGTGGCAGTTTTCTGTGGAATGGCGGCTATAGTTATATTCTTAAGCCCTACATTCTTGAGGATATTGGCAGCATTCGTGCCTATTTGTGTCATTTCTGGTAGTTCCTTTTTGTCTTGGGACTTTTCATCGGGGACAATGTTCTGTACGACGGAGCCTCCGTTGCCGAGCATAGCGCACTGTGCGTTAGAAGGCTGTATCTCCGTGACCACAGTGTTCTCGTCCGTGGACTGTCTCTTGGTCTTCTCCCCATCCTGTATCTGCTGCAGCTTCTCGCGGCGCATGATGCACATCTTGTTGTAGTCCTGTAACGTGATGTGGTAACGTTTGCCGGACGACATGACTTGCACGAGACTGGGCAGTGTGCGCCCGTCTACCGCTATCTGTGTCGGCTCGCGGGCGATTTTGGCTAGGTTCTCCTGTAAAACATAAAATGGTTATGTTAGTTCATTTAAATGAATATTCAGCAGAAACACTTCGGATGAAAAATTCAATTGAAAAAGTTTAGTTACACATAAAAGCCATATGTACGACGCAGTTTAAGAGTCGACTTTGAAGTGACATTTAAACATGTGTTAACTTATTTATTTTTCATTAGCATAAACTATTAACGTGATTACAAGAAAAGGTATTGAAGGCATTCTATTAGAAGTTTGGGCAGCAGCAATTGTGTGGTAAATAAACAATAAATGAAACCAATTTGTTTGATAATGCTAATGGCAATATTCCAATTTGATCATTAGAAAAATGGCCTAAAAAGTTGACTTCTAAAAATACAATAAATAATTTACCTGAGTGATAGGCATAAGCGTAGGCCTCCAGGGCTTGCTGGTAGTCTTAGTCTTCTTCGGGGTATCCTCTTTCTTTGGCGTGTCCTTCTTCTCCTTAGGAGTAGGAGGAGGGACGACGGGAACAGGAACAACCGGAGGAGGGTCGAACTTGGGAGGGATCGCAGTCACTGTCGCTGCGGGTAGCGGTGGTAGAGGTGCTGCTGCTATCTCCGTGGGATCCGACGCAGACACACCTTTCACCAACTGCTGAATGTTGTGGAGCACATTCTGGATAGCTTTACGCCCTTGTGCATTCGGAGTGTTGATAGCTATCAGCTCAGGAGGCAACGGCTTTGACTTCGCCTTATCTGATTTAGACTTATGTTTAGGTAACACACTAGGCGGAGGCGGCATGAACTTTTTAGTTTCTTTGTCGGCTTCATTCAGGTTAGTTTTCAGCAAACTTTTACCGTTTAATGAAGGCTTCTTTCTAAATTCTATCAAGCTAATAGCAGGCTCGCTACGTCTAGGCGTGTCGTTGACCACGTTGTCATACGCCCGCAGTCGACTCTGCACCGAGTCGCTGTAGTTAGCCGCGTGAGGAGTTGCGTTATGAGATAACACTAGATCCCCACTTCGGAAGTACTTCTCTAAGAGTATTAAATGCCGTAGGAAGGACGATTGGTTGCCGTAAGGTCGCTGTAACTCATTCCATAGCTTTTTAGTCTCAACATCATACTGTATCATCGTGTTACATTTCTCCCAACCTTCTGGAGTGACGCCTTTTACGTTATTAAACTCTATATTACAATGTAAGTTCATTTCTTCCTCGCCGGGGAACAATTCTCGAACAGAAATCGAAGGATTCGTTTCCAATCGCTTCACAGGATTAGAGTACTTCACATCTGATATTTTCTTATGGTGATGTTCTGGCTTATTCTTTGATAATTCACTCAAGTTCTTCTTAACTTGTGTGAAACTTTCAGACATCTGCCATTTGTTTTTCAGTGTGTTTATGTCAGCTGGTCGCTTGTTGGGTATAGATTCTATGGTACATTCTTCGTTCAAAGATATGTTTTTGAGGATAGGTATACCATCATTTACTCTCTCTTCTTCATTATCACTCCTAGGTTTCTCCTTATGTGATAAAATCTGTCCCAACTTATGTATTCTTTTAGAATTCTTCTCCATAATCCTGTGTTGACTTGCTGGTTTTTGAATACCAGACAAATTATGGACTTTGAGAATATTTTTCTGTTTCGCAGTTAAATTAGGTTTAGGTAAGAACTGCGCTGGATTGTTCTGTTTCTGTAGAAGGTACTGTAGTTCTGTTTGTTTGTCAAGAGGTAGTATAGCAGCTTCTAGATCTTGCATATCAGGTTCTGAGCCGTCGCTTTGGTGGTTAGGGTCTGTGGATCTCATGTTGGGTACTAAGATCTTGTTGGAGGAGATGAGACTCTCTATGTCTTCATCTAGAGGCTGTTCCTTGTTATCACTGTCTTCTTTCTTCTCTTTCTCTGGTGTACTCTCGCTAGTTCTCTCAGACCTTTCTGAAGACTCGCCGCTGTCCATTTTGTCAGGTTCCGTAGACTTCCTTTGCTTGGATTTGGGTCTTGGCTTCTTCTTGAGCTTGTCGTCTTCTTGTATTGCCATGCTGCCGTCTTCTGTCTCGTGCTCTGATATCGGTGGGACTTCTTTGTTGTATATTTGGAGTAATCTGAAATTTCAGGGTAGATTTGGTTAGTGGTTGGCAGAGGGATTGGGTGATAAAAAAATGATTTTCATTGTATTTTAACCGTAGTCTTAGAATGACAAATCCGTATGCGTAAGGCCAACTATCAACAACAAATGTTTTAAAAATTATTTCACATGCAGATGAATCTGCTTGCTACTAGAAACACTAAGAAAAGACATCTGAGGACCCATCGAAAAAGCGTTGAAGACACATCTTGTTTCCTTTCCGTGACTGCTGTCGCGTCGCAAATCGCGCCTATAAGAACCATTTGTCGCTTGTATCTTGCAGAGTCACTCCCGCAAGACACGAGCATGAGGCATGGAGCTTTACCATCGTTTATTTTAAACCCAAAAAATAAAGAATCAACTCACTTCCGTCGGTACGCTGCAGCATAGGAGTCGTTATGTCCGGGTCGCTGCAGCAAGGTGCAGTAGTACCGACACGTCTTGCACAACACCGGCCGCTCGGTGAACTGTACCGGCACGCTGGCTGCCTTCAAGTACGGGTTCAATTCTGTGTAGCCCTGGGAACGAAAATTTTGTTAGTTTAACAGTTTCAAAAGGAGGTTTTATTAGACTGTTGTTACTACTATACGGCTGATTAAGATTGCGAATAGAGCTCTTTATTTTCATTTATTCATTCACATACCTAACAATTCACATTGTGTTTGAAATAATTAATTACAAACACAATGTGAATATACTAATTAATTGCTAGAATGTATCATCTTAATCGAGACGTGTATTTTTATAAACATGTGACCAATTTGGAATTTTAACAGCCAATATATATATCCGTAAGTAGGTGGTTTAGTACAAAAAAATAAATCGCAATGTCGAAGGAGAACACGAAATTGTGGAATTCAGTGGTTTCTCTGTTTCCCGATGATTATTATCTAGATCTCTTTAAAGTTCGAGCGAACCGGTTTCTTTTAAGTAAGCGTGCTCCAAGCTGTCTCGTTGCGTAAAAAAGACCTGTATCTTTCGGCTCGTCTCGTACAAAAACACCGGTACCTTTCAGCTTATCTCGTACAAAAACACCGGTACCTTTCGACTCGTCTCGTACAAAAAGCAGTACCTCTCTGTAAAGGGTGTATACTCACATGATGTATGAAGTGTACGTTGTGATGTTTGGTGATGCGCCTGGTGCACAGAGCGCAGGCGGTGAGCGGCGCTAGTGTACGGTAGTGTTCACTGCACAGTGGGATCGTGTGCAGGCCCGGGTAGTCGCACTTCAGCTTTAACTGGATAGGTACAAGTTTAAGTGTTAGTATATCTGTCATCATCATCAAAAAGATCTTGAGGAAACCAAGCAAGCATGAATACAATTTAAAAACTAAAATAGGGGATCGGACTGGGTCAAAATAATGTGATTCTGTATAGTCCGTAAGTTAGATTACCGAAAAATATTGAATACGTGTTTTTTGTTTTATCAAATCAATAAAAAATGACGAAGATAAAACGCGTCAAAGATCTTGGAGTGGGGCTTGAAACGTCACTTGTGTCGTCAAAATGTACTATCATATGACGTCACACGAGTTTTCGAAGCACTGTATCGTCTTCATTTTAGTCGTCTTCATAGTAGTTTACGTGAAAAAAGAAAAAATACATGTCCAATAATTTTTGGAAATCTATCTGACGGACTAATTAGTTTTTTTTTGTCCGATACCCTATTAAGCCATTGGCTGTAACGACTATCGGCACAATGATCGCTGAGTTCACACCCCACGTCGACAACCTCGCGAGCCAAGTCAAGATACTAACCCTATTCTTTAAGTATACCTACTAACAAAAATATGGATCACTGTTGTCTAAATTGAATAAATAAATAATTATTATTAGGTACTCACCAACTTATTAACACTACTCCTCATCTTGATGAGCCACTTGCGTCGTATAGAGTGGTCGGCAACAGTGACACATCCCTCCGTGTGACACAGCGACACGCGACCCGCGCTCGCCGCGCCGCCCTCCTCCTCGCTGTCCTCCTCCATGGGGGGAGAGGACGCCTTCTCTGTTTGTGTGCTGGGAGGGACAGAGGACATTATACTAGTAGCATTGACTATGAGGCCGTTATTACTTAGCCATAAGCTACAAAAGACCTGCTGTCAAAACAGTGAAGGAAAACATCGTGAGGAAACAGACATGTCGCTTCGCCTGCCAAATTTGCAATTTTTTTTACTTTACAATTGGCTTACTCTTGACCTCAATCTTGCCCTAAAGGTAGAGATGAGGTCGACGATGGAACGAGCTTACCTTAAAATCTTAAATTTTTTGAACCTCTTACTAATCATAATCTCTGTTTCATTAGGAAAAAAATCCTTGAAAATTGTTGATAAAATCTTTATTATAGTATTCGAACTAGAAACGAGTTGAAGCAATTCCATATTCATTAATTATAATTTTGCAGTGTTTTCGTTTATTTATTCAATTACACGTTTTTTGACGTTTTTCAACACCTTACAAAAATGGCATGTGTAACTTGTCGGGAGAAGCAACGATGTCCTAGAACCAAAAATTGGAAGACATGTGACATCTACCAACCCGCACAGGGCCTGCGTGGTGCTTAATCCCTCTCATAAAGAGGATACCTGTGTTCCAACAGTGGGAACATTACAGGCTGATTTTGTGTGCTTGTACTAAAGACCAGAAACACCATAAAATACTCACTTGTGTAACGAAGTGATGGGCGGGTCCATAGGCTGCTTGCCGAGCGGTCGCTTGCGGTAGGACGGGCAGTTCGCGCGCCGGTCTACGTGCCGGTAACACGCGTCGCATAGGCAGCTGTCTATGGTCAGCTTCTCTTCGTCTGGGGGGAGGAGATAGGGTTAGTCTATGATTTATCAAGGATACACGTAGAATGGTCCACTTCAAGAGCAGTATGCTACGGCACGCAATGAAATGAGTGCTTATTTTCATTAAAAAAAATCAAGTCCTGATTTTTCGAAATGACTCGACCGATTTAAAAGAAACTTCACACACATAAGCAGGATACACAGGTCTAAGGGATGCTGTAAAAGTGTGTATCTGTTTGTTAAGGTTTATTTAAACAAGTTTTATAAACTTTGTCACAAACAATAGAAACTGAGCTCTGTTTGTAAAAGCTTTTGTTGTCTTGGCAGAGCTTTTGCATTTGTTAGGCGACATTTAAATCTACATTAAACTAGCTATCTCTTAGAAACTCTAATATAACATAACTTCAAGCCTGTGATTCCCGAAGGGTCAGGCTATTTCACGTGGACGAAGTCGCGGGCAAAAGCTAGTAAAATATACTCACTATCCAAAACTTTCTTCTGTCTCTCCGAACTCTTAATCTGCGCGATATGGCAGGGGGTGTCAAACAGACCGAACTTCCCCCCGCAGTAGAAACACTGGTCCATGCATAGCCGTCCGGGGTGGATGCTGAACGAGGACGCCTTCTCCGGGATGACCAGGTTGAGGGTCTCTTTGGGTTCCACTGGCTCTGGGGCTGCTTCGGTGTCTGTGGAGAAGTTCTTGCTTATGGGTGCGTTTTTAGTAGGGGAGGGGGGGGGGGGGGGGGGGGGGTGAAATAGTGTGTGAATGTGTTGTGTAGGATAGGACTGTTCTAATTTGTTTTTGAGCGTAATTGATGAGTATACGTAACATAACATCACGCCTGTAATTCCCGAAGGTTTAGGCAGAGGTGTATCGTTTTCCCAGTTATGTTTAAGTTCCTTGTAATAAAGCAAGCCTATTGATGAGTTTTGATACAAGTATAAACATAGTTTTTATAGGTGACGCCTAAGTGAATGCCTAAATAATTGTTGCACTTCTGTTAGGTAGGTATTTAGATATGAAAACATACATTTTTTGTGTGTGTGTGTGTGTTGTGTTTTTTAAACTAAATCCCAGCATCCAAAAATCTTATAAATATCATCTGCTGAAAAACCTAATTGCTCCTTAAAATTGGCTGTCACTCGATAAACTTGGACTTGGAGACTAGACATCAGATATAACAGATCATTTCGAAAACTGGGGTTAGACAAAACACTGAGTATTATATCAATATTATTATCTAGAATCAGGACAAAACCAACGGACAGTGGTCCACATCGGCGCTTGATCGCAAAATTTTGTCGTGGGGGGGGGGGGGGCTTTGCCCAGCTGTGGGATGGATGACATAGGCTAACAGTAACAGAATCGGAGATTAAATTACTAAAAATGTTTCCACCGAAATTCGTTAGCTAACTTTCTAAATCCAAAACCTTCACATAGACATAACAAGTTACCTAAACGACCATTAAAACAAGCGTTACTGTGATATATCATGCGATTAAGCTCTTATGTACTGACTGTACAGACAACTGCATGTACATTACACAATTTTGACATAGGCAGCGCGTTTATGTCGTAGTAATAAGGGTGGTTTTTGAAGCTGAAAGAGTTAAGTAAAGTGTGATTGACTGTAGTACTTGTTAACAAGGTAAAGTCTGTTTAATAAGGCCTTTGTCCACGAGATACTGGACGGACTTGAACAAGTACAATTGTAATTATTGAAATATACTGTGGAGATAGTTTATGATCAGAGGTCGGATATTTATCTAAAGTATGTTATAGAGTACGAAAGCGCTTTTTTAAAATGCAGTTTTTTTTTTCAGGATTGCGGTAAAGCTTAATGAATATCTAAAATCTATTTAAAAACAGGTAATATTTTGAAATAAGTGTCAATATTTTGTTTCAGTTCCTGAGATGGGCGATTAACGAATAGCCACGAAATCAAACCTAACGAAAAGATCAATCGGGGTGTCTTTAAAAATATAAATTCTCGTGTATCACCCGAAGCAACAGTAGAAATCCCCACTAAATTAAAGAAAACATAAGTTTACTTCTAAACAAAACGTGCGACCTAACACTACACAAATCGAGTCTCACAAAAAAATGGTCTAAGGACTTAAAAGCCCTATAAACCTGGTTCAAAAAACTGCAATACAATCTCTAATACCTCATACTATAAATACAAGTATCGCATATGATCTTCGGTACCCACCGTCAATAAATTGCCCCCTTGTACCAGGATGTGCACGCTGCGTTCAGTAATTGAGCTAAAGGAAACCACCGAGGACATTATAAGGAAAACTACATTATACATGATCACGCCTGCAATCCCCGAAGGATTAGGTAGAAGTGTCTACTAGTACACCCACATCTCGCCAGTTACGTTTAAGAATAGGGGGGCAGCCTATTGTCATCAAAAGCAAATTATATAGTGTACGAAAAAGAAAATGCTGAGCTAATAACCCTCCTTTTGTGCTTCGCCGCAGTCGAGTAAAAACGGTCGAGCCGTTTCAGACGACAACAAGCACCATGACACGAGATTTATATTAGACTAGCTTTTGCCAGCGGCTTCGCCCGCGTGGACGTCAAACAAACTTTCATCACCTTTTTAACTCACTTAGGGGTTGAATTTCGAAAAATCCTTCCTTATTCCTTGTCTACGTTATAAAGGGAACCTCTATGCAAAATTTCAGCTTTCTAGGTCCAAGGGTTTGGGCTGGGCGTTGATGAGTCAGTCAATCAGTCAGTCAGTCAGTCAGGACTTCTCTCTTTATTTATATAGATTTTTTCCCCACAGATGGAATAATTTATGGATTAAGTTACTAACGAAATAACGGGTGATTCATTTGGAGTTACTTTTTTATCTATGCATTTTTTGACAGATAAAGAGTCAGTCATGACAACCTAACCTAATATTTTCATTCACTATAGTTTGACATTTCATCATGGAAAGACTTAGCACGGCTCTATTACGAAAAACAGCGTTCTACGAGGAATGTGTTTCGTGCACTTAGAGCAACATATGGTCCACATAATCGCCCTACCGAACGCACTATTCGCTATACCATCGAAAAGTTTATCACACCCATGTCATATCACACCCTTAGACTTTTTTCTGTGGGGTTATGTAAAGTCCAAGGTTTATATGGATAAGCCGCGTACGATTGATCAACTGGAAGCCAACATTACTCGCGTTATTCGCCAAATACTGGAAATGCTCGGTCGGGTCATCGAAAACTGGTACTCCAGAATGGACCACCTTAATCGCAGTTACGGGCAACATTTGAAAGAAATAATCTTTAAAAAGTAAATGTAAGGAATGGTTCTTTTGTATTATAATAAAGATTACCCGATAAATTTGTTTTATTCATATTTTTTTTAGTTTTGGAAAAAGTAACTCCGAATGAATCACCCATTATAATTACTAATCCGTGTAAAACGTGTGAGATTTTCAAAGCATTTTACTCTGTGCTAGAGTTGAATCGGTTTATTATTTTATGCCGTGGGGAGAAATAAGATCATCACCGAAGCAAGAGAAAAGGAGTCCCATAATCACTAGAAAAAGTTATTTGTATTCTATACCAGAGCTAGATATCATGTGTAAATGTGTGTGTTAGGAAGTACATTACCTACACTAATATAATAAAGAGGAAAGATTTGTACGTTTGTAGCGAATAAACTAATAAACTACTAGACCGATTTCGAAAATTCTTTCACCAGCATTATCCCTGAGTAACATAAGCTATTTTATTACAAGTTTAAAAATAAATGTCTGGGACACTAGAATTAAATAATAGTAGATTGTACACCAAGTGCATAAAACGCACCATTTTGCGCGAGACATTTATCAGTAAGTAGAGTAAAATGGGTTTTATGGACGAGTTTTACAATCTACTATTATTTAATTCTAGTGTCCCAGACATTCAATGTAATTAGGAGCAAGCCTATTGCCATCCACTGATTTAGGTAATTGAGAGCAAGCCTATTGCCATCAATCAATGTAATTAGGAGCAAGCCTATTGCCATCAACCAACCTAATTAAGAGCAAGCCTATTGCCATCAAGCTATTTAGGTAAATGGGGGAAGCATATTCCTATCAGCTATCCTTGTATTCGTAATGAAAAGCAGTAATCCCTTGTTCTTAGAATACTAACGAAACGAATTAAAATAAAGAGGTTATTCTATGAAGTTGAAGTTGTTCCTGTGGCTGTTGGTCCGATTACCTGTGCCGATTACCTTGGTCTTCGACGAAGATTTTACTATATGCTCTAGAGCATAAAACGCGACTTTTATGTCGCCTACGCACGACATAAAGACAAATTTTAGAGCGAGAGAAGTGAACAAATAATTTTAACATTATGTTTGAAGAACTCTAAATTAGTGTTATGTGCAAGTTATTTTTTAAATTCGTTTTGGAATTTTGAATAGTATCCATGCCTTTAAAAATTGTATTATGTTTTAGTAATTTTGGGTGAGTAATATTAGAAAAGTCATGCAAAACGTAATGAACTTAGTTTTATTATATTTTAATTAACCGTCAGTTATCAACATTTATATTGAACGCAGTAATGTTCCTTCATTATAAACTTTGATACGACTGACTAAAATTCGCTAGTGTACACATGATATCCATATTAAACAAGTATTAAGTCATTATACAGTAATCACTTATTTCTTGACATTTCCCATAGCGGATATAACAGTTATCTTTAAAATTTCAATCGAAAAAAATATTACTAGTTAAATCCATGAGCAAAATTTCGTGCGACAAAAAAAATCGCATTTCAAAAAAAAGTCGCACGTTTACAGATATCATGTGTGCACCAAACGATAGTGTGTAGTGGGGTGAATGTATCCACACACCATGGTTGTTAAGACGATTACTGTAATGAGACTTTCTGTGCCCACCGTCAGATGCCGCGCCTGGAGCACCCTGTTGACAAAATAATATACATTACAATATATCTAAGTACTTACCTAGAAAATAAATAAATGTAAGTGAAAAATATAGATAAGTGTATATATTTCCAAAAAAAAAACATCAGCCTGTATTTAAGTCACACAAAATAGACTCTACTTATGCATTTTCCTTACTCTTATTGATTCTAGCTAGATTAAAATTTACTTTCTAATCTGAAAAAGATGTACAATTATGGAACTGAAATCATACATTTAGCAAGACTATACTTTTTGTTTATAAAAGCCTAGTTAAAAAGGAATCTAGACAAAACATGATATCTCACCTGAATTCCTCAATACAACAATAAATCATTTGTTTTCAATATAGTTCAATAAAAGACACACATAATAATACATTAAAAACTCTACCAATATAAACTAGTTTCGACCTTATTAAATATCTCAACGGGATTATAAGTCAACTTGATGTCTAATCTTAGGTAAGAGACCTAAATAACTTAATGAGATGGGGACTACTGCTGATAAACAGTGATATTGTGTAACGAAGATGGGGTTGCGTTCCAAAGGAGGGTGTTTGAATATGGAACGCAAACAAAAATGTAGTTTTAGTTGTCAATCTGACTCTAGAATTTTGTAACCGTTTTTTCTCTTGTATCCAATAAACTATTTTAATAAATAAATTACGTTTATTTACCACAACCACACAATATAAATTCTAACATAACTAACAAACGCATATAATCCTCGAAAGGATAAGCAGAGGTGTACTAAGTACAAACACATTTCGCCAGTTATGTCTGAGTAACATGAAATAGGCCTATTACCATCTATCAAACAGATAATGTCTGAAGGAAAAATCCAACAACACTTTGCCCGACCCGGGAATCGAAACCCAAGACCTTATGCTTAGCAGTCGTGCTTGCGACCACTAGTCCAACAAAGCAGACCCAACATAACTGTACAACCAATCCATCATATAAGTTTTTAACGGCTAGAACTAGGATTTATTCATTCATTTAGTTCTGTCGAAGGCTTTTTTTTTTTTGGTGGGTGGAAAATCATCACATGACCCCCCCGCTCTTGGGCAGAGCGAAGGGAAGTGTCAGACTTCTACTGACTAAAAACCGAACCCATGTTCCTTCTTTGCCTTTGTGCCGAGGCCACGTCATCTAGTACTAAAATCCGCGAGTTCTGTCTAAGGCTCAAGCATAATATTTATTATACGAGTATTATGTAATAGATATGTATTTATCTTTATGAAAGCAATTATCAAAGGCATAATTAGATAAAGTCAAAGATTTAGAGATTAAAATTTATATATAGCCAAGTATTCATTGTACAACTTTAGTGCTGTTCAAGATTTCGTTTTCAAGTTAAATAAAGCTTTGAATCTTTTCTAAAGCTCTGTATAAAATTAGTAAGGATAGATACAGCTATGATGAGGCTACAATCTGAAAGTTGGCAACATTGCAAGTACTTATTTAGCTATTTTGGTTATTTATATGCAATATTACTAAATTAAATTATGTAATATCGCTGTGTTGTCCTAAATATTTAATTATATCTAGTTGGATCTCCAACAAAGGATGTACAGATCATGCGAAATATTAATAATGGACGACAAAAGTATCACGTAGGTGTACTCCTTCATTTACAGGAGACCACAGAAAGCACTATTAAAATATCTAAGTTAGGAAGGTTGTGGTACTATTTAAATGACTGAAATAGTATATTGACTAAGTATTTGGAGGATTTTTAAGTGCTCTAAGTGTATCTACAATGATTCAGTGCAACTATACTAGTTATTGCAATGTAAATGTTAGTGCAACACAGCTCTATCCCAATTTATAGAAATTAATCTTTCATCATCATTTTTTTTTAAATTTCATAAAAGGAGATCTGACTGACTGACATATCAACGTACAGCCGAAACTACTGGGGCTAGGAATGTGAAATTTTGCACACGGCTTCCTATTATAATGTAGGGGAGCACTAAGAAGGGGTTTTTGGAAATTTAACCTTTAAGGGGGTGAAAAGGGGGACGAAAGTTTGTATGGAAAATCGTCACTTTTGTAGTTGAACCGACATACACGCGGGCGAAGCCGTGGGCAACGTGCTAGTCTTTTTATGAATTAAAAAAAGAAGTTGTAGTTCTTTTTATTTATAAATAAATGGAGTTTTCCTTTTCTGCAGTCGTTTGGTTTTCTATGAGTATATGATATTATACTCTTAGGAAAGATCTTGAGATTTAACAATTATTACAAAAGCAAAGTTGGATTAAGCTAAGATGCCTAATTTATAGCTGATTCATTTATGTTTTTTAAATTCTTCTTTACTGTTATAATGATAGATAGAATAACTATACATCAAAATAGAAATACCTTTAACTTAAGAGTACCTTTTTAGTGTTTGATACTTTAAGTTTTGGTCTTTAAACTACTGAGCTAAAAGCTCATTAAAATTGTTTTGTTGGCACCTTTTAGAAATTTATAAGTATGTACTTTAAATTATGCCATTTTCTAATGCAAATTGATGATAAATATATTTTAAGCAAATACAGGAAACCTTCAGATCCCTGTCTTCAGGAAACCGTTGGAAGTTATGGATTACCAGTTTCCAAATACTTAGTAACCACTGATCCAGAATATTGCCAGAATCCAATTTAAAGCAAGTCAAACTGCAATCTATTCAGGTTTTACAGTGTTGCCCTAAATATGAAATATCATCACGCCATTACTTCCTTTAGGGTAAGCATACACATTTCGCCAGCTAATATGTGAGGACTTTCTTAGACCAACCTGGATGCTGGATTTGGAAAAAGCATATTGGTGTCTGGTTCATCTGCTAAAAGAAATACTCGATCGAAAAACAAATACGCCACCTATATGCCCAACTAGGGATTCGAACCTTCGGCTAGGGCAGTAGCAGAGACCTCAGAAAATACAGCAAAAATAAATAAATGTTTTAGTGCTCACCTCTCGCCGCTCAATGGTGTAGTACGCGTCATCTTCAGTGGCTGCCTCGCCCACCTCCGGCGTCGGCTTCCCCGAGCGGTACTTGCTCTTCTGAAACGTCATCTTCAAAGAACTCCTGTGCTTCTTCTTCTCACTACCCCGGTTCAGCTTGATCACTGTCTTCAGAGTCCCCGTGTAGTCACCCTGAGCTTTGGACGACTTACTCTTATTTGACATCATTCCATAGTTAGAACCATATATCCTCTCTTTCTCCTTCAACTTCTCGATTTTCGCCTCCTTGGCCGCCTTGTGTGTCAGCAAGCCAAGAGTTCTCAACACATTCTCCTTGCGTTTCTGACTCTCTGGCGTCTCGTTCAACACATTGCTGGGTCCCGCCTGGCTCTCTATAGAGTTGCGTGCTGATTTAGGCTTAGGACTCTTTGCTGGCTTGACTTCGGGCTCCACAGGCGCCACTGGCTTCACTTCAACAACTGTCTCAGTTGTTTCTTTTTCTTCTACTACTGGCGCTTCTTTAGTCTCTTCAGGCTTTTGCTCCGGAGTTTCTACAACTTCCATCTTTTCAGGTTCAGCTGGAATGGGAACAATTGGAGCTGCTGGGGCTGGAGTTTCAGCCTCTTCAACAGGAGTAACAACCTTTGGTTCCTCTTCCTTAGGTGCTTCAACTACAACTGTAGTGGCTTCCACTTTAGGGACCTCAGAAGCTGCAATATCTTCAATAGTCTTTATAGCTTCTATTGGCGGGGGCAGTGCTTCAGCCTCTACAGGCGCCGCTTCGGGCGACTTGATGGCAACCGGAGCAGGCGCAGGTGTGATCGACACAGCAGGCGACACGCTCGGAGGCGGAGGTGACTTGATCTTCTCGATCGTGGCCATCTTATCTTCAGTATCAAGTGTAGACTCTGATGACTTACGCGACATCGATTCCCTTGATTTCCTCTTAGTGATGATTTGAACGTCATTGTTGATCTTAGACTCCGATGACGCGATGACGCGGGGCGTGATCGAAACTTGACTGGAATCTAACAAGACCCCGCCGAGGTTGGCCCCAGACGTGTTGGGGTGGAGTGTCGCGAACTGGTGCAAGTCTATCTGAGTAGTGTGAGTTGCTGACTTATCCGCAGACTTCCGTATTTCCGTCAGGGTTACATCCCTGCCGAGCGACTTCTCGAATATACTAATAGCATCAGATTCTTTCGAGTGATTAGAACTCGTGGACTCTTTCCTTGAACTAAAACTATTCCTTTTGATTAGAGTGACTGAGTTAGGCTTGTCAATATCGGTGGATTTCCTTACTTGATCTCTCTTGACTATTGAAATAGCTGAGTTGTTCTCAAAGCAGCTCAAAACATTTTCCTTCTCATATATTTTTTCTGGTGACCTTACAGATTGTACGTCTTTCAGTGGCTTTATGTCGCCAGACTTGGGTATCAGCACCACATCATTGGTCACCATCATAGGTTTCCCCCCATCAGTGGCTTTGGACTCCATTTGTCTTCGCTTATCAAATTCCTCGAATTCCTTAAGTCTGTCCATGAGCTTGTCAATACTGGCGACAGGACTGCACTTGTAAGGTATCTCGAGCTTGGCGCTATCTATAGGCTTATCAACAGAATCTTCCTCGTAATGCAGCCGTATGTTCTCACCGTCATCATTCTTGGACGGCGTGTTATCATTGCTAATAGGAGATATAATACTTTTGTCTTTTACAGGTGTCTCAGGAGTGGGGACCTTTTCTCCATTGTTCAGAGGTTTGGCTAGGCCATAGAATTTAGAAGCAGTCTTGGTCTGCAATTGGTCAGGGGTGCTTTCAGTAGTTGCTGCAGTGCTGGCCTCAGAGACCATCTGCATGTCACCATCAATGTTCTGATCGAGGTTGTTGATGAGGTCATTGATCTCCTTGGTGAGCGTGTCGATGGTCTCCACCTTGTCGTCGACAGCGTCGGTGGTGATGGTGCTGGTAATGCAGCTCTTGGGCGCGGAGGTGGCGGGGGCGGGTGCGGCAGCTGGGGCAGGAGATGGGGCTGGTGCAGCAGCTGGGGCTGGTGCAGCAGCTGGGGCTGGTGCGACAGCTGGGGCTGGCGCGGGCCGCGACGCCGCCATCACCTTGCGCCCCCGACGCGCCTTCCTTATATTCTTCGACATCTCCTTAGAGTTGAATGTCTTGGACATACTAGTCAATATACTACTACGAGCATCAAAAAGCGTATTATCAGTCTTCATTATCAATTTTTCTTCTATTTCACTTGAATTTAAATCATCTAAGTTAATCCTATTACTATTATTGTTGTCAGAGTCTAATGAAGTACTTCTGTTTAAGCTCAGTTTCTTATCCTTTGCATTTATGTTACTACTAGGCTCCGGGAGTTCCTGTTTGGTTTCAGCTAATTTGGAGTCAACAACAAGAGAAGGCACTTTTTCAATAGTCGAGATCTGTACATTATTTTCAATATCTATATCTAGGTCAGTCTTAGATTTATCTAGTTTTTTGTTGAGCTCCTTGCTGTCTGAGTCGTTGAGTGTCTCACTCATGCTCAAGTCCGACTCAGTGTTGTCGGAGCACTTGGATATCTCACTGCCATCACGAGAGCATGAGCGTCCCCTCTTCAACTTCTTACAGTCTTCAGGAGTCTCTGTGGTGTCTGAAGTCTTAGAATCTGAATGCAGTCTACGCCTTTTCTTCTGTTCCTTGATAACAACCTCACTCAGTAGGTTCTTGACTTTCCTGGGTTTCCCACTGCGAAGGTTCTTTCCTTCAAACATTGAGGGACTATTGCTTCTTTCAGAGCGCATAGAGTAAGGGCTGGTGCGTGGCCCCAGCACCAAGCTACCTGGAGAGTCACCAAGCATTGTCTTCATCATGATCATGTCAGAGCTGAGTCTCTGCCTCCTCCCCGCTGTCTTGGGACTTGAGGACCTTGAGTTGGGTGTTGTGTCTTCACCTGGCTCCGTCTTGATTTCAGAAGCAGGTATCAATGGGACGGTTTCTTTGTCTTGGGTCTCCTCAGTATTGACCTTCAATGCAGGCTTTCTTCCCCTCCTTGCAGTCTGTTTTATAACAGTTTTTACCTTTTCTTTGATAATAATAGCTTTTTTGCTTCTCAAAGTTTTTCTGATGCCCAAAGGTCTTTTCTTGACTACAGCTTTAGGTTTGCCTATAGGTTTCTTAGTTTCTTTGGACGTTTTAGGCTCATCTGGGCTGGATTTCTTGTCATCATCATTAATAATATCTGAGGCCTTCTTACGGGCACGGGTTTTGGGTTCTATCACGTTGTCCTCATCGAGACTCTTGTCTAGTTCCTCCTTAACTTGTTTGGTTTTCATGTTGGAATGTGTGGTGGGAGATGATCCCGTTCTTCCGACATCAGGTAGAGGCTGGCTGTCAGCTTTGCTCCTGTTAGTCGATCGGAGCTTGATCGACGAGGTGCCCCGACTACTTTCTGAATGTTTTTGTTTGGTTGCCTCTGAAGACAGGCTCTCACTGTCCGTATCCTGTAGATTGGTGTCAGTTAAGCTCTCCTCAGGGCAAGTATCACAACCACTGTCGTCCTTGTTCAAGTAACAAGTAGTTTTCAGTTTCAGTGACTCCTTATTATTTGTGTTGGGACGACTCTGAGCCATAATACATCTCTATATTGTGCCATCTGGACCTGGAAAGCGATAAGCATTCGTTAATTACCCTTACGGCCCTATAATTAGCAACGTGGTATTAAAAATCACTTGTTGAACAACATCGAGAATAACTCCTAACTTAAGTTAGTTAAAACTGTGATTTTTAAATAAATGAGTAGTCATAATACTAAATGAACGTACTGTGTACTCAATTGTGGTATAATTTGGCACAATTCACATATAAATCGTGTGTACAGATCGTGGTAAACAAAAGCCAACGCGCGCTAATCAACAAGTTCGCGCAATATTACCACATTTATTTCACTTGTTATTGGCTTATTTACGATTTATTCGGGAACATTAAAGTATAGTCAACTTAAATCTGAATCAAAACAACTTTTCAAATCTATCAAAACATATAAAATCGCGCCGGAAAATTCATGAAAAACCCGATGTTTTGGTGGCGAGGCCGCGGGTGACACCTAACGCCACCTACAGCTGAGCGAGTGCGTATGCGTCGAGCGAACGAAAGCACCAAATCATTTCCCCAGCCGTGGCGCACCTCTGCAATGTCCTCACAAAATACTCACATTTTATCCAATGAAACCTCCAAAAACCACAATAAACAGTTACTTGGATACACAATGCACCATAATATGCGAAAAAGTTCAATATAAACTCGCGATTAAACTTAGAAAACGATTTTTGAAAAGCCCAAATGACTGCAGGCGTCCGCCATAATGTTTCCTTCGAAACGAATAATATAGTTCTTATTGCTCTTGTAGCAATTCTCTATTCGCTATTCAAAATGGCGACGGTGTGGCGTTCGCAGTGCGCGTTTACGCGACTTTTTGCTGGAAAAACTGGACAAATCCTGAACAACGCGACTGATTTGGGTACAAAACTTGGTCCGGGATCACAATCGGTAATTATTTAATTATATTTTCACTCGCGTCGAGTCGTAATGTCGCTTTGACCGCGACATGTGACAGAACTATGGATGTACACCCTTCCACACAAGTTTCTCGGGGCATCGATATTTTTTTGTGACATTAATTTAATTTATTTTCAGAATGACTTTGATTAATGATCCATTAGGAAGTTAAAATAATTTTCAATAAGTTTTAGTATCAAATTGATTTTAATAAAATATATGCTATTTGAGGTTATATGTTCACTTGTGATTTGAATTACTTTTCAGGGACAATTTTTTTTAAACTTTTGTAGTAAATATTTTTTCTTTTGTTTCAGGCAATATTATCAAGAAAATATTCAAACTACGCCCATTCTCCGCTTGTCACCAAAATAAAAGAACAATATGAGTACGAAATAGTAAAGAGTCCTCCGGAGTGGACTTTTGTGCAGAGACTTTTGCCGTTTGACACAATCCCTGCAGTGACTCCGAAGGAGAGCTATCCTTCTGGTTGGGTTCCACCTAAAGAAGAAGCCAAGGGTCTCCCATATTTCATATTAAGAACAAGAAATCATGAATTGCCAATTTATTTACAAGTCACGTACAGGGGCATCCGCAAGATAACAAAAATAAAACGCATTGAAGGTGACATTTGGCTCTTGAACGACGAAATCAAAAGTTATCTAAAAGAGAAGAATAATAGATATGTAGAAACTCGTGTTCAAGAAGTCGGTAGATTTATAGAAGTAAAGGGTGATTATGTTACTCAACTAGTAGAATGGGCTCATTCCAAAGGTTTTTAATCTAATATGAATACTAAAATAGTTCAAATAAATTGATTTAGTAAGAAATAATTGTTTTATTTACCCTTATACAATTTACAATGACCATAGTCAAACACAATTCAAATACTACACCACACTTAAACACCACACACTTGACATACTCAATACAATACCGAACTTACATTTTATCAATTTTGTTAGTATGGCATTGGCCTATAAGTATCGTGTTATTAAATTCATTACCATCGAGCCCATCTTGGTTATCGATAGTTCACACAAATAATTAGGAGCTACAATAAAATTATGTTGAAAGTAGTTTTCAAAGTACATACCTACCTAATTATTTCAAGTATTTACTAATTAGTGATTATTGCCCACATGAACAAGTTTTTGGTTTGATGGGAAGTCCCTCGAATACAATAACTCGCATTAACTAATTGTCATTCAATATCCTTCTTAGAAAGCGTAATTTCACTAATGATACATACATACGCGTAATACCAGAAAAATTTTGTAAGTGCTTCTTAACACATTACCTACAGATGATTTTTTTATGATTGTACATATGTACATACGTTTCACAGTAAAAACGTTATAATAACCGTAACTAAACCAAAAACAATAAATTCCAACAAAAAACATTTTATTAATAACTTCATAAAATTTCCTAACAAAATAAATAATATTGAATTAAATAATATGGCGAAACCTCGTCGAAACTTGTTGGGAGGGTTGTACACGGCATGAAGTTTGATGATGTTCGCCGCCGCTAGAGGCGCTGCGCACGGCGGAAGGTTTTATCTACGTAGCTATATAACATCCGCCCGAGACCGATGGGCCTCTCCACGATACATATTTTCGATACGAACTCACTCTTCTTTGTTAAAAACAACTTTTCTGTACATAAAATGCGTTTATAAACGCTATAGTTCGCTTTTCACGAGTCAAATACGCTACAAAACACTTTATAACTTTTAGGTTACTTTTATTGCAATTAACTTTGTTGTCGAACGTTAATTCGTCTATATTCACGTAATTGGGTCTGATAACGTTAGAAACTTTATTTAAGTCGGCATCTCAAAACATACAAGCTAATCGGGGATCGATATTGAACATTTACGGTATTTATTACGTAAGATGATAGTACAAAGTATGTTACATAGTTATAATGATTTTCAAGGCCGGGCGCTTTCAGAAATGACACGTGTTCGTTCTAGGTATTGTAATTGCATAACTAACTATGATAAATGTGGTCGGGGGGTGGTATTTAATGACCATGGGCTGCATCAAAGTGGTCTTTGACTAAAAATTTGCATTAAGGCGCAGTCAAAGGGGCACCGTAAAAACGACCTGTTTTTCGTCGCAGAGTTAGCCGTATTGCTACTTATTACAATTCCAAAAAAAAATACAGTGTATAGTCAAATGTATAGGTAAAAGACTTATGCAAAAATATTTTCTAAAAGTAATCAAGAACCTCGAAAAAAAAATCACAAAATCACAAAAAAATCACACGAAAAAACTTTTTCGTCTCGAAATGCTCAATATTTTGAGTGACAACTGTTATATTTTTTTTTACTATCAGAAAGGAAATTTAACCAACTAAAGACATATGTAAAAATATTTTAACATTACAGCGTATTTTTTTTTTTAATAAATTAAATCTGCGAACTATCGTTCATTTTGGCAGTCACGAGAAACAAACGCATCGCCATTTTCAACCTTATTTGTTTAGGCGATGAGTTAAGCGCGCGCTCAAGGTCGCGGGCAGGTGATGTCGCCTTAAGTATCTTTAAACAAAATGCAAATAAATGTTCTTTGCAAGTTTCGTAACCCAGATTGCTTCGTTCTTTGTTTATTTAGAGTTTTATATGAGATCAAGGCGTATGTTTGAACTTTTTGAGTGTTTACGGGGCTTAAATGTCGCGTGGCACGTATGCCGTTCTCAATTCTCATGCGTCTTTAGATGCCCACATATTGTTACTTGGACAACAATAGTGTCCTAATTAGTGCAATTTAGTAAGTACCAAAGGCTTATACCTACCTAGGTACCTTTCGCAGTATTTTATTAATAGCCTTTATACCTGCGCGGATGCGTAACTTTTGATAGGAGCTTAGGTAGGTACCTACTTACCTACTTACCTTCTACATACTTACCTATTTCTAAATTAAAAATAACTTATAGGTCCTGTACAGACGTAAGTACCTAGGTACCTACTTAATAATTGATAATAATGAGATGGGTTTTTATTATTCGCATTACTAAAAAATAGCCACCCCCGATCTTACCGTGGGTGTCTTAAAGGGTAGTTACCTTTTACTTCGTCGAGTCGACGAATAAGGTGCAGACCTACCTATTTACACCTCCAAACAAAAAAAAGCCAAATCCAATCCGTTTCCAATTTTAATACATTTCAAAAGCAGCGTCTATTAGGTAGGTACCTACTTACTTAGCTGGGATTTAGAATCATCACCCTATACCTACCTACCTCCACGGGAATCTGAACCAAATAATTTCAATAAGGGATAACTTACAAGCCTAGTCACTACACTTGTCGGAGAGTCCGAAAGTCTGAAAAAAAAACCAGTCCCCACAAGGGTACTGAGCTACAAAAGAGACTGAGTTGTGAATCCGATGGGTAGTCGCTCCATGTACCTAGGTATAATAATAATAATGGTATTATTATTATTATTTGGTATTATTGGTTACACTGGAAAAGTAGGTAACTGACCTTACATTTCAGTTGATAAAAGGGCCAGACACACCAACGAGGAGCTCGTGGCTTAATAAGAACTGCCACTCAGGTCGATCTTTAGGTAAAGCTGTGCTTGCCTAGGTCGGTCTGTGGATGGGTGACCGCCCGACATACCGAGTTTCCTCCGTGCCTCGGAAAGCACGTTTTATTAAGCTGTTGGTCCCGGTTGCCATATATATAGATCTTTAGCAGTCGTTACAGGTAGTCAGTGACCTGAAATTCTGACATCCAGTCTTACCAAAGGGTATCGTATTACCTAGTATTAACTGGGTTGTGGAGGTCAGATAGGCAGTCGCTCCATGTAAAATACTGGTATTCAGCTGCATCCGGTTAGACTGGAAGCCGACCCCAATATAGTTGGGAAAAGGCTAGGCAGATGATGATTGACACACCCACGACTTATTCACTAAATCCTTACATTAATTATCTTCTGTTTAATATTTTGCGGTGAATTCGTCACTTATAGGTGTGCACAGCACTAGCTTAGACGAAATGAAAAAAAATATATAATCTAGTAGCCTGTGTCCTGGTCGAAACAAGGTTAATTAAATTAAATAATTATGGGAATCATCGAAACGAAGAAGAAGAGGATCATGAGTTCATGACGGTCTTAAAGTTGTAGAGGTATTGTTTTAATTTTATTCTTGAGATGGAAATTGATAAAGCTATAGGGATGCTGGCGAACCTTTTTGGATCAACGTGCCATTTTTTCTAAAGAAATTTTTATTGAGACCTTACATGTGCCATGAAATAATATTGCTTAGT
This sequence comes from Diarsia mendica, assembly GCA_949316265.1. Lineage (NCBI taxonomy): Eukaryota > Metazoa > Arthropoda > Insecta > Lepidoptera > Noctuidae > Diarsia > Diarsia mendica. The sequence goes on along the minus strand of OX438901.1, from coordinate 3,445,293 downwards.
CTTTATTGGCAGATAATTAAACTAAATATTTTCAACTAAAAGCTCTTTCTTTGTTACCAAAAAGAAAAAACTTGACCTATGTCGTAATAAATGTTTCAATTCTACGTGTTATTCAAATTAAATCAGATTGCATCTGGGACTGGACTCCTCTACCAAACGGTTTCTAATCGAATATTATGTTATACATCTTTGAAAATAATGATTCGTAGGCATAGGTAGTGGAAAATATGGTTAAAAATTCGGTGGCGTGCCTAAAATATTCTGCAACGTGCCATCAATGGCACGCGTGCCATTGGTTCGCCATCCCTAGCTATAATATAGGATTACGTCTAGCTCCATCTGTTACTCTAAAATAATAATATTCAACAATGTTACTTGAAGTACTGATAACCTCCACGTTATAACGTGGATGGTCTATAGACCATCTTAAAGATTGCCTAATTAATTGCCCTTAGCACCAGGGTAATTAAATTTCACGTTAGAATTCTTCAGAGTTTTAGACACCCACATTATTTGTTGTCTTTGTTCCGTTTAAACCTGGTATCAGTGGTGTAATACAATAGTACATAGTTTCAGACGTCATGACTCATGGTAGACCACCAAGTTGGTCAACCTGGTCAACCTGGCTGAAATAACGGTGATTAGAGTTTGTCATTGTACGCAACCCAGGGGACACTACCTAGCTTCTTAATATTAAACCTTAGTCGGTTTTATTGACAGCTCGTGGCTTAATAAGAACTGCCACTCGGGTTTATCTTTAGGTAAAGCTGTCCTTGCCTAGGTCGGTCTGTGGATGGGTGACCGCCCGACATACCGAGTTTCCTCCGTGCCTCGGAAAGCACGTTAAGCTGTTGGTCCCGGCTGCCATGTAAAGATCTTTGGTAGTCGTTACAGATAGTCAGTGACCTGAAATTCTGACATCCAGTCTTACCAAAGGGTATCGTATTACCCAGTATTAGCTGGGTTGTGGAGGTCAGATAGGCAGTCGCTCCATGTAAAATACTGGTATTCAGCTGCATCCGGTTGGACTGGAAGCCGACCCCAATATACTTGGGAAAAGGCTAGGCAGATGATGTTTGTTGTATTGACAATTTGACACCACAGACAACAAAAGAAGAAGTGAGCGATTTAATTCTTGTCTATAGCACAGTATAAATATTACCGTGTCTTTAAGTTGTCTTGTATTTATTTATTGTGGTAGACTGGTAGTGTCTTATTATATCGATTACGCTGTAGCACACAGAAAACCAATCGTCTATTATGTCGTAAGAAGTATTATCTAAATGAGTTTTATGTACTTATTTATATAAGTAAGTACCTAAATATACGATGTAATCATGTAAGGGACATCGACTTGTTGGGGCTGCGGATTATCGAAAGAGCATAACGTGGCCACGGCACAAGGGCGAAGAAGGAAGGGTTGGTTTTTAGTCAGTAGGAGTCTAACACTCCCTTCCACTCTGCCCAAGAGCGGGGGGGGGGGGAGGGTTATTTGATGATTTTCCACCCACCAAAAAAAAAGGGACATCGACTTGCAAGAATAAAGGCTTTAGTTGCACTATAATTTATTAATTACGTTATAGGTATCGTACCTTTTTTTTTTTGGAGGGTAGGAAATCATCAAATGACTCGTCCCGGTCTGGGCGGAGCGGAAGAGAATGTCAGACTTCTACTGACTAAAAACCACCCATGTTCCTTCTTAGTTTCCCCGAAGGTTAATTCACATTATGAATTAAATTATAAATATTAAGATTTAAGCGGAAATACAGGTTTATTAAAAATGTAGTCCGATTGATCGAACCACGTAGCCATGACCAGTTACAAAAAAAATCGGTTACTTAGATTTTCCTCCGTCTACCAATTCTATTTTTACTTTCTAACGACGCGGACGTCGTAACTAAGTGATAGAGATATTACCCTTTCTCCGCTTCTGCAAATATTTCCAACTGGGCAGCATCCCGCTAGTATTCGGAAAAAGGGTAGACAGATTAGACATAATATATTAGGCGGAGTATTAGACATATCACCAATAATACCTATTATTATAATTTAAATAAAAAAGACACAACCAGAAGAAAATGAACTATTGTTGGAATTATTAAAATTAAATGATGTTTAAATACTTAAAGAAAATAAAAAAAACATTACACAATTTTTTTTTTTAAATAATCTTATATTTTTAGGGTGATTTTCAAGCAATTATAGTGATTTTAGGGGTTTAGGGGGAACTTAAACTCTATGGGAAAATATTTTTGAGATTTGGTAGGTAACCAGTGCCGGATTTACCAGCAGGCTAAGCAGGCTGGAGCCTAGGGCGGCAGATTTTACAGGGGCGGCAAATTTGGGCAAAAAAAAAAAAATGCGTATGCAAAAATAATTATGCGTTCATATTATAAATGCGTTCATATTTTGTACTTTTGTAGTAGGTAATTCGTTTTTGATGGTTGGACATTTTTCTTATAGCTAAGCAATACTACTTATTAAAGCTCTCTGAGTGCGGCAGTTACTTAGTGTAGAATCCATAAAGATATCAACTTTACTAGCTACTTTGTACTTTAGAAGAAGCCGAAATTAAAAAAAAATGGTCGTAGGTATTTGACTTAGCTCTCAGCGTTATTTTTACATGACGCGACTTGTACTTTCCTTATCCGTTCGGGAAAACCATTGATATAAGTACTCGTAGCTATCATTGATAACCTACCTATCTGTTGTTTTGCTTTGCGAAAACTACTTAGTTATTAAATTAGGGCAAAAGGTGCACATAACATTTGGTCTACATAGGTACATATTTACGGTTATGAGGCATTATTTTGTCCTTCAAGACATCGCGAAGGGTACCTATACTTAAGGATACTGCTGGTCAACTTCTTGGTAAATTGGTTTCATCATCATTTAGCCCAGCCTTTAGCTTTGTTTTTGGCTTAGCTTTTCTCCATCTATGTAGGGGTCCGCTACCTGCAGTTTAATCGGGTGCAGCTGAATACCAATATTTTTACAAGTAGCGACTGCCTATCTGACCTCCACAACCCAATTAGTATTGGGTAATATTATTATGATACCACTGGTTGTTAGAGTTCGGGCCACTGCCTACCTGTAACGACTGTCAAAGATCTTTATATGACAGCCGGGTCCAACAGCTTTTTGGTAAATTGGTTTTAGATGCTTTAAATAATATTAATGTGTTCGAAGGCCACAGTGTTCATTTATCTATCTATATAAATAAAAAGAGAAGTCCAGATTGACTGACTGACTGACTGACTCATCAACGCCCAGCCCAAACCCTTGGACCTAGAAAGCTGAAATTTTGCATGTAAGCAAGGTAATGTATTATAGGCAAGGAATAAAGAAGAATGTTTCGAAATTCAACCCCTAGGGGAGTTAAATACGGGATGAAAGTTTGTATGGAAAATCGACATTTTCACGCGGGCGAAGCCGCTGGCAAAAGCTAGTACAAGATATATAGAGACTTAAGGAGTACCTAACAAAAAAAATAAACCAGTGACCCCATAAGTAAGTAATATTTACATGAGAAATAACAAAAGAAATAGGTCATCTTATGTCCGCTACGCGTGTGACTACGCGGTAAGCTAATAATAAATAATTAATCTATTCAACTTTGTCCCTAAGGTTGGTCGGTTTGACTGGGGTCTCTGTTAGATATTATATACCAGGCCTAGTCCATTTTGATTTTATTCAATTAATAATTTAGGTTTAGTACACACTAAAACTAATCTCCATTCGTAGCAGGCGTGACACACTGTTATTTTTACTACGGTTTGACGTTCTGGCTATGCTATAGTTAAACACATAACCTTCCTTTTGGGCTTCGCCTCAGTTGGGTAAAAAAACAGGGCGTCAGCAGCAACAGCGGGCCGAGAGTCCTTAGAATGGCTTAGAACATGGAACTATAATTAGAAATCAATGGCTTGGCTTGTCTCTTCTTTAAAACCACAAACAAAACAATGTTTTAAAATCATTTGCAATTTGTAGTGCAAGTGGACCGTAAAGAATCATTAATTTACTATAATAAAATATGCACATCAGACCAAAAGCCAGTCTGCCAACATAACAAAAAGAACTCCAAGATGTAGCGCTACAAGAGTGCTACGTAAATCAGCGCGTGCGCAACGAGTGGGCGGATTGTTTAGTGACGTCACGTGAAGCCGTGAAGGCCACGTGTAACTGTGTGCAGAGCGCCTTTTAGCTTATAGCTGTATGTTTTACGTAGAGCTACTTCCTGCTTCTTGTAAGCCTTATACTTACTTATGTGATTTTCAATTTTTGGCACTAGGTGACTTTCAATTTGAGAAATAATTAAACGAGCCTCAGTTTACCATCCACCCAAACCAAACCTACCATCTAAGTAAACTTGTGGAAGCAATAAATGTATTGAGTATTGAGTATTTTTTTAATTGGCCACAGGATCAAACTTCTAATTTTATAACTAAGCCACGGGAAAATTATATAGCCTCTATTATACTAATTCGTCTTCTTTACAACGCCCACTAAATATTCTATAGAAAGCATCAAGTGACGATCAACATTTATATTAACTTGTCCTTGTTATTCTTCTTAGCGTGTCGATGACAATTCAAATTGAGTCGGCCCAAAATTTGGCGACGAGTTCGGCACTTTCAGTAGCTTCCATCAGTTCCTGTGATGTGCAAGTAACAGGACAGGCTGGACACGATATCAAGTGCCCCATAGTTTGTGGGGCAAGACCACATTTACACTCCAGGGCAGAGTCATCTATGAATCTCCACCTGAACAGGTTTTCTTTGCTTCGGCCTACCTGTGTCCGGAGTCTGTTTAGAGACTTCCAGGTCAGCCATGGCAACTCGTGTCCAGGTGGAAGATTTTCGGCAAGTGGCACAAATGGGTTGGGTAAGGAAACGCTATCTTGCCACAACTTAAGTCTTTCCTTAGAGCGTTCACCAGTGAGCGGGGGTACACACTTTAAAAAGCTGTTGCGGCTTTTCAGCCTTTGCGGTACTATGATGTTATTGTGTAGAGGGTGTCTAGCGTCGGAGACCATTTTGGCTCTTTCACTAGAGCTCGCCACCGCTCTGCGAACTACTGGTGGCGCTATGCCTGCCAGTGGATACAGCATCTGTACCGGGGTCGGCTTGAGGCAGCCAGTGATTATCCGGCACGTTTCATTCAGTGCTGTATCCACTAACTTTGCATGGGCTGAACTGAACATGTCCTTGTTATTTATACATAGGCACCTAATTTACTAACTCAGCCACGGAATTTATATCTCACACACATTTTACAGCTTCAACACAAGGCCCTCAAAAAAATATAAATGAAGCGACCGTATTCAACATCATTTATTATAACTTCGCATGTAAAATAATACATCACATTCTTTTATCGTGAAAATAGCAACAGAAAGATTTGGCGCGAGCGCGCGAGACGACAGCGACCGGCCATTTGCACCAATCAGAGAGCGCCATGAAATGTCAACTTTTGATACACTTTAGATATTTACGTTCAAAATACCTATTAACTACAGAAATGTTTTTACCATTGTCTAATTGACTAGTCACAGGCAGATTGTATGATTCGTTATTGTAAACTGAGGGAAATAGGTTAGGTTAGGTTAAAACTGTGACCAAACGTGCGCGAGCCGAGCGAGCGAAGCGAGCGGTGCCGCGGCAGCGGCCGGCGAGCGCTACTTCCGAGTTGCTTGCAGAAATGTTTTCACAATTTTTTGTCTAGTTTCCCGATAAAAATGAAGTTCTGAAGCGATTCTGTCGATAACTTTTGTAGCACAACATGTAAATAAAATCGATCTTTAGGACATTCGATACTCTGAACTTCAATATTTAGGTCATTAAGTACTCTGAACTTCTATATTTAAGCCTTTCGATAACACGACAGGAGTTTATACATACTATTAGTGGCTATAATATAATATTTGATGACAATTTTAATTAATTTTTGATGCTCAGTAAATGTGGCATGAGTTATAATTTAAACGTACTGAGTTAATAAATTAGAAGCTAATTGAATATTTTTTTGATGCCATATATTAGTATTTTAGAAGTTTACTGTTTGAATTCATGTTACAAAAGATGCTAAAAAATAATCACTATGCTGAGTTGTATTTAGAGTGGCTTTAAAAAAGATAACTTGTGGCTAAGATAGTATTTTTAGATGCTCGTTAATTGTGGCTGACTTAGTAATTTAGAAGGCAAGTTAGATTTTTAGATGCAAATAATGCTATTAAAAAGAAGCCGGTTTAATTAGCACCCTTTCAATTTTGGTGGTCACCTAAACTTTGAATTCAAAATCCCAAAGAGTTATCAAGATATGCTAAGCCCTCTTGAAGGTTCTTATAGCTACGACTATCTATTCTTATAGGGTTTTCACTAGAGAGGCTGGGAGACAGATGGATTAGGAACAAAATATCGCTATGTAAACCCCTACATCCCAACCAACACGCCTACTGCGAAGGTAAGTCAACTGAATCCGCACTCCACAGCGTGGTCACGCGTATCGGAAACGCGCTCAAGATCAAAAATCCAACGCTGGGCGCCTTCATAGACATAGAAGGTGCTTTTGACAAAACGAACTTCGCCAGCATTAGCCAGGCACTAGTCGTGCACGGTGTGGCGCCAACCCTTATACAATGGATTCACAACATGCTAAAATACCGCGCTATTCAATTTACTGTGAACACCACCACACGAGGCATCGTTAGCAGAGGCTGCCCGCAGGGTGGGGTGCTGTCACCACTACTGTGGAACCTAGTTGTAAACGAGCTCATTACAGAGCTCAACGCTAGCGGCTTGTACTCGGTGGGTTACGCAGATGACATAGCTATTTTAATCACGGGGAAATTTGAGGGCGTCCTATGCGACCTCATGAGGAAAGCCTTCAAAATAATCGAGAATTGGTGTACCAAACACGAACTGTCGGTTAACCCCACTAAAACAGAGTTAATAATGTTCACTAACAAAAGAGTCCTTGGACCACACAAACTTCCTAGTCTTTTCAACACCGAACTAACACTCAAAGAAGAAGTTAAGTACCTAGGAGTGATTCTTGATAGCAAATTGCTCTGGAACAGGCATCTTGACTACAAGCTTAACAAAAGCACAATCGCCCTATATCAATGCAAAAAAATGCTAGGAAAAACATGGGGGCTATCTCCAAAGATCATGCGATGGCTTTACACAGCGGTGATCAGACCAATGCTGACCTATGGCGCCCTGGTTTGGTGGACGAGAACTGAATTCTCGACCACAGTCTCCAGGCTCCAACGTTTCCAAAGGATGGCATGTTTCGCTATCACAGGCTGCATGAGGACAACCCCAACTGCAGCAATGGAGATAGCCCTTCAACTAACCCCTCTTGAGCTGTACATACAGCAGGAGGCAGCTTTAGCAGCCATCAGGCTTATGCACTTGGGCATATGGGGCAAGAATCACATAAGTCCCCACGCAGGCATCCTGGACCGGGTGATTGAGTATCAACCTCTCATCGCTGCCCCGTGTGATAGGACACCTAACAAACCTATGTTCAACAAGAGCTATAGCATACAAACAACAGAGGAATTAAGAGATCAGTCAGGAGTCAATGAAGTACGCATCTACACAGATGGCTCCAAAACTCAAAACGGCTCAGGGGCTGGCGTACACTCCCTAGACCTCAACATTAACTTTCACCTACCACTAGGCGAACACAGTTCGATATTCCAATGCGAGTGTGTCGCCCTAACACAAGCTGCAACAGCCGTAAAGCGTCTGAGGATTCACAGCCACGCAATCAGATTTGTAACTGATAGCCTGTCTGTGCTTAAAGCCCTAGAAAACAAACATACTAACAGTAAATTAATATTTGAATGTCACCTCGCCCTGGAGAGTATATCGCTGTCCAACAGTATTACCCTCCAGTGGATTAAGGGGCACAGTGGATCCCTGGGAAATGACGCCGCAGACGAACTTGCTAAGAGAGGGTCTGAGATGGCAGTGCTTGGCCCGTACCCACTCCTTCCCTTACCTTTCTCACAGTTCCGTACATGGGTTCGCCAGAGATCAACTGAACTCCATAACAGCAAATGGTCACGGTCTACAGACTGTAGACAGTCAAAAATGGCGATGCCAAGTCTACATCCGCGGCTAACAAAACGACTGCTTAGCCTAAGTAAAAATAACCTTAGAATAATAATAGGGACAATAACGGGCCATTGCCCCCTAAATAAACATCTTTTTACCATAGGCGCCACGGACAGCCCACTCTGCAGGGGCTGCTTTGATGCTGAAGAATCAGCCGCCCACGTCATCCTGGAATGCGAGGTCGTGGCTACTCAACGCAGACAAATCCTCGGAACGGTGAGGTCGCTCCGCGAAGCCTGTGAAGCTCCCAGGAAACTTCTGTGCTTCTGGGCGGAGCTAGGCTGGCTATCTTAGCCAGGACACCTACGCACAACGGACCGATTAAGAGTCTAAGTGCGGAAAACGGAGTCCCTACTCTACTCTACTCTACTCTAGGGTTTTCACAAAAACTTAAAAAAAATAATGCGCCAACGGCTTATGTATACACGAAGCAACTTTTATATGTGATTTTCTGCTACTGTGATGATATACGTTTTACGTTTTCACGAACATAGCATTTAAGAAGCCATAGTTTTACGAATTTATAGGTTTTATCTCCAAGTATAGGTTGACAGAGTGGTTGGTAGGTTGACTGGTAGAGAATATCTTTTTGCATGAAGTTTAAATAAATAAGTATAAAACGTTGTTTCCCAAGAAAATAGATCTAGAATTTTGCAAAGTGGCTGTACAAAAATATCAATTCCACAATATACGACGAAATCAACACATTCGCGCCAGCTTCTAACTTTGCCTATTTTGTTGGTCCTGCCTGTGATCTCAGTTGCTATCTGACGCATACTTCCTGTAGTCATCCCTTAATACTTTAGGGGATGAATTTTAATAATCTTTGTCTATTGCTCACTTTCGTTAATAAAAGAAACACTTGTGTAAAATATTATGCTTTTGGAACATAACATCACGCCAGTAATCCCTGAAGCGTTACGCAGAGGTGGGAGGAGTTATATTGAAGTCCCGTGTAATAGTGGGCGAGCCTATTGCCATCAATCGAGCACAAACCCAGATTCCGTGGCTGCTAAGTACTGAGAAATTGCTGATGGAAAAACCCACTAACAATATTAAAACAAAACCTAATATTATCAAATCTAAATTAATGGGTCAATCTCAAATCGAATCTTATATTGATTGATATTTACTTATTACTTAGACGCACTTTCACGGCAAAAATTGGCTATGTCAGCCACCAGAGAGCACACCAGCGATGCTCTTAATAGGCAGACTGATCCAAGTCGCTGTGGCCGAAATCGGTCGGGATCATATATATATATATATATACTTTATACTACACCTGCTTGGAAAGTACCTTGAACGGTAGAAAGTACGTCATTGCATATCGAACAAATATGCGGGGAGAAAACGCATCTGAGCGGGAGAGAATGGATTTTCATACACTTTTCTCTCCCGCTCAGATTCACTAACTGCAACAATTTCAATACAAATTTCAATTAGTAAAGATTTAGTTTTTTATTTTCCTCGTAGGTGTAGTATAAAGCACTATGTATCACTCGAGAGAAAGTGCGATTCCCGATCTCGGGTGTTTTAAAGCCCTCGCCTACGGCTCCGGGCTTTAAACGACACCCTCGACGGTAATCGGTCACTTTCTCCTCTCGGTGAACAATGTACTATATTCGTGTCACAAATTCACAATGGCCGATGCACCGTGTATGAATACGGTGGCTCATCTGACCTTTTATTTAATTAAAGGACGCGAAGTTTTCCCAGAGAGCCGCCTAGAGGGCTGATAAATTGATATGACGTCATGTGTGTGTGAATGCCAGCATCCTGTGGACCTGTTGTCATGCGTCCTATTGTGCGCAGTATCTCATACAAACACTCTTTGTAGCTTGGTTTTTGCTCGACTACACCGTAGCTGTGAGGGTTTATATCTTATTTTTTGTATTGTAGGGGAAAAAACCATAATTTATTAATTTTGATTATAAATCAGTCTGAAACGCTGTAGGTATGAGTGCGGTATGTTCAGATCATGTCATGACCAAACTAGTGAGCTGTTGTAAGTGTTGATACATCTGCATTTTTGAGGACCTAATACAGCTGCTTTAAGTGTACTCACCTACTGGTCCTAACTAATCCAAAAAAGTTCCATAGACTTTTATTTTTTAATAATATTTTATACTTACTAGAGACCTATTTCTCATGTATCGTACGTAGGTGCGTTTACCTACCATAAACTCACATACACAAAATGCCATACCTGGAACAACTATCTGTAAGGTATACAAATATTTGTTCCGTTCGGGGATCGAACCCGCGACAGCACCAATCGCTCAGCCAATGCGCGTACCGTGGTCGCATGTCGCCAAAATAGGAAATAAGTACACTATGTATTTCAGACATAGTTTCCTATAGCAAAAATTTATGAGAATGAGGTGTTGTCAAACTTGTTTTGAACCAAAATGGACCATAAGTCAAAATTGTGACGAGACAGGAAGTTGAATAAAGCGGACGCTAAAAATTCAGGGCGATTTTCCTGTAGTCTAGTTAGTAGTTACTGTTGTAGTCAAATAGTCTGTAGTCAAGTCATGTATTTTTCGTGGACGTGTTCATAGACAGATCTAGCACATTTGGTAAGGTCATCATTAATGCGTTTCGTCGAATGTTCTACTCTGACAGTCGTTGCAGTACTGTAACGACTGCCGTCAGAGACCTGAAAGTCTGACAACCAGTCTTACTAACGGGTATTAACTGGGTTGTGGAGGTCAAATAGGCAGTCTCTCCATGTAAAATTCTGGTACGAGTATTCAGCTGCATCCGGTTAGACTGGAAGCCGACCAAAACATAGTTGGGCAAAGGCTAGGCAGATGATGGTATGTTATTTAGGAAAAGTAATTATTTAGTTTGTATGATATTTAATGTTTAGTTTGTTAGTAATCGATCGTGCTTTATTTCCTAAGTTATTTTGTAGCCATTTTGAAATTACCTTTTCTCCTAGTCTTTCTTTTGTTTCATATTTTTATCAGTGGAAACTTGTAAATGGCCTTCAAATTCATGTCATTTTAAAATACTGTTTGTATTAGCTGTAATTTTCCTGAAATAGAGCAGCCTAAGAAATAAAATGAAAAGGTAATCCTCTATTAATAATGATAATTCATTATCATCTAGCGAAGGAGGTAGCGGAACGTGAGAGGGAAACATTCAGAACCTCTCATCCTAGACGCCGCCGCCGCCGCGGGAGACGCTCCGGGCGTCTGTGGCCACGTGATGGCCTCCGGCAGTCCGGCCACCGTAGCTCGCGTAGGCGCGGACCTGTGGACGGTGAGTTATGGCGCGCACCTCAAAGAGATGTCAGCATTGTTCGAAAGAGATACCGCGGCCCTGGACACAAAGGTCTAAGAAGGAACGTTTTTAGTAGTAGAAGCGTTGTCTGACACTCTTCCGCTCCACCCAGAGCAGGAGGAGTCATTTGATGATTTCACACACACCAACAAAAAAGGGATCATTATCATCTGCATCGTTCTTCTGCTCTTATCCCAATTTATTTGTGGTCGGTGACGGTGCGGCATGTCTAAGGTCCGTATTACAGAACGAAACTCAAGCACTGATCTCTGTTTAAAACTAGTTTTATGTCGAGTTTTTATTTTAGAACGTTCCTCAAGCATAGATTCATTGATTGTAGTTCAGCCGAGTATAGCTTTATTCTAGATCATTACTCAGTTGTAGATTATGGTTTAAGTAGAGATTGATCTATGATCACGCAAGTGTGGTCGACACCCCGCTTGAGCAGAAATTTCCTTGTCAGTGTCAAATTGTCGAATTGAAGTTTATATTTTATTACAAACAAAATTGCTGATTGCTGTTCTGGAATAAGACTGATCCTCAAGTACAGATTCTATGTTTAAACTATGATTGGGCGATTTAAGATCAAACTGGACTTGAGTTTCGTTCTGTAATACGGACCTTATTGTGTCAGGATTATTCGAATAATATCCTGTGTGCCTAATTGCAAGTCTATACCCCAAATTATTTGGTTTCGGTGAAGAAAAACTTCGTGAGGAAACCAAGATGCCTGAGCATGACCAATATAAAATAAATGAAACACGTATAATATGATGTTCACGACTCAGTTACTGAGTAACTTTTATCCTTTGCAAAGACTGGTTGTCTATCAGTACTTCTGGATTCTGGATCAATACACAACGGAATAAACTTTTTAAAGCAAAATTGTACTAGTGAACACGTTTTGTTTACTTAGTAATCGGCATGGTACCGAAAGGAACACTTACAAAAGGTTTATTTAGTGCATTGAGGGTTTTTATATAATCAATGATTTAGTGCTAAGCATCAGATCAATCGAACAAGCATTTACAAATAATTAAGTATATTTGGGCGGATTAAATCGACGTTGCATGTCATTTTCCTGTTTGGTTCTACGAAGTTCCTAAAAAACCGACTATTTTGGATTGCATCATCCTATTACCCTTGTGAGTCCTTTGGTGTCGTTGTAAAACGTTTTCTTGTTCCATTCTCCCCTTTTAGACGTCATGGCATCAACTTTTTCATATCATTGAAAGAAGGACCTCAGACAATCCATTCGTTTTTTACTTGGCTAAATTATCTTTTTTACTCTTGTTTTAAAAGTAAGTACTAAAAATGTAGTTTTTTTATTATATTAAGTACCTATATTAAATGGGCTTGCTCTTGACTTCAATCTTGCCCTAAGGGCAGAGATGATGTCGACGATGGAACGAGCTTACCCAGAAGAGGGTTATATGAACTCTGAAAAACCGACGCAGGCAGGGAATTCCACTCCTTGGCTGTGCGCATAATAAAGGACTTAGCAAAGCGCTTCGTTCGAATGAGTGGAACGTCGACTAGGTATCGGTAGTGAAGAGAGAAACAAAAAATAGGTATATAAACTCACGCTTTTTCCCATAAGGGTTGGTAAGTAGAAAATACGAACGTCACCTGCTACCTACGCGGAAAAAGGTGTGAGTTTATGTACCTACATAAACTCACACCACGTGCGTCGTGCGTACCTACGCACGACGGGATATCAAGCTACAGGGTGTAAACGAGGCTTCGTTTAATGTAGTAGGTACTAGCGACCCGACCCGACTTCGCACGGAAGCATAATTCTACACATAAACCTTCCTGTTGAATCACTCTATCTATTGAAAAAACCCGCAACAAAATCCGTTGCGCAGTTCTAAAGATCCAAGCATACATAGGGACAGACAGCGGGAAGCGACTTGGTTTTTACTATGTAGTGCATGAGTAGTGATAGTGATTTCCGATCAATGAGAGAATATCCGCATAAACTGGTACTGTATATGTTGATTGGTCTTCGTGGGTACGTGGTATATTTTACAGCTATGATGATTATGGTAAAGAAAGAAAGTTGCGAGTTTGAATGGTACGGTATGGGCGGTATGGTTTGGTGGTGGTTGGTGGTTTGGAGTACCTTTAAGAGTAGAGAAAGACCAAAGAAACGAAAATGGGTAAACTGTGTAAACGATGCTACGGCAAGAAAGGAGGTTTTCTCATGAGATGACGAGTAATAGAGAAGTATGGTAGAACAAGACATGCTGCACCAACCACTAATGAATTGGGATAAGGGCAAGAGAACGATGATGATGGTAAAAACATTACAAATTTTTTAACAAAAAATAAAACCGACTTCAAAAAAAGAACACAAAAAAGTCAAAAAAAGTTTTTATTTTTCAATTTTTAGTGGTTCACATGTTCATGGGTCATAATGTGGACAATCTTGTTTTTTTTTTTGAGTTTTGTTGATTTTTCTAAAACCGCTTGTCCGATTTCGATAAAAAAAAATAAAACCGACTTCGACAAAAATAAAACACAAAAAAGTGAAAAATAAAAAATCTGCTTCAGAAGTCGGTGACTTTTGTTTGTTTGATTTCATGTTTTTGCCACCGACTTCTGAAGCTGATTTTTTATTTTTCACTTTTTTGTGTTTTATTTTTGTCGAAGTCGGTTTTATTTTTTGTAAAAAACGTTTTTATTTTTCACTTTTTAGTGGTTCACATGTGCTTACCCCTTCACAACGTACCGGCGTGATGTTATGTTATGAACTGGTGTAAACAATAGACAGTCATGAGATTTCAGCAATCCCAGTCCATTTACTATCATTAATTGAGGAGTTCCGTTGCCTATCTCCGAAGTTCTTCATCACCTTTGTAGTGAGTACAGGCGTGATATAATGTTGTGTGATGGCGTAAACAATGCTTAGATATGCTATAGCAACAATCGCGGTTAATCTGCTGTTATTTATTGAAGAGTTCCCCCGATTTCTACAAGATCCCATCATCAGATATTGAAATGGTGAAAATGGGACCACACGGGAAGCACCAGCTTTCAAATGAAAAAAGAATCATGAAAATCAGTTCACCCAGTCGCAAGTTATGAGCGAACAAACATAAAAAAAAAAAAAAAAAACAGTCGAATTGATAACCTCCTCCTTTTTTTGAAGTCGGTTAAAAATATAAATTATGGGACCATTTGGGAAGTATACCCTTTCCAACAAAAAAATATTTTTTCAAATCGGTTAGCAAGTGACGGAGTTATGCCCGAACAATAAAAAAAATATATAAATATAAACATCCGAATTGACCTCCTTCTTTTTTTTAGAAGTCGGTTAAAAAGTAGACATTGGTTTTGTTTGAAGTTCTACTGTTTAAATTTTACGTGGGTATTGTAACGGTTAGCGGGTGGACTACGTAAGATGACGTCATTTGCCATTGAGGACTACGTAGCGTCTTGTTGTATTGTGTTAAACGCTTATATATCGAGGAAAGGTCAAACTTGAATTAACATGATTAAATAGTCTTTATTTGATTGCGTGGTGGGCATTTATGAGACCTGATGTTTTCTATTCTACACCCTCCAGTAATTTTCAGAAAGCAATAATCAATAGAATCTGAGACGTAATGCGACTAACTATTGTCTTCATCATGATATACTCGTAAGTTTACAAAATTTGTTATTGCAGGTAAGGCGGATTTTATGAATACTGAAACCAGGGTGTATCTAAGGGCCCTCGCCCACGGCGACGTTTTGTCTTTCTTTCTGTTTTGACGCGGGTGAGTTTTGAGGGCGAGGGCTAATTGTAGCTAGCAACCGCATCGGGACTGTATCGATGCGAACGCGCGACAGTATCGCTACAAAAGGTAGCCTTTGGTTTTTAGTTTTTGATTATTTTCCCAGGCTGCTACATACCTATGTGCATATCATTGCATGCTATTTCACCGAGATATCCGATTAAACGTTACACGAACCTGTAACATAACCTAACATTACATCTCGCCTGAATTCGCCTGTAGAGGTGACCCCAATAAATACATAGTACAGTACACCCATAAATCGCCAGTTATGTTTAAGTCCCATGTAGTATGGGGCGAGCCTATTGCCATCAACCGTGCACAAATCCAGACCGGCTACTTTTGAAAATTCGTAATGGAAAAGCACAATAACACTTTATCTGGCCCGGGAATCGAACTCAGGACGTCACGTTCAGCAGCCATGCTTGCAACTGGACAAAAAAAGTTCGAAAAGTTCGAAACAGTAGTCAATCAGCCTGAAACTTTATTCATATTAATAGTTGGTGTTTTAAAGTGGCTACCCGGTGACACAAATTCACTAGTTAGATGATGTTGATGTTGATGTTCCTATTAAAGCTAACTTAATACAAGATTCAAGGAGGTAACTTTGGCAATGATTCTCGCCCAAATCTTCTCTAATAAATAAAGAGAGAAGTCCTGACTGACTGACTGACTCATCAACGCCCAGCCCAAACCCTTGAACCTAGAAAGCTGAAATTTTGCACAGAGGTTCCTTTTATAATGTAGACAAGGAATAAGGAAGGATTTTTCGAAATTCAACCCCTAAGGTATTTAAATAGGGGATGAAATTTTGTATGGAAAATCGTCATTTTCACGCGGGCGAAGCCGCTGGCAAAAGCTATCAGTAATAAAATGGGTAGGGTTTTTTTTCTTAGAAAGGGAAATTTTTATCGGTAAACTTGTGAGTGTTAAATTAAAACGCATCCGGTCTGATTCTCGCCCAATAACCACGCTTTCACACAAACACAAACAAACGCAAGCGTGTACCTATTTCATATTTTTTTAATCCTTGGGTTCTTTGTGAAACTGAAACACTATGTGAAACAATTGATTTTGTGTGTTTTATGACAATATCCTGATCATTGTTAATGCATCATTGTTTCTTGCTTTGTATTTTCACCTAAATTTCGTCTTAAAAGTTTTACGAGCCTGAAATATCATTCACAATGTTAGTGTTTTGAAATGCCCGCTACCCGGTGACACAAATCCACTTATTACTATACAGCTAACTAAATATACCTATAGGTAGTTGCGTAGCAATACTTGCAGTTTAGTTTATCAACGGGTCAAAACGACGATTTTGTTTTCAATGTATAAATAGGTCAACCGTTTTGGTTATTTTTATAGAAAGAGGACATCGCCTCACCTTTGGTCTGATATTAAGTACTGAGATTCTCTTATTCGTTGAATTTAACAGAACGTATCATCACGCCTGTAATCCTAGAGAAGAAGGGTTAGGCAGAGTTGTATTCATTAGTAAAGGAAATTCCTGATGGAAACATCTAATAACACTTTAAACTTTACTCGGGAATAGAACCCAGGGCCTCATGTTCAGCAGTCGCCACCAAAGATCAACGAGACCAACGAGTTTTCCAATTTCGTATCATATATTACAGCATAAGGGTGTAGCCCGTCGGGTCTGTGGATCCCGTCGGGGCTGTGGATTATCGAAAGGTTAACGCGGCTCCGACACAAGGGCGAAGAAGGAACATGGGTTTGGTTTTTAGTCAGAAGAAGTCTGACACTCCCCTTCGCTCTGCCCAAGAGCGTTATTCGATGATTTTCTAACCACCAACAAAAAAAAAAGGGTGTAAAGTAGAGATCCCAAACGAAGCCGAGAGGCACTTGTCCTTCCCTTGATTGCAATAGTTCTGGAACATTTTCGTTACGGAGATATTGAAGATGTGAGTCCCAACTTTTCACACGTTTTTATTAAAATATCTACAGGTTTTAAATGTTACAATTTTAATTTACATAGGTACCTCTACGATGCAGCCAGTATACTATTAAATGCGTGATATTTCACAACTATTTCCAGGTTTGACCAATACTCTCTGAAAACTCTATTTAAGTCGCGAGTAAATAGGCTTCTTCTGGGTAAGCTCGTTCCATCGTCGACCTCATCTCTGCCCTTAGGGCAAGATTGAGGTCAAGAGTAAGCCCATATAAAATAATAAAAAAAAAAAAAAAAAAACGGATACCGCAAACTTGTATAAGTAAAAACTGTGATTCTTGACAACTAAAATAAATTTTCATAATTAATTTATTGCACAGTGTTACGAGTGGCTTTGCGAAAGGTCCGTCTACACCCTGTAAGTTTATGAAGAATGTCTAAATGCATAAATTACCACCCCTTCATAAAGGTGAATAAGCACCAACAAACAAAGCAGTAGGTAGGTACCTACACTGCTATTTTCTTCAATGTTTATGGAATGCATGGTAAAAGATAGGCCGACTTTCCCGTGCTGACGTTATCTTAGACTTTTGTTCTATAATGTTATATTATGAAGTCTTAAATTGAAAACCGTTTTTTTTTTTTGGGACTTGCCTGCAACACTATTCCCAAACCACTGTAACTCCTGTTAGCCAGAATCAACAGTGGCGACCACAAGAAAAGCGCCGAGACAATGAAGCTCGACGAAGTCCCAGAGAAATGATTTAACTGTCTTGGATCCCGCAACGAAATTAATCAGAAAAGAATAGCGGAGGAGTAGGAAAAAACCTAATTTCCACTTCCCTCCATATCAGCAGGAGACAGAACAGAACAAGGCCAATAGGCACACAGGGACGTATACAACTGGGATAAGCCCAGTTGCCTAGCACCACGGGTATTATTGAATTGGTATTATTATTAAACCGTTATTATTGCATATCATCACGCCTGCTATCCCCGAAGACTTAGGCAGAGGTGTACTTAATAGAAAACCCACGTTTCGTTAGTTTTGTTTAAGTCCCGTCTAGAGCCTGCTACTGAGCAAACCCAAAAACACTTTTCCCGACCCGGGAATCGAAACCAGCACCTCATGCTAAGCAGTCGCGCTTACGACCATCGAGGAAATCAGTTAATATTGAATAGTTTCCTAAAAGTTCCTGAAACAAAAAGCAAACAAGAAATGACTCTTTTTTATCCCACCCTAGGATAGCTCCACACGTTATCTTATACTATGACGCAGACTCTACGTCGGTAACCAAACTTGCTCAAAATAATAATATTTCAACACGATTGCACAAGTGAGATAGGTGCGCACTGATCTATCACGTGACCTTCACGTGCAGTGTGCACGTAGATAGAGAATTAAGACGATGACAATAGCTATTGACTTCTGATGTTTCAGTATTTTTGGACACGCCCACAATTTTTCCGATACCCTAGCGCCATACTACCAAGTAAGAAACAAATAGTCCAGGATCCGCGGTCCATTTTTGCACTTGATTACTATCAAGCTAATTTTGATGAGACGGCGAGACGCCCAACAATTTCCTGCACGAAACTCTCGAATTCTCGATTGTGGTATATAAGTAATAGGGGTAGCAGGGATAAAATATGTTGGTTTGATGATTCTCAAAAGTGTTAAGTACAAACACTTTTGAGAATCATCAGCTGGGTTTTTTTTTGTTAAATCTGATGATAATTATCTAAATTATTTGAAAAAATATTTGTCCTACAAAATGTATGGTTTGATCAAAGAGTCCCCTTCCTTCCAATATGTATCGATAACGAAGTCATTAAAAATGATTACTTACTAACTGGGTTTTGGGGATTGGATATTTTCTATTAAACCCACTCTTTACAAGTTGCCTACAAGATTCTAAAAATTATATTAAGTGTTTGGCACTTACTCCACGCACCATCAATACTCCTGTACATCATAAACAACAGGCTAATACACTTTCTGGAGCCACAAATTCCAGAAGAGCAAGCAGGTTTTGTTAAAGGCAAAGACACGCGGGAACAAATCCTGAACGTTCGCCAAATTATAGAGAAAAGCCGGGAATTTAACAGCCCTGTATTGATATGTTTCATAGATTATACCAAAGCATTTGATTGCGTGGAGTGGGGCAAGCTGTGGGGGGTTCTTAAAGACATGGGAACGCCTCAACATCTTATTGACATAGTCCGATGCCTCTACCTACACATCAACAACCGCTCTTTCGTCAAAATAGACACCGACTGTTCAAATGCGTTAGGCAGGGATGCATCCTCTCACCTCTGCTCTTCAATATGTATGAAGAGTAATATCATTCAAGACTCTTTAGGGCTGGGACAAGGGGTTTACTGTTGGTGGAAAGTGGATTTCCAATCTGAGGTACACTGATGACACCGTTCTCCTTGCTACAACATTTGGCAACATGAAAGAGTTACGGCACAGATTGGAAGTGGAAAGTGGCAAAGTAGTCTTTGCAATAAATATGCAGAAAACCAAGCTTATGGTGGTAGATCGTGCGGGAAAGCTATCGGGCGCCTATAACATCTAAGGCATCTATACTGTGGGTGGACAGCTTCGATTAACTGGGCTCCAATATAAGTAATGAAGGTAGCTGCGTCACAGAAATAAAACGGCGGATAGCCATGGCTAAAGATGCTATTACGCCCCCGGAACATCTGGGAAAAACGTGGTATAAGTTTTAAAACGAAGGCCCGTTTGGTCAGAGCACTAGTTTTCCTGATTTTCCTCCATAGAGTTAATAATAATAATATTTATTTATTTTCAGGCTACTTTGGCCCATAGATAAATACCTTACAGACTAACATACATACGATATAATTGACAGCTTGTGTTAGTAAACAAAACCTTAAAACTATATTAGTATCACTACACTTGCACTACGTCACTGTGCGATCATGTGGCACTTGCCCGCGGAAGCGTCGAAACACCACCCCCTGGGGCCAAAAGTCCTCTTCCAAGACGAGGTGCAGGTAGCATGTCGGTACTCGCACCACAAACGCCTTAAAGTTGACGTTGCGGCGCGACTCGAGCGGCTGCACTCTCGCCACGTACTTGACCTTCTGGCGCACGTACTCCACGATGACCTCCGTCGTAGTGGTGTAATGTAGACGGGAGAGGTACAAAGGAGTGTTCGGCTTTGCGGCACGAATATGCACATTGGGCTCCGATGGAGCCGTGCCGCAGCGGTTCTTGATGGTTCGCTGACGGCGCTTCCTCCTCAACACCGTCACGAAACCATCATCAGCCTGGATCGGTTCCTTTTCAGGCACAGGCTTCTCGGAAGGAGCATTTTTCCCCACAAGTTAAGACATGGACAATCCAAATAAGAGTAAGACAGAGGATAGACGCATTCGAAATGTGGTGTTTTAGGCGGATTCTCCGAATTCCATGGACGGCCAAACGCACAAATGTGTCTATCCTTTACCAACTCGATATCAAGACTCGATTGTCAACAGTTTGCCTACAGCGTATTTTGTCTTATTTCGGCCACATAATGCAAAGAGGAGATAGCAGCCTTGAAAAGCTGGTCATTGTTGGCAATACCGAAGGCAAGCGACCGCGAGGCCGGTCGCCATTTTACAAATTTGGAAGTGTCTGTCTTCCAAACGATTGGCTTTGAGAAAAAATTGTTTGTGGAACCTCAATGTCATTTTTAAAGACCTGTCTAATGTCTATAGACACCCCACACGTAGGTATAGGTTTGATGAAAAAAAAAATATAGTTTCAGTTCCATGTATGGGGCGACCCCCTAAATCCTTTTTTTTATTTTTGTATAAAAATCGTAAAGCGGTTCACAGAATACTTGTAGAGTTTCAACTGTGTAGTCTCAATAGTTTCCGAATGAAGTGGCTGTGACATACGGGTGGACAGACGGACAAACAGACATGACGAATCTATAAGGGTTCCGTTTTTTGCCATTCGGCTACGGACCCCTAAAAACAGCTGGTTTGTAGTAATTTTTGATGAGCTCGTTATCAATACATGTTGGATTTAGATAATGATCATCAGATAAAAATAAAATAGTTAGTAATAGATTTTTGAAAATCATCAAATAAATAATTATAATAATATATAATCAATATATATTTTATCCCTGCTGCCCCTATTACCTACTACAATCGAGAGTTTTCGTATAGGGTAATGTTGGCGTCTCATCAAAATGCAACTGCTCACGGAAAATTAGCTTGATAGTAATCAAGTGAAAAAATGTACCGTGGATCTTGGACTAACATTGTGACGCGGTCAATAATAATTTATAGATGAACGGATAGCTGTCAGTGGGGCGCAAAGTGACATACGTCCGTCTAGCACCGCGCCTAAGCGCTCACTGTCGGATTGCTTAGGTAAGAAAGAGAGCGCGATGACGCAACGCTCGAACTTCTTACAAACCATATAATGATTAATTACATCAAAATAATTTATTAAATAATCAAAAATTAAAAACAACCAAATTTTGTATTTAAATATGGTACGTTATTGTTATAAATTTTACCAACTTACGTTGATCAGTAATACAGATATTTTTGTTGGAAGATCATTTTAAGAGGTTAGTTTACCATTTTTTTGTATCGAGAAAACTTTTCAAAAACGTGTTTTGAAAACAACGAAATTATCAGAAATATGTTCAAGATTAACATATATTTTTTCCGCCGTGTCAAACTGTATAGATTTGGCTAAAAAATTGTTCAATACAAGCCTATTTGGCTCTTGTCAGCGCCTTAAGTTTTGTAACAATATTTTTAACTTAAAAGAAAGTCCATGGAGTTTCTTGCCCATTTTCTCCATAGAGTTCTAAGCTTGGATAAACAACTAAGTACATACAGTACTTTCACAAGTTATTATGCCTTGTGACTGTGATTGCCAGTTCGCTATTTTGTTTTTTGGAAGTGTCTACTTCTCATTCAGTAGTAGAATTACAAGTGGACTGTTACAGGCGTTAATGTCTATCTATCTATCTATTTAAATAAAAAAAAAAGTCCTGACTGACTGACTCATCAACGCCTGGCCCAATCCCTTGGACCTAGAAAGCTGAAATTTTGCACAGAGGTTCCCTTTATAATGTAGACAAGGAATAAGGAAGGTTATTAGAAATTCAACCCCTAAGGGAGTTAAATAGGGGATAAAAGTTTGTATGGAAAATTTATAAAACGTTGCCCCACACTAGGAATTTCTCCTGTATCGTGGGTGCGTTCACAAACATTTAAACTCACATACACAAATACCCAGACCCGGAACAACTATCTGTAGGTCTTACAAATATTTGTTCCGTACGGGGATCGAACCCGCGACACGCAACGCGGCAGTCCATTGCTTGAGCCACTGCGCCAACCGTGTCGTCGTCATTTTCATGCGGGCGAAGCCGCTGGCAAAAGCTAGTTTGAAATAAATGTTTAGAGTTTGAGTTTTATCAACTCAAAATACTGAAATACCTTCAAACTCTACGAACATGAAAAAAGTATCACTTACAAAAGAATTCAATTACCTAGAGTATTTTGGCCCGGAGCAGAATTTAATTTGCTATAATTATTCTTCTTCTTCTTCCTGCCCTTATCCCATGTCACCTGGGGTCGGCGCAACACGTTGTTTCCGTCCATTCTGCCCTGTTAGTCGTCACGTTATCATTTATTCCTTTTTCCTTCATATATAATTTGCTATAATTATTGTGAATAAAAAAACTTTTTTAAGGGATTACGATTGCGAAATATCGTGATAACAAAAAATGCTCAACTCTTAGAAACTCACTCAAAGAAAATTAAAATAAATTGTATTCCCCTGGTACGTCAGTTTATTCAAATTGTATATTATTACAAATCAAACCCCGAAGCATGTACTTTTGAATAAAAAAATAAAAAACCAAAAGTGCAGTTACAGTCCTAATTTCCTAAGGCATTTAGCTTAGCTTAAGCATTTTGCGTAGATATCTAAAACTCCACACTCTTTTAAGTCAAAATATTGTGTTCTAGTACATGCAAGTAAGTGCAAGCAAACGCCCGTGACGAGAACACATCAGAGTCATGTCAGGTTCACGGTCGTCGGCGTATGACAGAGTCATAAGAATCCGTGCAGGTATTTTGATCCTAAAGCTTTTTGTTTTAATTAGCCTATTCTTTCCTATTGCTGGGCCTCCCCCATTCCTTCAGAACTCTCCCGGTGTGCCTTCTGTGGCCAATTAGTCAGGAACGAGTCTAAATCGTCACGCCAGTGTTTCTTGAGCCTGCCTCGGTGACGACGACCGTCATCAGCCACTGTGTGACGATTCTGGCCATCTGTCCTGACCCTGCCAGTCCCACAACGGCACGGTTGGCGCAGTGGCTGAGAGATTGGACTGCTGCGCTGGGTGTCGCGGGTTCGATCCCCGCACGGAACAAATATTTGTATGGCCTACAGATAGTTGTTTCGGGTCTGGGTGTGTTTGTGTATGTGAGTTTAAATGTTTGTGAACGCAACGCACCCACGATACAGGAGAAATTCCTAGTGTGTGCCAACGTTTCATTAAAAAAAAAAAACTTATCCCTCGTAGACTTTTCGCCAACAGCGATGGGCGATGCATGTCTTGGAGCGTTTTGTTGTGTTACGTATTCGATCGGTGATTTTGATGTATAAAATGCTGCCAGCGCTCTTTGGCAAACCTTGAGTTTGAACTTCTGAGTCTCCGTCAAAGACCAAGTCTGTGCGCTATAGGTTAGGATAGGCAGGATACAAAATACACATGTCGACGAGCTTACGCTTAAGTTACTCTCTAGGAAGGTCACCCTCCTTCATAAACGCCTTCATGTACCAGTAGCTCCTCTAGGCACTTTCAACGCGACGGTCGCTGCAGTTGATCTGCATAAGTACCAAAAAGAACAATACATATCGTCTGCAAAACGAACGTTTGATAACAATTTATCACCGATCGGAATGTCTTATCCGGTGTCCATGTGTCAGTAAGATTTTTAAATATACTTCTTCGAGGGTGTTGGTGAATAGTAAGTACTTAGGTAAGGAGAGAGCGGGTCAACCTGTATTACTAAAAAAAAAAAAACCTACAGAACCTAATTTTACATTAGCCGAGCTATTATTGACAGTGCAACTTGGTTAACTGGGACCTGGATAAGTGAGAAAACTCTAAAACTGGAACTCATGCTGAGGTCCCATGAGACAGATTTGGATATCTGAGACACTGGGTAAGTGGAATACCTCTATAAGTGAGACAAATTTTCAGGCCCCTTGATGTCTCACTTAACCAGGTTTCACTTTTTAAACAGTTCTAACCGGCCACCGTTTTATTGAGTAGTAAACAAAAAGTTTGAATTTGCGAAGAGATGGTAGGACACAGTCATCTAAATATGAGTTGTGGTCGTTGTGGAGGTAGAATATTTAATCTATTTGCAGACAGGCAGTCGTTCCATGTAAAATATTAATATTCAGCTACATCCGGTAAGACTGGCAGCCGACCCCAACATGAATAAGAAAAAAAAATACCTACAGTCGAATTGATAACCTCCTCCTTTTTTTGAAGTCGGTTAAAAACTATTCAGATGACGATGTAGAAGATGTCTTCTTCCTTGTTAACCCTTAGGAATGAATCAAATCAATGTCCGTGTATTATTGCTATTTTCTTTATTTATTCATCTTCTTTTCCCAACTACGTTAGGGCTCGTTTACGGAGACGCGGGGCGTCGCGCGGCGCATGCAGGTGGTTCGTGTCGTACTTTTTTATTAATTTACGGAGAGACGGATCCACTGCAACAAGCGTTGCATTTTAAACTAACGAGCGAAAAATCGCTTCTCGTAAAATCGACGTATGAAATCGTTAACTTTTTTATACATCGCCAATGCGTTTGAAATAAAAAGCAGCACGCACCGCGCGACGCCCCGCCTGTACGTAAACATGCACTTAGGGTCCGCGTCCAATCTAACCGGATGCAGCTGAATACTAGTATTTTACATGAAGCGACTGTCTATCTGACCTCTGACTAGTTAGTACTAGGTAATTTACGATAACCTTTGGAAACACTGGTTGTCAGACGTTTAGGCCCACTGTCTACCTGTAACAACTGCCAATGATCCATAAATAAGTATGGCAGCCGGGGCCAAAGGATTAACGTGTTTTCCGAGGCACATAATAAGTATCATTGTTCTTATTGTTTGCCGCCTTGTCTATATAATTCTCAGTCTGTGATTGTTCGCAGTGCACGTTCGTACAGGCTGCGCGGATGTATTCGTTTCCTGCTCAGTGTAAACGAGGCAATTTCGCACACCCATCCGTTAAGTGATCCAGGTTATGCAACAATGTAGCGTCAATAATAACGGACGATATACTCGCAGTACTCGGTTTCACAATGTTTGGTAATTATATTGGAAACAAATTGTTATTTAAACTTTGTATGATTCATAGGACTGAAGAATTTGTGAGTGATTAATCACTTAATCAGTCATTAATAACTTCGCAATGAGGAGGTGGTGACGAATAGCTATACAGGAGAAGGAAAACCAAATAGTTTTTCGTCAAAAGCAAAAAAAATAACGACCCAATTATAAGGATATAAAAACTTTGCTCTGAGTTTGGTTTCAATTTATTTATAGTTCTCCGCCTTTATTATATGACTGTAGTTATTGATAGCTGGAAAGCTAAATGCAAAAACGAGTGGAGCGACCTCGTGCATTTTAGTATCCGACGGTTCTGCCTGGGAAAAGTTAAGTTCTTTTGGGAAAAGTTAAGTTCCTTTGGGAAAAGTTAAGTTCCTTTGGGAATTTGGGAAAATTGGTAAAATTTTACAGTTTCGGGTATCTCGATGTGTATATATTTGTACTGAACGATAGGCGCCTGTGGCATTATTATAAGGTGATAATAGGGCCCAGTGATGGCGGCTGGGTTCTCAAACCCAGGCAGGAATTCTTTTTTCTATTGCCGACATTGTCCCACTGCTGGGTAAAAGCTTCTCCCATAGCTTTCCACTCTTCCCTCTGTGCGGGTTTCCCTGTCCAATTTGCCAAAAACGCCTCTAGGTCGTCACGCCAGCGTTTTCGAGGCCTCCCTCGGCGACGACGCCCGTCTTCTGGCACCCACTGCGTGACAACTCTGGCCCATCGGTCTTGATGCATCCTACAGACATGGCCCACCCAATCCCACTTCAAGCCAACAGTCTTATTGCCCACATCAGCGATTTGCAGGCAGCCAGGCAGGCATTACTTTGCGTAATTTATTTCATCACCACTGCGCTCAAAGCGGTGAAAGAAAACATCGCGAGGAAACCGGCATGACTTGGAATCAAAAAAATCGAAGACATGCATGTGACATTTACCAATCCGCACTGGGCCCGCGTGGTGGATTATAGCCCGTTCCTCTCCTAAAGAGGAGGCCTGAGTCCCTGCAGAGAACACATTATAGGCATAAGATGATTTATTTATTTACTAGCTTTTGCCAGCGGCTTCGCCCGCGTGAAAATGTCGATTTTCCATACAAACTTTCATCCCCTATTTAAATCCCGTAGGGGTTGAATTTCGAAAAATCCTTCCTTATTCCTTGTCTACATTATAAAGGGAACATCTGTGCAAAATTTCAGCTTTCTAGGTCCAAGGGTTTGGGCTGGGCGTTGATGAGTCAGTCAGTCAGTCAGTCAGTCAGGACTTCTCTCTTTATTTATAAAATAGATTTATAGCTTCACAGCATAGGATAATATAAAAGGAAAACTCCTGAGTGACGCGAGACATCGGGAGATCTAATAATATGTGATACGTAACCTTCAGTAGCCAGTCGAGTGTATGACTGCATGCGAGTGACAATGCCAAATATTTATAGATTTTATAGCGATTTACTTATAGTAAGTATCGATTAGAAGTTTGGATACCAACTGAAAGGTTTTGCTAAAAGCATCATCAGACGACCTCCTTCTTTTTTTAGAAGTCGGTTAAAAACTAGCTATTGCCAGCGGCTTCTCACGCGTGAAAATGTCGATTTTCCATACAAACTTTCATCCCCTATTTAACTCCCTTAGGGGTTGAATTTCGGAAAATTCTTCCTTATTCCTTGTCTACATTATAAAGGGAACCTCTGTGCAAAATTTCAGCTTTCTAGGTCCAAGGGTTTGGGCTGGGCGTTGATGAGTCAGTCAGTCAGTCAGGACTTCTCTTTTTATTTACCTATATATAGATAGAAGATATATAGCTAATCCTAGACCTAATTTTACCCAGTTCCTTTGGATGGGACACTCTACCAACAATCATTTTCAGGATGCTGTTCTGAGTGCTACTCAAACGTTGCAGTAGGGAAGCCACTTTCTTACGCTTGATGGCGTGAAAGCCACGAGCTTCAACAAACATTCCCGACATTCCACTTTATAAAGATAGGTACTAGAAGGTATTAGATAAAATGTTCTACTTTCGCTCGTTGTTACAGGACCTATACGACGTTTCGATGTGTATGTGTGAGGGAAAAAAACTTTTTTTTATTGGTAGCATTATATTATATTTCGGGCTATTTCTTTAATTATATAGTATTAATTTCTTTAACCTATTTGCTATTCCAGACTAAAATTATTCTGTGTGAAAATGCATCCAGGTCTTTTCTGCCGTTCTGGCGTGATTGAGTACCTAGCAAACATCCGTCAATGCAAACTTTCGCATTCTGCTGCTTTTTCTTTTTCTGGGGTCGGAGTTTGTATGCCACCCACGGGACTGACTGACTTGGCTTAAATGCCATCGAGAATCATCTCTCAGGCATGTTGGATTCACTGAAGGGTTGACGTCTGCCGGGACTGCGGGTTGTTCGAAAGACATCTCTTTTAGTCAGTAGAAGTCTGGCGCTCTTGAGGAGCTCGTGGCTTAATAAGAACTGCCACTCAGGACGATCTTTAGGTAAAGCTGTGCTGGCCTAGGTCGGTCTGTGGATGGGTAACCGCCCGACATACCGAGTTTCCTCCGTGCCTCGGAAAGCACGTTAAGCTGTTGGTCCCGGCTGCCATATATATAGATCTTTGGCAGTCGTTACAGGTAGTCAGTGAGTGACCTGAAATTCTGACATCCAGTCTTACCAAAGGGTATTGTATTACCTAGTATTAACTGGGTTGTGGAGGTCAGATAGGCAGTCGCTCCATGTAAAATACTAGTATTCAGCTGCATCCGGTTAGACTGGAGGCCGACCCCAATATAGTTGGGAAAAGGCTAGGCAGATGATGAAGTCTGACGCTCTTGGCGGAGCGGAATACCATCCGCTCCACCCACACCGGGATGAATGAATCAAAAGGGCTTTTTTTGGTGGGTGGAAAATCATCAAATTAATGATTTTCCACCCACCAAAAAAAAGCCCTTTCGGATTCCTACTATGACTTCGCAGTCTGTCGGCCACACCATTAGACTATGGTATTTATAATATTAATATAGAGTTTAGATTTCACAATAAACAGCCAAGAACTGCTTAATCGCTTCCTGGAAACCAATACTTGGAATATTGATTAATACTTGGGATTACCCCGGTTTCAATAGATATCTTCATCAAAGGCGACTCCGTTCGGCTATAAGGTGTAAAGGGACATAACCAACATGGAACAGAAGTTCGGAAGCCGGGAGAGTTGGAAAGGAATGTGGGAGGCCTTTTCCCAGCAGTAGGGCAGAACAGGCTAGTTAAATAAATGATCGGAAATTAAAACTGGTTTCATGTTTCTAATTTCATAATTGAGGAGTTGCTAATGTTGCTATATATGTTGCTAAGCCTTATTGAACAACGGAAAAATATTTACAATTAAAAAAAACTCTTCACACTTTTGTTTTTAAACCGGCTATTAAGTTAAAAAGGAGAATGACCTAAAGTGGTCCAAATGTCCACCACTAACGAAACCTCTTTTACCATATAGTTCGAGCTAAACTAGTTTAAAAAAAAAATATGGGACAACAAAAAATAACCTGTACCTAAGTAAAAAGTTATGACCATTTGAAAGATACAATAGCTTATTTTATTTTGCATAGAACCCTATAGTGGAGTGCCGTAAGACGTAAATATTGTAAAATCTCGGAATCCAGGACCGGTCAATGAATCTTCATAAAAACTATTGGACTGTATTGCTAAAAGCCCAAATAAAAAAGTAAAAAAAAAAAATTACGCGCTCGTCATTTTTTTTTTTTTAGTAGCACTATGTACTGAAAAACTAGCTTGTGCCAGCGGCTTAACCCGCTACAACTCAAAAATTATCCCACGAAAAGATAAAATCGGGATAAAAACTATCCTATGTGTTAATCCAGGTTATGAACTATCTGTACACCAAATTTTATCCAAATTCGTTCAGTAATTTTTGCGTGTAAGAGTAACAAACATACACCCTCACAAACTTTCGCCTCTATGATATTACTAGCTGTTGCCAGCGGCTTCATCCGCTACAACTCTAAAATTATCCCACGTGAAGATAAAATCGGGATAAAAACCTAATCCTATGTGTTAATACAAGGTGTCAGCTAACTCCATACCAAATTTTATTAAAATCGCTCCAGCCGTTCAGACGGGAAGAAGTAACAAACATACACACTCACAAACTTTCGCATTTTTTTACATTTTTTTTTTTGGTTATAACTCGTTATTTTTTGCGAAATATGAATAAATTAACATTAAAGTTACTATGCAAATATTATTTATTAGCTTCAAAATTTTTTTTCTCTTGTCCCTCTCATCACATCACACAATTTTAGTTTTTTGAAAATTATCAAATAACCCCTCCTGCTCTTGGGCAGAGCGAAAGGGAGTGTCACACTTCAACTGACAAAAAACCACCCATGTTCCTTCTTGGCCTTTTTTGTCGAGGCCGCGGTATCTTTGTGTCCAACTTGCAGCCCTGGCGGGCCCCTCCCATGTTGCTGACATCTCTTTGAGGCGCGCGTCGTCATCATAAGACGGACAGACGGCGGGCTAGCCCATTACTCACCGTCCACAGGCCCATCTACGGTGGCTGGAAGCCGTCACGTGGCCCCCGAAGCCCGGAGCGTCTCCCACGACGGCTAGGTCGAAATGTTCTCTCCCTCACACATTCCACCACCTCCTTCGCTAGCATCACTGCATCGCAGAAGGAGGCGACGGCGTCCCATTACTCCTCGCCTCGGACCATGGCTTGCACCAGGGCGGGACGCGAGAGGTCGCCGCCGCCGATCGCCGCTACGAGGACACGACGCGACGGGGCTCCGCCCAAGCGGGGCAGACCTCCACAGTGTGCTTCACCGTGTCCTCCGGCCGATCCTCACAATGGCGACATCCGGTCGTTTCCTCCCGCCTGATTTGGTGCACGTACCTCCTGAAGCAACGTGTCCGGTGAGGACTGCGTCCTTTCCAGCAACTCCTCAAAGAGGGGACTTACCGCCAGTCCGCCACTGTCGTGGCGCGCCCTGTTCACATCACACTTCACACTAATATTATAAAGTACTAAAGTTTGTGAGGGTGTATGTTTGTTACTCTTTCACACAAAAACTACTGAACGGATTTGGATATAATTTGGTATACAGATAGTTTATAACCTGGATTAACACAAATGATAGTCTTTATCCCGATTTTATCTTTTCGTGGGATAATTTTCGAGTTGTAGCGGGCACAAGCTAGTTTTTCAGTACATTGTGGTACTAAAAAAAAAAAATTACGAGCGCGCAAATTTTTGGTTTGAGCATTTAGCAATAATAATAATAATAATAATAATTTATTTAATTAAGTAACATGACTCTTACACATCATGTTCATGTTCTTGTTCATGTTCATCGTGTTCGTGTTCGTGTTCGTGTTCGTGTTCGTGTCGTGTTCGTGTGTTCGTGTTCGTGTGTGTGTTGTGTGTGTTCGTGTTCGTGTTCGTGTTCGTGTCGTGTCTCTTCATGTTTTTATGAAAATTCATTGACCGGTCCTTGATTCCGAGGTATAAGTCTTACGGCACTCCACTATAATTATTTTTCTGAAATAAAAGTAAACTTTGTTACTCCGTGTTTTAAACATCAGACTTTGAGTTTCTATTTTCAGGTCATTATGTACACGATACACTACGCTAATACTAGACAAACCTAAACATTTTATTGTACATATTTGTAAATAATATTGTTGAAATAACATGAAATATTATTTTACAAGGAAAATATTAAGGAAAATTGTATCTAATTATAGTAATTTAGACGGCCCACGCAGCCTGTGTGAAAACAACATAAAATACTGCTCTATTTTAGTACATTTAATTAAATCAGAGTGTGGGTTGTGGTGGGTAGTGTTGGTGGGTAGTTCAATGAATACGAGAACTGCGACGAACGACGAACTAAGCAAAGTTTAAGTGATAAATCGATGGAATAATATTAATATAAGCGTATTTACAAAAACTACTGGGCCTGGTTTCGATTCCCGGGTCGGGCCAATTTTTAATGGATTTTTCCATCAGGAATTTCTCAGTAATACCACCACGGAGTATGAATTTGTGTCCGGTTGTTGTAAAAAGGCTCGCCCCCTTTTACATGGGATTTAACATAAAACCGCGTTTCCACTAGGCAACAAATTGACGCGCTACATGTTGCCCAACATGTTGAAAGTAACAACAACGGAACAACGTTGTCTGTCTACGCATCTACTACTTTACAATGTTGTGCGCCAGCTGGCAACGTCGCGCGCTGTTGTGCAGCGTTGCCGTACATGTTGAGTGTCACGTGTCGCGTGCCAAATGTTGCCTAGTGAAAACGCGGCTTAACTGGTGAAATGTGGGTGTACTATATACCTCTGCCTAACCCTTCGGGGATAACAGGCGTGATGTTATTTCATCTAACGATAACTTAGATTATAGTAACCTCAAGAAGCGAGCAGATATTGTTAAAAAAATACCATACAATATTACTTATACATTTTCAGGGTACCACGAAAATGAATCGGGGATTTTATATTTTTAGTTCTAGGAGCCTAATATAGCCACTTTTCACAACTCATCACGTTGTATCTGAATTTTAACGTGATCCATATAATATTAATTCTATATAAATAAAAAAAAAGAGAAGTCCTGACTGACTCATCAACGCCCAGCCCAAACCCTTTTTTTTTTTTTTTTGGTGGGTGGAAAATCATCAAATGACCCCCCCCCCCCCCCGCTCTTGGGCAGAGCGAAGAAGAGTGTCAGACTTCTACTGACTAAAAACCGAACCCATGTTCCTTCTTTGCCCTTGTGCCGAGGCCACGTCATCTAGTACTAAAATCCGCGGCCCCAGCCCAAACCCTTGGACCTAGATAGCTGAAATTTTGCACAAAGTTTCTCTATAATGTAGACAAGGAATAAGGAAAGATTTTCCGAAATTCAACCCCTAGGGGAGTTAAATAGGGGATGAAAGTTTGTATGAAAAATATTAATTTTCACGCGGGCGAAGCCGCTGGCAAAAGCTAGTCCTATTATAATTCTGCTAAGGCGGCCATTTTTAGCCCCCAGATCAGTTTACCGTAACTAGAATATGATATATATATACTTATTTCGGGCACTGATTTGAAATTTTCATTATCAGGGGCCCTACTATGACGTCTTAAAACAGTCCTAACTTATTCCTAATCCATTGTGGAGGAGAGATGGCGCTAGACACCCTATATAGTTCTGTCACGCTTCCACACTGGAATAATATTAAGTTAGGACTGTATTAAGACGTCATAGTAGAGGGCCAGCCCGAATAAGATTTTGGGACTTAAGAGCATAGACGGGCTGCATTTTTCCATACAAATGTATTCCCCTATTCTCTTCCTGGATAATGCCTCTAGAGTAATCGTTTTTATTTATAAAAATCCAGGTCTATTGAAGGCATGCCCCTGTAATTTTTTTTTTTTCAAAAAATTTATTACAAAAATAAATATGACTTACCAAAATCCTAAAAAAAATACCCCGTTTTTACCTACGTAATCAGATGACTACCTACCAAAGAAAATTGAAAAGTTTTTAAAATAAAAACAAGTAATAGGGGCATAGATCTATTCTTCCTTTAAATTTTGATACCAAATATAATTTAATTGGCTTAGGTTTCGAGGAGAAAACAGGAGAATACGAAACGTCGATCGGTCAAGGTTTTTTATAGGTAAAATCGTTCTGAGCTGCAGTTGTCTCTATCGCACTCACATATTGATACCGCCCGGTTGCTAGAGCGCAGCGCGACGGCAATAGTTATATATACGTATATTATACGCAGCCCGTCTACGCTCTTAACCATAGTTCTTCTTCTTCTTAGCGTGTCGATGGCAATCTAAATTGTGTCGGCCCAGAATTGGGCTACTAGTTTGGCGCTTTCGGTAGCGTCCATCAGTTCCTGCAGTGAACAACCAGCAGGACACTCAGGGCACGATATTAAGTGCCCCATCGTTTGAGGAACAGCACCACATTTACACTCCAGAGCAGAGTCATTTATATATCTCCACCTCAGTAGGTTTTCTTTGCTGCGACCAACCTGGCTCCGGAGTCTGTTTAAAGACTTCCAGGTCAGCCACGGCAACTCTTGTCCAGGTGGGAGATGTTCAGCAGGTGGAACAAAAGTCCTCCTAACTGAAAAAGTACTAATTTATCGAAATTTGTGTGTTCTCACCGCTACTTACCTACCTACCTTCAGCGAATACAGCTGTGATGCTATGTTATAACTATGCATAATAATATATCAAGTAATGTCATCAATTTATCACTTAGTAACAGCTGCTACGACTCTGTGTATTCATAGACAATACAGATAACCTTATTAGCTCTACTTCCTACTGATATTTAACTTGCACGTGGAACGGTGGAACGACACGGTAATTCAAATAAAACTATACAATATTCAAAGGTCATGCTAACTAGGTATATACATTAATTATTTAATGTATATACTAAACTTAGTTTACTCTATTAAATAAAGGTTATTGTCTATTCCAAATTCATAAAGGATAGGAAGTTTGTCACCTACATCCGTCAAGGTGATTCTGTAACAACTTCCACTATGAGACATCATCATCCACTGGTGGACTACACCCATTACTGGGCCTCTCTTTGCTTGTGTCAAGCTCCACGCTCAGCGTACCAGCCACATTTAAAAATGTTCCCGCAACAGCAACAGGGGCGTAGCTACCACCATATCAGCCATATCAATGATACAGGACCCCTAGTTAAGAAGAGCCCTTTGATGAAAAAAATCATAAAATCTTCTCACAATATCAAATATTTTTCTTGATAAAACTTAAAATGAAAATATAACTTATCGCTATCCAGACATCTAATATTTCGAACTAGCTTCATCACCGGTCGTGATATAGATAGCCCCAATATTTGAGGTCGCTTCGCTCGTTTTTCGATGAAGGCTTTGCTTACACCCTTTCAGGACTTCCTAATTTTCTAGTTTTTCGTTCAGTTTTTTCTTACTTTGCTCGTTCACACAGCTTAAGCGATGTAAGTTAGGATACTATTTTCTTTTTTATACAAAAATCATTTAATTTTGTGGTTTGCCCCACTTTATGGGCTTCGTCGTACTCGAGATCAAAAGGCTACTAAAAAATTTAATACAAGGACTAGCTACGCCACTGAATAGCAACAATGTCGGATGATGATGATGATGAATGGACGACCAATACTTCCATGCCGTGGATGCCACTCAGTCACAGCCTGCCATCACCACGCCTTGCTAGGTGTCATGCCCAGCTCTATTTGAGTTTCATAAAGCGATTTTCAAGATCGAACTTTTTAAAGTTTCCAGATTTCCACGTTTGAATTCGATCCACTATGAAGTTTTATCACAAGCATGAGACCGAATCCGCTTCAAGAACGCTATGACGACTTACGTATTTTCATTTCCCTGTGTATTTACTTAATAATTATGTAAACACTAAAAATAATAATAAAGGTATGTACGTTTTTCTGATTACATTATTATATGACGGAAATTACGGGCCTTATCAGAAAGCTCAAAGTCACCCAAAGGGCAATGGAGAGGGCTACGCTCGGAGTTTCCTTGCGTGATCGAATCAGAAATGAGGACATCCGCATGAGAACCTAGGTTACCGGCGTAGCCCGAAGAATCGCCAGACTTAAGTGGCAATGGGCAGGGCACATTGCTCGCAGAACGGATGGCCGATGGGGCCGAAAAGTTCTGGAATGGCGACCGCGAACCGGAAGACGTTGCGTTGGAAGGCCTCCCACTAGGTGGACCGATGACCTGGTCAAGGTTGCAGGAACCCGCTGGATGAGAGACGCACGGGACCGGTCAATGTGGCGACGCCTGGGGGAGGCCTATGTCCAGCAGTGGACGTCTTTTGGCTGAAATGATGAATGATGATGATGATGACGGAAATTAAAGTGTATTGTTGCACACACCACCATGTACCATGTTGCCACTATGTACCCATACTGTGTGGGGGGGGGGGAGGGTGTTCAAAATACCACGCTTGGTCACAGGGGCGCGGGGGAGGGCTTAAGTTTCGTCACGTAGTCAATATCCTCCAAGAAATCTTGGGCTTTTTCGAGCTATATTTTATTATGGCGCGCAGCGTTTAGCTTATGTTTTTATAAATGTTGAACATTTTTCACTTGTTATTAGGTATGATATGATGTACGCACTGGGGGCAAGCGCTCTGTTTTATTAAAGAAAATTTATATTCATGAGCCGAATGATATCCTGTCGGCAAATATTATAAAAAACCATATTTATGAATTGCTACGTGAAAACTAAAAAAGCAAGGGGATAAAAAATGAAGAAAATGGGTCACGTAGTGTGGACCGGTACGTTCCCTAACTGGGTTATAGCCGTCAGATATAGTCACTCCATGTAAAATATTAGTATTTCGCTGCATCTGATGAGACTACAAGCCGACCTCAATATAATTTCCTTGCGTTCAAGCATTTTTATTATACCGATTATTGGAATCAAATAAAACAGTTCACAACTTAAGACCCAGTAATCTTAATGACAATAATATCCGTGGTGCTAGGCAACTGGGCTTATCCCAGTCCCTGTCTGTGACTATTTGCCTTGTTCTGTTCTGTCTCCTGCTGATATGGAGGGAAGTGCAAATTATGTTTTTCCTAATGCTCCGCTATTCTTTTCTGATTTAATACTCTCGGACTTCATCGGGCTTCATTGTCTCTGTTGTTGATTCTGGCTTACAGGAGTTACAGTGGTTTGGGAATACTGTGGCGGGCTTGGCCCAATAAAAGAAAGCAGGCCTCAACATTGTTGGGGGGAGGCTAGGCACATGATGATATCGATTGAAAAGAAAGCCCCCAACTGCGTTGTTTTTCTTCAGCTTTTGTCCGGATACATTGACTGCTAGAACTTTATACCGCTGCAGCTTGTAACAGATGACCAGTTTTAAATAAATATCGCGCACACGCACTAGCACGGACGCGCCCCAAGCCGTGCGCGATGTCGTGCCCGATGTTACCTGGAACTAGGGGAAAACAACGATATTAGATTAGGTTATTTGGTAAACTTACGTATTGATAAAATCCATAGGTACATTTATAAAGTTTGCAAATTGCAAAAAAAAATATTTTGTTGGAGGTAACTACCTGTGATCACTGTCTAAATGTTATACAGGTAGGTCGTGCGTTGTCAGAGTGGGTGTTTTAGTTATTATGTGTGTTACTTATTTTCAGACGTAGATTTGTGAATTTTCGTCAACAATTTTTTTTATACATTAATTAAACTTTTAGGAGTCTTCTCACTACTATTACTTTTAGGTTAAGTATTCTAGTTTGTTTTTTTTTTTATTATAAATGGGCTTGCTCTTGACTTCAATCTTGCCCTAAGGGCATAGATGATGTCGACGATGGAACGAGCTTACCCAGTAGAAGCCTGTAGATGTGTGTTAGCATTTTCACAAAACAAACCTATCGTTTCACCTAAAACAACTTTTGACATCAATAAAACACATTAAAGTAAGTACCTTGTAACTTAAGCTCCAAAACTATTAGCGAAATAATATAAATTTCAGTAAAAATGCCACTTAATGTAAAGTTACAGCATTTTGGCGTGGCGTTGGTCTATTAATGAGTTGTCCTCATTTAGTCCTGCGCACGAGGTCACCCCCCTCTCCCCCCTGGGTCTTACCTCGATACGTCGGCTATTGCTTACGTGGTGGCTTATTTACTTACTATACATACGTTATTTACTTACTTGCAAGTTATAAACAAGTTAATATTATCATACTTTTGTAGGCAGAACCTGTTTTTGGAATAAAGCACCTAATTTAGGACACTTGTATCGATTTTACAACGTCAATTATTTTCAATTCGTCCTAACTAAAGTTTAGAGTTTATGGGGTAAGCTTCGAATCTACAGATCCAATTTCGGAAATTCTTTCATTAATAGAAAGCTTTATTATGCTCTATACTCTATTGTCATTGGCTTATTTTTATTTTTCTCTTGGCAGAGCTTCCTAGCAAAACAGGAGGGAGCCTCGTGCAAAAGCTTATTTTTGCGTAGAATTACTTTATCTGACATTCATATATCATATACCAACAAAATATATGGATTAAAATGACTAAACGAACAACAAACTAATCAGGTATCGAAAAACTCGCGCGTCCTCAACGCTGTCACCAGGTAATGTTCCCAAGAGACTGACATCGTTGTCACGTTGTATGGCAATACTAAGCATCTGGCCAAGGTAAAAGCCAGCCCTTGGGACACAAGAAGCGTCAAAAAGGCGTTTCGAAAGGCTGTGGGCTTGGCCCCACGGCCCCAGAGTTTCAACCCAAGTCGTTTCGAGTTTCCACAAAGGTTACTATATTTACGTCAATATAACAATTTAGTAGCAAAATAGAACCGATATATATACTAGATACTTTACAATAAGAAAAAGTAGAATATAATAACAAGCACAATGAGGCCTATTATAGTTTCACATCTGCCTAAACTTTTTGGGAAAAACAAGCGTCGTGTTCTGTAGCAGTTTAAATTGCATGGATAGCTTTCATGTTATTTAAAGGAATTAAACATACATGTAACACAAACTCATGCCTGTTTCTGATGGGGGGAGGATAAATGTCACCTGCTACAATCCTTACATACAAAGAGTTCAAAGGCCTTTTAAATCCTTTTTTCTCCGTGACCTCAAAAATCAGTTACGCGAACTTATTTAAAGGCGAAAGTATCGTACATGTACGATACTTCGATATTATCTGCCTAACCTTTACCCAACTATGTTAGGGTTGGCTTCCAGTATAATCGGATGCAGCTGAATACCCCTGTTTATATGCAGCGACTGACTATTTAACCCCCACAACCCTGTTACTGTTAGTACTGGATATTCCAATATCCCTTGTTAAGACTGGTTGTCAGACTTTCGGGACAATGACTACCTGTAAGTAACGAATGTCAAAGATTGACAAATGACAGCCGGGCCCAACGGCACGGAGGAATCTAGGTATCACCGTATCAAAACCAAAATCAAAACTCATTTAATCAAACTAAGCTGATAATCAGCACTTTTCGAACGTGAAAAATTTACAATACTTTACTATTTACATTTTTATAAGACAGTATAGTGAACTCATCTAACTTCGTGATAAAGGCATTTGTAGAAATAAAAAAATAAAGTAAGTACTAACTAAGTATCAAATATCACCGAATTAGGCGAATCACAGAATTTTATTTATTTATTTATTTATTCATTGATTATCACATACATTTGTTGTAACAGGTAAGACCCAAGCTAACAAAAGTAGTCATACCTACATTAATAGTTCAGTCCCAAGTAACGGGTCTGGGTTAGAAGTACAATTAGTTACACACACTTAGTGTCACCCTCTGGAATTCCGCCAAAGAACAAGTAAATATGTCCAAATGCCGAGACACACTATTTAGTGTTCTCATTGCACGAATCACAGGCGCAAACTTTAATAAGACTTAGATGAAGATGAAGAATTAGATGAGTTCACCCTATGTAATTATTAGTGGTCAGTTGTTCACCCACCCATCCACAGTATCTACGTATAAAAAGTATAACTGACAAATATTGACAGTTGTATTTGCACAAACGGATTACACCTGAAAATCTTCTAATAAATAAAGAGAGAAGTCCTGACTGACCGACTGACTGACTCATCAACGCCCAGCCCAAACCCTTGGACCTAGAAAGCTGAAATTTTGCACAGAGGTTCCCTTTATAATGTAGACAAGGAATAAGGAAGGATTTTTCGAAATTCAACCCCTAAGGGAGTTAAATAGGGGATGAAAGTTTGTATGGAAAATCGTCATTTTTTCGCGGGCGAAGCCGCTGGTAAAAGCTAGTTAAAAATAATGACAATTAAAGTAAAAGTTAATATTCGAAACATTGGTCCAATTATTGATAGAAATCACATTCTCCCCCTAGAGGATGAATGAAATTCAGTGCAATTTTCTTTCCCTGTTTTTAACAGATTAAAAATGTATTTATGGATTGCAACTAACGATTTTGAATTTTTTTTTTTTTTTTTGGTCAAGTTGCACACAATTAATTTCCCTGCCAGTACAATGATCGCACTAAACAAACAATCACAAATGAACCGTTAATAACTGAATACCAATAAAACATTGACTAACGAATGGACAGATATTTCTGACCTGTATCGAATGTAGGTCATCACGTCCTTTGTGAGGCCGGTTTTCAGTTACAGCTACTATCTGCAGTTTCAATTTGTGAATATGACGGCTGTTTATTTTCGTTGTTTATATTTTAGCCTGTAAATTCGCATTATGATATTTTCTTTGTGTGTGTTTCTTTTTAATTTCATTTATAGTTAAGTTACTAACGTATCGTGGTAAATGATAACTTTAAAAATGAAAATAATTATGGCAGGGACAATAAAAACGTGGTTCGTTTTTTTAAATATTTCAGGATTATACGAGGTTTTGATTTTTTTTAGCACCCAGATTGTGTATAGAATCTACATTCGTCGTAGCTCGTAGCAATGTGTAAACACACACACATACAATGTGGTACCGCGAAAAATAATAAATTCTTCGTACCGCGAAGAATATTTATCGTGGTAGACTTCTTTTATTGATTTGGTAGGGCGTAGCAAGCTTCATACTTCTGTTTAAGACTCTTCCTACATTGACAAAGTGTCATGTGGCAACATACTTTTTTTATAGATCGTAGCTACATTCATACTTGTCAGTAAATCCTACTACAATGATGTCATATCGTGTAGCAACATACAAACTTGTCTAGAATCCTCCTATGATGACGTAGCACGTAGCACCAAGAAAACACGGGTAGCAACATTACTCACATTTATGCCTAGCAATGATTTACACTGACGGCGTAGCACGTAGCGACAGTCATACTTACGTCTAACAATTCTTATATGCTGACGGCGTAGCACGTAGCGACAGTCATACTTACGTCTAACAATTCTTATATGCTGACGGCGTAGCGAGCAGCGACATTCACACTTACGACTAATAATTCTTATATGCTGACGGCGTAGCACGTAGCAACAGTCATACTTACGTCTAAGAATTCTTCTGTACTGACGGCGTAGCGCGTAGCAACAGTCACATTTACCTCTACTCACCTTACTTATGTCAAGTAATTCTTCTACACTGACGGCGTAGAGCGTAGCAACATTCACACTCACGTGTAACAACACTTCTATACTGACAGCGTAGCGCGTAGCAACAGTCACACTCACCTCACTTATATCTAGGTATACTTACTGACGGCGTAGCGCGTAGCACTAGCAACATTCCTACTTACGTCTAACAACTCTTCTAAACTGACGGCGTAGCGCGTAGCACTAGCAACATTCATACTTACGTCTATTAACTCTTCTACACTGACGGCGTAGCGCGTAGCACTAGCAACATTCATACTTACGTCTATTAACTCTTCTACACTGACGGCGTAGCGCGTAGCACTAGCAACATTCATACTTACGTCTAACAACTCTTCTAAACTGACTGCGTAGCGCGTAGCACTAGCAACATTCATACTTACGTCTATTAACTCTTCTACACTGACGGCGTAGCGCGTAGCAACAGTCATACTCACCTCAATTATACCTAGTAATTCTTACTGACGGCGTATCGCGTAGCACTAGCAACATTCATACTTACGTCTAACAACTCTTCTACACTGACGGCGTAGCGCGTAGCAACAGTCACACTCACCTCTACACACTCACCTCACTTATATCTAGTAATTCTTACTGACGGCGTAGCGCGTAGCACTAGCAACATTCATTCTTACGTCTAACAACTCTTCTACACTGACGGCGTAGCGCGTAGCACTAGCAACATTCATACTTACGTCTAACAACTCTTCTACACTGACGGTGTAGCGCGTAGCAACAGTCACACTCACCTCTACACCCTCACCTCACTTATATCTAGTAATTCTTACTGACGGCGTAGCGCATAGCACTAGCAACATTCATACTTACGTCTAACAACTCTTCTACACTGACGGTGTAGCGCGTAGCAACAGTCACACTCACCTCACTTATATCTAGTAATTCTTACTGACGGCGTAGCGCGTAGCACTAGCAACATTCATACTTACGTCTAACAACTCTTCTACACTGACGGCGTAGCACGTAGCAACAGTCACACTCACCTTACTTATACCTAGTAATTCTTACTGACGGCGTAGCGCGTAGCATCAGCAACATTCATACTTACGTCTAACAACTCTTCTATACTGACGGCGTAGCGCGTAGCAACAGTCACACTCACCTCTACACACTCACCTCACTTATATCTAGTAATTCTTACTGACGGCGTAGCGCGTAGCACTAGCAACATTCATACTTACGTCTAACAACTCTTCTACACTGACGGCGTAGCGCGTAGCAACAGTCACACTCACCTCTACACACTCACCTCACTTATATCTAGTAATTCTTACTGACAGCGTAGCGCGTAGCACTAGCAACATTCATACTTACGTCTAACAACTCTTCTACACTGACGGCGTAGCGCGTAGCAACAGTCACACTCACCTCTACACACTCACCTCACTTATATCTAGTAACTAGCTGACCCGCGCAACTTCGTTTGCGTCACATAAATATAGCTATAACCTTTCTCGATATATCGACTATCCGACATTGCTAAATCGTAACAAACAAAAAATCTTATCTTTCCTCTTTATTACAATAGTTTAGATGGTTTAGATTAGCTTAGATTATATTAAAGTGTGAATTACTATAAAATCTATCTCTTACTGTTAAATAATATTTAACAGTAAGAGATAATACTATAACACTCTGTACTTGTAAACATTATGTGCAGTGAATATTTTGAATTTTGAATTTCCCGGAGGCCAGCCAGAATCCCCCGAACCTACATTGCGAATTTGCGACGCAACCCGCGTAATTATTTTTCCGCGCGGGTATTTTTACATTGCGATATCTTCTAAGATATTTGTTTAAACTGTATAGAGTAAAGAGCACAAATATTCTATATTAAATTTCCGTTCTAACAAACACATTTATTTAGATATAGATTAATACCATATGGGTTAAATAAGCTTCGCAAAAAATAATTATTTTTAACCTAACATTTTAATAATAAAAAATGGTTACAGTGTCTTTTAAGATTGACAGCATGTGTCAATCTTAAAAGATAGACAGATGCTGTCGCGGACTTTTTTTTAGAACTTTTAAAGACGAATAATTACTTCATACATGATATTCTCGTAACTTAAACCGTTTTCGCAGCGCACGCAACGGAAGCTCTCAGAAAGGAATTTTCTTATCCCGTTTTTGCAACATCTCTCATTTATGCTCCGCTCCTATTGGTAGTAGCGTGATGTTATATAGCCTATAACCTTCCTCGATAAATGAACTATCCAACACAAAAAGAATTTTTCAAATCCAACCAGTAGTTCCAGAGTTTATCGCGTTCAAACAAACAAACA
Source organism: Diarsia mendica (assembly GCA_949316265.1). Taxonomy (NCBI): domain Eukaryota; kingdom Metazoa; phylum Arthropoda; class Insecta; order Lepidoptera; family Noctuidae; genus Diarsia; species Diarsia mendica. The sequence goes on along the minus strand of OX438901.1, from coordinate 3,402,311 downwards.
AACAAACTCTTCAGCTTTATAATATTAGTATAGATTCTTACTGACGGCGTAGCGCGTAGCAACAGTCACACTCACCTCACTTATGCCTAGTAATTCTTACTGACGGCGTAGCGCGTAGCACTTGCAACATTCATACTTACGTCTAACAACTCTTCTACACTGACGGCGTAGCGCGTAGCAACAGTCACACTCACCTTACTTATACCTAGTAACTCTTACTGACGGCGTAGCGCGTAGCACTAGCAACATTCATACTTACGTCTAACAACTCTTCTACACTGACGGCGTAGCGCGTAGCAACAGTCACACTCACCTCTACAAACTCACCTCACTTATATCTAGTAATTCTTACTGACGGCGTAGCGCGTAGCAACAGTCACACTCACCTCACTTATGCCTAGTAATTCTTACTGACGGCGTAGCGCGTAGCACTTGCAACATTCATACTTACGTCTAACAACTCTTCTATACTGACGGCGTAGCGCATAGCAACAGTCACACTCACCTCTACACACTCACCTCATTTATATCTAGTAATTCTTTCTGACGGCGTAGCGAGTAGCACTAGCAACATTCATACAAATTACGTCTAACAATTCTTCTCTGCACGTCAGGAAATTACTAAATGTAAGTCTAATATACCGCGTACCAACATTTCATAACAACATAGCTATCTGCCTTTGGTGTTGTTTTGTTTTCTCTTATGTTGTCAACAACAGCAAAATTAATTCCTCTGCTAGATTTCCAATACGTTCAGATCAGCGCCTAAACTTGAGATCCCAACAGCGCCATATTAATTATTTAGGCGTTCATTGAGATATCACTTAGTGTTAATGTAAACAAGCATTAGAAAATTGTAAATAGTATGTTGAAAGCTTTTTATGAGTGAGATCTCAAACGAGAATAAGTTAATGTAGAGCTAAGTTAAGTGAGAGAATAATAAATATATATGTAGACGCAACTAATGCGGAGGTCTATAAACATTAATTAGCGTGTACTTTGACTGAGCCTTATTAATATCACTAACGCAAATCTGTCAAACTAGACGTGCAAGATAGAGACGAAAACGTGGCTTACATCTGGATCTATGAACAAGGCAAAGTGATTCATCATCATCATCAGCCTGTAATGTTTCGACTGCAGGGACTCAGAGCTCCTCAGGAGAGGGATGGCCTATAATCCATCACGCGGGCCCAGTGCGGGTTGGTAAATGTCACATGTCTTCGATTTTTTTGATTCGAAGTCATGCCGGTTTCCTCACGATGTTTTCCTTCACCGTTTTGAGAGCAACCGTGATGAAATAAATTACACAAAGTAATGCGCCTGCCTGGGTTCTAACCCATGACTTACTGTTCATAAGTCGGGGCCGCCACCACTGGGTCACCCTACTCCTTCCAAAATGATTATTTGAGTAAAAGTAATCACTTTGCCTAATTTTGATTCTTTAGTTTAGTAATTGCTTGTAGTTAGAACTGTCAAAAGTAAGAATTCTTAGCTTTGCTTTTTTTTACGGTTTTTATTTCGGATAAATACTGGTCTATTGCCTAAAATGTTTGTAACAGTAATTACTTTAACTTGAGTTTATACACGTGTTAGTCGAAGGTCAAAGAACGAGGTTAGTTATCTTTATAAGGCTAAGTACTAAGTCTTGATCTTTGAATACAACCCTATTACCTCAAAGATACTTTTTACTATTTAATATTGTGCATTTATTAATGTACTCGTGCTTGTAATTCTTCATGTCAATATAAATAAAAAATATTACCTACTTATGTTTTTCATAGAAATTACCCCAAGTGGTTTTGTTTCACACAGTTTATCGGTCTTTCACAAGACCCTCAAGTGTTTTACGTAAGTATTTCATCAAGCTTAGTATCTACATGGACCTTTTTTACATTGGTATTCTGGTAAGACTGGTTGTCAAACTTTCAGCTCTCTGACTACTGGCAAAAACTGGCCAGCTTAACAGCCGGGACCAACCGTTTATCGTGCTTTCCCAGGCACAGAGGAAACTCGGTATGTAATGAGTGGCTAACCATCCACTTCCAAGCTAGGCAAGCGCGGTTTAACCTAAAGATCAACCCGAGCTGCTGTTATTATTTAGCCACGACCTCCGACTTTTTACATCCCATTTTAAGTGTATTTTTTTCATCACATTTTAAGCTAAAGAAGAAGTTGCCATTGTCATATCAAAGTCTGCAATCAGAATTAAATCATTTCTTGCATTTATGTGTGTTTGGAGAGGAGGGGGGGGGAGTGGTGTGGAGGTATATTTTTCACTATAGTAAGTCATGTACTGCTTATAAATTTTCATCATAAACTTCTTGTTGACGCTTCCTGTGACCCAAGGACTGGGCTTTTCCTTTGGCCAGAAGCTAAGTGTTGTTAGTGTTGCCATACAACGTGGTAACGCTGCCAGTGCTGACAGGTTTGAGAACGAGTTTTTCGATGCCTATTTACTTATAGTCTGTTGTTAGTTTAGTTTATATATGTATTTTGTTGTTATACTAAGTTATATTTTTGAGAAAAAAAACTTCTTGTTCGAAAGTTATAGGAATAATAAATGGCTTGAGTACAAAATAATAGGAGTAAGTAAGATTCAAACTTAGTCAGACCTACCTATTTACCACAACAATTTTCTTCCTGACAAAGAGAATATCTCAATAAAACAGGTTTAAATTACTGTACCTACCATTTGGCAATAAATCGAAGGTCTCTACGTGTAAAGCGACATGCTTAAACACGTGGTTTACAGGAGAGGTTAATTGAGGTTATTAAATAATCGAATAGGTATTCTATCTAACAAAATAAACTTCTCTGACCAAGATTCTTTGTCAATTCGTCGTTGTAATTTTAATAAAATGATAAAACGTTTGCCAATAAATAAAGATAATGTAAAATATATTATAAAGTATCTACAATTAAACACTTTTATAAAACGAAGTTTTGATTGAAACAAAAAAGATCCATTTAGTCATTGCATTTAGTTTAACATTCGCAACTTGACTTTCATCCGCCATGCTGGCAAAGAGTCATTGACCTCTTTACTGCTAAAACCGTAACATCACGAACACACACAACCATAAAATAAATAATACTCTAACTACTAAATACAGAAAATAAAATGGAGTGTAATAGGTTTACACAGTGGCCGATGATTGGCCGCACTTAACTTTGAGAATAAAATCTTATTTTGTAAATCCTTCTTTTGAAGGTTTCACTGTTTGTGCTGATTGATTTTACTGAAAAAAAAAAATTATGGTTGCCTTGAAAACCTTTAAAAAGAAAAAAGTTTTTTGTTTTTAATGGTGTTAATGGCGGTTTTTATATTTATTTTTCTTGACATCGTTCGGTCAGTATTTTTACCAAAATGTTTATATCAATGAAGGCAGGCGTAATTAATTATTATTTTTAACCGACTTCAAAAAAGGAGGAGGTTATATCGCCGCCCCCGGGGAATAAAATGGTAATCGTAAAAACTAAATTTTACAGGAAAAATAAAAAACGTTTTTTTGTGAATATCTCATAAACTAATATACATAGGTAGCGGGATTGTTCAAATACCAAAAGAAAGGTAATTTTTTACGAAAACATTGTAAACTATATTAAATTATTTATCTTTCTTAGAAATGCAGTTATTAATTAAATTAACTTTACCATGAATTAAAGGCACATACTTTAACTGTAAAGCAACATTACGATATTATTCGCGTAAATTCTCATGTAACACGTTACCGTAATAATGTATTGCTATGTTATTGGTCGATCAACTGTGAAACGATCCCATATCGTAATGTACTGTTACCATTTTATTCGCTGGGAAGCAATCAACTACAGCTTACAGCAATAGCAACTTACGTGTTTATTCTATGGAAAATTTATTAGACTAACTGGAGGCAAGCATCAAATACTGAATAAATATTTTGTACGTGTGCAAGGTAATATGCGAAGAAAAAAAACAATTATTGTCTATTTATTTTATATTTTTCATAATTTTAAACCACTGTTTATAAAAATCAACAAAATAATCAGGAACTGTCTAACTCAAAGTACTTAATTCTTATTTTTTAAAAAGCTGATACCGGTAGCTGCTCTACTCCGTGTCGTCTACATGTTCAGATAGTTCAGAGTCTGAATTTTCGTTCGGGTTACCCTCGCAGCTCGTGAGAGAGTCATAAAACGCATGGTAGTACTGTGGGATTGCATGAGCATCACTAGTACACAAACTTAATAAATCTGCATGTAGCGCTTTACTTATAGGTATTTGCTGATCATAAGCTTGTCTCAAATGCAAATTGATTGATTCAGCTTCTGCTGCAATTGAGGCTGTCGCTTTTCGCCCTCGCCTGGGTCTAGTTATTTGTAACTCCGTGTCTAGTTCCAAATACTCTTCTTCAAAGTTATACTTGAATTGGAGAATATGAGGTTTAAAACGTGATACCTTCACTTCCATTATTTTTGACCATTTTATTTTGTTTCCGTGACTGTCTTTTATCCAGTGTTTCCCAGAAATAAGGTTTTTTATGTTGTAAAAGTCACGCTGCTTCATCTCATGGACCTTATATTTATTTCCAGTCACTTTTGCATTCATAATGATGCTGTAAACTTGGTCAGGAGTATATAATACTTTATTTTTCATTGACCTTTCTATGCATGAATGCATGCTATCACCTTCGTTCTGGCCGTGGCCAGTCTCAAAAAATCGGTGGGTTATGTTTTCTAAGTCATAAGCTCTTATGGCGTAAAGGTATAATGCAAAAATGTACCTGTTTTTGTTCTGACCAGCGCAGCCATCGGAGTAAAAAGATAAATTTTTGATACTCGTACCTTTAAGACCTTCTTGCTCGATGAACTTCAGTAAGCAACTGCCGATTTCAATCGATCCTCTTTTGGCAATAGACAGATGCCAGACAAAGCAATGACCTAATTTTCGCAGTGAGTCGTAGACAGTAAAATTATAAACGGGGTATTTTCTCTTGTAGTGAAAAATCCCCACTTCAGACTGAGGGATACTGAGGACCTTTTCAAGATCAAAAATGGCAATAGTTGTATTTCTTTCATCCACTGCAGCTTTTTCTTGTTCTTTTAACTGGCGCACTTTATTCTTTCTCATCAAATGTTCCCTATACTTAGCCTCTAGACTAACTTTGGTTATTTCATTAGCTTGATCAAATTGGGAACAGATTCCGCATAAATCTTTCTTTGGTTTGAAGAACGAGTAATTAAACTCCGTGTTAAAAATATATTCATAATGCCGCTTTGTAGCCTTGTGTTCTGCAGAATAATGTTGATTGGGGAACCAGAGTTCATACAATCGGTACATTTTAGAAATGTTTAGGTGCTCTGATAAATAGAGTCGCTTTATATCTTTCCTGACATAGTGAGATTCTACAGCAGGAAATATTTTAATATGCGCCATCACGCTTTCTTTCGTAGAATCACTCATCTTATGAGGCCTGTTTTTATGAATTCCCCTTTTGTCGATTAAACTTTCGTCTCTTTTTATTTTTTCTAATGCGGTATAAACGGTTTGTTCGGATATTTTTATCGTATTTAAAAAGTATGTTTTGCAAACGTTAATATTATTATTTGAGCCGTCTGAAGGAAATGAGTATTTTATGGTTTGTGTTCTATTGTTTTTTCTATCTAAAGTTATTCGCTTTACAGGTTTAACATCTGTGTGTCGAACAATGTATTGCCATTGAAGTTCGTGATTCCCGAGTTGGTAAAAGGTCTGAAATATGCTTTCCCTTTGTTCAGTGGTAAATTTTTCTGCGCACTTTTTGTTACACTTGCATGGTGGTCCAATTTTCTTTGCATCAAAAGTTTTTTTAGAACGAACCCCCTCGTAAGATTTTCCAGAGTTTTTCAAAGTTTTATTTTTTTTATTTTTCCATTCATCCATGTTACAAACTCGTTTTCTACTTAGTTTTTTGTTTATTTGAGATTGTTGTGTTATAGAAGGTTCAAATTCTTCATTATTAGGCACATTCTCTGTTTGTAGATTTTCCTGATCAGAAGAAGACAATTCATTTGATTGAACCATATAGGTATCGTTAATCTGCGGGACTTCTTGACCTATTTCTATGTCTTGACAATTACTTAATTCACAATTACTTACTGTTGTGGATACTCTTGTTTGATCCATTTCTATTCTATATAACCGATTACAGAAAATATGTAAGTTTTCGGATACAGTAATCGATATTACCTTCTTTGATTTGTAATAAAATATATCGTACCTAACTTAACGATATTAAAATAAAGTTGTCTGTTACCGGAATAAAATTGTATTGAGCTTTACGCAAATTAGGTTGTCTATTTTTCCCGCGAATATAATGGTAAGAGCATCTTACTGGAAATGTAACGTATCGAAATAATTGTAATAGTCTATAACAATTTTATTCGTTGCAAAAAGTCTACTAAGCATACAAATAAATTATATTGTTAAATTTATTACAATACACATGACAATTTCGTAATTTCTACAATAACCGTAGGAAATGTTTGAAAAAAATTGACCAAGTGTAATCGGACCTCTAAATATCGAATATGCAATAAACTTAAAACTATCGTAATAGCACATTACCATTTTATTCCCCGGGGACGGCGATATGTTCGTGTGTATGTATTTTTTTTTTATTTTTTTTTTATGTATGTTACCTGATTTCTGCCCCATTTGTGAACCGATTCTCAAAATTCTTTTTTTATTTGAAAGAGTATACTCCTGAGGTGGTCCCATTTTAATTTGGTGAAGATCTGGTGCTGATCTTCGGAGATATACAATGGAACTCTTCAAAAATAGACGGCAAATCTGTCGTAATTGCTGGAATCGCTTGGTTGTTTATTGAATATACATTATCATGACGTAACATCACGCCTGTATGCTCTGAGGGGGTATGCAGATGTGTACAATACACATTTTTTTATGTAAGTAGGTATGTTACCTGATTTTGTGTATCGCGAATAACTTCGTCGTATATGAACCAATTTTGATGATTCTTTTTTTATTGGAACGGAGATACTTCAAGGGCCACCATGATATGAAAACCAGGACCTGATGATGGAATCCCAGAGAAATCGAGGGCAACCCTCAAATTTCATAGGCACATATTACGTGTTTCGTGCTTTTTCTGACGCTATACAAGTATTCGCATCTAGCAGTCATCACTTCATGTTGATGAGCTTATGATGGAAGGTACTACTCCTCAATGGTTAGGAGTTGAAAGCAATAATCAGGGAATCTTGAAGGTTAAGGGTTAGGTGTCATAGTAAGTATTTCTATAAGATATTACAACTAAAAATGAAAAAATAAAAAACTTTTTGCAAAAAAAAACAACCGACTTCAAAAACACCAAAAAGTGAAAAATAAACTTCAGAAGAAAAATCAGCTTCTGAAGTCGGTGGCAAAAAAACCAAATAAAACAAAGAAATGTCACCGACTTCAGAAGCTGATTTTTCTTCTGAAGTTTATTTTTCACTTTTTGGTGTTTTTGAAGTCGGTTGTTTTTTTTATCAAAATAATCTCAACAGTGGTTGATTGTGTTAAAGAAAAAAAAAAACATGAAAAGTATTGAAAAATGCTGAGTACCTATAGTTTGTTATTCAACCTGTACCTATACATAAAATAGAAGAAAAAAATAGCGATGCCTTATAATAACAAAAAAAAGCCTCTTTTGACAAAACGTGACCAAATTTTTAAAATACGTGTCAATTTATCATTTAATTTATTTTCTTAGATTTTAATTGATTTTGATGTAAGTACCTAATTCTCTACTGAACAGTTTAAGTATTTTCTAGAAAAACGAGTGAAACCTAATTATTTGTAATGGTTTGTTGCTCAGATTAAATAGCAGTTTGTTGACTCAAAATGCAGATGACCTCGAAGCATTCGGAGAAGTTATAAACTGCTGCAGCGAAATCGGGTAAGCTAGTAGATCTGCTGGCACAAAATTTCTTTAGAAATAAGCAGTACCTTTGTACTCAAATATTGTATTATGATATTTTCCTGTGCTATCTACTGTGTGTACATAAATAAATAAATAAATAAACGGGACCTATCATTCACAATGTTCACGATCGTTATAAAAGGGTTAAACGGAACTTTGACGAAGCCGTCAACCAAGCATTATGTAAGTAAGAACATACAATTATAATTTAGTAACTTGATGCAAAAATTATTGCTGGGAAAAGATTGTTCTTATACAACATTAGATTTTGTTTATGCGAAACCTGAAACACGTGTCTAGTACTTTTATGTAAAGAATCCATGTACATTTCAAAACTGTATCTTGAAAAAAGTAGTTAAAAAACTAAAAAAACCCGACTGAAAAAACTGAAAAACAAAAAATAAGCACATTTTAAATTAAACAAAACTTGGAAGCAGGCGGGGTCCATTCTATTTTAATTTTTTCTTTTCATAATTTAATATTCAAATGAACCCCCCGCCTGCTTCCAAGTTTTGTTTAATTTAAAATGTGCTTATTTTTTGTTTTTCAGTTTTTTCGGTCGGGTTTTTTAGTTTTTTAACTACTTTTTTATTTCCAACTTTTTATATCTTTTGTGTTTGTTCTTTCGTTGGTCGCGTAAAATTCTTCGCAGATGATTTAACTTTTGTGCTTGTTTATAGGATTTGTCACTTTTTCTTTTAACCATATAAGTGTCATATATTTTTGTAATCTCCTTTTAAAACCCTTTATTTTGATACCCTACTCGATGGTATTGGAATTTTTTTTTTTTAACTCCGCGATTTGGCCCCCTAAATCCGCAATTTTTTTTAATTTTAATGTAGCCTATAACACTCGCGCCATCAAGACGAATCTAACGACGTATATTTCATTCAAATCGGTTCATCCGTTAATGAGTTATGAGGGAACAAAGAAACGGACATACATACATACATACATACATACACGTCAAACACATAACCCTCCTTTTGGGCTTCGCCGCAGTCGGGTAAAAATCACAAAGTTACAGGTCTGCTAAGTTACGTGGTTGTCCGTTCAAAACTTCGCTTACCAAGTCACCGCGGGGCGTGGCGCGGCGGCGGCGGCGGACGCGGGCCGTCCGCGCTACCACAGTCGCTAGAAAGAAAGAAAGAAAGAAAGAAAAGTGTTTATTGGATTCCCAACAGGACAAAACAAATTGACAAAAAAATTAAACATTATCAAAGTAAACAATATGACAACAATAACAACAATATGAATATGGCTAGGTGTCCAACTCGTATCCTTTTTTTTTTAAATAATTTTGGGACAAAAAAAAATTTATTGGAATCGATTCAGTTACTGATTCTGAACAAACTATATTCAGGTTTCGCATATACTAAAAATAATGTTGTATATTATGGTGGAAAAAAAACTTGTAAAAAGTTGAAGCTTTGACCCCCAATATTTCCGTAACTAGAAGGTTCCCCGGTATGTTCCAGAACAAAAGAGCGCAATGACAAGGGAGAGCAAGTACCTGTCGGCTTTGCTAAGGGCAGTTTTACACACATGATTTTAAAGCTTCGTTTCTCCCACCCTTATTTTTTCCATTAGCTACGCATAAAACCGGATAAGTAAAAAACTATCTGTTCCTAAATTTTAAGGGGTCACACGGGGAAAGTCGATTACTTTCTCTTATCGGACCTATACAGTGGTTACGCGGCTATTTATAAACGAGTATCGTGTTTTTGGAAAAGCTCGGATACGTTGGACGGCCGAAATGTCTTTTTTTAAAACGTTGTCCCATTCATTCACCGTGCCCTAAAACTCCACGCTATAGGCTTGCCTAGGCTGGTCTGTGGATGGGTGACCGCCCATTATATATCGAGTTTCTTCCACGCCTCGGAAAGAGTCCCGGCATTCATTTGTAGATCTCTGACACTGACAATCGTAACAGCTAGTCAGGCCCGAAAGGCCTTCATGATTTTCACAACCAAGAAAATATTACTCAATACTTACTAGGTGGTGGAAATCACAAAGGCAGTCGCTCCATGTAAAATACAGTAAGAAATGAGGCCGACCCCAACATAGTTGGAAAAGCTTAGGTAGATAATGGCCCATAATATTCAAGGTGCTTTCTAAAACTTGATGAACATTGTATTTTGCATAATTGAAACGTGGACAGCTACGTTCAAAGGGCCCCAATTCAATTTTAGTTTTTCCAATTATTAAAGAATTTCTGGTTATTGGTGAAAGTTCAAATGAAAAATGTTTATCTATTTTTTAAGTGGAAAAGAGTTTCTAAGAGGAATCTTTATGAGTTTTAATTTAATTTTTGCGAGAATTTGGATTTAATTAACAATCTTTTATCGGATTTTCCTTTCTTGGAAAATCTTGTACTTTGTCTTCTTAGTTTTGTGTTTTCAATTATGTTCTTGACAAAGAGTTTCTATAAAAATCCAATATTTTCGAAGAATTTAACAAAATAAAGTTCATCTCTTTTCCTATTTTAATTGATTCAAACTTATTGACATTTTACTATTGACATAACACTATTGACATTCTTAATTTTACAACATACCAATTGTTACCAATTAATAAATTCACTTTTAATGTATTAAGTACCTATTTAATTTTGCATGCTAGTTTTAGCGAATTGTGTGAGCTACTCTTAAAAAACCTGACCATCAAGACTGTACTACAATTCTAGCGAATAAAGTTCATTTCATTTCATTTCATTTCATTTCGTGCGTTACTGTATTACGGACTTTACTTTTTTAGGCTTTTTTATGGTTGGAAAATCATTAAACAACCGCCCTTGGGCAGACCGAAAGGGAGTGTCAGACTAGGAAATTAATGATTTAAAAAAATTATTTGAAGCCCACCTACGGGTGTGCTAAGTGGAATACTGTGTGCTTCGTCTGGGCGTGCTTCATGGAATACCTCTTCAGAATAAATGCAAAAGCACTATGGCACTAAAGCAATATGTTTATCAACAGTGATTGCCTAGTGTCGTGACGTGCCTGAGAGATTTTTCTCGACGGAATATAAAAAAACTTTTTAACAAAAAATAAAACCGACTTCAAAAAAAAATACACAAAAAAGTGAAAAATAAACTTTAGAAGAAAAACCAGTCTCTGAAGTCGGTGACTTTTGTTTGTTTGATTTTATTTTTTTGCCACCGACTTCAGAAACTGATTTTTCTTCTTAAGTTTATTTTTCACTTTTTTGTGTTTTTTTTTTGAAGTCGGTTTTATTTTTTGGTAAAAAGTTTTTATTTTTCACTTTTTAGTGGTTCAGATGTTCATGGGTCAATGTGGATAATGTAGTTTTTTTTGAGTTTTGTTGATTTTTCAAAAACGGCTTGTCCGATTTGCCCGAAAAAAATATGGGACCATTTCGGAAGTATACCCTTTCCAACAAAGAAAGAATTTTTCAAATCGGTTAGCAAGTGACGGAGTTATCCCCGAACAAACATAAAAAAAACAAAAAAAATACAAACATCCGAATTGAGAACCTCCTTCTTTTTTAGAAGTCGGTTAAAAACTAAAGACACCAGACTAACCACACGAGAGAGAAAGACGTAAAGTTTGAACAACATGATTGCCCCTACGACCCATCAAGTCAGGAAACTTTTGTGTCCCTCCCATGAGTTTGACCCGCGCTTTCTAAGGAATATGCAAATTGTATGCCTCGGCTTTGATAGACCATAAACACTAGTTAATTGCTTTTAAAGGGCCTTTATTGGGCTCACTTCTATTATTAACACACTTTGTGATCTTTATTTATACTTTACTATAGTTGTTTCATAAACTAGTATTATTTGAACTATAATGCATCTAATGCTATGGTTTTTGCATTTAAGAATTCATTAGTATAGATTGAATTTATTACATACTAGCTTTTGACAGCGGCTTCGCCCGCGTGAATATAACGATTTTCCATACAAACTTTCATCCCCTATTTAAATCCCTTAGGGGTTGAATTTCGAAAAATCCTTCCTTATTCCTTGTCTACATTATAAAGGAAACCTCTGTGCAAAATTTCAGCTTTCTAGGTCCAAGGGTTTGGGCTAGGCGTTGATGAGTCAGTCAGTCAGTCAGTCAGGACTTCTCTCTTTATTTATTAGATATATAGATAGATAGATAGATTATTATTCTACCTACACTAATGAATTCTCAAGTATAATTCTAAGAATTATAATTCAATTTTAAATTCAAAAATCTTTATTCGTGACACATAGATAAAAGAGTAAGTACACAGGTGTTATCAAAAAAATAGATAGTATCACTATGCTGCCTTGCAAGGCATACAAATAATGTCTACACATTATTTAGTAGTACCTAGGTAGTTTTTATGCGTATACAAACTTAAAAATAAAAACTAAAACTATTGTTATTATAATTAATACCTTTTTTTAGGGTTCCGTAGTCAACTAGGAACCCTTATAGTTTCGCCATGTCTGTCTGTCTGTCTGTCTGTCCGTCTGTCCGTCCTCGCTTAATCTCTGTGACCGTTAGCACTAGAAAGCTGAAATTTGGTACCAATATGTGTATCAATCACGCCGACAAAGTGCTAAAATAAAAATTGGAAAAAAATGTTTTATTAGGGTAGCCCCCCTATATGTAAAGTGGGAAGTGATTTTTTTTTTAATTTTAACCCTAACGTGTGATATATTGTTGGAAAGGTATTTAAAAATGAATAGGGGTTTACTAAAATCATTTTTTGATAATGTCAATAATTTCGGAAATAATCGCTCCAAAAGTAAAAAACAAAGCGTCCCCCCCCCTCTAACTTTTGAACCATAAGTTTAGAAAATACGAAATAAATCTGAAAAGTAGAACTTTATAAGGACTTTCTAGGAAAATTATTTTGAACTTGGATGGAAACAACAGATGGAAACTGCAGTTAACCAATATAATTTGGTCCCTGAATCGTATGAGCGCCTATACAATCCAGAGGTCAAGTTTCATTGGCCCGTATTTCAAACAAAAAAAGAATTATTACTACGGAACCCTACACTGAGCGTGGCCCGACACGCTCTTAGCCGGTTTTTTTTTTTTGGTGTGTGCAAAAATCATCAAATGACCCCCCCTCCCGCTCTTGGGCAGAGCGAAGGGGAGTGGGGGCTTTTGACGTCACTTTCTGATTATACCAAATTGTTACGTCACACGACTTTTCGAAGTACTGTATAGTCTTTATTTTGTGTTTACGTGAAAAATGAAAAAATATATATCCAATATTTTTTTGGAAATCTATCTGACTTTTTTCTTTTTTTTTTTGATGGCAAATCATCAAATGACTCCTCCCGCTCCGCCAGGGAGTGTCAGACTTCAAGTGACCAAAAATCACCTATGTTCCTTCTTAGCCCTTTGTGTCGAGGCCGCAGTATCTCTTTCGAATAACCCGCAGCCCCAACGGGGTTGTCAAATAATATGAATGATGATGATGAGGTAGGTAAATTAAGTTAAAACGCTGTCTTTTACATATATAAGCCTTTTCGACAAGTTTAATATTTTTTATCAACAAATCTAATTTAATAACTAAATTATTGCATAAAATAAGCACTATGTTATTAGGAAGAAGAAACTGACTCCTGGAATACAGATATTTAATATCTAGCTCTGGAGTCAGGGCTTCACAAAAATATTGTTTAAAAATGTTTTGCAAATAAAGTATTTATTATTACTTACATAAATATTATTATTTGCGACAATTTTCTTGGATCTATCTAACATAGCAGAGAAAAACCTAGTTATTTTATTATATTCTCAAACAATTTTGCTAATTTAACTAACAAAATATATTGTTGATATCGTCGAACCCATGTCTCGCTCATGACATGATAAGTATGATGGACTTAATGTGCATTGAGACGTGAACATGGGTTGCATGTGTTCCGTTATAAGGTGGACTGCAAGAACGCTACTAGGTCTCTATCTATCCATCATCTGCCTAGCCTTTTCCCAAATAAGTTGAGCTTAAGTTTAAGTTTAACTGCATACCAGTATTTTGCACGAAATTACTGCCTATATCTGGGGGTCTAAAACGGCCACTTTGGCAGATCATAATATGAATTGCGTTATAAAGCGTAAAATGGACCTTTCATTATAATAACTGCGTCTGTAACAATTTAGTAAAATACATCATACTAGGAAAATAATATGAATTGCGTTAACATTCGTAAAATAGTCACAGACGCAGTTTTTATTATGAAAGGTCCATTTTACGCTTTTAAACGCAATTCACATTATGATCTGCAAAAGTGGCCATTTTAGACCCCCTGATCTCCACGACCCTGTTAGTACTTACTTGGGTTATAGGACTGTGTAATAAAACTGGTTATCAGACTGTTGATCGGGATAAATCTAACGGATAGGTATAAAAAAATCTAATCTATATCTAAAATAAAAAGAGAAGTCCTGACTGACTGACTCATCAACGCCCAGCCCAAACCCTTGGACCTAGAAAGCTGAAATTTAGCGCAAAGGTTCCCTTTATAATGTAGACAAGGAATAAGGAAGGATTTTTCGAAATTCAACCCTTATGGGAGTTAAATAGGGGATGAAAGTTTGTATGGAATATCGACATTTTCACGCGGGCGAAGCCGCTGGCAAAAGCTAGTCTATCTATCTATATAAATAAAAAGAGAAGTCCTGACTGACTCATCAGCTCCCAGCCCAAACCCTTGGACCTAGAAAGCTGAAATTTTGCACTGAGGTTCCCTTTATAATGTCGACAAGGAATAAGGAAGGATTTTTCGAAATTTAACCCGTAAGGGAGTTAAATAGGGGATGAAAGTTTGTATGGAAAATTGACATTTTCACGCGGGAGAAGCCGCTGGCAAAAGCTAGTAAATAATAAACTGAAATAACTTTTTCAAAACATTCAACTTCAGGGTTTCGTTTTTATTGTTGTTCGTAACATTAGGTATCTTCCTACCTAAACCTAGTCATTACCTGCTTAGTTTCTATAATCATCTGTGTATTTAACCACTAAACATATCAACATGTGTCTGCAGTCATCCAAGCGTCATACAACCATACAATATCAATTCAATTTTCCGGGTAATTTGTTTGGATTACAACGCGATTCAATATCATTGTGGCGGACACTTCAATATTACTGTGTCAACTACAGGCATTTGTTTATTACTAACATTCATACTTTTATGCGTTATCACAAACTAGCTTTTACCCGCGGCTTCGCCCGAGTAAAAATGACGATTTTCCATACAAAGTTCCATCTCCTATTTACTTCCCAATTTCTTATTTCTTAAAGGGAACCTTTGTGCAAAACTTGAGCCTTCTAGGTCCAAAGGGTTGGGCTGAGCGTTGATGAGTCAGTCAGCCAGTTAGTCAGCAGGACTTCTCTTCTCTCACACAATGTTCACCAATGGCTCGGTTCTTCTAGTCTGTTCAATATCCATGTGACACTGGAAGGGATCTAGAAAAATATCAGCAACAGTTATTTCACCTTTTTTATCAGTTCTGGCAATTCATATTAGCTGTTACTGAAACCAAACATTATTGATTTTAGAGATCGAAGATAAAGATCAGTTTATTTGTCCAAACATGTGTATACATGCAATTTAAGCATGCAGGATGTTACATTAAAAATATTTCGTACGTACATGTTTCAGCCGTACCTAAGGCGAACAAATTTATAAAATTAACTAGCGGCCGTCACGCGGTTTCACCCGCGTAGTTCCCGTTCCCGTGGGAATATAGAGATAAAACCGGCCAAGAGCGTGTCGGGCCACGCTTAGTGTAGGGTTCCGTAGTAATAATTCTTTTTTTGTTTGAAATACGGGCCAATGAAGCTTGACCTCTGGATTGTATAGGCGCTCATACGATTCAGGGACCAAATTATATTGGTTAACTGCAGTTTCCATCTGTTGTTTCCATCCAAGTTCAAAATAATTTTACTAGAAAGTCCTTATAAAGTTCTACTTTTCAGATTTTTTTCGTATTTTCTAAACTTATGGTTCTAAAGTTAGAAGGGGGGGGGGACGCTTTGTTTTTTAACTTTTGGATAAATAGTCAGTAAAAGTCAAAGAATGTCACAAAAAAATAAAATAAATAATTGTCAAATATTGTACAAAATAAACTAGTCAGTAAAAGTCATAAAATGTGACAAAAAATTGAAGAGAAATATTAATGTCAAATATTGTACAAAATAAACAATTCAGTAAAAGTTATAAAATGTCGGAATTATTGAAGAAAAAAAATACCGCAGAGTATAGATGTTTTTCCATTACGATCTTTTTTTTGGCAGGGCTCGTTCTTCTTCTGAGTATCTAGAGAAGGCTACATGTGTTGTCTCATACAGGATTTTTTGTTGTCAAGGACATTAGCGTGTAGCGACTATGTACAAATTTTAATACCTACAGCCTACAGTGGCTATACGAGTGGCTGAAACCTGAGGCAGTTTCTTGCCCGTCGGGCCTGAGGGTTGTTCGAAAGAGATACCGCGGCCTCGGTACAAAAGGCTAAGAAGAAACATAGGTGGTTTTTAGTTTCACACCCTCGAAAAAAAAGGCACTTTCTTTGACTCGCCATTGTCCGATCGGTTGTCACTAGGTACTGTCTTAACCTACTGTACAGTCAGCAGCACTAACATGTATACACTTATCAACGTTTAGAAGCAGTTTTCGCTTACTACTTATATTGATTTCAATTTCATGTTACGTAATGAAGCTAGTATTTTATACCCATTTAATCAAAAAGTAGGTCATATTTCAACTTGGCGTTATTTAACGAGAAATACGCGTTTGAACTTTGCCAAGTGTATACCTAGGGGAGACCTGTACAAAACCATATACCGGGGTAAAACAGTACAGCATGTCTATTCTTGTCAATAATTCAAAGTTCCCGCGCGCAAACAGCTCAGCGGCGTCAACCAATGGGAGCTATTAGTCAACAAACACTTGTCGCTGCATGCACGCGCGTTATCAAAATATTCGATTTTATTGATTTTCGGCGTATTTGATCTTATTTTTGTGAAAATTCAATCAATAATAGTGAAATTTACGCATATAATAGGTAAGTGCCAATCAACTATGTTAAAGTGTGTACAGGTCACTATTAGGTTGTTAGGTACGTAGGGAATTTAGTAAAACAACACAGTTTGGTTTGAACGCGCACGACTTACTCGCCCGGCCGATCAGTAGAGAGTGTGCGGTCCGTGCAACGACTCACTCGACCGCACCCCACCACTGCCCGCCCCACCAGTAAGGCGTGTCGGTATTTATTGATACACTACATCTACCTTTTACAAAATTGGAAAAATAGCATTATTTCGTATAAGTACTATCCAATACAAAACAGTTTATAACAGAACAATCATCAAATATTTTTAATAATGATCTGTAAAACAATTAACTTATTAATTTTCGTCACACACTTTGTTATCGAAAGTGCCATTATTTCCTGAAGATTTATCATCCTCATTTGTGCAAACTTTCCACTTTGCTTCAACCCTCTCCAAATGTACTTCTAAATGTTATAAGTAACTGTTGTCCACTATCACCATTTACCATTTCGACATCTCTCTTTTATTTATTAATCACTGTAGGTGTCGTATCCTTGAATGAGGTGGACAACTTGTTTTCCTTGTTTATTGTATTTTTAACATATTATACTTTTCCACCAATTTCTCTACTAGATTCCTTTGCTCTTCCAATTTTACTAACTTTGTCTCTAGGTCCATCTGTAAGTACCTAGATGTAAGACTATGTAAGAGTACATGTATATGTATCAATATCCAACAATTAATGAACTTTGAGTGTCAGGATGATTACTGGTTATTACTGTGTTCATGAAGTAAAAGCACAAAAGACAAGACTATTCATTTTATTTCTTTTGGTCTTGTCAACTACATCAAACTCGATTCCATTCGCTAGGTCCCTAGTCTTCGTGGAGAAGAATGGACAAGAAACTCCACGGGAACACATTTTAAAGTATTATGCAAAGACAACCTGACATTAAAATCCAGCTACAATAAAAGCCAGCTTATCTCTAAACTGGAGTCTGGAACCAGAGTGCAACCGTTACACGCTCTTACATAATGTTCAGCATCTCTGTTCATTTTGGGCCACTACACTTTGGAACGTAGTCTCATTTTACTCTTATTTATATATTTAAATTTTATTTTATTTTACCTTTTTCATAATGTTTTATGTGATTTGTAAAATTTTTATTCTATCTCTAATTGAAAATGTAATTGATTTAATTTATTCGCAATTTACTTTATATTTTGCAGTTAGACCTTTTGTAATTTGATTTATTTGTAATTTAATTTATATTTAATTTAATTCATTTGTATTTACTTATTTGAATTGTATAAACTCATTTAATTTTGTTCATTTAATTATAATTATTATGTCTTATGAAAAATGTCCGACGGAGGGTTAGCCTGGTGATCTGTAATACAGGTTCTACCTAAAACAGACACCAGTCTCTATGTAGATATTTGACATTGTATGATTATTGTGTATAAATGAGAAAAAATAAATTTATTATTATTATTTCCATGACTACTATGCTCGAGTGACCTTCTGAGCAGCTGCTAAAATATTTGACCTCGCTTTATGATCCTATTTTATTTTCGCGCAACAGTAAATTGTCCATAAACAAAGATAAGTGATGAACTGATGACCGAGAAACCAAATTGATGAACTCTAATGCACATTTTGCATCATTTAGTAGAACATTGTTATCTTTTCACATTTGCTATTTGTACCTTCATAATGGTAAATCTGCTTTTCAAACAGGTACCAATGGAGGGATCCAGTCAGATGGGCCTATACTGGGCATATATAGTGTCAAACTCAACAAACTCTTGGTCTTTTTATTTTTATTAATTTTATACTCTAACGCTGTCCCGTTAGGGTATACTCTTCGATAAACCTAAGCAACTGGTTGAATTAATTTATCTATAAGAATATGAATTTTATCATCTTTAATTTTAGGGAACACACCATAGACTGCATTGGCACTTGGCGGTGTCTTTCCCTAGCAAATTTCTAGTCCCATTTTTACAATATAAAATTTGGCTTTGGCTCTACAAAAACTGTTACCAATTGTTTAGAGTCAATAGACCCTAGAACGGTTAAGGTATTAAGACTAACGTAGGCCATAAATCTCCTTTTTTTAGATATTACTTGATTTTCAGCAAGGACACCATTGTCTTTGAGAATGACGTTACATCTCAATTTCAACGCAGCGCCTTAGTCTTACACTGTTTTGAAAATATTCAAAAATCCCACACTTGAGACAATTCTTATCTCGGGCTGGACAACTTTAGTATCAGTTGAATGACTGCCACCACAACGCACACATGAATTTACTTTTAAGCTCAGATGTCCAAGTCTGACCAGAAACTTGTAAATTTTCTCACACTTTATTATTTGATGAGCCTCAACAAGTGACGCTTATAACCACGACTTTGTTTAGGGGGCAAATATTCATCGAGCTTGTTGATAGCAACAGTAAATACATAATTGTTACCACTAGTAGTTTCTACCAGTCATCATCTGCCTAGCCTTTTCCCAACTATGTTGGGGTCGGCTTCCAGTCTAACCGGATGCAGCTGAATACCAGTATTTTACATAGACTGCTTATTTGATCTCCACAAGACAGCTAATACTAGGTAATACGGTGCCCTCCGGTAAGACTGGTTGTCAGACTTTCAGGTCACTGACCACCCGTAACGACTGCCAAAGATCTAAATGGCAGTCGGAACCAACAGCTCAACGTGCTTTCCGAGGCACGGAGGAAACGATATGTAATGGGCGATCAACCCATTCACAGACCAATCAAGGCAAGCGTGGCTTAACCTAAAGATCGACCTGAGTGGCAGATATTATTAAGCCACAAGGTCCTCTTAGTAGTTTCTACATGTACATCAGGAATATTTTTTTGAGGTTGTGTACTTATTAGGAGAATCTCTGAAAGATTGTTAATAAGTTTGTTAATTGGACTGATGATAAAAAAGCAAATAATTATAACATACCAAATTATTTGATATTTCTGGAAGGGTTAACCGACCCATGAGTAAGAGTAAAGCTCTATTGCCCTAAGGCCACCTGAGTGTGGTAACTTGGTAGCCGTCAGGTCTGACTCTGGTGCACGTTTTTTCCCAACGTAAACCAACTGAAACTAGGTCACCGACACAGTCCAACGACTGTAAGTTGAGGTCGTATGTGCGACATACTTGTGGTCTACCTGGATGGAAGGGGTAATTTCCTTCTTTAGGTACCGTTTCGAGTTAATCGAAATAACTCTTGATCTTAATGTATTTTATCCCAGTATTTATACAAGCTCATTTAGGTACCGTTTGATAACAAACTACCTCTGACGATGTAACTTTCGTCTTTAGGTACCGTTCCAAATTAATAGAACTAACTCTTTAGGTATCGTTCCAAATTAATAGAACTACTTCTTTAGGTACCGTTCCAAATTAATGGAAGTACCTCTTTAGGTAACTTTCCAAATTAATGAAACTACCTTTTAATTTTATTGTATTTCATCCAATCCATTTGGACTGTTATTTATACAAGATCATTTAGGTACCGTTCCAAATTACTGAAACTACCTTTTAATTTTAGGTATTGTATTTCATCCCAATCCATTTGGACTGTTATTTATACAAGACCATGTAGGTACTGTTCCAAATTAATGAAACTACCTTTTAATTTTAGGTAGGTATTGTATTTCATCTCAATCCATTTGGACTGTTATTTATACAAGACCATGTAGGTACTGTTCCAAATTAATGAATCCAGACCATTTAGGTACCGTTCCAAATTAACGAAACTACCTTTCAATTTTATTGTATTTCATCCCAATCCATTTGGACTTTTGGACTGATTTTGGTACTGTTCCAAATTAATGAATCCAGACCATTTAGGTACCGTTCCAAATTATTGAAACTACCTTTAAATTTTATTGTATTTCATCCCAATCCATTTGGACTTTTGGACTGATTTTGGTACTGTTCCAAATTAATGAATCCAGACCATTTAGGTACCGTTCCAAATTATTGAAACTACCTCTTGATCTGATTGTATTTCATCCCAGTCCATTTGGACCGAAATTTATACCTACGAGATCTTTAGGTACCGTCTGCATAAGCAAACTACCTCTAACAACAATGTTAACTTTGATTATTGACAGATTAAAAGTGTTAATTTGGATAAACAGCATGTCTATCACTGGTATCCAAGATTACTCAAGAACGCAAATATAATTGTCAACCATAAAGAGCCTCACCGTATAATAAGAATCATGGTCTAACTTCGTTACAATCATAATTAAATAACAGCCGCCTTCAATTTGAACCCAAAATATCGTTATAATGTGCAAAATGCATAACTTAGTATTACTAACAACCATTGATATAAAAACTAAAGATACGGTCGTCCGAACATTTTGCTCGATGCGATCCCCATACAGAGAAACACTAACGCCATCCTTAAGAACTAATCAGGCTGCTCGTAAACGTAACCTTGTATAAACGGCGTGGCGTGGTATTATCGAGGTATAAAGAAATTAAGCTTTCATTAAAATGTTAATAACAAAAATGTTAAATTTTAATTTTTCATTTTCTTTTAAACTTCGGTTTAGTCAAGACCTATTTGGGACCAAGTTCAAGGCGTCATTTTATCACGCGGTCCGCCCAGTCAATAAATCAATGCTAACAACACTCCAATTTGTTTCTGCCAATAATCAAAGCATTCGTCATTGACGTTTGTTGTAAGTATTAGTACACGAATGTTTAGGTACCAATCAATGTAACTAAATCAGTTCCGTTTTGAAGTAACGACTACGTTCAACATATTAATAGCAGTCTACAATCAATTATAATCTTTTTTTTCCAAGGACTGCCTTAATGCAATTTAAGGTTAAATTTAAAACTAAATAATTATTTATAAAACATGAATATACATTGAAACTGATTTGCTACCGATTTACCTCTTGGTTACTTTATTAACACTCAGTGTTATTTAAATTCGGCACGTACCTTATTTATTTTGTATCCTGGCAAGGTCGCCACTTGTACAGGTCACTATTAGGTTGTTAGGTACGTAGGGAATTTAGTAAAACAACACAGTTTGGTTTGAACGCGCACGACTTACTCGCCCGGCCGATCAGTAGAGAGTGTGCGGTCCGTGCAACGACTCACTCGACCGCACCCCACCACTGCCCGCCCCACCAGTAAGGCGTGTCGGTATTTATTGATACACTACAAAGTGCATGTATTTTACTCGTAATTAACAATTATTTGAGTAGGCAAAATTGGTTTGCGTATGTAGTAGTGAGCGATATATTTACATTGAGCCGTGGGTCAAAACCGTACGGGGTAAAATCGGCCACTATACGATTTTGACCCGCATGAATGAAAAACTGCTGTTATCACTTCCTCCCCCTATAAAAATGAGCTGATAACCATCTCACAAAATAGAACTCCTAAGCTTAATTTGAATCAACCGCCTAAGACCAAAAAACCAAAACCAAAAATAATAAATGATAACATTTGCTTGTACTGCCTCGAAGAATACGGTTCAAGCCGCTTGGATGAAGGTTGGGTGCGCTGTGGGGAGTGTGAAGGTTGGGCTCATGAAGGCTGTACAGGTTAAGACTTAGAGGATTTAGATAATTTTGTTTGTATGGGATGCGTTGCTTCTAGATAATCTCTGGGGCAGTATCGTATATAATATACGGTTTTGCCCATGTGTCGGGGCAAAATCGTAATTAGAAGAAGTTTAATAATTTTTGGTTTTTATTGTTTAATATTTTGATTTTTCCAAATATGTACCAGTGATTATGTTCCTTATGAGACTGACTAATTATAATTGTTGAGTAGATAAATTAGTGTTTTGAAATTAAAGAACTACAACCCTAAACGCTTAGCTATACGATTTTGACCCGGTCTCCCCTACATATCGTTGTGTACCTCGTACTTCTTCTTCTTCTTTACGTGTCGATGAGCTCAAATCGTATTAGACGAGTATGTGGCTACGTACTAATTTACTGAACACGTGACTTGTATCATCATCATCAGCCATAAGACGTCCACTGCTGGCTAAAGGAACCCCATGAACGCCATAACGAACGGCAGCCTGCCGTTTGCATCCACCGGTTACCCGCGACTCTCACGATATCGTAGGTCAACCTGGTGGGAGGCCTACCAATGTATATCGGTCTAATATTATACAACTTTGCCGATCCCTTGGGAGTAAACAGTCGTGATGACATAAGTATCGACCCAGTACTTAGAATATTCCCCAGAGTATATCAGTGTTTTCTATTGCCGGCCACTTGGGTCTAAGCCAACGTACCTACTCGTACAAATGTATAGGAAAAAAATGTACCTATATAATTATCTTACTATGTACCTATGCTATTGTGTCACTTTCAGGGAAATGCATAAATGAGAGAATGTATATTTTATAACTAAGAGTGTGTCGTTTCTCTAAATTAGATTAATATACTCGTAAGTAGGTCACACAAGAAGTCGTACTTTTAACGCCATTTTTAGGGGGTATTTATATTGTCATGGTTACATAAGTAATAACATAACATCACGCTTGTAGTCCCCGAAGAGTGAGGCTGAGGCGGATTTTGTTATCAGAAAATTCTCAGTTGGTATAATAGAGTCACGATGTTTGAATTTGTGCCATGTTAATGGGTGTACCTACCTACTAATGGGTACCTCAGCGGCTGAGGTACCCATTAGTAGGTAGGTACACCCATCAACATCATCATTCAAACATCGTGGCTATACCAACTGAGAATTTTCTGATAACAAAATCCAACAACGCTTTGCCTGACTTGGGAACCGAACCCATGACCCCATGCCAGCACTCACCCTTGCGACCACTAGTCCAACGAGGTAGTCAACTATTTCCTTGATTAATATCGAACAAGTATTTGTGATGTGCAAATTGTATACCAGTTGCGTCACTCAAGAGTTCAGCGCTTTTGTGTGAAGGTAGGTAGGTAGGTAGGTCAAGTAGCATCCCATACTGGGGTCGCTGAGAGTACTTATTCTATTTAAATCTTGTTTTATTACTCACCCCATATTAGCTCGTGTACATCGCAGTTCATTCCAGGGTTTAGTGATTGCCCTTGTAACCGGAGATTAAAATCGTTGAACACCAATCGTTTTCACCCCACCGTTCTCTGCTTCAAAAGATGGTCGTGTTTTCGTTTTATTTTGATATCTCCCGTACTCATAATGGGTCAGTGACTTGAATTTATTGTCATGCAAATGCCAATTTTATTGTATCTTAGCTATATTATTATTTCGAACGGGAGTTTTTCTCGCAACAAAGTACAAATCATCATCTTCCTGCCCTTATCCCACATACTTCATCATCATCATCATTTCAGCCGAAAGATGTCTACTGCTGGACATAAGCCTCCCCCAAGTGTCGCCACATTGACCGGTCCCGTGCGTCTCGCTCCCAATGGATCCCCGTAACTTTCACCAGATCATCGGTCCACTTACGTGGAATTTTATAGAAACTATAAAATAAATATTTTTTGATTATGGTCTGAAACCAGTACTTACCCTTCGCTTGATAGATGTTTAGAGTTACATTAAGTTAATTTATAGAGTTAAATAACTACAGGGTGTAGCGACGTGTAGGTCTCTTCATCATCATCATCCACAGCCATTCCACAGCCCGACTTCATTCACTGCTGTGTATAGCCCTCCCTTTGCTTGTGCCAAGCTCCACGCTCTTGTGCCACCTTCTTCCAGGATATTTCCGCAATGGCAACATTGGCATCAATCTCGTCACCAGACGACCAACACTTCTCTTACCGTTCCTTGGACGCCACTCTCCACCTACCATCACCATGTGTAAGTCTGCTGACTGTTATATACCTTCCAGCAGTTTTAATGAAAAATAAAAAAAATGAGATTCTGAAGGGATGCCTAGACTACATAATAAATGCTATCACCAGTATATACAATGACATTCTGACTGAAGAAATAATACCGCAACAATGGACATCATCAACCATCATATTGCTCCATAAAAAAGGCGACAGGACAGAAATAAACAACTATAGACCGATCAGCCTGATCTCCAATTTGTATAAGATATTTGCAAAGATAATACTGAACAGAATAAGCTCAAAATTGGAAGAAAACCAGCCGAGAGAACAGGCTGGATTCCGAAGCGATTTTTCAACGATGGATCACATTCATACCGTCAAACAAATTATCCAAAAGAGTAATGAATACGGAAAGACATACTACTTGGCGTTCGTAGATTACAGTAAGGCATTCGACTCTCTGAAACATGCACACATTTGGGAAGCTCTACACTCACAAGGAGTAGATCAAAAATATATCAGGATAATAAAAAACATATACAAGGAATCAACGGCAAAAATCCAAACTGAAAGGAAAGGGGAGACCTTCAAAATAAGAAAGGGAGTACGACAAGGTGACCCCCTTTCACCAAAACTATTCTCGTCAGTACTAGAACATATTTCGCAAAACTAACTGGGACGATTATGGCATAAATATAAATGGCAAGAAGCTCAATCACCTTAGGTTCGCAGACGACCTGATTCTGCTAAACGAAAACCAAGAAGGTTTAAAAACAATGCTAACGCAATTAGACAGAGAAAGCAAAAAAGTAGGTCTGACTATGAATCCAGATAAAACAAAATTAATGACAAACAACACAAGAACACCTATTCTATTAGACTCTAATCAAATAGAATATGTGGATGAATACACATATTTGGGACAGACCATCGCCCCGGCAAACCAAATGCAAAAAGAAATTAACACCAGAATAAGCAAAGCTTGGCAAAGATTTTGGTCCCTAAAGGAAGTCTTAAAAAATCCACATATGCCACTTAAAAATAAGACTACAGTGTTCAACTCTTGCATACTACCAGTATTAACCTATGGAGCACAGACCTGGGCCCTCACTAGCAAACAGAGCGGGACACTCAGAGTGTGTCAAAACAGAATGGAGAGGAGCATTCTTAACCTCAAGCTAAGAGACAAAGTCAAACTTGAGAATATAAGAAGCAAGACAAAAGTCATGGATGTCACTTACACAGTGAAAAAACTTAAATGGAACTGGGCAGGCCATATGATAAGAAACAATAAGGATAAATGGACAAAAGATGTTACGGAATGGTACCCTCGGGACGGAAAAAGAAAGAAAGGAAGGCAAAAAACAAGATGGGAGGATGACATCAGGAAGGTAGCGGGAACAACATGGCTAAGGGAAGCCACAAAGAGAGATAGATGGAAAAGCCTAGGGGAGGCCTATGCCAAATGGCAAACCGATAATAATGTTACCGATGTCGAAGACTAGAATGACTAAGTCAAACATAAGTAATCTAATTTATATGATCCAATTTTATATTATTATTATATATATTATAGTATAATTAATTATTAAAAATGCATGAAATGTTGTAATTAAATATAAATAAGTTTTATTGTAATATATTGAAAAATCATATAATACAAACCAATGAATGAACTATAATGAAATTTAATGTAATAATATTATCAGTAATAAAGGCTATTTTGATTTTGATTTTGATTTTGAGATGACTTTATTCGCATAGTTACTTATACACAAAAGTTTATTTTTAACTAGCTTTTGCCCGCGACTTCGTTCGCGTGGAATAATGACTTCCGGCAGAGAAAAAAAAAAAAAAAAACTATCCTATGTCCTTTCTCAAGTTCCAAACTATGTCTGTACCAAATTTCACACAAATCGGTTCAGTAGTTTAGGCGTGAAGCAAAGACAGACAGACAGACAGAGTTACTTTCGCATTTATAATATTAGTTAGGATATTTTTAAAGTTATTTTTTTAGTGTACTTCGTAATTGGCGTATTGTTTTGTTTAATATTTTAAGTTATTTTACTGTAAGCTGTGAAGCTACCTTGCATATCTACTAAATAAAGAGAGAAGTCCTGACTGACTGACTGACTCATCAACGCCCAGCCCAAACCCTTGGACCTAGAAAGCTGAAATTTTGCACAGAGGTTCCTTTTATAATGTAGACAAGGAATAAGGAAGGATTTTTCGAAATTCAAACCCTAAGGGAGTTAAATAGGGGATGAAAGTTTGTATGAAAAATCGTCATTTTCACGCGGGCGAAGCCGCTGGCAAAAGCTAGTCTATACTAATATTATAAAGCTGAAGAGTTTGTTTGTTTGAACGCGATAAACTCTGGAACTACTGGTTGGATTTGCAAAATTCTTTTTGTGTTGGATAGTTCATTTATCGAGGAAGGTTATAGGCTATATAACATCACGCTACTACGAATAGGAGCGGAGCATAAATGAGAAATGTTGCAAAAACGGGAAAAGAAAATTCCTTTCTGAGAGCTTCCGTTGCGTGCGCTGCGAAAACGGTTTAAGTTACGAGAATATCATGTATGAAGTAATTATTCGTCTTTAACAGTTCTAAAAAAAAGTCCGCGACAGCATATGTCTATCTTTTAAGATTGACTCACTGTAACCATTTTTTACTATTAAAATGTTAGGTTAAAAATAATTATTTTTTGCGAAGCTTATTTAACCCATATGGTATTAATCTATAACTAAATAAATGTGTTCGTTAGAACGGAAAGAAGAACGGTCACGTCCCATATAATTTTTGAACTCCGAGTACAACATTCAACTTAGGTTTTTTTTTTTTTAAGGTGGTTTAAAATCATCTAATGACATCTCTCGCCCTTGGGTTGGGTGGCCTTGGGTGGGCGAGAGGGCGTGTCAGACTCTTACTGACTAAAAAATTCCACCCCGTTCCTTTTTGCCTCTGGTACTGGGGTCAGAGCATGCCCTTCTGGATTCGCCCTCACCGAAGTAAAAATTTTTCACTTCGGTACATTTATTGAGAAACTGGACATATCTAAAATTATATTTATAGTTAAGAATTGTACCTTGCACATCTACCTACAATAAGTAGCAAAAACATTTTAAAAATACAAAGCATTGTATTTAATAAACATACTTTTGTTTAAAAAAGTAATGATTTGACTTATCAATCGTAAATGCGTCCATAGGCCTAAGTAGTAGTTAGTTTCATGTCACCTAACCTATGTTTGTTTGGACAACTAAGTTTTTTTTTTCACTAGCCAATCTTGCCCCACTGCTGGGCAAAGGTCTCCCCCATTTTCTTCCATCTCTCCCGATGTTTTGCCTTCTCTGGCCAATCTGTAAGGAATGAGTCCAAGTAAGTTACTTATTTAAAATTTTGTGATTTATTAGTTTAGCTTTTTGAACTTTAGATTTCGCTATTACATACCTGTGAAAATGTTCATATTGTTTGTACAACAGAATACATTATATTATGTACCTAATTTATGTACAATGTTTTCTCCCGTCAGGTTACTAGAGCTAACTATTAAAATTTGCGTTCTATGATAAGCAGCAGATTATCTGCTGCTTATCATAGAACATACATTGTATGTTTTATTTGTAGAAGCGATGATGTAAGGTATTGTTCAAAATACTATATAAATATCAATCAATCCAACACATACAAGGAGTGGAATTCCCTGCCTGCGTCGGTGTTACCGACTCGCGAATCTCGAGTTTATAGGTATGACCCCAATCTATTGAAGTCGCGAGCGAGTCAATATTATAGGCTTCTTTTGGGTAAGCTCATTCCATTGTCGCCCTGAGTTCTGACCTCAGGACGAGATGCCCAATGTCGTCTATTCTTGAAGACCCAATTAATATGAAAGAAAAATCTTTAATTCCTTATTATTTCTATGATTAAGTCATGATTAAGCATCTCTTTGCTTGTCACTGATTTCTAAGAGCGTGATTTTCATTGTTCTTCTACCAAGTCACTTTTCGGAAAATGTGGTTCCAAGAAATAAAACTAAAACAATTCAGTTCAACGTTTATTATTCTGCAAGTTTGATTACTTAAAATGACTTCACATATCAGTTTGCCTTGTCAACAATCATTAACTTCGTACCCAGTAATGCCAAGTCATGAGTAGTCATCAAGTTCAACATTTTAATCAACAATTGACACTTTATCGTGGACATCCTGATTATCTGACATAATTCGGTAACGTATACAAGGGGAATTGTTACCCTATAAAAATAAATTACAATCGTACCTTATGGGGTAGTAAAAACTTACCTGGTCGCCTAGCAAGACTTGTGTCACGGCTTTCCCGCCGCACTCAGAGAGCTTTAATGATTACTTAGGCCATCACTTAGTAAAGGTTTTGATCAGCTTTGTCATACAAAAAACTTTTTAACAAAAAATAAAACCAACTTCAAAAAAAAAAAACACAAAGTGAAAATTAAACTTTAGAAGAAAAATCAGTTTCTGAAGTCGGTGACTTTTGTTTGTTTGATTTAATTTTTTTGCCACCGACTTCAGAAACTGATATTTCTTCTAAAGTTTATTTTTCACTTTGTGTTTTTTTTTGAAGTTGGTTTTATTTTTTGTTAAAAAGTTTTTATTTTTCACTTTTTAGTGGTTCACTTGTTCATGGGTCAATGTGGACAATGTAGTTTTTTTTTTAGTTTTGTTTATTTTGCAAAAACCGCTTGTCCGATTTCGATAAAAAAAATTATGGAACCATTTCGGAAGAAGAATACCCTTTCCAACAAAAAAAGAATTTTTCAAATCGGTTAGCAAGTGACGGAGTTATGCCCGAACAATAATAAAAAAAAATATAAACATCCGAATTGAGAACCTCCTTCTTTTTTTAGAAGTCAGTTAAAAAGTATGTCAAACCTTTACCAAGTGACGGCTTAAGTAATCATTAAATATCTCTAAGTACCGAGTAAGTCGCATTTTTCGACTTTTCTCGTGGTTTGCTAGGCCTAGTGACCATGTTTTCGGTGAAAACATATCACTTGATGTCTATTACAATATCTATCTTACACTACGGCCTTACCAAAGTAACGTTAACTCGTTAAAAGTATTCTCGAATCAAATGAATCATACTGGTATTATAGTGCCTCTCTTTCTTAATCATTAACTTTGATTCAAGAATCTATGGAAATCTCTTAGGTATAGTCCAGTCATCTTAGTAAGATCACCTCGGAATTTGAGATACCCAGCTATAAACTCGTATAAACTACTAGTGACATCCTAAAAGTTGTCTCAAAACCTACATTATGTACATATGGTAGATTTTCTGCGTCTATTAAAATCTAAGGTGACGGCAAAGAAGAGTTCTTTGACATACTACTGTTACAGCGGTCGGAATACAAAAATGAAGAAGAAGATAATTAAAATTTTAAGTTGTAGTTGTTGTTTACGTAATAGAATTTATTTCTTCTTTTATATTTACTTAAGAAGTTTTAATTATAAATTAGATTAGAATTGAAAAAAAATGTATTTTCTTAACAATTCTATAACTACACGGGCAGGTAAGTGTTATTAAAAAAAATTATAATTAAGTACGTAATTTAAAATAGTTACGTAAGTTAAATAATTATTAAATGTAATGAAATAATTAATAAGAAATGAGACTTTTTAGTAATTACCTACTAAACTTTATACCTATGGCGTGTTTTTGACCGGGTTACCGGTTGACCTTAATTGATGGTCTAGCCGCGCGCTCTTTGCCCTCATCTAGAAAACGATTCAACAAATAAAAAAAAATTGAAGCAAAAGTTGTAGGGAATTCAATCCTCTACAATATTTAATAAAATACAAATAGCGAAAAACCCATAGGAAACGAGATATTTACAAAAAAATGAGTAAAATATCGATTTTTGTGACCTAAGATTTTAATAGACGCAGACACCCTACCTTAAGTAGGTTTTGAGACAACTTTTAGAATATCCAAACACGAGTTTATACGAACTTATAGCTGGGTATCTCAAATTCCGAGATACTTATCTAATTTTGACTAACATGACTAGTCTATGATGTTTTGAACAGCAAATAACTGGTAACTTAAAAGTACTAAGTTAGCTGCATTAGTCTTCGTTTCTTATTAGAACTTTAATTACTTATGCTTCAATAAAATCACGTTACAAATAATTAAACGTACCCAGGCCGTAGTATCAACGTGACAACTCGTCACAATCAAAACATCTTCCTCATGATTTTAACCTTACATTACAAAAATATCTAGAAAATTCTCCGTGAATCGTTTAATCAGTTCGTTCTAGAAGTTTCCTTACGAGTCTCCAGTCTTCCATGATGTCAGCGTCAGGTAGCATGTAGACCACATAAGGGGGGGCTACTGTCACTTGTCTCCGGCGCCTCTTGCGGCCCCATTCTGGACCAGTAGACCAGAGATCCACTGTATGACGCTCCTCTTCCAATTTCCTAATCTTTTCTAAAGTTTCTTCTTTTAGATTCTCGTAGGCCAGCCATTTTTCACTCTGTTGACAAAAGAGAAAATAAGTTTAGCATCTTGAACTGCAGTTGGGAGTCTGTTATTAGGGTTTGAGTAATTTATGAAATTGTATTTGTTTTGGGTTTATATCAAGAGATTACAAAAAGGAATCATAATAACTAACTGAAATAAAATTAGTTAAAAGTTTTGGTTGTGATAAATTCGAAACTCTCAAACTCAAAGCATTTATTTAAATTAGACCCTTAAATGTCAGAAAAACAAAGAATGCGAAGCTAGAGCCACATGGCATGATAACTTTTGAAAGTGCTGTAGTCGCTTATTCCCAAGCCTGGATTTCTTTGGGAGAAGAATGGGCATAAAATTCTATGCACACTCTTTTAAAACAAAATATAATCTAACATCATGATAATATGTTTAAACTTCTTATCAGTGTTTAATCCAAACTTATTATTAACCTTTATCTATGTAAAGCAAACTTTCACCACACACTACGTTTTCCATTCGTTCATTCAATTCATTACACGTAGGTACAAACCACGTAGGTATAACGTTCAAATCATCGGTCAACCTCGCCTCGTTGAACGTCATAACGTGGGTTGTGTTGCGCACACGCAGGGTAATTTTCGACCAAACCGGTTTCCGTCCCCGCCATGATGAAGTTACCTGACATTTTATTGAAAAAAACACCAGGCCGTCTGACGGGTTGTTGTTTTTGGTTTTTATTGCAAATTTCAATGATTGAAGGCGTTTGAACGTAGGTTTAACGGATATGTAGGTATGTTTAGATTGTATGTTTGTATATGTGTATGTAGTTATAAGTGGTAAGGTTATGATAGTAAATGATCAATATAAGTAGTTATAGAACTGTTCCATTTTCATTCTATTGTAAACTCTCGTACTCTATAAGAAGTTTATTGGATAAGCACTCCTTTAAACTGCTTACTTACTGTGAGTTTATACAATGAAATAAATAGGTACCAACATCTATGTAAAGGACCGTGTACGTGTAAGGATGATATAGCAAGAAAGGAGGTGTTTCATGAGATGACGAGTAATCTATATAAATAAAAAGAGAAGTCCTGACTGACTGACTGACTCATCAACGCCCAGCCCAAACCCTTGAACCTAGAAAGCTGAAATTTTGCACAGAGGTTCCCTTTATAATGTAGACAAGGAATAAGGCAGGATTTTTTGAAATTCAACCGCTAAAGGAGTGAAATAGGGGATGAAAGTTTGTATGGAAAATCGTCATTTTCACGCGAGCGAAGCCGCTGGCAAAAGCTAGTAGAGAAATATGACTAACCTCAGAAGAATGAAAAGATCTATAATGGCAAGAAAATTACGTTTATGTATTATGAAAATAATGATTCAGACTATAACACGAGTCTATGAAACAAGATAGACGAGAAATAGAACATAGAGTTTTTAATACTGTCTA
The DNA here is from genome assembly GCA_949316265.1 of Diarsia mendica. Taxonomy (NCBI): domain Eukaryota; kingdom Metazoa; phylum Arthropoda; class Insecta; order Lepidoptera; family Noctuidae; genus Diarsia; species Diarsia mendica. The sequence continues at coordinate 3,369,603 of OX438901.1, read as the reverse complement.
AACTGTTCACAATCAAATTACTTCTACAAAAAATTAAAAAAAGTAAAAAGTTTAAAATAAAAAACAAAATTAAAATTTTTGAAAAAACCCACGACTGTTAAAAATTAATTGAAAAAAGGATAAAATAACATAAAACACCCACCTTAAAAAAACCCAAGAATGTCCGTCGGGGGCTGCCATTAAATGAACTAGTATTGCAATGTTCAGCACCCGACGGACATTCTTTGGTTTTTCTAAGGTGGGTGTTTTATGTTATTTTATCCTTTTTTCAATTAATTTTTAACAGTCGTGGGTTTTTTCAAAATTTTTAATTTTGTTTTTTATTTTAAACTTTTTACTTTTTTTTATCTAAAAACATGCACCAATCAAACCCAAACCGATAACTGAAAACTGAACCAAAATCGGACTTGTAGTTTTGGAGAAAAATGGCAACTTTGATTTGCACAAAAAATGTTTGCTGCAGCGCCCCCTGGTGAGTTGTCACCGTAACACCTATCTAAGAACATGCACCAATCAAACCCGAACCCATAACTGAAAACTGCATCAAAATCGGACTAGTAGTTTTGGAGAAAAATGGCAACATGTGTACATGTGTGTGTACATGTGTGTTGCACAAACACACAAACAAACAAACAACCTCTTACCCCAAACGCATATACCGTCTCCGTTCCGTCGTGGGTAAAAAGTGCACTCGTGTATAAACTGAAACTAAATTGATTCAGTAAACTCCTAGTGCAATGAATAGTTTCATGCACTCATTTAAAGTTAAATTATACACGTGTTCAGAACTGCATCCGGATATTAACTTGTGAGGTTTTGTTATAATCATGTAGTTTCATTTACTATGTATTTATATATAAGTAATGCTGGTTCGAGTAGCCTGTGTAAGTATTGGTATATAAGTGGTTATGACGTAAATACGTGGGAGGGAAACTGCAGTAACAAGGTAACCACGTAAACATAATAGCGGCTTTGCGTAGCCACGTCATTTACCGGATATGCATAGACAACCTAGGGGTCCTTGGAGATATCCGAAATTGACGTAAGTAATCGAGATTTCGTTTTTCCCTTCCGTAGTGTTCATAAACTATTAAGCATAGTATAGATCAAGCAGATTAGGCTGTCCGTTGTCTGTTAGTGTGTGAATGAATTTAAGAAATTCATTAAGTAGATATAATTAGAAATGAGATAGTGATCTTTTGGGTGATTAGTGTTTCTTATATTCCGTAAACAACATCATTAAAACAGGACAACTAAACAGACAGACAGGGTTTAGGCGCAGAACGTCATCAGAAACGCAAAATGACAGATTAGCAAATGGTCAGAAACGCATAATGCCAGGTGTCGCAAAATGATAAGATCTGAAAAAGACAGATATTAAACTATTATTAAACTTACTACAAAGTATGGTAGCTTCGTCTAACAGAAAACCTAAGTTCCGCAAGTTTAGTTTTATTTACCCTAAAATGCATAACATTTTTCCAATTTAGCACGTAGAATATAATTGACCAACTACGCCATCTATAAATAATCGACAACCACCCCACAGTAACATAGCATCATAACAAAAAAACACTAAGTACCCGACAATAGCGAGCCGGCTCGTTGGGGCACCCAGGTAGATCTCGATCAATGGCCTGCTAATAATAATAACCGCACATCTGCCGAACGGCGCACACGCAGTATTGAGTGAGATGTGTTGTTTTGTATGATATCCTACCCTTGGCGGTAAAAAATGAGGCCTGACAGGGTAGGTAGATGTACTTACAAAGGTCACTTGCAGTAAGCAGGTAATAGGCAAGATCAACGTACATGCCTACTTTCAAGCCGCTTAGCCGTACTATGGACCTGATCTTTGTGAAGATTATCATTGCTAAGTTCAATGTATGTCTTTCTAGAGTGGCCTCTGTCTGTGATTCTGCACATCAGTCTAGATTTAGACGTTTCGTTAGACGCCTTTCGTTCATCGACTCAACAAACTATGTGAGGATATTCTTACGCTTTTCTATATTTGGCAAACAGTAAAATCTCCTTTTTATTTCGTTGAGACCGCATTCGTCTTTTCATAAAGATAATACGAAAGGTAGGTGGTAGGTAATCTCGCGCCTTTTACTTCTTGCAATCAACTCAAAAACTCGAAGCATTTATTATCTAAAACTTTTTACAGGCACATAAGAATTGGCGAAGAGTCAAATAGGTAATTAAATGTTGAAGTTAGTTGCTCTTTAGTAAATCCTTATGGATAAGAACGGGTAACGAAAACACTTTTTTAAATGTATTACAAAATTCTAAGAAGGTAAGTACCTACGTGATTTTTGTTGACGCTTGATTACATCTTACTGGATAAGACAATTTCCGACGTCATTAAATAATCATTAAGGGCTCTTTAAAAATTAAGTGTGACCATTAGAGCTGGTATTTCTTAGAAAGGCTTCGTCTATTATGAAATTACCAAAACAAGGACCGTTTAATTTTAAATAGTGTCCTACTGAAACTAGATTATTTTGCCGAAATCGAAATAGAACCTTCGGCCCTGGTACCAGTTTAGGCCGAAACCGAAACTTAAGTAACTGTCGAATACCATCAAGCTAGAAAATTCCTCTCAGAACATCGGCTAAAAAAATTACACTTTATAGCCATTTATTCTGTCGTTTTAACGGTTACAATAGGAAAAGTTGTATAATGTGGCTTGTGTTCTGACGTACGCTTTTTGTATCAAAAGGTAAAGAAACAGGGTAAAAGAACAGAACAAAAGATCCGAAACTTAAAGTTTATTTAAAATTCGTTTCTATTGTTATTTATTTCACAATTCTGAACTTTGGCATTTTGAAGAAAGGTTCCTTACATTTAAATAAAAATGAGAAACTGGCTCTTATCCTGTTGGTGAATTATTTGTTTCCTTTCGGGGGTGATTGTTTAAAACTCCTTCCTAAGAGCAAAGTTTCCTTACAAAAGGTATTCTAGTGCAAAACTTCATGCTCCTATTTCTAGACTCAGCGTTTCAGGCTTAGCGTTGCCTGTTTGTAAGTAGATAAATGAATGTGGTAGGTACTTTATTACCCCCGACTGCGGCGAAGTTCAAAAGGAGGGTAACTAAATATCTAGTTGGTGTAGAGACGGCAGCACATCAAGCTACTACAATCTGTCAAATATCTTTACTTAATAGATTTTCAACTATTTCGCCAAAGGGTTCGGTTCAAGGTTGATTGGGAAATTTTTGTCTGTCTGTATAAAAAAGTTCAGATATAAGTAAAATAACTGCTTTTGAGCAGTATTCATTTCGGACTAAATGGTATTTGAATGAAATCTGAATATAAAACATACAACAAAGGTCAATACTTCGCAAGTTAATGACCGTAGTCCGTACCGTATTGTTTTATCATGTATCGTATTCAAACAAACACATAATAAGCATAGTTTGAATCATTTCTGTTAACGTTTCAGTTTATAATTCCATTTTTTTCTGAAGCAAAAAAAAAATATGATAAGTTTCAATAGCGCTTTAGATTTTTATGAACATTTTAATCTAAACACGTTAGAGGTAAGTTTATCATTAGTGAGAAAGGAGGTGACTACTGAGATGCAGACAAGCAATAGCGAAGTATGGAACGAGCTGACGATGACATGCTGCGGTGACGCTTAATAAACTGGTTAGAGACAGGAGAATGACGATGATGAGAGGAGTAACATAGTAACCTACTTACGTCTAAAGTACACCTATGTTTTAAGACAGGTAGATACTCAAAAATACGCTAGCCATATTTATTTTTAGGATGCATACATTTAAATAAATTTCTAAATGAACTTATTTAACTAAATCCCCCTACAATAACCAAAAACATTTTAATCAAACAGCCACCTAAAATTCCTAAAACGAAACGAAACAAGCCAAAATTTCATATCCACGTTGCATCAAACATCCAATTTAAAATGTTCTCTCGCTCCCTATCGGTTGATTACAAGTGTGCGTCACGTTGCGCGTCCCGTGCTCGCACACAACATGGCGGCGGTTTCCGGGAAACACTGCGCGCGCGCCACCAAGCTGACAACCGACGCGCCCGCCATTTTGTTTCGTTGCGCGCTCCTTTTTAGTGAAGAGGTTTTGGAATTTTGAATGTTGAGATGTTAGATTTCGAGATGAGATTTTTAATTGATTTAAGTATTCAACTTTACTTTGATAGTCTTTATTAGTAAGTAGTACATATAAGTCTTTGTTAATTGTAAGTTAAGTTCTAATCTTTGTAAGCTATTAAGTACATTGTAAATAGGCAAATATAATATTGTAAATATAGGTAATCCTGTGATGGATGTCTGTTTTTTTTTTTAATAAACTAATAAGTAAATTAGATTTTCGTTACGTAGGTACTTATAGAATATTAGCTAGGTCGTTCAAATGACATATTATAACGAATGAATGCATGCATTAATAAAGAGAGAAAGTGACATTTGTGCATTGCACGTCGCGATAACGTCATTATAACACTCATTACGTGTTGAGTATTGTAAACAGGTTGAGTTACTAATTAGCTCATAATTAGCAAAAGCCAAATTCTTCATCACCATTTTTAGGTAGGTTGGACCGATCAAATCATGGGTCACCCTCACCTTGGTATGAAGCAATATGAAGGATTGTGAGATGAATCTTGCCATCACCATACCTAGTTATTTTAGTAAACAATATAAGTAGGTACTTAAAACATTTTGTACATGGTCACCGTTGGTCGGTAGGTATATCATGTCCGATTGTTATTGATCAGTAAGAGATTTGTTAATCTTTTTACATAACATAACGCCTATAATTTCCGAAGGGTTAGGTAGAGGTGTACCCCGTGTAGGTACCTAATAGCACACACACATTTCGCCAGTTTTGTTTAAGTCACATGTAATAGAGAGGCTCCGTGGATGCTAATGAGAAATTCCGGATTGAAAAACCCAATAACACTTTGCCCGACCCGAGAATCGAACCCCGGACCTCATGCTCAGCAGTCGCGTTGTCGTTTAGACCACTGAATCCTCCAATAAATAACCAAAGATTTGTGCCTCAACTCCACAAGTAAATCTAGTCAAAGTTATCGTCGCGCCAGAGCACACAATACATGTGACGTCACATAGTCAAACACAGACGGCATTGCGAAGTATTAAACTACGCGGCAACTACGGCCATTGTTTGTATAGCTATAATATGTGTTGGACAACGGTGGAAGGTCGACAGATTTCACTCGCAGCGCTGAAGCTTACCGAAAATGTATACTACTCGTAATATTATAAAGAGGTAAACTTTGTGAGGTTGTAGGGGGTAATCACTGGATCTACTAGACCAATTCAAAAAATTCTTTTACCAATAGAAAGCTACATTATTTGGGGTCCGTTTCGAATCGGCCACAGCATTTTATGTTACAAAAAAAAATTGGTAGGTATAGGGTTTGAACCGGGCCGCGCCATCGAAACGCGGAGAACCGCGAGCCACGGAGATCTATCTATAAAACTAAGAGATTAAATTGGTAAAAAAAAAAAAAAATCCTAGGTGTTATATTTTAGGAGCTGTAAGACTAAAACCCCATGGCCGCGCCATTGAAACGGTGAAAACCACGTTATCGCCGATATCTCGCTGATAAAGTATCGTAGAGGTCTTGACTTTCTTGTAAAATTTAGATTTGAATCTACGTCAACATTTTTAAATAATCAAAAACGTATCTAGGTTTACGTTTCAATGGCGCGGCCAGTAAGTTTTAGTCTTACAGCTCCTTAAATATAAACCTAGGATTTTTTTGTGTATTTTTAAAGATTTTGACATGCGGGCGAAGCCGCATAAAAAGTACATTACTATTTGAGTTTCTTATGAAAAGCAGCAGTATCTAAGGGTGTAGGGCCTAAACGAAGAGGAAAGTCACTTCTTTACCTCGTCATTGCGATAATGTTTTTGTTCTTGGTGACCACTGGGAACCTTGCTAGTTACGGATATATTGGAAGTCGGTTCCAACTTTATCAGAAGTTATATTTTAAATAAAGCATCCATAACGTACACACAATACACTCTATAAACAGTAACAAGAGCTTAATATTGAAAGCTAACAGACGGCTTTCGAAATTAAATTAGTTTATGAGACATCTAAGCTTAAGACGATGACAAGAGCTATTGACTTCTGATGTTTCAGTATTTTTGGACACGCCCACAATTTTTCCGATACCCTAGCGCCATACTACCAAGTAAGAAACAAATAGTCCAGGATCCGCGGTCCATTTTTGCACTTGATTACTATCAAGCTAATTTTGATGAGACGGCGAGACGCCCAACAATTGCAGCACGAAACTCTCGAATTCTCGATTGTGGTAAGTAATAGGGGTAGCAGGGATAAAATATGTTGGTTTGATGGTTCTCAAAAGTGTTTAGTACAAACACTTTTGATAATCATCAGCTGGGTTTTTTTTGTTAAATCTGATGATAATTATCTAAATTATTTGAAAAAATATTTGTTCTACAAAATGTATGGTTTGATCAAAGAGTCCCCTTCCTTCCTTCCAATATGTATCGATAACGAAGTCATTAAAAATGATTACTTACTAACTGGGTTTTGGGAATTGGATATTTTCTATTAAACCCACTCTTTACAAGTTACCTACAAGATTCTAAAAAATATATTAAGTGTTTGGCACTTACTCCACGCACCATCAATACTCCTGTACATCATAAACAACAGGCTAATACACTTTCTGGAGCCACAAATTCCAGAAGAGCAAGCAGGTTTTGTTAAAGGCAAAGACACGCGGGAACAAATCCTGAACGTTCGCCAAATTATAGAGAAAAGCCGGGAATTTAACAGCCCTGTATTGATATGTTTCATAGATTATACCAAAGCATTTGATTGCGTGGAGTGGGGCAAGCTGTGGGGGGTTCTTAAAGACATGGGAACGCCTCAACATCTTATTGACATTGCCCGATGCCTCTACCTACACATCAACAACCGCTCTTTCGTCAAAATAGACACCGACTGTTCAAATGCGTTAGGCAGGGATGCATCCTCTCACCTCTGCTCTTCAATATGTATGAAGAGTAATATCATTCAAGACTCTTGAGGGCTGGGACAAGGGGTTTACTGTTGGTGGAAAGTGGATTTCCAATCTGAGGTACACTGATGACACCGTTCTCCTTGCTACAACATTTGGCAACATGAAAGAGATACGGCACAGATTGGAAGTGGAAAGTGGCAAAGTAGGGTTTGCAATAAATAGGCAGAAAACCAAGCTTATGGTGGTAGATCGTGCGGGAAAGCTATCGGGCGCCTATAACATCTAAGGCATCTATACTGTGGACAGCTTCGATTAACTGGGCTCCAATATAAGTAATGAAGGTAGCTGCGTCACAGAAATAAAACGGCGGATAGCCATGGCTAAAGATGCTATATTACGCCCCCGGAACATCTGGGAAAAACGTGGTAAGTATAAGTTTTAAAACGAAGGCCCGTTTGGTCAGAGCACTAGTTTTCCTGATTTTCCTCCATAGAGTTAATAATAATAATATCTATTTATTTTCAGGCTACTTTGGCCCATAGATAAATACCTTACAGACTAACATACATACGATATAATTGACAGCTTGTGTTAGTAAACAAAACCTTAAAACTATATTAGTATCACTACACTTGCACTACGTCACTGTGCGATCATGTGGCACTTGCCCGCGGAAGCGTCGAAACACCACCCCCTGCGGCCAAAAGTCCTCTTCCAAGACGAGGTGCAGGTAGCATGTCGGTACTCGCACCACAAACGCCTTAAAGTTGACGTTGCGGCGCGACTCGAGCAGCTGCACTCTCGCCACGTACTTGATCTTCTGGCGCACGTAATTCACGATGTCCTCCGTCGTAGTGGTGTAATGTAGACGGGAGAGGTACACCGGAGTGTTCGGCTTTGCGGCACGAATATGCACATTGGGCTCCGATGGAGCCGTGCCGCAGCGGTTCTTGATGGTTCGCTCACGGCGCTTCCTCCTCAACACCGTCACGAAACCATCATCAGCCTGGATCGGTTCCTTTTCAGGCACAGGCTTCTCGGAAAGAGCATTTTTCCCCACAAGTTAAGACATGGACAATCCAAACAAGAGTAAGACAGAGGATAGACGCATTCGAAATGTGGTGTTTTAGGCGGATTCTCCGAATTCCATGGACGGCCAAACGCACAAAATTAAATGTGTCTATCCTTTACCAACTCGATATCAAGACTCGATTGTCAACAGTTTGCCTACAGCGTATTTTGTCTTATTTCGGCCACATAATGCAAAGAGGAGATAGCAGCCTTGAAAAGCTGGTCATTGTTGGCAATACCGAAGGCAAGCGACCGCGAGGCCGGTCGCCATTTTACAAATTTGGAAATTGGTTGTGTCTGTCTTCCAAACGATTGGCTTTGAGAAAAAATTGTTTGTGGAACCTCAATGTCATTTTTAAAGACCTGTCTAATGTCTATAGACACCCCACACGTAGGTATAGGTTTGATGGAAAAAAAAATATAGTTTCAGTTCCATGTATGGGGCGACCCCCTAAATCCTTTTTTTTATTTTTGTATAAAAATCGTAAAGCGGTTCACAGCATCTACCTACCGAGTTTCAAATGTGTAGTCTCAATAGTTTCCGAATGAAGTGGCTGTGACATACGGGTGGACAGACGGACAAACAGACATGACGAATCTATAAGGGTTCCGTTTTTTGCCATTCGGCTACGGACCCCTAAAAAACAGCTGGTTTGTTGTAATTTTTGATGAGCTCGTTATCAATACATGTTGGATTTAGATTTAGATAATGATCATCAGATAAAAATAAAATAGTTAGTAATAGATTTTTGAAAATCATCAAATAAATAATTATAATAATATATAATCAATATAGGTATATTTTATCCCTGCTGCCCCTATTACCTACCACAATCGAGAGTTTTCGTATAGGGTAATGTTGGCGTCTCATCAAAATGCAGCTGCTCACGGAAAATTAGCTTGATAGTAATCAAGTGAAAAAATGTACCGTGGATCCTGGACTAACATTGTGACGCGGTCAATAATAATTTATAGATGAACGGATAGCTGTCAGTGGGGCGCAAAGTGACATACGTCCGTCTAGCACCGCGCCTAAGCGCTCACTGTCGGATTGCATACGTAAGAAAGAGAGCGCGATGACGCAACGCTCGAACTTCTTACAAACCTTATAATGATTAATTAAATCAAAATAATTTATTAAATAATCAAAAATTAAAAACAACCAAATTTTGTATTTAAATATGATACGTTATTGTTATAAATTTTACCAACGTACGTTGATCAGTAATACAGATATTTTTGTTGGAAGATCATTTTAAGAGGTTAGTTTACCATTTTTTTGTATCGAGAAAACTTTTCAAAAACGTGTTTTGGTTACAACGAAATTATCAGAAATATGTTCAAGATTGACATATATTTTTTTCGCCGTGTCAAACTGTATAGATTTGGCTAAAAAATTGTTCAATACAAGCCTATTTGGCTCTTGTCAGCGCCTTAAATAGTTACGGCTTCTTGTCTATAAATTGTAGTAATCCGACTAATGGAACTCTGGAATAACATTGGAATACGTAAGTTTACGTATTCCAAGTACCATCCATCCATCCATCATTGTAAGATTAAATGAGAAAGATTGAGGAAAGGAGACGGTTTAATTTAAATCTTATATTAATTAATTATGAACAAAAATGATTAATATACTTAGCATGTTTGTTTGCCTGTTCCTAAAGGTTGCTGTATGTTTATTTGTATGTGTAGCATTTTGTGCCTGCTTGATGGCAATAGGCTCGCTCCCTATGGAACTTAAACATAACCGAAGCAATGTAGGTCATTGCGAGTGTACTATTAGGTACACCTTTGCCTAATCCTTTTGGGATTACAGGCTGTTATGTTATCTAAAGGCACTCCCTCACCAGGAGTATTCGCCCATAATATCCTTATTTTTATTTTTTTGTACTCTACCACAGTGCTGCCCTATTTGACCCTAAAGTTGACTAGTAGAGAATGCCTTGTGGCATTAGGTCCGCCTATGTACCACACTTGTACATGAAATTTAAATCAAATAAATAAATACATATAACACTTCATTTCTAAATACTACATAATAATAAAAGTGGAAGAAGAAAAATAAAGAACTATCATCCCCGTAGAAAAAAGAAGTGTGTTTATGTACCTATGTATCTAAAAACTGATGAAATCGATTCAGATACAAATCAATTCCTATTCCAGGACTTTATTTAAACCCTAAAAAGACATGATGTTATTCCTAAAACACAGAAACAAGTTATGGGTGTTCTTTTCTCTAACAAACAAAGCTTTTCTATTCTAATACATACCTTGACGTCACCGGCAAAGCGTCCGTTTTCCGGGAACATTGCATGATGCATTAATACCGGGAAGCTGACTCACTAAACATATTTTCGCCAAACATCTGAAGGCTTACAACGAAGTATGACTCATGGGATTTTTGTAGCCAATCGCGTTGTTTTGTGATGTCATTGGATCGAGGTGGTGTAAGAATATGGTTGCAATTGTAAGATTCGAATGATTTTTAAGTTACAAAATAAAGCTTTTTTAGAGGCAGCTTTTTTCCACATGTACTTCCTTTAAAGGTGGGCAAAAAAAAACTCTCATTATGTCGAGTTCCGATAAGTAGATTAGAAGCTATAGCTATAGGTAAGGGAACAGATGAAGATACTAACATACATCAAAGTTTAGGCCAGTAAAAATCATAACCCTCCTTTGGCTTTGCTGTAGTCGGGTAAAAATGGTTGTGAAGGTCAGAAAGGCATCTCGGCGTAAAGTGCTGCTATTCAGCTGCATCTAGTTCTGCTGGAAGCCGCCCCAATAGAGGTGGTATAATATGTGACTAACAACTTACTGATGTTTACACACGTGACTTAGCATAAATGCCCTACTCTTGTTTGTACATGAACCATACTTATTTTAAATACTATACAGAAAGTGCCTTTCACTATCTTTATATCCATAGATGGGTATTGTATCTATGGCTAGTTGATGTAGTTCATTTCTAGCAAATGGGATGAAAGGGGCCTACGATGAGGTTAAACTTGAGACTGATTGAAAGCCTGTGACCAACTGTGCTACAGTGAATAAACTTAGAAATTCAGGACATTGTTTAAATTCAGTGGGAGTTTTATAAAACGTTGCGACAGCTGTCGATGACAAAATCTCGCATATACATATAGAAACACAATGTATGTAAATAACGACCTTAGTTCTGTTATTGCTTACGTCAGACACATTCACGTTTTATGATAGTTTACAGTGTAACTCGTGACCTCGCTGCGTGAGCAGTTTATCAATTTCTTTTCAAGGATCGGTTTAAACTATAAAATAATAGCCTATCTCCTGGTTACTTCTTCGTCATTGTGAGATTAACCATAGGACATGCTTTAAGGGAGTGTAGTTCTCGATAAAATGAATAACTTTGCTACGGGATGAACTCAAAAAAAAACTCTTTTCGCTATATTTTAAGCGAACAGTCATTTATAGATTAGATTAGCTCTTTTTGTATTTATGGGTTGTCAATCATAAGACTAAGTGACTGCGTTACGTATCGCACAGAGAGCAGCATCATTTGTGATGTGGTTCCACTAAACGACTCTTTACGAAGCCGAAAGGCACTTGATCTCTCCGTCATCGACCATACCTAGAAACCAAAGTAAGTAATGTCACGGTGATACTGACGGTCAAAGTGAGCAGGGGAAACATAAGACTAGTAGTAGGGATCGCAACAGGACACTGTGAACTCAATAGACACCTGACGATTATAAAAGTAAAGGAAGATCCCATATGCCCAGCATGTGGAGAAGCAGAAGAAACAAGTTTCCACCTTGTGGCGGAATGCACAATGTCTGAGCTACTCAGATGGTAATCTCTACCGAACAACTGGTGAGCTTCTGCAAGGCAAAAGGAAGATTCGCGATGCCGACCACCAGTAAGTAACCCATGAAGGGGATCCACCAAAATGGGGAACTGGGCGAAATAATCCACAACGAAAGGACTGATCGCCCGTCTGGTATCTGCCGGCGTCCCCGAAGATAAATAGAATAGACGGTCAAAGTGCCAATTTTATCACAAGTTTATTAAAAAACCTAGTTTTTGAGGTATAAAACTTTAATTTGGCATTAAGGAATGTGTTGTTTCTAGCAATATTTTTGGCGAGGAGTTTCATTGTTTGATTTGATGTACAGAGCTTGGTTGACGGCTGCTTGAAAGGCCAGTTTATGGCTGATGGCCCAGGGCACACCAACTATGTAACTGTCGACACCCGTAAATCATCATCTGCCTAGCCTTTTCCCAACCATGTTGGGGTCAGATTCCACTCTAATCGGATGCAGCTGCATGTAAAATACTGGTTTTCAGCTGAATACCAGTATTTACCATGGAGCGACTGCCCATCTGACCTCCACAACTACCTAAGTTAATATGATACCCTTTGGTAAAACTGGTAGGTAGGTAGTCGTAGAAACCCGTAGACGCCAATAGGAAATGGAATCTTGCTTGAATGAGTCAAGAAGACAAACAAGGAAACTTACAAACAATCATAAACGTCTATTGTTTATAACAGTTTCAATAACAGCGATACAGAGTGATCTTGTCGCTTATCGCTCACTTATCAGAAGCTACACGTGACGGGAGTTATCTTACGAATAATGGCGTCGTATATAACATACGTCGTACATTGTAATTTGTGGAATTGTTTGTGAGATGACGTACTGAAACCAAAATGAATTTGTAGCAAACAACAAGAATAGGAGTCAACATACTTATTGAAACTTCTTTAGAAGCATCATTTAACAAATTGTTTACAAATGTAGGTATAATTGTGAGGACCATCGCCGATAATACAGAATTAATGTAATTTTCTTTTATCGCTTGCACATTTTGACAGTGGCCGAAAACAACTGGACAGCCACGACACAAAACCACCAAAAGTAGAGAGATTTGAAAGAGACCAGCATTCAGTGAAAAAAGACGAAATATCGCACAAGTCAATTTTTTTAAAACGTTGTTGTCTCACTAGAAACTCCTGTTTCCTGGGTGCGTTTACAAAAAATTAAACTCACATGCACACAGACCCGGGAACAACTATCTGTCGGCCATACAAATATTTGTTCCGTGCGGGGATCGCCACCGGCAGTCAATCGCTCAATGCGCCGACCGTGCTGACATCAATTGGATTCAATAAAAGACATGCAGCAAGCAACAGAAAGTTTTCGTTTTGCGACTCTGGTTAAGAATATTATAAGAATGTTTCTGGTTTTCTTCTTTGTGTGTCGGCAATCGCTACTAAGTTGACCCAGAATTTTGCGTCATCTGTTTATGAACTATCCGGGCACGTAGGACACGATCATGAGTATTCATGAGTCGTGTGTTGGTGGCACAGCAACATATTTTTTAACAAATTATGTCAGTAAAACTCAGACTTGATAAATTTATGTTGATAGATATAAATATAACTCATGATAGTTAAAAGGTATCGTGGCGTCCGGTAGGTTTCGTTACCTAAATTGGTTTATCATTTGACCATCTGCCCTTGCGACCTAAATATAGATGCCAAGGTTTAAATTCTTGGTTGGCCTATTATGTCCCATTGCTGACCAAAGCTTTCTCTCATTCCTTTTCAACTCTCTAAATGTTTCTCTGGTCAATCAGATTATATTATCATAACAAATTAACCTTATCATTTATTCGAGATGTTATATTATACAGCCTTTCTGAATATTATTAAAGAGAGGAATTGTGAGAAAGGATTTGTAGGATTTCAAGCAATGTAAGAGTTATTTCGCAGAATGTTGAATTTTAGGAATCTTATTAACAAAATAATTTTAGAATAGAATAGTTAGTTTAGTTAGTTTAATATTATGCACATTGTTCTTTTTCTGTTGTTTGCATGTCTATTTATGTTCATTTTTAACTACTTTTCCGTTTAAAAGCTTAGAATAACGCACTGTTAGACTTAATTTTTATTAATATATTGTAGAAAATGTCGTAGGTTATACATTTATAAACCTTGTGTATTTATAACTTATTATATTTCAATGTATAACTGTTTGTTTTCCCAAATAAATAAAATAAAACTTATCAAAGAAGAACAGAACAAGGACGAATTTTTGTTTTGTTTTCATGAATGTTTATTATATAAGGTCCCATTAAAATAGGTGGACAAAATTTCAGAAATCATTCAGACCACCAAAATAAGGACGATGGTAAAAAAATAATAAGAAAAACGCATTTAAGTACCTACTTACTCATAAAGGATGAGTTTGTTCTAGAGTGCCGGCAATTTATTATTTTAAGTAAAAAAAAATCAGTTTATTTAATGTTTTTTTTTGTTCAGATATGTTTGGTTAGACCTACTGAACGCTGTGTTAAAATTTGTCCACCTATTTTAATGGGACCTTATATTAATATTAATTTTGCATACCTGAAATTAAGGTTGTACAGTGGAACCAGTTAATAAGTATACATTTTGCAATGTGTGAGTGAAGTCATAGTTATACGCACACACACTAAGTAAAACGAGTGAACTATGTTTCTAATAGTGTGCGTTATGTGCGTATAAGTCAAAACTGGCCTACCGCAGGCCGACTTTACATCACGCACTCATCGGTAACTTTTATTAATATTGTGTGGGTATACGTATTAAACATACACGGGTAAAAAATCAAGAAACGGGCTCACAGTGAAGGAATGTGACCCAATATTTTAGATATGTCTAGTAGAACATCCGTGGCAGAGTGGTGTAAGCGCTTGACATAGTTATTAGTCTACGCTCGGTGTCGTGAGTTCGATCCCCACAGGAATTCAGTTTTACTGTTTTTTATCTTTTTTACTTTTTGTTTAATAAAATTAAGTTTGTAACCAATAAAATCACATAAACAAAAAAGTAGAAAGGTAATTAAATAAAAACAATAAAATAATTTGTTTTATTTTTATTTATTAGTTAGACAATTTATTTGTTGCCTAAGGATGGACGTAAATAATTTATTTAAGTAGGGTGGTATCTAAATTGAATCGAAAGTAAAATTAGCTGGGAAGTGAATCAACATGTTAGATAGTAAGAAATTATGGCAACTTCTATCTGCATAACAATAACATCACTTCACCAGACTTTTAACAATACGAATATTGTTGTTTAAAACAGAGGAATACAGCAAGTTGTATAAATAACAAATAAAAATAGATATTACTTCTTTCTCTGTGTGTCAGCTAACAAACAGCTCCGTAATTTTCGTTAATTAAAAATATCTATAGTTACTATTCATTCGTTAACACCTAGTCATTTTTGTAATAATGATAAGATCCATCACTGGAAGTGTTTGTAGCCTCCAAGTTCCATAAGCTACGAAATTACATCGAAATATGAAGGAACAGTGACTAACCTAACAAAAGTGAAATAAAAGCTAATAGTGACAACAAATCTCGTTATAAACAATAATAAACGTACAGTGCAGTGATCAGTGAATAAACATACAGTGGAAAAAAGGAATAATAGTGTAAAAACAATAAGAAAAATAACATTCTAAACTGTTTCACAACAGAAAAATCTGCTACCCACATTCAAAAATAATAACTGCATTTGACTCCAACAACAAACTATTCTCTAATTTAAAGCTACACTGTATCAGGACGTTTGGTCGAGTGGCCTAATACGCTGGTAGTAGAATCGAAGTGTCGTGCGTTCGCATCTCACCTACGCAAAACACTTTTTGTGTACTTATTAAATTATTTGAACAAATTAAATTATGAACAGCTTCTTAGAAAATATTACGTTCCGTCGCACACGCACCCGCTCGGAACCACAAGATGTCAGTATTATTTCACAAACAAACGAAACCATAAATAGCATGCCAGACTTGTCCGAAGACGAAGATGATTTAAAAATCAAAACATTAACAAATGAAATCGAAAAACTGACATCTCAATTAAATGGTGCGCATAAAGAAATTGAGCTTTTGTCATTAGAAAACAATAACTTAAAGCAAACAAATGATGATTTGCGTAAACGTAATGAGCTTCTCAAAAAGATTAACAGCCCAGCTAAACTTAGAGCAACACCAAAAAAAAACATAATAAAAAGATCTTCAAACACAAAGGAGACTCAAACAGAAACAAATTTAGGAGCTTCTTCTAGTGAAAGCTCACCAACTATAACTTCACAGAAAAACTCCCAACTAAAATCGCAGAAAAAGCAAAACAATAAACAGTTAATAACTGACAAACTAAACAAGCCTAAGGACTGTTCCAGAAACACGACAAAAATGGAAATCACTCAAAGGAAGGACACAGAGGCTACCAAATCAGAATCTACAAGGAATAAACTATGTATTATTAGTGCCAATAAAATAAATAATATTCTATCCATCGCAGAGGAAACATTTCAAAACTGTCAAATATGTCACTACATCTCACCAAACTGTGGATTATTACAACTTATTAGTAACCTACATCAAAAAGTTATAGACTACACAATGAATGATCATTGTGTCATTTTAATTGGAGAGGAAGACTTCAAAAAAACCAATAACTATGTGGAAATAATAATAGAAGTAAGGAAGATATTAGAAGAGATTAAGCATACAAATGTTATTTTATGTGCTCCCCACCTTTAAATTAGGTTATTACTCGAATATGTTTAATTGGCGTATTGAGACTTTTAACAATCTATTACAACTTGATTTACAGACATATTGCTACGCAACTCCGTTTGACTCTAATTTGGATTTATTTTATGATTTTACTATGTTCTCAAAAGTCAATAGAAAGTTAAACGATCGTGGAATGCGCAATATATTTTACAACTTACTGCTAACTTTATCTGTGAGCTCATCGACAGAATATGAAGATAATAATATAGTTAATGAGAACGTGAACACTGTGTCCCCTAGTCGTGAGTTTTTTCTCTGATAACATGCATGTTCTACACCAAAACATAGCCGGCCTTATAAACAAATCAGACTTATTAAATATTTACATTAAAGAATTGTCAAGTGAACAGAAAGTTGTGGACGTAATATGTATAACCGAGCATTTTATAATGTCAGGCCAAGAAAAATTATTATTTATACCCAATTACAAGTTAGCAGCATGCTATGCTAGGCAGAATTGTAAACGTGGTGGTGCCTGCATCCTAATAAGAGCTGGGCATGAATATAAAGAGCTACCTGACATAATGAAGTGCTCGATATCAGGAATTATAGAATGTTGTGCCGTTGAATTGCCTTTACAAAAAATAATATGTATATGTGTTTATAGACCTCCTAAACTGTGTAACCTAAGTAAGTTTTATGAAAATTTAGATCTCATCTTAAGAAAAGTGTGTATCAAACCTCAAAAAAAAGTAATTTTATGTGGAGACTTTAATATAGATGTTTTAAACAGGAATAGAATGACTGTAGAATTTGAATGCTTTCTTAGGAGCTACAACCTTAAACTAGAAATTAATCAACCGACGCGATTTATCAGTAATACTTGTTTAGACAATTTTGCACATAATTTTAAGCAAAACTGCGAACATGAAGTAATCGATTTCGGGCTATCTGACCACACAGCCCAAATAATGAAGATAAAAGTCAATCAAACCAAGTTATGCCGAATAAAATCGTGGAGAGCATTAAGACGAGATATAACTGAGGAAAATCTTATTAAATTTAGAACACATCTCCAAAGCCTAACGTTCTCTGATGTATACAGCACTGAAGATTCCAACAAAGCTTATGATAACTTTTTAGAAATGTTCCAAATTTTACACGATCTCTGTTTCCCTCACAAATTAGTGACTATAAAATCGGAGAAAAAATTAAAATGGGTTTCTCGGGGGATACGAACATGTAGTAAAAGACAACGACAATTACTGTGGAAACAGAGACTAAAACCAACTAGTGAAAATAAAAGGACATTTATTAATTACTCGAGAAGATTTAAGAAAATCATTAAACTAACCCAGAAAGCTCAGAATAACTACTTATTAAATAATTCTAAAAATAAATCCAAGACGGCTTGGCAAATTATTAATAACAATAAAGTTGTAAGGGAACCCATTACTCACATAAAAAAAGGAAATGAAGTAATATCAAACCCTAATGCAATAGCCGAATCTTTCAACACTTTCTTCATTGAACAGATTTCAGGAATACCAAAACATACGTCAGAAGACACAATTAAAATAAATATGAACCCACATTCAATATTTATGAACCCAGTTATTCCTCAAGATGTCACGCGTGTTATAAAAAACTTAAAAAATAAAAAAAGCTTTGGCTATGACGGGATTTCAACCACAGTTGTAAAATTTGTCTCTAACTGTATAGCTGCGCCCCTTGCTCATATCATTAACGTAAGCATACACTCTGGAGTATTTCCAGAAAGTCTAAAAACTGTTATAGTAAAACCAATATTTAAAAAGAATGATAAAGACGAAATGGAAAACTATAGACCAATTGCCCTAATTCCCATCTTCTCAAAGATCATAGAAAAAATTATCTATGAATCTCTCTATAACTTTCTCACAAAATACCACATACTATGTGACGAACAAAAGGGTTTTAGGAAAAATAAAAACATAAACATGGCTATTTTTGACTTTCTCCATAGAATAATGCCAAAAGTAGACTCTAGAATACCTGTATGCGCAATTTATGCAGATATGTCGAAGGCATTTGATTGTGTAGATCACGATACCCTTCTATACAAGCTACACGCATACGGTATTCGTGGCAATGTCCTTCATTTAATAAAAACGTACTTAAAAGGTCGCAGACAATGTACGGAGATATCGAGCCTATGTTTGAAATCTAGAAAGGAATTAAAATCTTTATCGTCTTTTAAGGAAATAAAATATGGTGTCCCGCAGGGCAGCGTGCTTGGACCTTTATTATTCTTATTATATATTAATGACCTTCCACGGTATATACTTCATCCAATGGTATTATTTGCAGATGATAGCACAACTATTATTTCACGTATTAATGAAGAATCATATGTAAATGACATAAACAATACAATTAGTAGTTTAGTAAAGTGGCTTGATAATAATAATTTAGTTATTAATCTTCAAAAAACTAAAATTATGAACTTTTACCAACGAATATTTACAGGAGATATGGATATAATCTACAACGGCCAAACTATAGAAAAAGTAAACAGCACAAAATTTTTAGGAATCATAATTGACAGCCAGTTAACTTGGAAGCCGCAGGCAGAAGATATATGTAAACGTTTAAGCACAGCCGCGTTTATGTTGCATAACCTATCGAAAAAAGTAAATCTATCGACAATACTTGTGGCTTACCATGGTCTAGTAATTTCTATCTTAAGATTTGGTATAATATTTTGGGGTCACTGTAGTGATCGAGAAAGCATTTTCAAAGCTCAAAAGCGCTGTCTGAGAGCTATATTTGGACTTAAAGTAACAGACAGCTGCGTACCTATATTTAAGTCTCATAAACTACTAACCTTCCCATGTCTTTATATCCTTGAATTGGCAATATTTGTAATAACAAATCGATGTCTTTTTGCAACTTTAATAGAAACTAGAAAACGAAGTACAGCTATGAGATCTCAATACAAAAATCTACTATGCACGGGCGTATATAAAACTAGTTTATTAAAGAAAAATGTGATTTGTATGGCCCCAGCAATCTTTAATAAAATACCTGACCAAATTAAAAACTTACCGTTGCAAAAATTCAAAAAACGTTTCACAGAATTACTTGTAGACAAATGTTATTACTCTGTGCAGGACTTTTTGAATGATAATTCTTTGTAATATCCTTATAATCCTAGTGTTATGTATTACATTTGCATGCTATATTAAGGCAGAATGTACATGGATTCTATTGTATAATGTCAACAACTTATTTTTATGTACCTACATTCTAAGCAAATAAAGATTCTATTCTATTCTATTCTATTCTATTCTAAAAATAATGCTCAGTTTTACATTTGTTCACACAAACATGAACATTATGTATATAACGATAAGGTTCACAATCGTTTAATATTTAAAATAAATTCCACTAATTTAGTTAATACATTCAAAATTATCTTTCACCACCTTTTCTCCATAATATTTCACGCCCATCCTTATTCAACTTAAAAGTTTTTTTGTCGCTACAAATCACCACATTGTTCTTCCAATCAAAATTAAAATAATTATGTCCTAGCGAACTGTAGTCGGCGTCGTCGATGCGCAGTGGACAGTAAAATCTTCCGCGCTGGCTTGCTGCAGCGTGAACCAGCAGAACGCAGGTGATTTCTCACCGTTTGTAAGCACCTAAGCACACATTGTGTGCTGTAGCTGTGACGCGTGTTGGCAATCTGAATGAACTAGCTTTGTGCTTTGCCACGATGTCATGGTGTCGAGCTGATGAATTCGCTTTTGATTTTGGCCCACGTCGAAGATGTTCCACGTCTCCCGAATCCGCATATCGGTGGACCCATAATTGCTCGGTTCTTCTCTGTGAATATAAAACAAAACAGTATTTAAAATACCTACTTCTACTAAAATACTTATGATAATAGTTATTTTATAGTAAATAGTAATATTTATTTATACTTAAAAAATAAAATTATGCTTTCATAAAGGTATATATAATTGATGTTATTTATATACAATAATATTATATAAAATACTTTTAAATATATACCTATTATATATACCTTAAACTATATATACCTCTATTAGCGAACAAAATGGGCTATTATAACAATGGTTAATGCACTTTAGTTAACTTAATGTATACCTATCTATTAAATTATGAAATACTTAATATTAATTTGGTTTATATGTAACTATATATACCATATATAAACTATAATACATACACACTTCTATATACACCAAATTAATATTATTTATTTTCAATAATCATATGCATAGATACACTACAAGTTAAAATACTTTTAGAATACATTAGCAAACAAAAATGGGCTATTATAACAATGTTAATGCACTAAAGTTACGTTAATTTTATTAATTCCTACGTAAACATAAAAGTTATAGTATCTGTTACTTACCGATATCATTAAGCGCCTTGCAATTTCACTAATAAATAAGGTTTGCTCATGCAAAAGAACGATTTCTGCCTTTTTAACGTTGTTTAATGATGCATGTTTGAATTCACAGAAATAAATTACAAACGAATATATATCTAGAGTAATTCTGTGTTATCAATAAACTAAGTAATGCAAATAATCGTAGATTGACCACTAAGACTGCAATCTTTTTATAAATGAAGGTGTTTGAAAACAATTTTATTTTTAAATTGTCGGTAGTTAGTTTATAAGCAGCCGAAATAAAATGGACTGAGAGTGTCGTAGTTCTCAAACGTTGCAAACTTCATAACTCATCCATGAACGGAATTGAATCGTTAAAGATTCTACTTTAAATAATGTTTTAACAAAATAATGATTACAAAAAGAAAAAAGCAGCACCCGTGGTTTGATCTTACGACTCCTCGTTCGTTAACCAAAGGTGTTAACTATTGTGCCAAGATTGCTATAGTTGCATTAGCGAAATATTATATCTGATTCAGTGACAAATGAATGATTACTATATATTGGTATACTAGGGTATTATTGATGTGCCGCACGCACACTAATAAAGACAGAGCTCGCTTGCTTTACTCAGTGTTTGTGTGGCATAACTATTTCACACATGTAAAGTGTAAACTCATTAGCTAGTGTGCGTGATGTATACTTATTAGCTGTGTTCTGTGTACTAGGACTCTATAAGCATAATTCTCTCTAATACGTAGGTATTCTACAATCTTAGCAAATACAGTATTCTAAAAATAATTTCGTTTTGGGAATTAGACATGATTTTTTTAATAATATCAAAATGTCTTATTTCGAATTTTGAATTTCGTAGAAGAACCCTGCTACAGAGATGCTACGAATTTCATAAACTATTGTCATATAACATTACATTAACTTTCAATAAACTTATTTCACAAAAATAATTGTTCAAAATTCCTAAGTTTCAAAAAAATATTTTTTCTAAATAAAATAAGTAATTAATCTTAATCATCATTATAAGCTGTTCTTTTTATATGAAATCAATAACAAATATGATATAAATATGAATTATATACAAGTGTATATAGGTATATGTATAAGTACTAAATATTCCATTTCGTAGCACGCCGGGTGCTACGGAATTTGCTACGCGCTACGAGGTCACTCATCGATCGGAAAACAGACAAGTCCAGAATTCATTTTTTTACGTACGAAAGCCTGACTTTCCTTTACTTTAGCTATGTCACTTTATTTAGAACCTTATAGCAATAAGATAAGAATCAAAATCAAGTACTGCATGTTAGGTGAAACCTTTTGTGTAACTTTTAGATTATAAAAGGTATGTTTTTCATGGAATACCCAGACACTTAGAATGTTTGCCTTAATTAAGTGATAATATTATTATTGTGCTTTCATATTTTATGAGAAGACTTGTAGTAAAAATAGATATTAAAATCTTAGTTGCTTATTAGTTCTTGTAATGGTAATCGTCCATTATAACTTGAACCATGAATTCTAGAAAAATCATCGGTACAACTGTTCAACTTATACTGGTTTCATTTACCTAGCAGATTTATGAAACCATCATCATCTGCCTAGCCTTTTCCCAACTATATTGGGGTCGGCTTCCAGTCTAACCGGATGCAGCTGAATACCAGTATTTTACATGGAGCGACTGCCTATCTGACCCCTACAACCCAGTTAATATTAGGTAATACGATACTTGGTAAGACTGGATGTCAGAATTTCAGGTCACTGACTACCTGTAACGACTGCCAAAGATCTATATATATGGCAGCCGGGACCAACAGCTTAACGTGCTTTCCGAGGCACGGAGGAAACTCGGTATGTCGGGCGGTCACCCATCCACAGACCGACCTAGGCAAGCACAGCTTTACCTAAAGATCGACCCGAGTGGCAGTTCTTTTTACCCGACTACGGCGAAGCCAAAAGGAAGGGTAATGATTTTGGCAGTCTATGTATGTATGTTCCACCGTAGCGCCTAAACTACTGAACGGATTTTAATTAATTAGGTGTCAATAGATTCGTAAGAATAGCCCGGGTGACATAGGCTATATAAATTTTATAAATTCTTTTTATGACGGAATTTAAATGTCAAAAACTTACCTCAAAAAATATTAAATTGAGATAATCATAGCAAGTTTGGTATCAAATGAAAGGTCTTGGCGAGCACATTACAAACATGTATTATATTATAGTTTAAGTACACACAAAAATACAAATTCAAATAAAAAAATTAAGTTCAAAAATCTAAAACCCGACTACTAACAAAATCGCGGTCTTAAAAGTAGAAAACAAGAAAATAATTCTTGTCTGATATTCTTCGTAGTCGCATGCCACCTTGTATCAATGAGAATGCCATGAAGAAGCATCAGGTATCAGTGGCATGCGACTACGACGAATATCAGATAAGAATTATTTTCTTGTTTTCTACTTTTAAGACCGCGATTTTGTTAGTAGTCGGGTTTTAGATTTTTGAACTTAATTTTTTTTAAGCCACGAGCTCCTCACGAGCTTCAGATTTATGAAACCAGAATAGCATAAAAGTAGTATCTATGACTGACACTCACACAAACCGCTAGGTCAAGAAGCATGGAATTTTGCGCGTTTTTTTTTATAACGAAGGTGTCAATGGGAGGGTCGGAGGTAGGGAGTGTCAGACTTCTCCTGACTAAAAACCACCCTTTGTGTCCTTTCTTAGCCATTTGTGTCGCGGTATCTCTTTCGAACAACCCGTAGCCCCGACAGGCCTCGGAATACACCCCCTAAAGAGGTTAAATAGGTATTCTTTCTGAATCTAAACTGTTTAAGTCGCGAGTAAACAGGCTTCTACTGGGTAAGCTCGTTCCATCGTCGACATCATCTCTGCCCTAGGGCAAGATAGAAGTCAAGAGCAGGCCCATTTATAATATAATAAAAAAAAAAAGAATGGAAGTACTTTATTAGGCCCACGGCTGTATTACAATATGGTTTAGTTCGGACTTCGCCTGATCTTATCACTGGTAGGCTTGGTCCATAGATTAAATATGACGGAATTATTAAGATAACATAAGCAATTAGATTGGGTAACTAGTTTAACCAAGGGGTATCGTATTTTTAACTGAGTTGAGGTGGACAGATAGGAAGTAGCACCATGTAAAATTCTGGTATTCAGTTGCATCCGGTCAGACTGGTCAGGGGGGTCAGGTCTAACCTAAAGCAAATTCACCCATTAAACTAAAAGCTATTTCAAGAACTGTCAGTGTCTTCACTTCCTAGGCAAATATTTGATTTTGCCGCCCGGCTGTGCTTGATCATGGCGAACCGGACATGTGCACTCCAAGTAAGAGGCATACTTCTTTTCTTACATATTTTGCGTGCAAAACAAAATTAAATTAATTTTATTTTCGCTATTTTATTTCATGCCTGACTGTATTTTAAGCATTATTACTGAGAAAACTTTTTGTTCCATTCGCGGTTCGAATAAACCCATTCAAATTCTTCCATGGTCGATTCACACCGCGGTCCGAAACAGCCTATTCCTAAGGCTCTTCGGCGTTTCACACCGCGGTCCGAACCACTCGTGGTGCGAAACGACGAAACACCCATATTATTAAGATGCAGATATAGGTATGCTTAGCTCGAGGTCACATAATATTTAATTTTATTTGTGTTAACATACATTTTGTTCTTCATCAGATAAGAACCAAGGTAACAAAAGTAGTCACGGAATGCTAATCCAGTTCCAAATACCGGGTCTGGGTAGCTGACTCAGCCTCTACCCAGAGTCCCAGATGCCCTGGAAGTGGGGTTCCTTATGTTATTATAATATGTTTTTCTTACTTCTCCGTTAATCCCGGCTGCCATATATCTTTGGCAGTCGTTACAGGTAGGTAGTCAGTGACCTGAAATTCTGACATCCAGTCTTACCAAAGGGTATCGTATTACCTAGTATTAACTAGGTTGTGGGGGTCAGATAGGCAGTCGCTCCATGTAAAATACTGGTATTCAGCTGCATTGCATCCGGTTAGACTGGAAGCCGACCCCAATATAGTTGGGAAAAGGCTAGGCAGATGATGATGACCTCTCCGTTAATCTTTTCTGATTAATTTCGTTGCGGGATCCAAGACAGTTAAATCATTTCTCTGGAACTTCGTCGAGCTTCATTGTCTCGGCGCTTTTCTTGTGGTCGCCACTGTTGATTCTGGCTTACAGGAGTTACAGTGGTTTGGGAATAGTGTGGCGGGCTTGTCATGTTCCAACGTGAATAGGTATCCCAATAACCGTAGCAATATTACATAAAACAGTGAAATGAAAGATTATAGAGAATTAAGATAACGTTTATCAGTGATTACTTTAGATACTGAGCCTGCACGTTTTGTAGATATCAATGCGATGCAAGATTATATAAAACAATACCTATTTATCGTAATAAGCATATCCTTTGTAACTGTACTCCATAAAAATGTATTTTGTTTACATGATTGAGTAGAGATATAAGGAGCTCGAGGCTAAATAATAACTCACTATCACTCGGGTCGATCTTAAAGTTAAGCCGCAGTTAACGAGGTTGGTCCGTGAATGGGTGACGTTTTATTACATACCTACTTACTGAGTTTCCTCCGTGCCTCGAAAAGCACGTTAAGGCCAGGTTGCAGTACTTTGTTTTTATGTATGCACGACCTCGCCCCCCGCCCTGCCGCGCGAGCGATATAATGCCTAAATTTTGACTGTTTTTTGCTTCTTGGAGAAAAACTATAAAGAAATTATACAATCTGTTTTCACCATTTACTTCAGAATAAAAAGTTCTATCTACTGTTATATCTTTCATATAAATTCATGATGAAATGTCTTAGCAGTACACGTTTGAAATTGTGATTTAGAGTCATGTTTGATAAAAAAAAGTATCAAGCCGATCATTCTAAATCGCGTTTCTATCTTTACGATTTACTAGAGAGTATGTTCAATTTTTATGTAATGATTTTTATTTATTAAAAAACTCGTATTTAGTTCGATTTCTATAGGTTCAAAAATCTTAAAATTACTGCAACCCGGCCTTAAACCGTTGGTCCCGGCTGTAACTTGAAGATTTTTGACACTCGTTACAGGTCCTGGTCCGACAACCTGTCCGAAAGTCCGACAACCTGTCTTACCAAGCGCTTGATACCCCTCCACAACCCAGTATTGGATAATATGGTTATTGTTATTCAGCTGTATCCGGTTAAATTGGAAGACGACCCCAACTTAGTTGGATAAAGGCTATATATCCTAATCCTAACTTCCTAACTTAATATTATAAATGCGAAAGTAACTCTGTCTGTCTGTCTTTGCTTCACGCCTAAACTACTGAACCGATTTGTGTGAAATTTGGTACAGACATAGTTTGGAACTTGAGAAAGGACATAGGATAGTTTTTTTTTCGCGAGATAAACCAAAAATCTGCCGGAAGTCACTATTCCACGCGAACGAAGTCGCGGGCAAAAGCTAGTACCTAAATAAAAAAGAGAAAAATAAACTTCAGAAGAAAAATCAGCTTCTGAAGTCGGTGACATTTGTTTGTTTGATTTTATTTTTTTGCCACCGACTTCAGAAGCTGATTTTTCTTCTGAAGTTAATTTTTCTCTTTTTGGTGTTTTTGAAGTCGGTTGTTTTTTTGCAAAAAAGTTTTTTTATTTTTTCATTTTTAGTTGTAATAAGTACTTATAATTCAACCAAGAAACCTAACCCTTAACCTTCCTTCCCCTATTTTTGCTTTCAACTCTTAACCGTTGAGGAGTACCTAGTACCTTCCATTATCAGCTCATCAACATGAAGACAAGTGATGACTGCTAGATGCGAATACTTGAATAGCGTCAGAAAAAGCACGCAACACGTAATACGTGTCTATATTTTTCATATATAACAACTTAAAAAATGTGTATTGTACATATCTGCATACCCCCTCAGAGCATACAGGCGTGATGTTACGTCATGATAATGTATATTCAATAAACATCCAAGCGATTCCAGCAATTACGACAGATTTGCCGTCTATTTTTGAAGAGTTCCATTGTATATCTCCGAAGATCAGCACCAGATCTTCACCAAATTAAAATGGGACCACCTCAGGAGTATACTCTTTCAAATAAAAAAAAAAATTGAGAATCGGTCCACTAATGGGGGAGAAATCAGGTAACATACATTAAAAAAAAAAAAAAAATACATACACACGAACATAGTAACCTCCTTTTTTGAAGTCTGTTAAAAAGAGAAGTCCTGACTGACTGACTCATCAACGCCCAGCCCTAACCCATGGACCTAGAAAGCTGAAATTTTGCACAGAATTTCCCTTTATAATGTAGACAAGGAATAAGGAAGGATTTTTTGACATTCAACCCCTAAGGGAGTTAAATAGGGGATGAAAGTTTGTATGAAATATCGACATTTTTGATATTTTGCGACATCCACGCGGGCGAAGCCGCTGGCAAAAGCTAGTATATTATAAAGATATATATTATTAAGAATTCTTTTATATTTTGTTGTCATTGTGGTGAATGCTGTGTATACCTAATATGGGTTTACATACCAGAACTTTTGTATTGTATATGTAACTTTTTAGTATGTATAGCTGTTGGTGTACCTAATAAGTAAATAAAGGCTAGGCAGATGACGATTAAGTAACAACAATAGGGTAGTTGACAAAAAAAGATGATGAATTGAGTAGATACAAGTATTTTTTTACACTTTTCATGCTGTAAGGTTGTTGTTGAAACTGTTTTTACGATGTTTTAAATCTTATTTTGTTCCTCATGACCCTTATATATTCATTGCAAAATAAGTGATCCGATTTCCAAACGTTAGATTTTAGAAACAAAAAAACCTTGCAAAAATACTTGACGTGCATTTAATTGCATATTATATTTCCTTAATAGTTAGTGAGATAAATCTATATCTAGACATTCTAAAAATGAGGTAAAACCAGTTTTGTTTCATTGCCAATTGCCATCCAGCCAAGAAATTAAAAACTAAAATAATTTCGATTGAATGTTTAACGTTTTTCCTCAAGAATAAACACAATAGGGTAGACGACTAAAAAAATCTAATTAGTCCGTCAGATAGATTTCCAAAAAATATTGAACACGTATTTTTTCTTTTTTCACGTAAACAAAAAATGAAGACGATACAGCGCTTTGAAAAGTCGTGCAACGTCACAGCTTGGTCCAATTTTACCAAACTATGA
Organism: Diarsia mendica; assembly: GCA_949316265.1. Classification (NCBI taxonomy): domain Eukaryota; kingdom Metazoa; phylum Arthropoda; class Insecta; order Lepidoptera; family Noctuidae; genus Diarsia; species Diarsia mendica. The sequence goes on along the minus strand of OX438901.1, from coordinate 3,341,321 downwards.
CGTCAAAAGCCCCCTCTCCATGATCTTTGACAAGCTTTATTTTCGTCAATTTTTATTATTTTGATAAAACAAAAAACACGTATCCAATATTTTCCGATAATCTAACTGACGGACTAAACAGAATCATATTTTTTTTAGTCAGTCGTCTACCCTATTAGTCGTTACAGCCAATGGCCTAATTGCCAAGAACCTCGACCAACACCTGAGGAGGCTCTCGTTAGGCAGCTGGATCAAGGGCTTGATACAGAGAGCGGTACTCCTGGACACGGCTCCTTTCTCTGGAGCCCTGACCGCCGGTAGCTTGGACCCTGTTCCCGATACCGGTGGGCTACAATTTATTTATATTTTTAAATGTTTTTTTAGTGTAGGATTTTGTAAGAAATATTTAAAAATGTACTTAAGTATGGAAAGGAAATAACACAACTAATAATACCATCATCCTACAGAATTTGAATTTGTGCTCGATTGATGGCAATAGGCTCGCCCCTATTACATGGGACTTAAACATAACTACCTACAAAAATGTGGGTGTACTACACCGCTGTCAAACCCTTCGGGGATTACAGCCGTGATGTTTATTTATGTGATTTATTTGGCTATAGTGTATAATAGTACTTTTCTCAAATAATGCGAGGAAATTAAATACAATTTACTTTTCAAAATCACCTAAACAACAATAATTTTTCACGCGTTGAAGAGTTCAGCCAATTCGAAATTTAAATAAAACCTATAATAAGTCACCTTCTTGGTTGCTATGGTTTCAGAGAAGATCGTTCCATTTTTAAATAACACGACAGATATGAGTTTAGTATGTAATTTATTTGGCCGCTAAACACGACAGATATGGATTTTCATACAACTTTTGCCGGCCGCTGGTCGCATGTATCTGGCCAGTACAGCAATTTCGATTTATCTCGAAGAAGGTTGTCAAAATAATGCTCAAATTTCCAAGCATGAGAAAAGGAGATTTGCAACATACAGAGAGCATTAATAAAGGTCATAATTATTTATAACGGTAGTTACTGGCTTGTAGAGGTCAGATAGGCAGTCGCTCCTTATAAAATACCGGTTAGACTGGAAGCCGACTCCAATATCTATTTATGTAACTATTTATATATTATATTTATAAATCATTAGGTATGATTTATTTGAATTTTTATTTTATCATTGTTCCTCTCAAAAAGAGCACCTGCCATCTAATCTCTACACCACCCTTGGTTGACTGGTAGAGAATGCCTAACCCCCTTATTAATAAAAAAAAGTTAAGCCTGCTTAAACTTACGCTTGGTTTATCTCGCATGCCGTCCCTTTCATTTGAATATTTTTGAAGTGAGACGGCATGCGAGATAAACCAAGCGTAAGTTTAAGCAGGCTTAACTTTTTTTTATTAATAAGGCCGTAAGGCATTAAGTCCGCCTTTGTACCTTTTTTTTTGTGTGCGAAAAGTTTAAATAAATAAATAAATTTCATCATCATCTGTCTAGCCTTTTTCCAACTATGTTGGGGTCAGCTTCCAGTCTAGCCGGATGCAGCTTTTTATTATTATATCTATATAAATAAAAAGAGAAGTCCTGACTGACTCATCAACGCCCAGCCCAAACTCTTAGGCTGCCTGTCCACTGAAGCGGAGCGAGGCTGCGGAGCGTAGAAACGGAGAAATATTAGCCAATAACATTGTACACTGGAACAGAGGGCAGATTTTATGCAATCCTATTGGTCAATATTTCTCTGCTTCTCCGCTCCGCAGTCTCGCTCCGCTGCAGTGGACAGGCAGCCTTAGACCTAGAAAGCTGAAATTTTGCACAGAGGTTCCCTTTATAGTGTAGACAAGGAATAAGGAAGGATTTTTCGAAATTCAACCCCTAAGGGATTTAAATAGGGGATGAAAGTTTGTATGGAAAATCATCATTTTCACGCGGGCGAGGCCGCTGGCAAAAGCTAGTTATTTTATATGTAGTGACTGCCTATCTGACCTCCGCAACCCAGTTTAGTACTAAGTAATACGATACTTCTTGGTAAGGCTGGTTGTCAAACTTGGAAGCCGACCTCATCATAGTTGAGAAAACGCTGGGCAGATGAATTGAATGAATTTTATTTTTAAAGAATCTATACAGCCTACTTATTTAATTATAACAGACTAGTTTCAAAATGCCAAAAGAAGCTGACGATAGACTAATTAGCGGTTATCATGGAGCCTTCTAATTTAAGATTGCACTTCTAATTTTAGACGGCCTAGACCACTGTCTAGGCCATCAAATATGAAATACATTTCATTGACGAATAAGACGAAAATGTATACGATTGACCTTAGCTGTCAAAAAGCTTAAGTATGAACTAATTTAGCTGCCAAAAATTATAATTGTATCAATCTTCTTGAAGGCCTTAGTGAAACACGCAACACAAATAACTAGTAAACAACGACAATCATTACCATTACCGATATACCTACTTAAATTCATCATTTTCATAGAGTTCCTTTGGACCCTTTATTCTTGCAAAACACTTCTAATTCTCAAATTATATGATAGAAAAAGAAGTCAATAATAGCCTGACGGTTGACAGACAAAAATTTAAGAAACAAACTTGTTGCGACGATCCCAAGTAACATGGGTCGGGCAGGAATAATAATTATGATGATGAAGATCATCAATGATACCAATCTCTGATCGAATTTAGCAAGTCCGGTTATCAAGATAATAATAAATGTTTATTGATCCAAAAACTTAGTTACACACAAGAATTAAACATAGTAGACTAGAAGTAGGTACATTCGTGATTCCGTGATAAAATATATACTTGTGGACAAAATTGTTGTTTTGATCTATGGGTGAATTATATAAGGTCCCATTAAAATAGGTGGACAAATTTTAACACAGCGTTCAGTAGGTCTAACCAAACATATCTAAACAAAAAAAAACATTAAATAAAATGATTTTTTTTTACTTAAAATAATAAATTGCCGGCACTCTAGAACAAACTCATCCTTTATGCGTAGGTACTTAAATGCGATTTTCTTATTATTATTTTTACCATCTTCCTTATTTTGGTGGTCTGAATGATTTCTGATGGGACCTTATATTTAGTTGAGATCTGAGAACCCAATCAATATTCAATAATAAAAGATCAATATTTTCTGCATCATAATTAAAAACCGCCTTTTAAATGTCCTTAAAACGTCATTTATTTACCTGGCAAGTACTGGCAACTGATTATATATTCAAAATGTTAACATATAGTCTGAGCAAGGTTTTGATCGATCGCTTCTGTCCATCATTGTCAACATTTGAATAAGTTTGAACAATTCAAGCTGAAAAAATCATCATTATTGGTATGTACATGCTTTACCCAACTATGGTGGGGTTAGCTTCCAATCGGATACAGCTCAAAACCAGTATTTTCCAAGGAGCGACTGCCTATCTGACCTCCTTTGATTGAAATATAATAAAATAAACTCTTAACGGAACTAAAAGGTACTCGTTCTCCCGGTATTTTTTTGTACCATATCTAGCTAGGCGCTTCTAATTACGGAGATATTTTTTATCCGAGTTTCTACTTTTTCACAAATTTTAATACTAGTTTTAAGGTTATTACTTTACTTTAAATATCTTCATGATACGTTTAGTATTAAATGCTTCCATAGAACAATGTTTTCAGTGGGTTGTCGAGTTTTACCTTAAAACGTGATTTTTCACGCCGAAAAATTGTTTTCCAGCAATAATCGTAGGGTTATTATAAGTTTGATGTACAGAATGCTTCGTGTAAGGTTCGCTTACAGCTTCTATAAGATATGAAAAGTATATCTAAGATTTATATGAGTGACAAATTATTTAGGTCGAAGCGTGTTATTGCTGAGCGCGACGTGAGTTCAATGGTCGGACGAAGCATAATAATTGTTATTTATATCAGGTATATTTCAGTAGCAGCCTGAAGCTTGGATTTATGGCTGTTGATGGCAATAAGATTAGTATGAACGATAGGATAAACTACACCTCTGCCTAACCCTACAGGAATTACAAGCGTTGTGTGTGTTTTTTTTATTGCAATATAAGGTTCAATCACGCCTGATAGAAAGCGATGGATGAGGTCTATGGTGTTACGTAATATGTTAAATTAGTTATTTTAGTTAAAAGTAAAACTTCTAGTTTTAATTTTAGTCAAGGGACATATAATAATAATAATATAATAATAATAATAAGTAATATTAAGTACCAGATAAAACGTAGCTTTAAGTTTCGTAAGTTATCTTTTGTTGCTCAAAAAGACACTATAACCACCAGGCTAAATAAGGAAAACATACGTACGTACCGTATTTAGAGGAAAATAAATCAATTTCCAAGAAAATAATCAAGATTAATACAATAAAACGTCAGTCAGGTACAAAAACATCCCTAGAAGAACTATCGAGCGCCGTGCTTCGACTTATTTACCACATAATCCTTATGTACAGTTCCCGTACGTCACGGCCGCATCGTAGCCGTCATGCGCACTGCGACGATCGATTCGACCTTACAGTACACTAATGTAATTCTATTTCAAGACTTTATTTAGTAATCATTGAGGGATAAACTGCCTCCGTAGTTAGGCATTTGACTTCTGATCGTGGGTTCGATTCTCAAAGCATACTTTGTAAAGTTGTGGCTAAGACATTGTAGACTTGAATCACCTGATTGTCTGATAAAAAGATGATTCCGTACTTCAGAAGGCACGTATAAGCCGGTGGTCCCGGCCGCCAAATGGCGATGACAGAGACCCTTTTTTTTTGGTGGGTGGAAAATCACCAAATAACCCCCCCCCCCCCCCCCGCTCTTGGGCAGAGCGAAGGGGAGTGTCAGACTTCTACTGACTAAAAACCAACCCATGTTCCTTCTTCACCCATGTGCCGAGGCCACGTCATCTCTTCGATAATTACCTTCTTCTCGATAATCCGCAGCCCCAAAGGGATGTCAGAGACCCTTGAGGCGGTTTAGAAACTGACACTAGGGTGTGTGGGGTCGTTAGACCCACACGATGAGAAGATTCGTTATTAGTCTTGTCAACAAGTTCAAAAACGTGTTAAGGCGCAGTTAACGGGGGAACCGTAAAAACGACCTGTTTTTCGTCGCAGAGTTAGCCGTATTGCTACTTATTACAATTCCAAAAAAAATACAGTGTATAGTCAAATGTATAGGTAAAAGACTTATGCAAAAATATTTTCTAAAAGTAATCAAGAACCTCGAAAAAAAAAATCACAAAATCACAAAAAAATCACACGAAAAAACTTTTTCGTCTCGAAATGCTCAATATTTTGAGTGACAACTGTTATTTATTTTTTTACTATCAGAAAGGAAATTTAACCAACTAATGACATATGTAAAAATATTTTAACATTACAGCGTATTTTTTTTTTAAATAAATTAAATCTGCGAACTATCGTTCATTTTGGCAGTCACGAGCATCAAACGCATCGCCATTTTCAACCTTATTTGTTTAGGCGATGAGTTAAACGCGCGCTCAAGGTCGCGGGCAGCTAATGTCGCCTTAAATAGAAGTACAGCTCCTAATTTTTTAAATGGAAATTGGTTTAAGGGTGATTGTTCTTTTAACAGTTTCGGTTTTGAGATAAAGGAATTGGTTTATTTCGCGCTATTGATTTGAAAGTTTTTTTTACTTAGTGAAGTTCGTTTGGGCAAAAGTTTTTGTATACTAATGTTATTTTATTTCAACTATAAGACTTTATTTACTAATCATTGGGAGATTCTGCTATGGGTTAAGTAAGATAGAGAAAATGTTCATTGACATTGGATTTTTAGTGACCGACCCATAGTCACACTAAACTACCACACCAGTGTGACTACGGCTGATCCGTAATCACACTGGTATGACTACGGATAATTTAACCTGATCCGTAGTCACACCAGTGTGACTACGGATCGTCATACTAGTGTGACTACGGAACAGCCGTAGTCACACCAGTGTGACTACGGATAATTTCACCTAATCCGTAGTCACACTGGTGTGGTAGTTAGTGTGACTATGGGTCGGTCATGGGATTTTTTCTAACGAGTAACTAAGCAAGATCGTTGCAGTTAAGTTAGTTTTCGATTGGTTTTTAACATAACACAATATCACGCCTGTAATCACCGCAGGGTTAGGCTGTAAGTATTTATTTCTTTAGTTATAAAATTACGAACTAAGGTAATCGGTTTAATTAAGTTATAACAAAAACATATTTATTATGGATTAGCGAAATGTGAGTGTATAGAAGTTACCTAGGTAACTTCTGGTTTACCGTTTAGAAACCATATGTTGATCATATTTATTGTTAGATATAATAATTAATGAATGTTGTTGAATGTGGACGAGGCAAAAGGACTATAAGGATTGTAGCAGGTGGCGTTCTGTGGTTTCTGCCTACCCCCATTGGAAAAGGGCGTGAGTTTATGTATGTATGTATGTAGTTAAAAGACTGAAGGATCAAACCACAGCATTGGACAGCGAAAACCTACGTCAAGCAATGACTCGTGCGTCATTCGATGTGTTTACAGCAATTTTCCTTCATGACCGTCCGTTGTATGTACCTACCTATTGAGTTTTATTACTTCATATTTAGCAGCGCTTTGTTACTTTATTTTAGTAAACAGAAGAGCTGCAAAAATCTAATTCGTTTTCCCGTAGAAAAGTTTTTAGAATTTACTGAAATCGATTTTGTTAGTGTCTTGGGAAAAACTACCTCGTTGGTCTAGTGGTCCAAAGCGCGACTGCTGTACATGAGGTCCTAGGTTCGATTATCAGGTCCAGTAAAGTGTTATTGAGGTTTTCCATCAGGTATTTCTCAATTTAAAAAAAAATGTGTTTATTATCTTAAATCTATCTATACATTTAAGTTGCCGGGGCTTCCCAGTAAGTAATCCGAAGATACTTGTGATGGGATAAACCTCGCTCATCCTCGAATTAATTAACAATTGTTTATCTGTGCTAATTATTCAGTTAAGTACAGCCATGGAGTCTGGATTTGTGCCCGGTTAATGGTAATAGGGTCGCCTCCAATTACATAGGACTTAAACATAACTGGCGAAATGTGGGTGTACTAATAGATACACCTCTGCCTAACCCTTCGGGGATTAAGGCGTGATGTTATGATAGGAAAACATGCGTCTATGACGTTGGAAGTGGACTGTGGGAAGGAGTGGGCCGTAATCGACCACGTGGGCCCAACGTGGGTTAGTGGAAATCACATGTCTTTGAATTTTATCCCTAACTATATTATGTCTTATTTAACCGTAACGTTCTCGTATAACCTCATTCCACCTATACCTTTAATATTGGACGAATAAAGTGCCACGATCCGAGCCGCTCTCGAAAACATTCAATCATCATTCCATATGTATTACTTCGTGGAATTACTTTGACATTCACGCGAATAGGCAATGACGATATCCACCCTTTTTCGGAGAACAAAACTGATGGGTTTATTATTTTTCTGTTGAATTCACATGAATTTCAGTGGAGAGCAGTGGTGGACCAGTGGCGGCGGCCCCGATTTACGAACAGTGAGTCGTGGGTTCGAACCCACTCAGTCAGGTTATTAATTTTAACACCACTGCTCTCAAAAGGGTGTAGGATAACATTGTGAGGAAACCGGCATGTCTTAGAATCAAACACATCGATGACATGTGACATCTACCAACCCGCACTGGGCCCGCGTGGTGGATTGTAGACCATCCCTCTCCGAGAGAGGAAGCCTGAGTCCCTACAGTGGTAACATATAGGCTGATGATGATGAAGTATCGTATTACCCAGTATTAACTGGGTTGTGGAGGTCAGATAGGCAGTCGCTTCATGTAAAATACTGGTATCAGCTGCATCCACTTAGACTGGTAGTCGATCTCAACATACTTGGGAAAATACTAGGCAGATGATGATTAACACCTTCAGTGCCGGGAGCCCTCCTGGAGGGCTCACTCAAATCGTATCACCGATGCCGAGAGCCCTCCAGGAGGGCTCACATTTTCCCAAACGTAATACCAGTGACCCCCCTGGAGGGTCCACTTGCAATATGTATGGCGGGATTGCACATGAGTTCTATGAAATGGGGGTGGAGTCGAATGTGTTAAGTAACAACAGGTTCACAGGTCGATCCAAGGCTAGGCTATGTTAGCCTGGTTGGCCTGTAGATTGGTGATTCTAACAATCATTACATGCTGAGACTCCCTGTGACTCGAATAGCACGTTCAGCCATTGGTTCTCACTGTTATTGTTCTATTGAGGGTCCTGAGTTCGATCCTAGAGTCAAGTAGTGAAACAGGGCTTTTGTACTACGAAATTCTGGGATTTCCCTGACATATAGATCGTCCGTTTAACTTAGTATCTTACTAAGTTAAACAAATGGTGGGACCTTTTGCCTTCCTATTCTAAAATAAAAACCCCAATGTTACGTGTAACAATATTTTCTTAATAAAAAAGGTATAAATAAGAATATTCACTCTGTTTTCGTATGGATTGTGTTCCAGTCGATCGCATATCTAAAAGGAGGTCTCGTAGCAACCCTTTACTCAGTCGATGTTATTTTATTTATGGCCCGTGGGGCTCTCAGGTAGCCAGGCAACTGGTACGAGCCATGTTGTTTTTTAGATTAGCATAAAATTGAAGCTTTATTAAAATATCGTAGGTTTACGTGAGTTTTGAGGAGTAATAGAGAAGTTTAGAAGACGAAGATATGGTGCACCAATCTTGATTAATTGAAATAAGGGCAGGAGAATGACGAAGATGATGTTAATTTGCTTTTATCAATGGTTATGGACATGTGCATTCTTCCTACCCTCACCTATGGAGTGCAGACATGGTCATTAACCAAGCGTCAAAAGTCCGCACTCGGGGTCTGTCAGCGAGCAATGGAGCGTAGTATCCTCGGAGTCAAGCTTACTGACCGAATAAGGAGCTCGATACTGCGTTCCAAAACTCAAATTGCCGACGTTGGTCACACGGCTGGCGGTTGCCGCATGTCGGAGGAGCTATGGGCTAAACTAACCACACAATGGGTCCCAAACTTCCAAACAGCAGCAAACGGCAACGCGGTAGGCCCAGAAGAAGATGGCGGGACGGAATCGACTCTTTTTGCAAGGATTGGCAGTTAACATCACTGGATAGGGATAAGTGGAAAGAGGGAAGGGAGGCCTTTGCCCTGCAGTGGGACACAAATGGCTAATAATAAAAATAAATAAATAACATAAATGGTTATTTACTTTACCATTGTAAAATATACTAATTATTTAGAAAGGTCGTGTGCGTAGCATTCGCAACGGGCGTGTGTGCATAACCAGTTGTATGAACGTGGACGAGGCGTGAGGAGTATCTTAGAAAAATGCGTTGGTTTGTGTTTATGATCGGGGTTAAATAAGGATGTAATTTGATTGAATCGCTTACTTTAAACCCTCAAAAAGAATAACTAGAAAATATAATTCCCTCTGTTGATTTCAAGAATACCTTGTAGCATTAAGTCCGCCTATGTACCACTATTGTACATGAAATTTAAATAAATAATACCTTTTATTTCCAACACATAAAAACGGAAATGAAAAACTATCGAGTCTGCACAACTTTTCACAATATATGGTTCATACTCATTCATCATTAAAAACGAGGCAAAGTGCTACTTTGTAGTATTGTTTGTATTCCCGGTGAGCGAGCAGGAAATATAAATATTCAGTGTTTTTGCAACGCAGCCAATAATATGGCCGTGTAATAATAGCTTGAACTCCACCAACCTTGCAGGCATGTGTAAAAACTATTGTATTCCTATGCAGCGGATTACGAGTTAGGTGTTAAGGAAATGTTGAAATACTACTACAATTTAAGTAACCAACTGCCTTACTCAGAGTGCTTTAATGATTACTTAGGCCATCACTTAGTAAAGGTGTTGACAGATTTGTCATACAAAAGAATGTCAAATCTTGACTAAGTGACGGTTTAAGTAAGTAACCATTAAATATTTCTGAGTACCGCAGGAAATGATTAGTCAAATATCTGCCGCATGTCGAAGGAACAATGGGCAAAAATTACCACTCAATGGATATCAAAAAGCAGGAAACGACAACGCGGCAGGCCCAGAAGGATATGGCGGGATGAGCTGGACTCCTTCTCAAAGGATTAAACTATAATCGCACTAGTTCGCGAATAGTGAAAGGAGAGAAGGGAGGCCTTTGCTCTGCAGTGGGAAAATACAGGCTTTTAATAAAAACAAATGATTAGTCTAACAACCAAATAAAAAGGATGAATGAATAACTTGCAAAATCAGGTAACTTATTCAGACCCAGAAATCCGAGAATCAGCATTTTTTTGGAAAGTCTAATTTATATAAAACAGTCCCCGAAAACGCGAAACAAAAGTACCAGCAACCCATGCCTGTACGTGAGAAAAGCTTAAACTTCAGCAGAGACATAAACCTTTTTTTTTTGGTGGGTGGAAAATCATCAAATAACCCTCCTCCCCCCGCTCTTAGGCAGAGTGGAAGGGAGTGTCAGACTTCTACTGACTAAAAACCAACCCATGTCCCTTCTTCGCCCTTGTGCCGAGGCCGCGTTATGCCTTTCGATAATCCGCAGCCCCGACGGGTGTCGGCCCTTGCGGGCCCCTTCCATGTTGCTGACATCTCTTTGAGGCACGCGTGGAACACGAACGCGCCGTCGACACGGTCTGTTGCCGCCATGAAACGGCCGGACGGCGAGCTAGCCCATTGCTCACCGTCCACAAGCCCGCGTCTACGGTAGCCGGAAGCCATCACGTGGCCCGCGACGCCCGGAGCGTCTCCCGCGGCAGAGTCATAAACCTTGATATAATTACGTGATACAGAAACCACAATTAGATAGGTAGCGTAAAAAGACCCTGAACGAAGCCAAAATGCACTTGCTCTCCCTTTTGAGGGTGGAAAATCATCAAATCATTCCTCCCGTTTTAGGCGGAGCGAAAGCGAGTGTCAGACTTCTACTGACTAAAAACCACTCATGTTCATTCTTAGTCCTTTGTGTCATAGGCATAGGTATCTCTTTCGAACAACCCGCAGCCACATATTCTCCCTGTCATTGCGATTGTTTTTGGTTCTGGATCATACCTGGGAGTAGCGGAGAAACTTTGACCTATATAATATCGGTCAAAGTTTCAACTTTTTATGTGTGTTCTTATGATTGTGTTAAACCAATAATGTAACCCACATTCACTGGGCTTTAACTGAGTCCCAGCACGTAAAAGAACGAACGAACGGGGAGAATTTTAATCTTAAATGTAATGGGACATTAAATGAAGACTTATTGTTCTGTGTGGGCTCCGGAAATGAATCAAACAGTCGTCCTAGCTCTTGGGTATTGTAAATGACAATTTAGATGGACAACATGACCTTTCTATAAACAATTATGTGAAACTTCTATACAGGCTGGTAGGGACTAGCTCACCGTCCGTCCGTCATATGACGACGACAGGCCGTGTCGATGGCGCGTTGTGTTCCACGCGCCTCAAAGAGATGTCAGCAACATTGCAGGGGCCCACAAGGGCCGACGCCTGCCGGGGCTGCGGGTTGATCGAAAGAGCTACCGCGGCACCCGACACAAAGGGCTAAGAAGAAACATGGGTGGTTTTTAGTTAGTAGAAATCCGACATTCTCTTCCGGACCGCCTAGAGCGGGAGGAGTCATTTGACGATTTCCCAACCTCAAAAAAAAGGCTTGTCCAGCAGTGGACATTAAACTTAGATCACTAATGCATTGCTCTTTGAACTCAGCTCAAGGTTATTCAAGTCTTACTAGCCCTATGGGTCGCATTAGGGATTGTAGGGCAGGTAATATTCCCCTAAGTGCTTAGTGTCAAACCGCGGTCATTATTCGCCTAAAAGCTGTAGGTCTGGCTAGTTATCCTGCAATATTAGCATAATTATGGCCATTTAACTGACATAGTTGTTAGTATTATACAGGGACTGAATTACCCAAAAATTACGGTACCTTTAAATTTCGGTATGACGTCATACCGTTAAATATGGGTTACCGAAATATTGCGATACCGTTATTTTTTCCGGTAGTGAAATTCTGAGTATGGAAATGCATACCGGTATATTTCGGTAGAAGTACGCGTAACCGTTCTTCTTCTTTCTTCTTTATGGGTTTTAGGTTTCCGCACTTAATCCTTAAAGTGGACCATTGTGCGTGAGCCGTGGCGGCCGATTATTCCAACCAGCCCACCTCCCTCCAGAAGCAGATCAGGCTTCCCGGTCTCCTCAGGGCATCCGCAAGAGATCGTGGTGTTCCCAGGGTCTCCTCACGAATCTTGGTAACGCCTGTGCACTCGAGGAGCACATGCGCCACAGTTTCCTCCGCCTCCATGCATGCCCTGCACAGGGGACTGTCAGTGATTCCTAGGGTGTGAAAGTGTTTATTCAGTGAACAATGTCCGGTGATGGTCCCCGCCACCAGGCGCAGGCTATCTCTGTCCAGGCGCAGAAGGCGCCTGGTCAGTTTTGTATCCAGGGATGGCATAGCCTCCTTGGATTGCCTGCAGCCTGGTGTCGAGCTCCACCATTTCTCTGCTTGTATTCGAGTATGTTCTTTTAACCAGCTTCTTAGCTGCTTGAAAGGGATGGGCACAATGGGTTCGGGTCCGTAAGGCCTTGTGCTGGATCCTCTTCTGGCAAGTTCGTCGGCCGCATCGTTTCCAAGCGATCCGCTGTGACCTCTAATCCATTGCAGCGTTACCTTGTTGTGATTTATTTCCGTTATTCGTTCCAGGGCTTTGTGGCATTCCAGTATCAGTCTCGACGTGAACTGATTACTCTTCAGGGATTGAAGGACTGAGGCACTGTCGGAGAGTATTCGAATATTGGTATCCGTGACCTCCCTGGCCTCTATAGCGTGTGCCGCTTGGATGATACCTACACACTCTGCTTGGTAAACAGAGTTAAGTTTTCCAAGTGGTTTGGATATCTTGATGTTTAGGTCGTCGGAGAACACCCCGACGCCTGCGTAACCGTTATAAATATATCGGTAGCGGTACCTAAACCTTAATAAATAGGGGTTTGCTTTGACGCACCGCCTCGCCACTCTGTCTGTCGTTCACTTGCCGATTGTTGCACATTATTAGATTATAAACTACATACGCAAGTTCTAACGTCTTCCACCGCACACACGCGCGCCGCGCATGCATTTCGGTACCGAAATCGTGTTAAGGGTTAAATAACGGTTTAGCCCAACCTTTATTTATAAAGGTACCGGTATAGCTCAACCTTTATTTTAAACCGGTACCGGTATATTTTTGAGGTATCTTAACCTTTAACCGTAACCGCTTTCAGTCCCTGTATTATTTTACCTGTTCTACAGCTTTTATTTTATTGGTTTATATTTGGTTTATTGTGTGGTTCTCTATTGTGTCACCTAAATTTTTTATCCATAATTTAAAATGCCATAACTTTTTGGTCCTAATCATCATTTGTCCGAATGATAACTTACCCGAACTAAATATCACATAATATCACATGCCATAAAATTAAAAACCCTAAATATAATATGTTCTATATCCATTTGTCATAAATATTACAATCAATAATATACGAAAGACATAAAATCGTTTTTCATAAAAGTTTTAAGTTCTAAATTAAAATAACATAATGTGTATTTATCATAATAATATTATTAGGACAAAGTATAACAAATCTTTTGGTCACGTCACTCATAGATGCAACGCATGTACTCCATGACGCGCGCTCGCTTTGCTCGCATAGGTATATTAAATAACACTAATATCTTCTGTCCCCGAAGTGCCGGGCCTCCGCCGGCCTCCTTCGTCGGCCTACGACCCGGTGCCCATGCCGCCCTTATAGGATACTGTCGCGAGATGGTGATTCATCCACTTAGCGGACGACTAGCAACAGCCTATAATTTTGGTTATTCATCCGGCTAATCGGACGACTAATTAATTTTATTCATCCGCTAATCGGACGACTATACACTTCGATTTTTTTTAGGACTATAAAATTTATTATAAACGAATATTCGGAATAATACACACTAAGTAAAGCAATAGTTAGAACATATTAATTTAGGTCATATAAAATTAGAAGATTCAATTATTATAGTAATCGATATTATGACAGAATACTTTTAGAACTAAAGATAATTATGTTAAACAAAATTTCGGCAATTTGAACATTATGGTTATTGAAGTTTATGGCAAACGTGTTATGGATAATGATTTTCGGACAAACAATTTTAGGAGAAGTAAGGGAGTACCTTATTGTGTACCTACTTTTTATAAATTCTTGACTTTGATCCTCTCGCTGTTGTCTCAATTTGTATGAAGTAGTTCTTTTCATCTATACATCATCATCATCATTATTTTGCCCTTATCCCAATTAATTTGGTGTCGGCGCAGCATGTCTTCCTCTTCCATATTTCTCTATTACTCGTCATCTCATGAGATACCTCCTTTCTGGCTAAATCATCCTTCACAGTCTAGTTATCGTTTCTTTGGTCTTCCTCTACCCTTATACCCATCCATACTTAAAACTTTCCTCACGACATGTTCCTCATTCCTCTGCATCACATGCCCACAACAACCGATTACCATACAACTTCTTATCCATACTTCTTACAATCACGATGAGTGACAGATGAAATATCCTTACTAAATCGCCTAGCCATAATGGCTTGCTTCGTGAACCAGTTCAGAATGAAACCACACAAAATTACATTAGGTACTTAATAGGTAAATAAAGGTAAGAGAAAAATTAATTTCATTTAATATTAAGAATAAGAAAATTCATTCCGCTGAAGTTTTAACTACATCGTAAAGTAGCTCGTAAACAACTTATTTTATTTTAAACAAGCTCAAGAACTTTTCTAGTTATATCACGGCAGTTTCTTTACGTAACATAACACAAAGACGGAATACCTGAAGTGTTAGGCAGAGGGTTACATAATAAACTGACCTACATCTCGCCAGTTATGTTGAATTTCCATTACCTATTCCTGATGGATATGCTAATATAATATGTTTTGATCGACTTGTAAGTTGACCCTAACACCTGCTTTGCAGTAGCATTTGCGATGATTATAATAATCTAATATATAAAATTCTCGTGTCACAGTTTTCGATGCCAAACTCCTCCGAAACGGCTTGACCGATTTTGATGAAATTTTTTGTGCGTATCCGGTATCTATGAGAATCGGCCAACATCTATTTTTCATCTTTTTTTTTTTTCTGAAAATGGCAAAACAACGTTTGCCGGGAACAGCTAGTAATAAATAATAATAATATTCCACAACTATCACACAACGCCATCTAGTCCCAAGCTAAGCAGAGCTTGTGTTATGGGTACTAGACAACTGATAAACATACTTATATATTTCTAAATACATACATATTATAGATAAATTACACCCAGACACAGAACAAATGATCGTGCTCATCACACAAACATTTGTCCTGGGTGGGAATCGAACCCACGACCTCCGGCATAGCAGTTAGGGTCACTAACCACTAGACCAACAGGCCAGTCATTATATTTATGACGCTTTAGGATTTTGTATCAAAAAGAACTATTGAGGTTGACAATTGACATTCAGATCTTTTGATGGGCGAAAGACAACACATAGGTACCCATATTCTTAAAGTTCCATGTTTCTGTGAACTTCGGAGACTGGACGTTGTTGCATATTGATTGAGTTCCTCGAACAAAATTAAACTCTTTAGCGGAAAAACAATTAGTCGTCACAGGTAGGTAGTCAGTGACCTGAAAGTCTGACAACTAGTCTTACCAGAGGGTATCGTATTATCCAGTATTAACTGAGTTGTGGAGGTCAGATAGGCAGTCGCTCTATGTAATATACTGGTATGCAGCTGCATCCGGTTAGACTGGAAGACGATCCCCAGATGAAACTTGACCCGAAACAACAATTATTGGATTTTCATTCAGCTTCCTTTGCTGAATCATGCTCGGGTCGTTCGGATTGGCAAAAAACCATCCGGCTTAGTTCGTAATTCGAGCCGGGCAGTGAGGTTTTTCCCGATTAACTTTCTTCTTTCTTTTGTTCTTATTAACTTTTTTCTATACAAGGATCCGTTTTCCTTCACGAAGCCATCAACTAAGAATTTTGTATACCAAACTAAGTAAGACTGCGTAAGTTTTTTTTGTTCTTTAATAAATCACGAATTATAGTTGGGGATTTTGTAACGTACTCAGAACATTGTGTTTATGGATGCATTGAATAGCACAGGTGTCATGTAAGTTTAAAAGTAAACTTAGAACATTTAAACTTGTAAAGTTTAAAAAAACCACGTGTAAAAAATTGTAACGATATTTTGACTTTCGATATCTCCGTAACTAGAAGGTTCACAAATAAGGTCCAGACGAAAAATAAATACAATCACTGGAAACATAAGTGCCTCTCAACTTCGTTAAGGGTGTATTTTATTTTATTCGTTTTAGCCGCCCAGTAGGGGATCGGACAAATAAAATCTAATTAGTCCGTCAAAAAGATTTCCAAAAAATATTGACGACATATTTATTCTTTTTTTACGTAAACAAAAAATTAATACGTTGCAAGCCCCACTCCATGATCTTTGACGCGCAATAGCTTCGTCAATTTTTATTGATTTGATGTAACAAAAAACACGTGTATCTAATATTTTTCGGTAATCTAACTGACGGACTATACAGAATCATATTTTTTTGAGTCAGTCCGATCCCCTGTTGTGTAGAATTCTGACAACCTGAACATGAACCATCTTCCTGCCCTTGTTTCAAGTTACTTGGGGTTGACACAACACGTTTTTTCTTCCATTCTCCTCATTTACTCCTTCTTTTATTATCATTAATCAAACAAACAATCTATTCATCGTTTCCTTGGTCTTCCTCTCCACCCATAGACATTCACATTCATCACTCTTTTAATCACATACGATTCGACCCTCCTCATTACATGCCCATACTAAGACAGTTGAAGCTTTTATTTCCATTTAGCCTAACAAAAATGCTGTAAATATTCAGTTGAAGCTTGTCATTTCATTTAGGTATCCTAAACACAAATGCTGCAAATCTTCAAGCTCAAGGTTCAAACAGAATAAAAAAGTTATTTCCTCACTGTGATTGCATCTCACGGGCACTTGCAATCGACCGTCTATTAAACTGAAACAAATTGGATAAACACACCAGCCCAGCGGAATGAAACTTTCAGTAGAAAGTCTGCTCTTCTTTACAAAGTCTTCTTTAAATATTATACTTTGTACTATTTCTCCTTCTTGTTTTCATTGGAGGCACTTTGTAGAGATATTAAATGAAAAGATGGGAATAACTGATTTTGTCTGAAAGAGGTACTTTCTTTGTAATTTTCTGTTCATTGTTATTAAAATGTCGTTTCGTTCCATTCCATAGTTTTTTTTATAGGTTATTGTGCATGAAATTGGCGTGTTATAAAACTGGCTACTATTAACTGCTGGTTAGGAATTCCGAATTCAAATATATTTCAAATTAAAGCTTGCGTATTTGTGTTTCGAATTTAGCGATTCATTTGTTTTTTCTTTCGACTGCGTTGTGCTGTTTCCATTATGGAAAACTTAAAATATCGCGTACGTAATTTACAAATACGAATTTTACCGTGGTGTGTGCTGCAGAAATAGCTCGAAGGTTTAATGATATGTATGGAGAATCTACTGTTAAAGGAAGGTTAATTTTACCAGATAAAAAGCCTTAAAATTATAGTGCTCCTGATGTCCTGCATAATGCCTCTTACGCCGCAACAAATGTGGCTGCTAACTGGGCCCAAACATTTTACTATACGATGGATAGTCAATAGTCGAAAAAAATATTTTCTAGCTTACAATAACTTTAATTTCTCCATTGGATATTAGTGTTCAGATGTTAGATTAAAAAGCAGCTCTAAATGTAAATACTATAAAACTGCATGTCCATACGTCTTGGACATGAACCATGATCCATGCATTAGCCATAGCCAACAGCACTAACGTAAGGTGTAGGTGATGATCAAATAGACAATCTTGAACCTTACAACCCAAACAATACGTCACAACATTCCAAAAGAATCGTTGAACTCTTTTCTACTCTTATTTGACATTCCAATTTTCTACTCTCCAATTAACCTAACATCATTAACTATTTCTAAATTAACACTACAGTAGCATAACACATTTAATTAAACATATTTTATTAGGTGTAAAGTTTAGCCGACTCTGTCCCAGTTAATCAGGTAATTGGTTAGTCGTTTGCATATGACCTATAACGCGGCGAGAACCTCGAAACTGTTCAAATTGTTTGCCTCACCTTGCTTTATGGGGTTAAGCAGAGTTACAAGACTTGTTTGTTGTAAATAGTGTTTGGGGAAAGTAATGTTTGCAAAACCCAAATAGCTGATGTTGGCCTTACAGCTGCGAAAAAAATGGAACTGGGCTGGTCACATCTGTAGCATGTCGGAGGAGCAATGGGTAAAAATTACCACTCAGTGGATAGAAAAAGGCAGGAAACGAGAACGCGGCTGGCCCAGAAGGAGATGGCGATATGTCCTGGACTCTTTCACAAAGGATTGGTCTACAATCGCATTAGATCGCGACGTGGATAGAAAGAAGGGGGGCCTTTGCTCTGCAGTGGGACAACATAGGTTTCTAATATTAATATGTTTGCTAAACTAAATGTTTAAGTTGTTATGATGTACGAAAAAGTGGTTGCTAGGAAAAGTGGGCTCGCACGTAGCGATAGATTTGACTTTCAGTAAAGACACTTGACAGCGTCAATGACATTTCAATAATAAAATTATGTAGTACTTAGGCGCTTTGCACATGGAGCAACTTAAGTTGAGGCAACTTAAGCAACTTCAAAAGTTTCCTGTAACTAGTTGATAGTTGCTACAACGTTTACGGTTGCCGCAATTTTATGGCAATCCGTGAGCAACTTTCATAACCAAGTTGCTCAATCTACGCAGCGAACAGCGATCAGTGTGACGATGAATATCGAAGAAGCAGCAATAGCTCTAATTTTAATACGTCGTCTCCGTCTACGTTAACTTTAAAAATCGGTATAATATTAACTAACTTAGTCATCGATTGCAGCGACTGAAAACTGTTGACGATCGCCGGAACTTGAAACTCGAGTTGCTATGTGTGCGCAGTCTAATTGAAATATGTAAACAGCTATAGTTGCCAGTTGCTGCAATAGTTGCTCCATGTGCTAAGCGCCTTAGTCTCGTTGAGTAAGCGAGACTATAAAATTCAAATGTCATTGTCCAAAATAGAATCCTAATTAAGTATCTACTGTTTATTTATTTTAAGGAAACTTACAGCTTAAACATTTATAGTAAAATTACCATGTAGAGGAAGGCCAATTACAAGTTTCCACCCATAAACTTAAAACAAAAAATTAAAAAAGATACGGTAATATATAAACAACATGAGAGTTACACAAAAATACACAGCTTTAGAATTATTAATATATAGGTACGTAGACACAACTAAAGCGAATATTAACAATGAAAATACACAGCGCGAGAATTAGTATAAACACAACTGAAGTAAATATACAAATAATAATGCTCAGCGTGACAATTCATATCAACACATCTAGAGAGAATTTGAATTTGTTGTCGCTATAGGTAGAGTGTATCTAATGACTTAAATCTTTATGCTTAAGTAACTGAAAATACTAAGTTATGATCACAGATAACCATACCCAAATGGTTAGTTTTCCGGTAAGTAATTGTTTTAAGTAGTAGAAGTTAAGTATGGAAGTTAGATATGTAAGTCTCATATCATGTGGTACTTACATTTATAATGTGAAATGATTTGATATATATGTAATGGTTTCACGGACTAGACTTATACTTTCATATTTATGATAGGTACTAACCTATTAGAATTCTAGCTGGTTGTCAGACCTTCGAGCCACTGATCTACAAATAATAGCCGGAACCAACGGCTTAACCCTTCGTGTGCCGGAACGTAGATCTACACGAGACAATGGGTTTTTAACACGCTTTTATTAGGTTCACCTGTATGCAAAGGAATCTAAGAAAAATAATTTAACCATCTTCTAAAGATCGTAGCGTTATGAAAATTGGCAGTTGTATGTGATTTTTATGACAATACAATAACATGGTACTGTCGAGCTGATCTGATGATGGAACTTCATGATGGATGATCGTATCATAGCCGTGTTTGGACTTGTTATAAAGGTCTTGTAATGAACGTTGACCATGATCAGGTTTCAAGGTCTGATGATGAAGCCGGAAGATAGGCACTTCTTCTTAGCGTGTCGATGACAATTAAATTGAGTCGGCCCAAAATTTGGCGACGAGTTCGGCACTTTCAGTAGCCTCCATCAACTCCTGTGATGTGCAAGTAGCAGGACAGGCTGGACACGATATCAAGTGCTCCATAGTCTGTGGGGCAAGACCACATTTACACTCCAGGGCAGAGTCGTCTATGATTCTCCACCTGAACAGGTTTTCCTTGCTTCGGCCTACCTGTGTCCGGAGTCTGTTTAGAGACTTCCAGGTTAACCATGGCAACTCGTGTCCAGGTGGAAGATTTTCGGCAAGTGGCACAAATGGGTTGGGTAAGGCAACACTATCTCGCCACAACTTAAGTCTTTCCTTAGGGTGTTCGCCAGTGAACGGGGGTACACACTTCATGAAGCTGTTGCGGCTTTTCAGCCTTTGCGGAACTATGATGTTATTGTGCAGAGGGTGTCTAGCGTCGGAGACCATTTTGGTTCTTTCACTAGAGCTCGCCACCGCTCTGCGAACTACTGGTGGCGCTATGCCTGCCAATGGATACAGCATCTGTACCGGGGTCGGCTTGAGGCAGCCAGTGATTATCCGGCACGTTTCATTCAGTGCTGTATCCACTAACTTTGCATGGGCTGATCGACTCCACACGGGGCATGCAAATTCACCCGCAGAGAAGGATAGCACCAGTCCAGTAGTCCGCATAACGTCTGGCGAAGCACCCCACTTTGACGAGTTTCGTCAAAGTGGGGTAGTCGCTGTAAAAGACTGTTGCGGGAGTGCACCTTCTGCTTGATATTATTGCAGTTCTTGCCGAATGTAAGCGACCTGTCCAGAGTAACACCGAGATATTTTGGGAAGTTGCTGTGCTCGATAGGTACCCCATCCCAAACGATGTTGAGGTTGCGGCTCGCCTCTCTATTGCGAAGATGGAATACGCAAGACTGCGTTTTGCTCGGATTAGGTTTCAGTGAGTTAGCGTGGTAGGCATAGTGTGATAGGCACTAGCATTCCATGATGAAATATCGTATCATAGCCGTGTTTAGACTTGTTAGAAAGGTCTTGTAATGAACTTTGACCACGATTAGGTTTCAAGGTGTGATGATGAAGCCGGAAGATAGGCACTAGCATTCCATGATGAAATATCGTATCATAGCCGTGTTTGGACTTGTTAGAAAGGTCTTGTAATGAACTTTGACCACGATTAGGTTTCAAGGTCTGATGATGAAGCCGGAAGATAGGCACTAGCATTCCATGATGAAATATCGTATCATCTGCCGTGTTTGTACTTGTTCGTAGTGATGATGGAGCCGAAAGATTTGAAGTGGAACTTCATGATGGATATGAAAGAAAAAATTACTAATAAGTATAAAATAAATTAATAGTTTACAAAACACTAAAAAACACGCTTTTACGTGCAAAAAAAAGGTCAAAAATAACGTGGGGCTTGTTCGTGTATTTGTTTACAAGAAAGTCTTTCCTGCTCCAGCGCCCCACGCTTTTACAATCAAATAAAATATTATAATTAAAAGCACGTTTTATTTTTGACTTTTTTTTGCACGTAAAAGCGTGTTTCTTAGTGTTTTTTAAACTATTAATTTTAACTGTCTAACTTCACGGCATACGAGAGGTAAACCTGCTTTTCGAGGTACGGTGGAAACTCAGAATGGGTGTTCACAAATCCATCACAGACTAACCTAGACAATCGCGGCTTAACCTAAATATCAACCCGAGCGATTGTTTAATTAACCATCACGAGCTCCTCCAAATATAGTGGTAAAAGTTTTAAGTTGAAGCCTAAAAACTCCAAAAGAAATACCTTGTGACCCAAATAAAGGCTTTCACAAGTTTAATTCTAAACAATGAGTGGTCTAGTTTTTTAGTGTAGTTCAGCAGTACACGTAATAAAACAGCCTTGAGTATGTAGGTCAGCGTGTCGGGTGATCCTGCAAGGTGAACGGTACTATGTCTAGTTTACTTGTGTTTTCTTCACTTGGCAAACAATGAAGGACTAGTGTGTTGGACGGGCTAGATTCTGTGCTAGCTCTTAGGACTAATGTTTTTTTTTTAACATATCTTCATCTTAATGTGTCGACGACAATTTAAATTGAGTCTGCCCAAAATTTGGCGGCGAGTTTGGCATACTTTCAGTAGCCTCCATCAGCTCCTGTGATTTGCAAATAACAGGACAGACAAGACACGATATCAAGTGCCCCAAAGTATGTGGGGCAGGACGACATTTACACTACAGGGCTGAGTCAACTATGAATCTATAGAAAACATATACTTAGTATTAATATAGGTTCATATTTGTACCATTAAACCAGGGATGGTTTGTATTGGTACTCACATTCGTTTAAATAGTGTCGTCATTGTTATGGAATATTAGATTATGATCGTACGGTAGTTAATTAATTGATCCATGTGATCGTACTACCAGGATAAAAAAACATTATATTTGTTAATCCCAGGTTATAAACTGTCTATGTGCCAACTGCCATTCAAATCTGTTCAGCAGTTTTTGCGTGAACGTCCATTAAGGTTTACTATTCAATGCATCGATCAATCAGCTCAATGTTTTCAGTGCGTTACAATGAGTTTTACCGTAAAACGTGATTTTTCATACCAAAAAAGTCGTTTCCCAACAATATATTTTGCGTACTTAGGTGTACTTGATGTAAAGAATGTTTAGCCGACGGCTTCGTCAAAGGTTTGTTTACACCTTGAATAGTAAGTCATCAATTTTATAGGAAAGACAAGTAACTATACATCCTAAGTCCTTCCCCATAGGCATCATCATCTGCCTAGACTTTTCCCAACTATGTAGAAATCGGCTTGCAATTTAACCGGTTGCAGCTCAATACCAGTCATTTACATGTAGCAACTACCTTTCTGATCTCCACAGCACAATTAGTATTGAGTAATATGATAATATGCCTTGGTAAGTCTGTCTTTTCCCCACAGTTCTCTGACCAAAACATACAACAAAGCATAATAATAAAATCCACATCGTGATACTTATTCTCAGTAGAAACTGAGTAAAGTGTCGTGTATCGAATGCAACAACGGTGCAACCTACAAAACCGTCGATTGTAACTGTCTGCCTGCCCCACTCGACTCTCGCCACACTCGCCGACCGACAATTTGATACTAAACGTTACATTATTTTACTTATTCTTTTATTTATTTCTTTCTTTTTGCTATGTATAGGACTTGAAACATAACTGGCGAAATGAGTGTGTACTATTAGGTACGTGCACCTCTGCCTAAGTCTTTAGGGATACTCGTATTATTTATATGCGACCGTCAATTATTGATACTTACTGCATTATTTTACTTATTCTTTTTTTCCTCTATTACATGTAAGTAATGAGTTCAACATAACTGGCGAAATGTGGGTGTAGGTACTATTTGGTACACTAATGCCTAACCCTTGGTATTTTTTAATAAAGATGATGTATGATTTCAGTATTCAGTACTGCTCAAACCTCAAGTATAGTACAGAACCTGTACCCTGCATTTATGTCAATGTTGTAAGTCAGAAAAAAAAAACTTTGCTGATATTTATTTATTTATTTGTGAAATCATACTCCAAGTAACATAATTGTGTGTATATCCAAGCTAATAAATTTCAGTGATAATAAAAACTATACGCGTTTTGGTCGGTTAAAAAGAAACATGTTATCTATACCAACACAGAGTTCCTAATGAAGTTCACATAAGCTCTATACCTATCTAGTGTTTCCTAGCAGTTTGTACGGTAAAGTTCGAAAAATAAACTACGTTATGGCTAAAAGCTGAAGTACGATAACCCCTAGTTCCATACCTGGGTAGTGGGTACGGCTGATAGCAGCTGGTTGAACATAGGTGTTTCCTTTTTATTGCTAGGGCTGAAAAGATGGCAAAACCTCCAAATTTACATTTTTTTAGAGATTAATTGGACTTGACCCATAAAGCTTCGGGAATACAAGTTAACCTAGAAAAATAGTACATTGTAATACAAGGGCCTAAAATGACCCATTATATACGAGGTAGTTTTACTACCGAGCTTTAGCGAGGTAGTAAATAGGAACCGAGTTATAATGGGATTTTAGCGCCGTGTGTTACACTGTACTTTTCACTACGATTGCGAGAAAATAAAATAACCATGTTTAATATGATTTTATTTTATTAATAATTAAATTCAATTTAATAATACAATTCCAAAAATTTCGCGCCGATGCCTTTTTTTTTAATTTTTTCTGTAGCTGCAATGCAACGCACACATTCTACCAAAGAGTTCGGCATTCAGCGCGTTTAGTTCCATTTTTAAAAATAAAACATTTTTTTTTACTTGAAACTAAATCACGCACCAGCTGGCTGAACAAGTTGTCGTACGAGATTTACTTTTAGCCCTAGGGCAATATATGCAATTTTAGGCCCGCTCTGGTATGCTATTATGACGTTTTTTTTGAGCAAGAGGAGTGAAAAAAAGATTTCGTCTTCTTCTAGCTTTACCCGTAAAGTACCTAACTTAATTATGTTGAATGTGAATGAATTGGGGTAAACGACCAAGTTTATTTGCGTACAAGCCCTAACGACTAACCGGATGCTTCATTGATATTTGGCCACTGGTAGACCATGACCTGGAATATCAACCCAGTAGCACGTTCCTATTTCCTGGATAATTTTCAACCATTAAGCAGGCGAAGACACGGTCAAAAGCTATTATGTAGTAGTTAAGCTTAACAAAATGTTTCGATCATAATCTTTAAGTAACTTAACTAACGGCCGCACTCAGAGACGTTTAAGGATTACTTAAGCCGTGACTTAGTAAAGGTTTTGTGTTCTCAAATTCACACACAACCAAGTTTCACTTTTTACCAGTGAACAACGAATATTACTACATTTACTTATCAGGTAACTCGCACACGCGTCCTTCTTTGATTGGCTGAACTTTGTTGGCTTAAAAAGGCCGTTTTGACAAGTTTTTTTTTACGAATTGTAACGTGATTCATATTATTTTCTTAGTATCATTGTTTTTAGTATTTAATAATTCTATTTAGTATCGTTCAGTTTCCAGAAAGTTTTTAGGGGTAATGTATGTAGGTAAGGAGGTACCTTATTATTGAGATGTTCATTTGTTCTGGCAGTGTTGTAACGTATGATAACTCTATTCAAATTGAAGACTTGTAGAGACTTTAGTTATTAATGCTAAAGCACGGACTTGAAAACTGACATTTCATCAAAATCGTTGTTGTACTAAATATTTGAAATAAAAGTTGTTTGAGCGCCTAAATATGGCCAGTGGCCAGGGTTATTAACCAACCAGCCTGCATAATTTAAAATTGGTTGGAAGGTAGACTCCCAACCTAATGTTTTTCATTCTGACTGTACAAAATTAGCTTAAAAAAAAGTATAGTCCGAAACACCACTCAAAAATATGAATTAAAATTAAATTCCTGTCTCGACCGGACCGGGCGAGTTCCAGCGGTCGAGTCGCCTACTAAGCCTACCTATCTATCTATCCAATAATTTTAAGTATTCTTAAAGAAAAGATCGATTTGAAAACAACCGTGTCACAAAAAAATGCCCTGTATTAAAAAAACTTGATATTCAAAATGAAACGTGACCAGAAATAGCTACAAAAGGGAAAATTATTCTGCTTTGACATACGAATCAGGAATGTCTCTGGACTACTAATAAAAATCACGTAAAGAAATAGGTTCATGGAATCATCGTTAAATGACTGAATAATTTAACTTGTAAGTAAGTCAGGACTTACAAACAGATATTACAGGTAATCACCTGTAATATCTTTGTAAGTCTTTGAATTTTTTTTCTGAAAACACATGTAATAAAATAAGTGATTTTAATTTTATAGTTTTATTGGTTTCAGAAACGTCATCAACTCATCACCTGACTAGCCTTTTTCTAACTACGCTGAGGTCGGCTTCCAGTCTGACTAATCGGAAGAAGCTGAAAACCAATATATTTTACATGGAGCAGCTGACTATTTTTATTTGTTTTAGAAACATGTTTCCATATTAATTGCTTTCATTCTTCAGTGTTTCCAATCTTCTCAACAAATACAAAGAACACAGTTCAATAGATGTAGGGAGTAGATTATTATAACTTGTACGAAGTTTAATTCTGTTGGTATAGAAACTTGGTACGCCTAAAGGCGCTCCCTCACCAGAACAACGCTAGATTAGATTTTGTACAGAAATAAATCTTTTTCTTATTTATTTATCGTGTGATTTGTGCCTTAACTGTTGTGACAGTTTTATATAAGGTCCCATTAAAATAGGTGGACAAAATTTGAGAAATCATTCAGGCCACCAAAATAAGGACGATGGTAAAAAAATAATAAGAAAATCGCATTTAAGTACCTACCTACTCATAAAGAATGAGTTTGTTTTAGAGTACCGGCAATTTATTATTGTAAGTGAAAAAAAAAAAACAGTTTAGTGTTATTTTTTGTTTAGATATGTTTGGCTAGACCTACTGAATGCTTTGTTAAAATTTGTCCACCTGTTTTAATGGGACCTTATATACTACCCATGGGCCTCTGACATGGCTTTACATGCCGTCGGCAAATGTATCTCAGGCATGCAGGTTTTCTTACAATGTTATCCTTCATCGAAGCAAGTGATAGATAATACAATATGTACATGAATCCGAAAAATCAGAGGTGCGTGTCTTGGGTTCGAACTCGAGACCTATGGCTTGGCAGTCCGACTGACTCACCACCAGACTATCATTGACTGACCTGTTGGTCTAGTGGTTAGTGACCCTAACTGCTATGCCGGAGGTCGTGGGTTCGATTCCCACCCAGGACAAATGTTTGTGTGATGAGCACGATCATTTGTTCTGTGTCTGGGTGTAATTTATCTATAATATGTATGTATTTAGAAATATATAAGTATGTTTATCAGTTGTCTAGTACCCATAACACAAGCTCTGCTTAGCTTGGGACTAGATGGCGTTGTGTGATAGTTGTGGAATATTATTATTATCATTACTTTCGCAGAAACAAGTGATCGTTACAACTACCTATATCGTTACAAGCTGCGCTGTAATGCTGGCTTCTCCTCACTTGCTGATGTAATGTAACATTAAATGCGAAAGCTCACGTGAGGCACGGGAGCATAACAAAACAACGTAGGCAAGTACCTTAATAGGAAAGTTTTTTCATTTACCTATTAATGTTAGTCAGTAAGTTTGTTAGTTTATTTTGTGTACATAAATGTTTAAGGTTTCTCAAACAACTAAGTTATTTCAGCTTTTTTACAAACTATCAAGGTGTCTGATGGAAGTGTAAACAAATGGTTTCGAAGATAGTCCTGTGATGCTACTTAAAAAAAAGTGCTGAGATGATGTTGTATAGCATCTTGCGCATTATTTTCCACAGAGGAGAAGAATGGGCAAGAAACTCCACAGACACTCATTTTAATCAAAATATTGTTACAAAAGCTCAGAACTTACAACCATCTTTAAATATGATAATTTCATTCCTATATACTGCATTGCATATAAACCAATGCTAAGCACGATTATTTTCGGTTTTTAAAGTTGGGTTAAAAAAATTATTATTTGTTTGCGTTTTAATATTGATTCTGTCTAAACGGACGTTATGGTCTCCGTCAGAATGGCTGGTTGCCTGTGGCTTTGGTCTATGAGAGTTGATTAGAAAATTGCTACATAATTGCTTATATTTGCTACATTTAATAAATAATTGCTACATACTATATATATTTAGAAATAACATATTTTTTTTGTACAGCCATCCTGACGTTTGGTTGGCTGGTCGCCTCCTAGTTTAAAGCCAAGCATGCAGAGTTTCCCGAAATGTATTGCGTCAATAATTGCTTCATATTTGCTTCATTTATCTAATTTAGTTGTATCTTCAAACATTATGTTAAATAAAGGATGTAGCAGTATTTTAATTATCCCAAGGAAAAGTGCCTGATAAAACAATAAAGGCAAATAGTTGCAGTGTCTTCAGTCAACGGTATTGCTACTTTAGGAGGCTATTATTGCTACTTTATGTTATGAGTAGAGTTTTTTTTTTTTTTTTTTTTTTAGTTTATTTATTACTTTATGCCAGAGCCTAAACGATTAAACCGATTCAACATAACTAAGTATTTGCCTTTATTGTTTTATCAGGCACTTTTCCTTGGAATAATTAAAATACTGCTACATCCTTTATTTAACATAATGTTTGAAGATACAACTAAATTAGATAAATGAAGCAAATATGAAGCAATTATTGACGCAATACATTTCGGGAAACTCTGCATGCTTGGCTTTAAACTAGGAGGCGACCAGCCAACCAAACGTCAGGATGGCTGTACAAAAAAAATATGTTATTTCTAAATATATATAGTATGTAGCAATTATTTATTAAATGTAGCAAATATAAGCAATTATGTAGCAATTTTCTAATCAACTCTCATAGACCAACGCCACAGGCAACCAGCCATTCTGACGGAGACGTTATATGGACGACTGCACTTGATTTCCATTTATTGTTTTTCCGCTCATCAACTGCCTAGTCCTTTCCCAACTATGTTGGTGTCGGCTTCCAGTCTAACCGGATACAGCTGAATACCAGTATTTTACATAGCGCGACTGCCTATCTGACCTCCACAACCCAGTCATTACTGGGTAATACGATACCCTCTGGTAAGACTGGTTGTCAGACTTTCAGGTCACTGACTACCTACCTGTGACGACTAATTGTTTTTCTGCTAAAGAGTTTAATTTTGTTCGAGGAACTCAATATGCAACAACGTCCAGTCTCCGAAGTTCACAGAAACAAAGGGGTTGATAAAATTTTATATGAAGCCTGACGTTTTTCTTTATTTTTAACCGACTTCAAAAAAAGGAGGAGGTTATCAATTCGACTGTATTTTTTTTTTTTTTTTTTTGTTTTTTTTTTTTTTTATGTTTGTTACCTCATAACTCCGTCGCTTGCTAACCGATTTGAAAATTTCTTTTTTTGTTGGAAAGGATATACTTCCCAAGTGGTCCCATGATCACCAAGTCAGGATCTGATGATGGGATCCTGGAGAAATAGAGAGAACTCTTCAAATTTTATAGGCACACTTGCAGTGATTTGAGTAGTTTTTGGAAGAGTACTTTCTCGGAGTGGTTCCATTTCAATTTAGTGAAGATCTGATGAAGAACTTCGGAGATAGGCAACGGAACTCCTCAACAAACGATAGCAAATGGACTGGGATTGCTGAAATCTCATGTCTGTCTATTGCTTACACCAGTTCATAACATAACATCACGCCGGTACGTTGTGAAGGGGTAAGCACATGTGAACCACTAAAAAGTGAAAAATAAAAACTTTTTAACAAAAAATAAAACCGACTTCAAAAAAAAAACACTAAAAAGTCAAAAATAAACTTTAGAAGAAAAAAACAACACAAAAAAGTGAAAAATAAACTTAAGAAGAAAAATCAGCTTCGGAAGTCGGTGGCAAAAAAAGCCAAATCAAACAAACAAATGTCACCGACTTCAGAAGCTGATTTTTCTTCATAAGTTTATTTTTCACTTTTTTGTGTTGTTTTTTTCTTCTAAAGTTTATTTTTGACTTTTTAGTGTTTTTTTTTTGAAGTCGGTTTTATTTTTTGTTATACCTTATACAACTTGTTGGAAAGCAGTGTATTTTTTAACAAAAAATAACTTAAAAGAGAAAATAAATTTTATTTCGGCAGGGTGATGAATATAAATGTAGATGGATAGAGAGGGAGAGGAAGACCAAAGAAAAGATGGATGAAGTGTGTGAGGAATGATATGAAGGAAAAAGGAATAAATGATAACGTGACGACTGACAGGGCAGAATGGAAGAAAAAGACGTGTTGCGCCGACCCCAAATGGAAGTTGATGATGATGTTTTCCACTGGTGGACAAGTCGGTGGTGGACACTGAGAAGCATCGGAATAGTTGGTTACATTTGACCGAAATCAATTCTGGCCGATACCGAATGTTCAGTCGTACAGTCAGCATAAGGAGTAGCTAAACATTTCGGAATTTTTATTCTTTTATGTACAGGACTCTAGCAATTATTTTTAATGTTTCAGAAGATTATTCGTTAAAATCGTCCCTATACTCCAATAACATTTAGTAACAAGTAATATCTAACAAGTTTTTATTAAAAAAAAAGGCTTCGAAACTTTGAGTAATGTTAATATACTTCTGATGCTGACTGTCCACTAGTTATTACTACGACTTTTAATGTAGAGAGTCATTAATTCATTATCACATTTCAGTTCAAAATAGTCATGGACATGGAGCTGTTCGAAAATGTGAATTCGATTAAAATAATCCAGCTTTAGCATCTAAAGTCCAATCTGCGAAATTAATATTTACCTACATCTATCTATATATATAAAAATGAATTACTGTTCGTTAGTCTCGCTAAAACTCGAGAACGGCTGAACCGATTTGGCTAATTTTGGTCTTGAAATATTAGTGGAAGTCCAGGGAAGGTTTAAACGGTGAGAAAGTATTAGGTAGGATAGTAGGTAGGGTAGTATTTAGGAAAAAGGGCATTGCAACGCATGCCGGGGACAGCTAGTAATATTATATAAATCTCATGTAAAGGTTTTCAGTTTTCAGTTGACAGAGAGAATATTACGATTCAAAATGGCGGGAACACCATGAAAACTTTGGTATGTACGACCAATCAAACTATTCAACACCAGAATAAACTGATCTCTCATTGTGAAGGCAGCTCATACAAAGTGAGGTCGGGTTATACTGAACATGCTTGATGTGTCGCCGTAGGTATGTTATTAATTAAAACTTTTAAAATAAGTATAACAATGTTATGAAGACTAAGAAAGAAAGAAAAGAGTGTTGCGCCGACCCCAACTAACAAGGGATAAGAAGATGATGAATGCTACATAATTATATACTTCAAGACTGATCTGAAGAATTCAGCAATCCTTTCTTTCTGAAAGAACTGAAGTTAGCGAAAAGCTAGCCTGATTTAAATGAACGTTGGTTTCAAATCGCCATTTCGGACCCCAAGTAAATTCTTTCAACGTTACTGGATAAAGTTCAAAAAGTATCTACAAAATCCTTCAAATCTTACACTGGTATCTACAGTCAAATTAAAGAAATGCAACAACCAACGCAGCCATTTTTATGCAATAGCCAAGAATTAGACGTACTGTCCGTACGAAAACTGTAAAAGAAAGCGAAGACCTAAAGAATAAAATTCGTTAAGACGATGACAATAGCTATTGACTTCTGATGTTTCAGTATTTTTGGTCACGCCCACAATTTTTCCGATACCCTAGCGCCATACTACCAAGTAAGAAACAAATAGTCCAGGATCCGCGGTCCATTTTTGCACTTGATTACTATCAAGCTAATTTTGATGAGACGGCGAGACGCCTAAGAATTTCCTGCACGAAAACTCTCGAATTCTCGATTGTGGTAAGTAATAGGGGTAGCAGGGATAAAATATGTTGGTTTGATGATTCTCAAAAGTGTTAGTATAGTCGACCAAGAAATTGGTTTACCACTCTAAGGTTGAATATCATTTGCACGTACAAAACATCAAGTGCTATTTTCACGTCAGAATCTGTCAATCTGTCATCCTTAGCGAATAATATAATTATTCGCTAAGGTAAGGATGACATAATTATTATGTTACATTGATGACATAATTATTATGTTACTGGGAGATGTCATCAAAAGTGGTAAACCAATTTCTTGGTCGACTATACAAACACTTTTGAGAATCATCAGCTGGGTTTTTTTTTGATAAATCTGATGATAATTATCTAAATTATTTGAAAAAATATTTGTCCTACAAAATGTAGGTATGGTTTGATCAAAGAGTCCCCTTCCTTTCTTCCAATATGTATCGATAACGAAGTCATTAAAAATGATTACTAACTGGGTTTTGGGGATTGAATATTTTCTATTAAACCCACTCTTTACAGTGGCGTGCAGTGGTCCGCCACGGTGGGTAGGCCACGAAATATTGACAGCAAAAAAAAAAATTGTCACATTTATAAGTTCATTTGAAAATAAGCCTGTAAAAGTTATACCTAAATACAATTCAAAAACTCACCACATTATTCAAGGTTCAACTCATGATTTTTTATCGATGCAAACTGAAGAAAGATTCGGCCACCTCAAAAAACTCATCCAAGTGAGTGGGTGATAGTTACAAAAGTACAAAACACGTCAAGATAATATCCGAAGCGGCCTTCACACATCTACCTTTAGATACAAGTATACAACTTGCACCTTATCATTACAATATACGATAATTGAGAAAACTTATTACCTTTAACATCTAGCAAACACACATTATTAGCACAAACTTCACAAGTAAATACCTACCATTGTTATTATTTGTTTTAGGGGAATAAACAAATAATACACAACAAAACTAATATTTACACTACTGTTAATAATGGTATCTATTAACTGACAATATCTGTACGTTTTCGGTTTCAAAAAGCAATCACAACACAACAATGAAACCATAATGGCTTCCTTATACGTAAAATATAATTTCTAATTTGCCGATAGAAAAATACTACCAAATAAAATTGCATCATTTTCATATCGAGTTTGTTCACAACAGCGGTCAACAAAATTTTGCAGGATTATAGGTACGAAATCAATCAATGAAATGTGTTGTCAGTGCTGCACTCTATCTGTGGACGGAAGAGCGAAGACCGCAAACGCGCGAAATTCAAATTTCTTAATTTCCTTACATTTTTGCAATTTGCAGGCCAGTGCTAGGTTGTATGTTGATTAATAAAATATGATTCGCGGCTGTAAGACGTATGTAGTCAGTATTCAAGCTAGTACTGGCCTGTAAATTGCAAAATACGTAAAAAAAAACAAATTTGAACTTCGCGCCGGAGTTCGCGGGCTGAAGATGGCACGCATGACGCATCCAATCGTAGCCTTGTGTTGTTGCAGCCAATCACAGGCCAGCTCCACTGGCAGGAGTTGACATGCATGTGTGCGGTTCATATACACGAAAATATGCACCGATCATTCTCCGATGTGACGCTGTGTGCGTAAAATTATGAATGGGTTTTAGGCTACTCGAATGCTAGCCTAAGCAAGCCTGTAAATATAAGATTCGTACGCGAAAAATTGCTCTAAGTATTTTAACAGGAGTTTGAACTTTTTTATTATTATTTTGTACATGGTGTTATTTTATTACATGGTTAATTAGTTATGAGAAATGCTCAGTTGGTAAGGTAGGCTAAGCCTAAGAGCCTTAATAGAGCGCACGCCACTGACTCTTTACAAGTTACCTACAAAATTCCTAAAATTATAATAAGTGTTTGGCACTTACTCCACGCACCATCAATACTCCTGTACATCATAAACAACAGGCTAATACACTTTCTGGAGCCACAAATTCCAGAAGAGCAAGCAGGTTTTGTTAAAGGCAAAGGCACGCGGGAACAAATCCTGAACGTTCGCCAAATTATAGAGAAAAGCCGGGAATTTAACAGCCCTGTATTGATATGTTTCATACATTATACCAAAGCATTTGATTGCGTGGAGTGGGGCAAGCTGTGGGGGGTTCTTAAAGGCAATGGGAACGCCTCAACATCTTATTGACCTAGTCCGAAGCCTCTACATCAACAACCGCTCTTTCGTCAAAATCGACACCGACTGCTCAAATGCGTTAGGCAGGGATGCATCCTCTCACCTCTGCTCTTCAATGTGTATGAAGAGTAATATCATTCAAGACTCTTGAGGGCTGGGACAAGGGGTTTACTGTTGGTGGAAAGTGGATTTCCAATCTGAGGTACACTGACGACACCGTTCTCCTTGCTACAACTTTTAGCAACATGAAAGAGATACTGCACAGATTGGAAGTAGAAAGTGGCAAAGTAAGGTTTGCAATAAATAGGCAGAAAACCAAGCTTATGGTGGTAGATCGTGCGGGAAAGCTATCGGGCGCCTATAACATCTAAGGCATCTATACTGTGGACAGCTTCGATTAACTGGGCTCCAATATAAGTAATGAAGGTAGCTGCGTCCCAGAAATAAAACGGCGGATAGCTATGGCTAAAGATGCTATATTACGCCCCCAGAACATCTGGGAAAAACGTGGTGTAAGTTTTAAAACGAAGGCCCGTTTGGTCAGACCACTAGTTTTCCTGATTTTCCTCACAACAATCCAAACAAGAGTAAGACAGAGGATAGATGCATTCGAAATGTGGTGTTTTTGGCGGATTCTCCGAATTCCATGGACGGCCAAACGCAGAAATGTGTCTATCCTTTACCAACTCGATATCAAGACTCGATTGTCAACAGTTTGCCTACAGCGTATTTTGTCTTATTTCGGCCACATAATGCAAAGAGGAGATAGCAGCCTTGAAAAGCTGGTCATTGTTGGCAATACCGAAGGCAAGCGACCGCGAGGCCGGTCGCCATTTTACCAATTTTGAAGTGTCTGTCTTCCAAACGATTGGCTTTGAGAAAAAATTGTTTGTGGAACCTCAATGTCATTTTTAAAAACCTGTCTAATGTCTATAGACACCCCACGCGTAGGTATAGGTTTGTTGAAAAAAAA
Organism: Diarsia mendica; assembly: GCA_949316265.1. Taxonomy (NCBI): domain Eukaryota; kingdom Metazoa; phylum Arthropoda; class Insecta; order Lepidoptera; family Noctuidae; genus Diarsia; species Diarsia mendica. Next base: position 3,306,513 of record OX438901.1, on the reverse strand, counting down.
AAATAGTTTCAGTTCCATTTATGACCCCGTATATCCTTTTTTTATTTTTGTATAAAAATCGTAAAGCAGTTCACAGAATACATCTACCTACCGAGTTTCAACTGTGTAGTCTCAATAGTTTCCGAATGAAGTGGCTGTGACATACGGGTGGACAGACGGACAAACAGACATGACGAATCTATAAGGGTTCCGTTTTTTGCCATTCGGCTACGGACCCCTAAAAAACCGCTGGTTTGTAATAATTTTTGATGAGCTCGTTATCAATACATGTTGGATTTAGATTTAGATACTTAATGATCATCAGATTTAACAAAAAAAAAATTGTTAGTAATAGATTTTTGAAAATCATCAAATAAATATATTTATAATCAATATATATTTATAATCAATATATATTTTATCCCTGCTGCCCCTATTACCTACCACAATCGAGAGTTTTCGTATAGGGTAATGTTGGCGTCTCATCAAAATGCAGCTGCTCACGGAAAATTAGCTTGATAGTAATCAAGTGAAAAAATGTACCGTGGATCCTGGACTAACATTGTGACGCGGTCAATAATAATTTATGGATGAACGGATAGCTGTCAGTGGGGCGCAAAGTGACATACGTCCGACTAGCACCGCGCCTAAGCGCTCACTGTCGGATTGCATACGTAAGAAAGAGAGCGCGATGACGCAACGCTCGAACTTCTTATAAACCATATAATGATTAATTACTTATAAATAATTTATAACATAATCAAAAATTAAAAACAACGAAATTTTGTATTTAAATATGATACGTTATTGTTATAAATTTTACCAACGTACGTTGATCAATAATACAGATATTTTTGTTGGAAGATCATTATAAGAGGTTAGTTTACCATTTTTTTGTATCGAGAAAACTTTTCAAAAACGCGTTTTGAATACAACGAAATTATCAGAAATATGTTCAAGATTAACATATATTTTTTCCGCCGTGTCAAACTGTATAGATTTGGCTAAAAAATTGTTCAATACAAGCCTATTTGGCTCTTGTCAGCGCCTTAATATTTTTTATTACTCAAGTAAACCCTTTGCCTTATTTAGAACTACGAAACAGACCAGTAGACCACCCTTACCAAACAGTATCTTCCGTGGCTCGCGAAGCACGTTAAGCCTTGAGCCCCGGCCTGCCATTATCGTATTGCCCAGTTCTAACTGGGTTGTGGAGGTCAGATAGGCAGTCGCTCCATGTAAAATCCTGGTATTCAGCTGCATCCGGTTAGACTGGAAGCTGACCCCAACATAGTTGGGTAAAGGCTAGGCAGATATGATGATTGGTAGTTTGATTGTCAATTTGTTTTTGGAGGGTGGGATGCCATCAAAGGACTCCTCCTGCACTGAGCAGAGCAGTAGGTAGTGTCAGACTTCTTCTGACTAAAAACAACCCATGTTCCTTCATAGCCCTTTGTGCCGAGTTCGCGGTATCTCTTGTTCGCGTCTGTTTGACCTTAATATTCTATAAATTACACAAAACATATTTTACGGAATTCCCTTACTCAATAATGTAATAACCAAAGTAATCTTGCAAATCCAATCATATGAAACGAGCTGAAAAGCTGACAAATTTATTTCCTTTCATTACTTTCTGAATCGGCCGTGTCAATCTTAATTTTCTGTGTATTCAAATCAACAATCAGGAAGATAACTCACATAAATAAAGATATGTTTTTCCATTTAACATTTAATTTTCATAAAGTAAAGTACGAATAGCATGAACGTTTGCCCAAAACTTCTTTATGTAACGAATGTGTACCCTAATATATGTATTGGAAAATTCATCCCATAACGGTGTTAAATAGGGGATGATGATTGTTATTTATGACGATGAGAGCCCCAAGGGGGCTTCAAGATGAAATATTACCAGTGTGAAGATATCAATTAAGTATAAGGAATCCTTATTATGTATGTAATCGTATGTTTATTATATATATTATGTATCAAATAAGAGTTTCGAGGTCAAATCCGCCTTGCATCTGCTTTATTTTTTGCGTTTTCAACGTTGGACCTTGATTTTAAAGTTGGATAGTCAATTTGGATTTGTAAAGCAATCGATATTGGACAATTAGGATTAGATAGAATTGTTTCAGTTTTAAACCTAGGATTTAAAACTGAAAAAATTCTATGTTTTCCATCAACTCATAAATACTAGATTTTTCGCAATATGAGAAGTTCATTGTGCGAACAAAGCTAAAGTAATTATGACTAAGATCGTAGCACGGAGTCATGTAGTGTATGTTTTACGCCATCGGAAAAGACTTGAGTTTATAAATGTGGTGTATTTCTTGCTGTATGTAATTCATTAATATGTCTTTGGGATACCTATTAATAAGTATGTACGTAAATTCAAACCATTTTCTCATGGTGGTGGGCAGACTACAGAAGTACAGAACGCCACCGCTGCGATCTTTACACAGACTACAGAAGTACAGAACGCCACCGCTGCGATCTTTACACAGACTACAGAAGTACAGAACGCCACCGCTGCGATCTTTACACAGACTACAGAAGTACAGAACGCCACCGCTGCGATCTTTACACAGACTACAGAAGTACAGAACGCCACCGCTGCGATCTTTACACAGACTACAGAAGTACAGAACGCCACCGCTGCGATCTTTACACAGTCCTTTTGCTTCTTCCACGTTCATACATCTGTTCATACACACGCCCTCAGACCATATTATAACATGTAATGTCCTGGAAAACGTTATATCACTGTAAATAGGCAAATGAACCTAAAAACTACGCTCTGAATAATCTAAACAGTAAATTATACTAAAGCAAAGTTTGTTATAAATATAAATGTACAGAAGTGGAGTTGTGTGGGCAGACAGACGATGACGTCACGCGATGACGTCAGAGTTACCCACTAACGAATGTTATCGCGTTGGATTGATGAATCTTAGCTATTGAAGGTTTTATGTTTATGTACTAAGGCTTGAGCTTACGAACAGTAAGTAGGTCGTGGGTTCGAACCTCGGCAGGCGCATTACTTTGTGTAATTTATTTCATCACCGTTGCTCTCAAAACGGTGAAGGAAAACATCGTGAGGAAACCGGCATGTCTTAGAACCAAAAAATTCGAAGACATGTGACATCTACCAATACGCACTGGGCCCGCGTGGTAGATTATAGCCCATTCCCTCAAAGAGAGGAGGCCTGAGTCCCTGCAGTGGAAACATTAATAGGCTGATGATAATGATGATGATGACTAAGGCTTGAAGATGTCTTGGAAAGTGGTAGACTGAGGTGTACGTTTACTTTTAAAAAGAGAATTTATGGAGATCGTTTTGCATATCATCATTCATCATTCTCTTGCCCTTATCCCAATTCATTTGGGGTCGACGCAGCATGTCTTTTTTTCCATAGGTACTTCCTTATTACTCGTCTTATCATCAGACACCTCCTTTCTTGGCATATGATCCTTTACACAGTCCATTATCGATTTTCATAATCAGCCTAAATTGTTTCCACTGCTGGGAAAGGTATTTCCTCTCTATGAGGGGTGTGGGCTCGAGGGGGAGGCAATGAGGACTTATATGGTTTCCAGTAAAAGGAAAATAGCTATTTGTATTGGTGGGCAATACTGCCAAATGCCATGCTGGGTTGACTCAATTGAACTAGCCATCATCATTCGCTAATTAGAGCAGATATTTGTAGCCTTTCAAAATTATATTTAGACGTAGAGTGATTATTTTATGCATGTTAAAACTATGCTTTAAAAAACGTTGCATTTATTCAAACATGGCTTCGGTGGTAGCCATTTTGAGTTTTTTTTTATCTGAGGCATTCCGGGTTGATAAGATTGAGCACTAGAATAGAAAGTTCTGTACCTTTAGCTGTTATCAAGTATTATGTAACAACAAAATGAAAGATAAAGAAAGAGGAGACACATATAGAGAGGGAGACAGAACGAGTCGATATACTAGTGTGCAACTAAGCGTATTCTCTCTATCTAAAGTAATAACGCAAATGGCAACAATATAGCATTGAAATACGTGTTCGATATTCCTTTCAGCTTCAAACAAAAAGTCAGTAACGTGAGAGTCTCAACGTATTTTTTGTACACATTTTGAAACCGGCGACCCCTTATGAAAACTTTAACCCTCCGGCTGCAACGCGGCACAAAACTCCCCTTCCACGCATGAAACGATCCCAAACTCCCTATAATTTAACACCCCAAAAACAAATAGGATTTACACTGCGTTGCAATACGACCCCTGTGCTCCCAACGCCATCTATCTGCGCTGACGAAGAGTTAAAACGCACACATGTAAAGATTGTGATATAGTACAGATGTAGCTGGTACGTAATGATGTTATACTATGTTTTCATAATATGAAATCGTGTCGCTCTCGCAATGAAGAATGTTAATTTTAGTAACATGTCTCGCTACGTGGTCTGCGTGGCTGTGTGCTTCTTAGATTCGTCGAGGTATTTTGTTTCTTTGTGTGTCGACGTGACCGTTATTCGGGGTTGGTTGAAACATGAGTAGCGTTGGAGGGTTGTCTTACGGCCTGTCATTATAATAAGAATACTCGTAATAAGATGACTGTGTCTTTACATCATTTGTAAGGATGCATTAGAGGATAATAATCATGCAACATATATTTTGTTTGAAGTCTTGTTTGCACAAAGGACTTATTGGATTCTCAAATACAGATTTAAGCTTTGTTTAGTTTCATTTCGTGGGTTATCTTTACATAGGTACGGTTTAACAGAAACCTCTAACGATTTGTTTAGTTTTAAGTTCTTTTTCTTTGTTTTACATTGTGTGTACTTGTGGGATGTGCCAAATAAATGCATTTTCTTTCTATTAAGCAATTACAAGGATTGTTTGTTGCTAACCACATGCAACTGATTGTTTCAAGGAGCTAAACTAAAGCGTGCATTTTCGTCATTTCTGTAAAGGGTGGTTATGATGTAATGTTGCCTGTAAATGATTCAGCAATGTTTGTTTAGTTATTGCATGTTTTATCAGCATGCAAGTCACGTTGGTTTAATAATGAACAAAATGACACTGTGACGTCACATGTTGATGTTTTATTAATTAGCTCACACGCCGTTTTACGTGAGAAACTTTCGAAAACATTGATTTTAATGTCAACATTCATCGTGATTGAAACATTCATCGACTTACTCTGTGCCCGCATGGTGGAGTATGGCCCTGCACTCCCTCTCACAGATAGGAGGGGTGGGGCCCAGCATTGGGAACACTATCTATCGGCATCATATTATTATATTACTAAGTTATGTAATGTGAATATCACTTGAAATTGGATAGCGAATCAATTTAGGTTTTATTTAGTTATGAGCATAGCTGGAGCCACTTTCTGGAGCCGTGAGACAGCCAGAAGGTTTGGCGGTAGGCCTACAAGATGGCTCTGGATAAGATTAGTGACCAGTGGTTGACATTGGCCTTGGATCGAAACCACTGGAAGTCATGGGGAGAGGCCTTGGCCCAGCAGTGGCATGACGCGAGTTTACGATATTATTAGTAGAGCCATCTTTATTTACCAGTCAGAAAAGAAGCATTGTATTCCAAGGACCATTAGTTTCATAACATATAAGCCTTCAGAACGAAAAATAACGTTACAAAGTTCAAAGTATATTCCTGAATTCTCAAAAAACAGCAAAATGTCCAACCAATCAGATTAGTGATGCAGTACACGTAGTACGGAACGTAACGTAGTTAGGTACGTACGAAACAAAGTTACCGCCCGAACTTAACTGGGAACACCGTATATGAAAAAGTACGATAAACCATTACAAAACTTTCAAGTAACACAAAACGAAGCACAAAGGTCATTTCACTGAAAATTGGCCTTTAATCAGCACTGTTAGGGTCTCTTTCCACCAAGTGGATCTACTGTAATCCTTACTTTAATATTATAAATGGGAAAGTAACTCTGTCTGTCTGTCTGCATCGCTTTCACGTCAAAACTAATGAACTGATTTACATGAAATTCGGTACACAGATAGTCTAGACCCTGAGAAAGGACATATAGGCTTTAATGCGTTGAAAGGGGGGAATGACAAGATTATTATTGGTCGCGATAACCGACATCCACGCGGACGAAGCCGCGAGCATCAGCTAGTACCCTATAAGTATAAAATTCGATGCAGACGATTTTTCCACGTCGAGGAAACGGACCCTTATGCAATGCAGATGCTACATTTATGAGGGTTACTCACCGCGCAAAAAAACAGGGATGATTCAAAACTCATTACAAATTGTGTTGCAATATTGTATTGATATTTACTAGACAATTAAAACAGCAGTTCATAAAACCACGTAGCTTTCAGATTCATTCGGGAAAAGAAAAATAATCTATCATTATATCGGTACCTTTGTGACCCATTTGTATAAATTTTCTTCAGATACTTTTGGAACAGAGCTTGCAAGGTTTGGATAATGTGAAGTAACGCGGAGGTAGTTCAAAAAGAAATACCTTAGCTGCCTTGTTGGTCTAGTGGTCGCAAACGGGACTGTTGAGTATGAGGTTCTAGGTTGAGGACCCAGGTCAGGCAAACAATTATTGGGTTTTTTCCCATCAGAAATTTCTCAGTAGCAGCCCAAACCCCTGCCTATTTGTCTAACCCTTCGGGGATTAAAGGTGTGATGATGTTATGAAAGATAGACTAAATCAATAAGTAAACTATCGTTTCAGAAAGAGCTCACTGTAAAATTAAAATACTTATTTTCATTCATCTGTAAATAAATACGTTTGCATGCCCCATGTAAAAAGAATATCCAACGGCAGATAATTGTAATGCAGCCTACGTAATCGTATTTATCTGTGACCAAATGAGATCAATGCACTTGTGACATATCCAACAGTAATGACAACGGATAACTGGCCTGGGGGTATTCGTTCTATAATGTATGGATAATTTCAGTTTGATTTCGTGTTCAATAATCGACCTTACCCTCTGTTTAATTTGATTTAAAGTAAAAACGATTTTTGATTTACCTAGTAATAATGTAAGGGATTGTTTCATTGTTTTCGGATATAATAAGCCCATATATCAATCGACAGAATCACCTACCAAGCATTTGTTGTATTCGGCTGCGTCTATCCGGGTACAACCAAATACCTATCAGTACCTACGCATCGTTACTAAATCCTATCTATCGACAGCATCACCTGCCTAGCCTTTGTTGGGGTGGGCTTCCAGTTTATCCGGGTTAACCGGATACCAGTACCAATCCATTTATTATATCTATCGAAGTATCGACATATATAATTATTATTATAAGCCTATGTTGTCCCACTGCAGGGCAAAGGCCTCCCTTCCCTCTTTCCACTTTTCGCGATCCAGTGCGATGGTAGACCAATCCCTTGAGAAAGAGTCCAGCTCATCCCGCCATCTCCTTCTGGCCTGCCGCGTTGTCGTTTCCTGCCTTTTGGTATCCACTGAGTGGTAATTTTTGCCCATTGCTCCTCCGACATGGCAGATGTGACATACATAAGATTCATTAAAACAGAATAGAATTCAGATGAAATTCTGAGCTGCAGTGGCGTGGCGTGTTTAGGGGTCAACAATACCAGCCCATAGGCAAGCAGACTTTAGAAACCCTATCATCATGAAGAATAGTTGGATTACAGGGGCAAGCCAAGCTTTTAGTTTTGGAAGTACAGCCATTACTGAGTTTTATACGACATCTGGGGGTCTTAAACGGCCACATCATAATCATCATCATAATATCAATTGTGTCAAAAAGCGTAAAAAATAACCCTCCTTTGGCTTTGCCGTAGTCGGGTAAAAATAAACCTTTCTTAATAGTTACTGCGTCTGTGACCATTTTACGAATTTTAACGGAATTCATGTTATTTTCCTATTATGATCAATTTTCCTAAATAATCACTTAAGAGGTAAAAGTCAAGCCTATTTTTCATCGGTCTACAGTTTTGTCAGATTATCAGTTGGCCAGCGCCCTCTATCCACTGAATATGAATCCTTAGTCAACAACAACCATGATAGAACTAAAACAGTGGTTTATTCTTAGTCAAAAGTCGCGTTGAACGACGAACTTCATTTCATGAAATTCGGAATACAGGACAAGGGTACAAAAGGTAATGCGCTGAATACACTGAAAAACGTTATTGAGTAGCATAATATCTAAAATGCAATATAATAATGGTTTTAAAGTTTTATCACAAGAAACATCTTGACTTCATGTGAACTATATATTTGTGCCCGGTTGATGGCAATAGGATCGTCCCCTATTACACAAACTAGCGAAATGTGGGTGCATTATTAGGTAAGTACGCCTCTACCTAACCCAATGGGGATTACAGGCGTTATGTTATCATGACTTCAAACACTACAAAACAAACTCGTATGAATTGTAATACTTAATCAGATAAAACAGATAATTCATTCAAGATAAACAATATTATCATTCAAGGCTTCCCATTCGATACTAATCAGTAACAAATGGCTATCGTTTCGTATTCCTAAATACCGAGCAAAATCTTGTAAAGTCTCGACACTTAATCGAGCATTTCTATTCGCACCACGTCAGCTTCAAGTGGCCGTAATTCAAGCCAAGCCAAGACAACTACACGAGAACAACGTACGACTTTATATCTCGAAGTTAATAATAATAAAAAGAGAAAAAACGAGCTCCCGACGGCGAGGGGTTAGCCGTCTTCCGTGAGATAGTGTAAATAGACGGTGACGGGCAAAAAGCACCATGTGACGATTAACGCGCATAGTTTTAACCGCGATTTCTACTAAAAATACGTCCGAAATCCCAGACTTAGCTGTAGATTTAACTGTAAAACAATTCAAACTTGTATAAAAAGCTTCAAAACACAAGTTTCCAATTGCAGAATTCACTAAAAACTCAAAAACAGTAAGTTGAAACACATTCGCTGTATTGAGCGCGCACTCGGTATCGTTCGGGTGCGCTCGGCAGTTTCCGCTGTCGTTCGGTTAACGGCTCTTTTCCCCAGCGCGCGCGCAGACTTTCGCTACAAAAATAAACGTTCCTTGGCATCAAATCAAGGCGAGCCTTCGGTTTTTAGCATTATTGGACTCAGTTTATGGGCGGACTGCCATTTGAGCTACGTATTTGTTTTGTTAATTAGTTAAATTACTGAACTTTCTACTTAATATTGTAGGTTTGATGACAATAGGCCCTCTAATTGCTGAGTAATCGGTCTGCAAGTGTGGTTATGTTGCCCAAGCGTCGGTTCTTTGTTACGTAAACGTGACAGCTATTTCAATATCTTGTGATAGAGACCTTTGGCCGGCAAATACGAGATATTAATTAGCTGTCGTGTGTTTATCAAGTCTATGATATAACTGACGATTTTATAACGCTCCTTCTTTGCTCTGTTCAGTAAATATCTATAATGTATTTTCTCAGGGAGAGTAAATATAACGTAGATAGCGTTCTATTTATTCGGGATTGTAGTCATTGTAGCTATAAAAACGAGGCAGTCATTTGCGACCCGATTCTGGACAAAGGATGGTTTAAGTCGTTATAGTATTCGGTATTGTATAATTGGTCTTTTCAAAATACTGAAGGCAATTGTCCCTTCCAATGCTTTTCTTTTTTAACCGACTTCAAAAAAAGGAGGAGGTTATCAATTCGACTGTATTTTTTTTTTTTTTTTTTTTTTTTTTTTTATGTTTGTTACCTCATAACTCCGTCGCTTGCTAACCGATTTGAAAAATTCTTTTTTTGTTGGAAAGGATATACTTCCCAAGTGGTCCCATGATCACCAAGTCAGGATCTGATGATGGGATCCTGGAGAAATAGAGGGAACTCTTCAAATTTTATAGGCACACTTGAAGTGATTTGAGTAGTTTTTGGAAGAGTACTTTCTCGGAGTGGTTCCATTTCAATTTAGTGAAGATCTGATGAAGAACTTCGGAGATAGGCAACGGAACTCCTCAACGAATGATAGCAAATGGACTGGGATTGCTGAAATGTCATGTCTGTCTATTGTTTAGACCAGATCATAACATAACTTCACGCCAGTACGCTGTGAAGGGGTAAGCACATGTGAACCACTAAAAAGTGAAAAATAAAAACTTTTTTACAAAAAATTAAACCGACTTCAACAAAAAATCAAACACAAAAAAGTGAAAAATAAACTTAAGAAGGAAATCAGCTTCGGAAGTCGGTGGCAAAATCATGAAATAAATCAAACAAAAGTCACCGACTTCAGAAGCTGATTTCCTTCTTAAGTTTATTTTTCACTTTTTTGTGTTTGATTTTTTGTTGAAGTCGGTTTAATTTTGATGTTGTCAAAACAAGATGGCTGGCGGCATTACTTTCTTTTAATACCAAGCGCCAACAGGAACTTGCGACGTTATTTCAATGTTACGGGCAAATTAAATACCTATGCATTATTTAATTGTTTTCTTATCTATTACTTTTGTGAATTACTATAGTACGTCACCCGCGACTTCGTTTTTTTTGAACTTTGATAGAACAGATAATATACCTGATAAAAAATTAATTTACAGTCTATAGAACCCACGAAAGAAGTAGCTTTCAGCCAGTAGTATTTTTTTGAATTTGTGATTACCCCTACTTTACATCCGGCGGAATATTTTACATGCAGCGACCACTGGGGGCCTAAACCACGGACCCGCGAAGACTGGCAACTGACCCCAACATAGTTGGTACAGACTTTACCTCTTGACTTTGCCGGCTTTGTTGCGTGTGTATAGTTTTATGTAGTTTTAAGATTGTCAATATGTATTCGTTTATTATTGTATACTAGTGACCTTCCCCGGCTTTGCACGGGTACAAAAAAGATACTAAGACCTCCCTCTTGAATTACTCTATCTATTAAAAAAACCCGCATCAAAATCCGTTGCGTAGTTTTAAAGATCTAAGTATACATAGGGACAGACAGCGGGAAGCGACGAAGATAGTTGTATGTATTTTATCTATGGGCCTCAGTAGCCTGACAATAAAACTATTGATTATCATTTTATTGTCAGGTTACTGAGGCCTTCAATTGATAAAATCTTGTTTAAAATCGAACCCACGCCAGCTTTCCCATATTTTTTTACTTTAACTCAAAACGCAGCTTTCAAATTACTCACAACATTGTATGATCTACAAAAGGCTGCAAAACTGCAAACAATGATATAATTATACGATCTGTTATAACTCCAACATGGCGGCAATATGTTCCCACACTCGTGCGCATGAGCATATCCGCGAGAATGTTAGCACCTGTCACTGTTGAGTGTTGCCTCAGCATGGCAGTTGCCACATACGGAGTATTTATTTATTTTATTTATTTATTTATGTACACACAAAATACAAAAAAAGGAAAATACATAAAAAGAATAGAAGAGCACAAAGGTACTGAGTAATGAGTAGGTCGGTGTAAAAATGCCATGTTTTATTATAATAAGGGCGGTATGGATGTAATTTGGCAACTCATATTGAGTTGCCAAATTACTACTACTAATTACTATTATTAAACGAACATATTGTTCGTTTTCATATTTTTGCATCAGTATACTATGCATTCTTATTCGTGATTTCAAGAAAAACCATCAACATATCACATTCCCCGAAGGGTTAGACAGAGGTGTAGGTCGTCTCATGTAATACGGGGCTCGTCTATTCCTATCAACCGACAAATTACGTGCGAATTACGTGGCTGCTCCTGAGTAATTCTGTATGTGCACCTACTGCTTTCAGTGACACGCCTTTGATCCAAAGTCGGGAGCCTCAACATAAAGGTAAAGTAAGTAGCGTAACGTGTAGTAACGTATAGACTCAAAGATTATTTGAGTCTATACGTTATAGAGCAAAATATTCTGCGAAAACCATTATTTATTTTTCAGGTTGAAGTTCTAAGAGTACAGATTTCTACAGTGTATATTCTTGTAACGAATTAATTAAAGTCATAGTCATACACATAATAGTCTGATTTTTTAGAAAAGCTACTATTTTTAAAGAAATACCTAAGAAATACTCAATAGAAGCTTTCAGATTACCAAAACAAATTCGTAAAGGAAATAAGGATTAAATACTTAGCAATAAAGAAATAGGAGCAAGCAATACGAGATGGATGGTTGCCATCAATTGGGTAGTGAATTAGGGGTAAATGTGTCGGGAAATTAATTGTATTAATTTGTGAAATCTTTGCTGTTCTGATGAATTGCAGTTAAATTATGATAATGACTAACATCGAATCGATCGAACATAATAAAATATTCACAAGGCGTGTGCCAGTTGGCGTTCTCATCGGTGAAAAACATACACTTCCATCCCCTATTTTAAAGAACTTTTATAGGACGAACTTTTTAATATAAAATATCTTTCCTTAGTGACCTCTTTCGTGGGCAAACAAGGTAATATGCAAGACGTGCGCCCCATCATCCTTAGAAAGGTAACTTTTATTTCTGGCATGTGTCATCCCTGGACAAAGGTTGACAATGACTTCCGAATCTTTTGATTTAGGGCTAATGTGGACCACTGGTAGTTGGTTCTGTCCAACTCGCCACGCCATGTCTTACGAGGTCTACCGTGTCGCCATTTTGCTGTGACTTTGCTCAAAAAGCAGTTAGGCTAAAGTGGATTGATCCAGTCTGCCATAAGCCCGACGAGCTGAGGACCAGAATAACCACGATTTGGATACCGAAGAAAGATCAGCAGCAGAAAAAGTCTGTCGATATATTAAGAATTTCGTAAACTTCGAAGCTTCTTCGAAGTTTGGAGTGTCAAATCAATATCTATAAAGTTTGTTTTGAAGCTAAACAACAAAGGTTATCTCAAGTGTACCTCTCAACGTTGCCAAAGTTTGTTTGGGTATTCGACCAAGTTTTTTAGAGCAGTGGAACTTTGGCGGGCAAACGCTATACTATGAATGTGCTTTTAGGTGAAGATTAGAAACGTAAACTAGTGTTGCCAAAAAAAGAGAGCCTTTACATGACGTATGAAACTTTGGTTATGATTTTCAGAGAAATTGTACGAGACAATGCTATTGTTAATAAAACAGGAAGTTAGTTTAGATTTACTAACGCTACGTAACATGATGTAACATCATACTTAACTGTAATTCCTAACCGCCTTATTAATAAAAATAGTTGAACCTGGTTTAACTTACGCTTGGTTAATCTCGCTCACTTTCTTTTGTTTTTATTTTTTTTATATGCGAGATAAACCAAGCGTAAGTTAAACCAGGTTTAAGTATTTTTATTAATAAGGCGGTAAAGGTTTAGGCTGAGGCGTAGGTACACCCACATTTCATCAGTAAGGTTTAAGTCCCATGTATTAAGAAGGAGTCTGTAGCTACCAACTGCACACAACCAGACTCCGTGGTTGCTGCTCAGAAATTCGTGATGGAATAACCCAATAACACTTTACCCGACCCGAGTATCGAACCCAACACGCTCAGCAGTCGCGATTGCCACCATTTGCGTACTAGTAGATTACGGTTTCAATCTCTGCTTATGTGGATAATAGTGACAGCTATAAAGTAAACTATCCTTTCCAAAGTAACTTACTCGATTAATAAACTTATGTTTTTTTTTGCATTGGACTTTATTTTAGTGATAAAAAATCAATATTCTAATAGTTACTAACGTAATTTGCAGAATATGCATGATAAAATACTAAAAAATACTAATTCATATTGGTTTACCACTGAAAAGGCGAGTTGAAATGTTTTGAGAATCCAATTAAATGAGTAGTAATATTTCTCTTGGGTCCATTTTTCACGAACATGAAAACTGCAGTCAAATACTTTTTAGAAAGCAGTTTGCTTCGTTTTGAAATCGTAAGAGTTAATCAGAGGTGTTAGTAGATACCCGTCGGGGCTGCTGGTTGTTCGAAAGAGATACCGCGACCTCGACACAAAGGGCTAAGCAGGTGTTAGGTAACACCCACATTTTGGCATGTATGGGTATTATTTCTTTCTCAAGATACCATATCTTACGAAACTGCTACTGAGGAATTCCTGATGAAAAACCTTAAGGGTAAACAAGCCAACGGCACGAACTAGTTGGTGGGCGGGGCTAAAATGCATGCTATTTCATCCGACATCACGAGCGAAATGCATAGAGCGAAAGAGACACAACTAAAACCGCGCGCGATTGTTTCTATGCAGACCTTTGGTAGTATAGATACCATGAAAAATCCATTGAATGTATCTGTTCAAAATAAAATTATTTGAATTCTTTAATAACTAATCTATGCCTGTATGGTTTCACTTTTTTCATTTTCGTACTATCTAAGTAACTTTTTACACCCAAAGATGGTTAAAATTAGTGCTAAAATATGAAAGTTTCGACGCTCATAACTTCCAAACCAATCTTTTTTTTCCAATTCTGCTTCCATAGAGGCCTAGATAATGACAAGACCAGTTGATACAATTTTTGATTTTGAACCTACACCGTCAACCAGAGGAGTAATCACCATACTACGTTTGTATGGAAGAATGACTGGCTTGTGCAACCTTAAGGTACAAGTTGGTAGCCGACTGCACGGAGCAGCAGCAGACGACATGTCGTCGTTTCATGTCGTCACGACACGTCGTCGCGCCATGTCGCTGCAGTCATGATTTCGAACCCGACTGCAGACGACAACTGCAGATGTCAGCCAGTTGTTTCCGAGTGCGTATATCAATTGTTTTTACTGCTCTGCGTGTGTAAACTGAAGATACAGAGGTTCCGATACATTTTCGGCTAAAGGACATAATCTCCTGTTGTTTTTGTTATCTTGGGCACTACTGATCTGCGGTCGGACGACACGTGTGTCTGCCGCTCGACGACGCGTCGCTAGCTTCATGTCGCTAACTACGGAGGGAATTTCATAGAAATACGTAGAATCCAGTCGTGTCGCCGCGACACGTCGTCTGCTGCTGCTGCATGCAGTCGGCTACCAACTTGTACCTTTATACTACTTACGTATCTAGGCTGACACGTGACCTGTGTCGGGCGATGTAGCAATATCTTTCTGTTAGTAAGGAACTACATTAAAGTAACTTTTAACGACATAGGCGCTACACGTGTGAGCTGTACCTATTGAGAGTTTAAGTATTTTCATAACGCTATCATAGTTTAGTTTAGGAAAAAATTGTGTTAGTGTCAGGATTTTATGTTTTGCATTTGGCTGTTTTCGTCTTGAACACCCACTTACTATGTTTCAGGGTTCGAAGGGATAATCATCATCTTTCTGCCATTGTCCCATTCTACTTGGGGTTGGCGCAACACGTTTTACTCTTCCATTCTTCCCTGTCAGACGTCACGGCTTCTCGTATCCGACTCCTCTCTTTTTCATATCATTCTTTAAACAGACCATCCATACATCTTTTCTTTGACTTTTTTCTCCCCCTCCATTCATCAACATTAATGTTCATCCCTTTTTTAGTATCATGCGTTCCATATTATGCCCATACCAAGGTAGAAGACTTCCTATCAATTTATTTGTAACAGGCGTCATTTTCAAACTTCTTCTAATACTTATGCTCATTCCTATCTTATCCATTCTTGTCACTCCACACATCCATCTCAACATTATTATCAACATGTATCATTGACAAGGAAAATATTTATCTTGATAATTACAAACCCCTCATATTTTGAGAACCGAGCCCATGAAATCACGCTCAACAATAGCGCCCAACGAGGCAGTCTTTATACTACCTAGTACCTAACTTATGTACCAAGTTCAAATGTCACGTGTCACGGGACCAGCGATGTATGATATGGCAACCTACGTACCTTTCTGTTAGAAGGTAATAAACGAGTTAGCCGTAACTTTTAACGACATCACGACTACACGTGTGAGCCCGATATTCGCACGTAGTTTATTCATTTTCATAAAGTTTTGAACGGTAGTTTTTTAAGCCTTTTCTCTCTCACTCCTGGGTAAATGCCTGTCCCCATTTCCAATTCACTTCTTCTTACTGCGCCTGTTCTCGCATATTACTGAAAAAGTTATCCAAGACGACCCACTATCTTCTACTTGGTCTGCCGTTACCCTGTCTAGCTGTCTCAGGGTCCAGCTTTGCGATATGCAGGTTCCCACAGTTTCGCCACATCTGGCAGACCAACCAAGTTCCGTTTTAGTTTGGCAGCTTCGTCAGCAATTTGAGTTCTGTAGACACATATTTCAGGAATGTTTCATTATAATGTAAAGATTTAAATTAAATAACTACAGACCAAATCAATTATGTACAACATGTACCTATCTGTGATTCTCGAGCGATGCTGGTTGTAAAACTGCTAATTTAAGGTCAGTTGAACACCAGTACGTTACATGGAACGACTGCACATCTGACTGCACTACTTTTTAGACTACCTGCCTTATCTAAGTCGACTAGACTGCCTCGCTGGTCTAGCGGTCGCAAGCGCGACTGCTGAGCTTGATAGGTTCGATTACCAGCTCGGGAAAAGTTTTATTGAGTTTTCCCATCAGGAATTTCTCAGCAGCAGTGTGGATTTCTGACCAATTGATGGCAATAGGCTCGCCCTTATTACATGGAACTTAAACATAACTGGCGAAATGTGGGTGTACTATTAGGTGCACCTCTGCCTTACCCTCCGAGAATTACAGGCGTGATGTTATGCTTATCTAAGTTAACACGTGTGTGGGTCTAGCAGCGATGTGGCAACTTACTAACACAACGGTAGATCCGTTGTGTTAGTAAGTATCGAGTCAGACGTAACTTTTAACGACATCGGTGGCACGTGTGAGCGCGATATTGAAAAATAGTTCATGTATTTTCATGACGTTGTTACTGTAGTTTTGTGCACAGAATAGTTCAGTTTATTGTGGAGATTTGAATCTGGTTGGTCAATTCCTAGTACCTACTCACTGATATTTAGGAATTATGATAAAGCTCCGACGGGGATGCGGGTTGTTCGAAATAGATACCGCAGCTTCGATATAAAGGGCTAAGAAAGAACATGGGTGGTTTTTAGTCAGTAGAAGTTTGACACTCCCTTCTGTTCCGTCCAGTGCGGGACGAGTCACTTGAAGATTTGATTACCCACCCTCCAAAAAAGAAACCAGGTCCAATGTCCCATATCCAACTGCTTCTAAGCACTATAACCAAAATTGACTTCAAATTGAAATAACGTTTAGCAGTCGCATTAAGGAAAAAGGTGGCGTGACGATTTAGACGCGTACCATGAGGGCTGGTTCGAAGCGGCACAAGATAAGAGCTCTTGGAAGAAGTTGGGGGAGGCCTTTGCCCAGCAGTGGGACAGTACAGGCTAAATAAAAATAAAAATAAAGTCGCATTATATCCCATCACGTCTCGATTTACGATTGCGTGAGACTTTAAACTAAACATAAGTGGCGATATGTAGGTGTGGTAAAGGATAAGATACACCTCTGCCTATCCCTTGGGGATTACAGGGGTGATGTTATGCCATCACGTATTGTTGGTAGGTAGAGGCTTATAACGAGCTTGAAACTTCAGTCTACTGGGTATTGCTATAATTCTAAACATGTTATCATTTATACTAAAAACGGGATATTTACCATGTTTACTTCTACACTACGTAATAATAGTGTCAGTGACCATGTCAGTTTGAAATCCAAACACCTACCTATCAAACCTACTTTATATTTGAAATTAAAAAAAAAAAAAAAAACAGCAAACACGAGAAAGAACTCACTCTTGTCACTCTTGTCAACAAATAAGTTAAACGAAAGAGCCTGCTCTTTTTATAATAATTAATATCATTTGTCTGCTTATCAGAAATAATAGCGTTCCAGTTATTTGATGGCGAGCCCGCAATAACATAACTTATAAATACTAAACTGGTGAATCACTTTTCATTGTTAATATTCAGGCTGCGAACACTAACTTAATTAGAAAATACATATTGATAGAAAATCAAAAGCTCATCGTTATAAGTAACTTTCTGAAATTATTTCGAAAACAAGAGATATGTATGATGAGGCGTAGACGTACCTTTGTAAAAGGTAAAAGCCTCTAAATAAATAAATATTGAAAAAAAAAGAGATAATGTATATATGATTACAAATTGACATCACTAAGTTTGAATTCAGTTGCAAGATTTGACCTTATAAAACAAACTTAGTAAATCTACATACATACAAATATTGCAAGTCAAGTAAAAGCTTGTAAAGTGTGTTGGCATACAATTGGAATAAAAACTAAACGTCAACACAAACTGCCTAAAATATAGATACGTTGATTTGTATTAAAAAAATATTTTTACCCACTTAAGCACTTGTCAGCCCACAGCACTTAATACTTAAGTGTTTATTACTACCCTAGTCCCCTATCCTAGTCATAAAAAGCATCAGTTTTAAGTTAAACCATTGCCATGTTTTTTTTTGTAATAACTTAATAAATGCAAATAAACGTAAGATTTTTATTCAGTTGTTTCGATATTATCCATAGATATTAATACATTCTTAAAATTATGAAACATTTTTACCCGACTTCGAAGTCCAAATGGAGGATTGTTTAATTTTCTTTTTTATTAAATTCAACTTAATAGAGATTATAAGAAAAGTGCCAAAGGACACATTCTTTAAGCTTGGACAATTTTTTAAGCTTTAGCAAATTAAGTTAAATTTAAATTACTTATTAGCCTCAAGGTCTAGATTGTAATTGTATGAGTACTTAACCGTTTAATAACGAGTACTTCATAATGAAAAAAAGAAAACAAAAAACCTTTTCAAAACGTGCAAAAAAAATCGAGCCACGTTAAAATAGCACGTATTTTAACGTGGCTCGATTTTTTTGACAATGAAATTATACATACCTATATTCAGAGTCCCAAACGTGACCCTGAATATATAATTTAAATTAAATTACTTGCTCTCTCTACCTAACAGCTAGGCAGAGCTTAGGAAACATTTCCTACCTCAGACAATGATATTATAAATAAAAAGAGGTAGATATCGCATTAGTGCACGCACAAATTGTTGAGGACAAACTACGGCAATTGGTGCAGTTTAGTAACTAGCTATCTCTTTTTATCTTAAACGTTCCGTATTATCTATCCCTGTCGTAGAACGCAACGATATCTGAACGCCATTCAGTATGAACATGGCGTATCTTTCTTTATAATATCATTGACCTCAGAACTAGACCCAAAACAATACCATCTGAAAAGAGAGAGAGACGAAAGGTGGGTTTACTATGACATACAACTCTGCCTAAACCTTCGGAGATTACAGGCGTGATATTAAAATGTTAAAATTTAGGCACGTTCTAGACAGATATATGCTATACTCTTACTCTACAACGTGTTTCGATATATTCAGTGCATTACCATTTGTGCCCTTGTCTGTATTCCGAATTTCATGAAATGCAAAGTCCGTCATTCAGCGCGAGCCTTGACTAAGAATAAATCACTCTTTATTTCTGTCGTTGTTGTTGACTAAGGATTCATATTTAGTGGGTACAGGGCAGTGCTTTAAGATACACCTCTGCCTTCGGGGAATACAGAAGTGATGGCATATCAGACCCAAAAATACGATTTGTTAACTGTAAACAAAATTAGTAGCCCTTTTCAGTATACAGTTTCTCCACATGAGAGAAAGAGCAGCTTATCACTTATGTTTGTGAGGATCTTGACGTGACTGTGTTGGACCCGAATATCAAGACTGGAGCCTTGATACATCTAAGACGGGGCGCGGTCTACCAAGAAGATGGCGGGATGTCTTGGATGGCTTCCTCGTCAATCGGCGAGAAAAAAACACACCATTGTGAGAAGTGGCAGAAATGGGGGCTAACTAAAACCTACGTAAAAAATATTGGACAAGTATTTTTTCACGTAGGTATACAATAAATGAAGACGATACAGTGCTTCGAAAAATCGTGCGACGTCACAGTTTGGTACATTTTTTACCAGAAAGTGACGTCACCAGCCCCCACTCACGATCTTTGACACGTTTTAATTTCGTAAATTTTTATTAATTTTATAAAACAAAATAACACGTATCTAATATTTATCGACAATCTAACAGACGGACTAAACAGAATCATATTTTTTTTCGTCGGCCAACTACCCTATTGACTTGTTATAAAACAATCTGAACATAGTTTTAGCTTCAGCTTGTTTCTTAAAATATTGAACACAAAATGACTATTTTCTATCAGTATAAAAAAGCTCATAAAATAAGTTTACCCTTTTCATAATACTGTAGTAAGAGCAGCTTTCCACATAGGTATATGTTGGACTCGCCAACATTATTAGTTCGTGTTATTACGTAAATTGGATTTGGTGCAACGCTGCTCCAACTTAATTACATGGTCCAACTAGTCTTTGTGTTGCAGCGGATATAAACTAGGTTTGACATGTTCTGTTTTATTTCAGCTTTGTTTTCATATTAAAAGGGAAGAGAGCTGGTAGGTAAAAATATTACGATGTGTATGGTGGAAGCTTGTAATTGGCAAATTAAATGCCCATACATATTTTTAGCCTACTTATGCATGATATTTAAAATTATTTTTAGTCTGTAAGGTTTCCTTAAAATTAAATAAATAAATAAAATATCCACCACGCGGGCTCAGATCGCGTTGATAGATGGTCAAGACACGAATTTCTGGCCCAAATGTTGATTTCTTCAAGATGTTTTCCTTCACCCATTTTGAGAGGCACACACTTACCGCACCTACATCACATTTCACAGCAGCAATGATAATGTGGCGGCGTGATCGTGCTCGGACGAGTTCGAAACCAATACAAGCACATCCGATTTTTCAGACATTCCTATGCGCATTGTGTAATTTCCACTAAGTGAAGAAGGAAAACATCGTGAGTAAACCAGAATGCCCGAGAGATATTTCTCTACGGCATGTTAAGCCAAGTCAGAGGCCTATGGGTGGCATAAGAACTCTTACACCGGGGTAGGCAATTACCACACGATAAAGAAAGAAGATATGTGATCTTCTTTCTTTCTTCGTTCTAAGAAAGAAGATCACATTTCCCAGAAAAATAAGTGCAAAATCATTGCAACTGAAATGAAGCGTAGACTCACGATTGCATCGCAAATAAATCGAGTTCGTTTACATGTGCGATGTAAAAATAATCGTGACATATTAATTAGTCGCGTTTATATACGCCCATGTTTTTCTGCGTATAAATAAATCAGTGTAATTCTTGGCTCCACATCGCGGAGTAAAACGTGTAATGATTGCTTACATGTGTCTATTGCGACTAATTGAGCTTGTAAAAACGAATTGTATAGGAAAACTGTATGAACTAGGTAGGCAGGGCTCTAGCTGTTTTTTGAAAAAGCTCTACCAGCGTAGGCAGCAGAGCTTTTTTTTTAATACTAAAGCTAAGTATACCTTTGTGTCGTATTATGTATTATGGAAAGTTATCTGGTACCTAATGTTATTAATAAGGATTAAGATAAGGCGTAAGAATCGGAAAATGGAAAGAAAAACAGGAATTATATTTAGTAGCAATGGAAATTGTTTTTCCGACTCCTACGTTCTTCTTTTCTGATTCGTTGCAGGGATCCAAGACAGTTAAATCGTTTCTCTGGGAGTTCATCGAGCTTCATTGTCTCAGCACTTTTCTAGTGGCTGCCAGTTTGCCACTGTTCATTCTGGCTTTCAAGAGTTACAGTGGTTTGCGAAAAGTGTGGCGGAGTGTCCCGTTTGTAAAATGACCTTTCACAGTTATGCACGTAGCACCTCACCCGTAAAGAGATGACAAAATGTCTGCAGTTCTGCACCATACTATGGTCTCTGAGGGGTAAATCGTTTTGTGGTCATCAACGTCAAAAATACAAATACAGCTACATTAAAAGCACAATCCCCATGACTACGAACACGCAACCCACCTGTTGCAACCACTACACACGTCACTGGAACTCCACGCGATTCGCAATTGCATGCCATATCTGTCAGGCCCACTCGTCTCAATTACTGGACAATACAGACAGAATCGCCGGTGCCTACGTCATCTATAACATGATTGTATACGGTCAAAGTTTAGTACGCTAGTTATTCAATATAGGAAATAAGCTGTAAGAGTACGAGAAAAAAATATTTGTTGTTGCAAAATGAGGTGTTGATGAAAATATTTATCTCTTTTACGTTAGTAAAAGATCTGACTGACCAAGACATGCCTAATTTCACATCTAATACGAGGGCGGGTCAATAAGTCCGTGACTTTTTGAATCAAACACAGGTTTTCGGATACGTTCTATTTTTATTTTTCAACGTACTCTCCTTTGAGCTCTATACACTTTGTCCAACGTTTCTCCAATTTTTTTATCCCTTCCAAAAAATAAGATTTGTCGAAGTCATCAAAATGGCTATTTGTTTGTGAGATGATTTCATCATTGGAGTCAAATCCCATTCCACCAAGCCATTTCTTCAAGTTTGGGAACAGGAAATAGTCAGTCGGGGCTAAATCCGGAGAATAAGGCGGATGAGAGAGCAATTCGTAGCACAATTCATGAATTTTTGACATGGAAACTGCACATGTGTGCACCCTTGCATTGTCCTGGTGGAAAAGAACCGCGGCACCCATCTTGCGGAAAGCTTTTTCATACCCAAGTGATCATTTAAAATTGTAACCACTGAGCCATGTGAGATGCTTATGGCTTCCACAATCTCTCTCACTTTCAATCTGCGATCGGCCATCACCAAATCGTGATTTTTTTTAATTGTTTCGGGTATAGAGACTTCAACTGGGTGTCCAGAACGTTCGGCATCTTCCGTGCTTGTACGGCCACAACGAAGTTCTGTGAACCACTTCTTTACCATTGAAATTGGTGGTGCAGAGTCCCCATAGTGTTTATCAAGCCTAGCTTTGGTTTGAGTAGTGGTTTTTTTCCTCAAAAAATAATGCTCAATGAGCACACGAAATTCACTTTTTTCCATTTTCTTCTCAAAGTACGCGGCAGTCTGCTATCAATGGCTGTCAAAGACAAACTTATAGACGCTGCTTGTTCAAATTTTGACAGAAGTCACCTGATAGTAGCCTGTTGACAGCGGCAGTGTTGCCTTTTCAGTTAAAACACAAGAAATTAAAAAAGTCACGGACTTATTGACCCGCCCTCGTATATAAAATTCTCGTGTCACAGTTTTCGTTGCCATACTCCTCCGAAACGGCTTGACCGATTTTGATGAATTTTTTTGTGCTTATCCGGTATCTATGAGAATCGGCCAACATCTATTTTTCATCCCCCTATTTTTTTTTTTTATATGGCAAAACAACGTTTGCCGGGTCAGCTAGTGTCTGTAGGTATTCTTCTAATAAATAAAGAGAGAAGTCCTGACTGACTGACTGACTGACTCATCAACGCCCAGCCCAAACCCTTGGACCTAGAAAGCTGAAATTTTGCACAGAGGTTCCCTTTATAATGTAGACAAGGAATAAGGAAGGATTTTTCGAAATTCACCCCCTAAGGGATTTAAATAGGGGATGAAAGTTTGTATGGAATATCGTCATTTTCACGCGGGCGAAGCCGCTGGCAAAAGCTAGTAGGAAATAATAAGCTATAAGAGCACGAGAAAAAATATTTGTTGTTGCAAAATTAGGTGTTGATGAAAATATTTATCTCTTTTACGTTAGTAAAAGATCTGACTGACCAAGATATGCCTAATTTCACATGCCTATAAATAACATAAAACTTTACACCTGTAATGTCTGAAGGGTTAGGGGAGGATGTTCCTATTAGTACAACAATATTTCGCCAGATATGTTTTAAATCCCATGTATTATTCTGATATTTTCCTTCATTGGAGCAAGCGATAATAGGGATGTTAACTAAACAAATCTAATTAGTCCGTCAGATAGATTTCCAAAAAATATTGAACACATATTTTTTCTTTTTTCACGTAAACAAACAATGAAGACGATACAGTGCTTTGAAAACTCGTGTGACGTCATATTCTACGACATTAGTATGACATTTCTTAGCGAGCAGTGACGTCACAACCTCCTACTCAAATCTTCGTCAATTTTTATTGATTTAATAAAACAAAAAATACGTATCCAATATTTTTCGATAATCTAACAGACGGACTAATTAGAATATTATTTTTTTAAGTCAGTAAACATCCCTAATAGAATACGCCCATTATACTGAAACCTATAAATCAGAGGTGACTGTCATGGGTTTGCACTCGACTCCCATAACTTGGCAGGCAACAGTCACACCACTGAACTATCACTGCTATGCGTAATGACGAAGAGGGCCCAAGCCTCCAACGATATTGGTAGAGGTCAATAAAAAGGGAAGGAAATCCCCGCTTGTTTGCATTGTTAATTTTCATTATGTGATTAAAATAGCCTCCAATTAACACAAGGATAAAGAGTTAAACCTGGTTGTCATCAGTGTTTTTCTTGGCATAATGACAAACTGCATTTAGAACAAGCGTAACTAATTAGCTATTACGAATAAGATTAGTCCATCTAGCCTCGACATATTGCATAATCTATACTAATATTGTAAATACGTACAGCTTATTTGTAAGTTTGTATGTAGGGGGTAATCTTCGGAACTCATGGTCTAATTCTAAAAATATTTTCACTAATAGAAAGATGCTAAGATGCGGTGCTCTCAAAACGTGAAGGAAAACATCGAGAGGAAACCGGCATGTCTTAGAACCAAAGACATGTGACATATAGATACCAACCCGCACTCGGCCTGCGTGGTGGATTATAGCCCATTCCTCCACTAGAGAAGAGGTCTGAGTCCCTGCAGTGGGAACATTATAGGCTGATTTAGATTGCCATCGACACGCTAAGAAGAAGAGATAGGCTTATGATGAGGATGAATAGAAATATACATTATTCGTGGTTGCTAAAGGCTATAAATTATATTTATATCATGTATATTGGCCGAGCTATTACAATTTTAGCGGACGAAGTGCTAGTGCTGTAATAAATCGGTGTTGTAAAGGCTGATTCACATCCTAAATTGAGCTATCCCATGTGGGATATTGATACCACTAAACATGCAGCTAAAATGATATCACAAAATTCTAAGATTTTCTTCAACAAACCTAAATTAGCTACTTACTATACTATCAAAATATTGGTCTGCGGTATCAGTGACTACAGTAACGTGTTAGGTACATCGTTATCAGTTGTTATCAGTCTACGTGCCAGCACAACGGCCGCAAGTCGATGCCCGGAATGTGGAATAGCTTTTAAATTATAGAACACGTTATGTCAATAATTATGACACCAATTTGATATTGTGTTATTGTAATTGCATTGATTTTGTATTAAGAACTGGAGTAAAACCCGATAAAAGTAGAGGAAACTAAGGTTTCTGCCTAGCCCTAAAAGATAATGGTGTTAGTTTGTGTTTATTGAACCGGTTTGACACTTTCTTTTATCATCTGCCTAGCCTTTGGCCAAATATATTGCAGTTTGCTTCAAGTTGATGCCGAATGCAATTGAATAACAGTATTATACATGGGCCATTGCCTATCTGAAGTACAGTCAGGGTAATATACATATTGGGGGAGGCCAATGTTCAGCAGTTGACGTCTTTCTGTGGAAATGATGATGGTAACACTGGTTGGCAGACTTTGGGGCTTCTACCCTAACAAATATCAAAGGTCTAGAGGGGACACCCTGGATCAATGGCATAATATGCGTATTTGCGTTTAGTTTGTTTCCTGTGTCTGACGAAAATAGCATATTTCTTTTTCATCATCATCATCAGCCTATAACGTTCTGCAGGGACTCAGGTATCTTCTCTAGGAGAGGGATGGGCTATAATCCACCACGCGGGACATACAGGTTGGTCCCATGTTTTCTTTTTATCATATTTACCTAGTCTAGACTGAGAACGCCTGGGACGCTGCAGACCTTAGCGCAAAAATAGTAGTATACAACCCACATGGCCAGTAGCTGCGTGCCTAATCTTTTACCGCAACTCTCTCTCACTTCAATAATATTCAAAAGAAAGTGACGGCATACGAGATAAACCAAGCGTAAGTTAAATCAGGTTTAACTATTTTTATTAATAAGGCGGTTAAGGTACAAGTTGGTAGCCGACTGCACGCAGCAGCAGCAGACGACGAGCAGACACTACTGGTTTCTACGTATTTCTATGAAATTCCCTCCGTAGTTAGCGACGCGTCGTCGAGCGGCAGACGGCAGTGTCGTCCGACCGCAGATCAGTAGTGCCCATAAATAACAAAAACAACAGGAGATATGCCCTTTAGTGAAACGACATGACGCAACGACGTGTCGTGACGACATGAAGCGACGACATGTCATCTGCTGCTGCTGCGTGCAGTCGGCTACCAACTTGTACCTTTAAGCAAGGGTTTCAGTATTTTCACGAACGGGTTTATTCAAACTACTTTCTCCAGATAAAGCTGGTGAAAATACGTGGTCACTGCAGGCAGTCACTCCATGTTAAATACTGGTATCCAGCTGCATTCGGAAAGACAGGAAGCTGACCCGAAAAAGTTTAGAAAAGACTAGGGACATTATCATCATCATCATCATCATTTCAGCCAAAAGACGTCCACTGCTGAACATAGGCATCCCCCAGGCGTCGCCACATTGACCGGTCCCGTGCGTCTCTCATCCAGCGGTTTCCTGCAACCTTGACCAGGTCATCGGTCCACCTAGTGGGAGGCCTTCCAGCGCAACGTCTTCCGGTTCGCGGTCGCCATTCCAGAACTTTTCGGCCCCATCGGCCATCCGTTCTGCGAGCAATGTGCCCTGCCCATTGCCACTTAAGTCTGGCGATTCTTCGGGCTACGTCGGTAACCTTGGTTCTCAAGCGGATGTCCTCATTTCTGATTCGATCACGCAAGGAAACTCCGAGCATAGCCCTCTCCATTGCCCTTTGGGTGACTTTGAGCTTTCTGTCATCAGAAAGCTCAAAGTCACCCAAAGGGGGGACGGGACGGGACGGGAATACGGGACCGAAACGTGGTCGCTCACAATGGCCCTCATGGGCCATTGTGAGCGACCACGTTTCGGTCCCGTATGTAATCACTGGCAACACACATTGGTCATAGACTTTCGTCTTGAGACACTGGGGTAAGTTGGACGAGAAGATACCGCGCAACTTCCCGAACGCTGCCCAGCCGAGTCGGATTCGACGATTGACCTCTTTCTCGAAGTTAGATCTACCCAACTGGACCGTTTGTCCCAGGTAGACATAATCGTCCACAACTTCGAGCGTAGAGTCTCCGATCTTGATAGGAGTGGACATTATCATCAAATTATTATTTCTAAGTAGACATCGTGGTACAAAACTTTACAAAGGATTCCGTAGCGTCTGTGTTCCCGATTTCATATGACCCCAATCTATTTAATTCGCGAGTTCTTCTTGGTTAGATCGTTCTATTGTCGACCTTATTTCTGTGTTCAGATCCAGGGCAAGAAACAAACATTTTAATATGCGTTTGTTTTGCTGAGACGATGAGTGAAAGACGTCTTTCAAAAGGTTCAAGCAGAGTTTAGTGGTAAAGCCTTGAGGGGACGCCCTAATAAGACAAATACTGACCTGACCTGAACTGGGCGACTTATTTGAGAATTATTAAGAAGTTGCATAGAATCGTGACCGTTTGAAGGAATGGAGGGAGACTTTTGCCCAGCAGTGAGACAATATAAGGCTATATAGCTATAATAATAGTCTACATTTCTAATCAAACTTTCCTCTCGCAGGTCTGCTGGAAGAAACTTTTGAAATAAGCAGTACCTTTGTGCTCTTCTATTTGTTAAGTTTTGAAGTGAAAACTTCTTTAGCGGCGTTGAGCACTTTGGGAAATTGTTCTGTGATGGGTATAAAATCTTAAACTCGCGTCAGGATACGTGACCACGTGACCCTGATCGAAAATTCGTCAGGACACGTGACCACGTGACCCTGATCGAAAAAGCGTAAGACGGATGGAGAGTAGACAGCTATCCCCTCTCTACGGCGCGGCGAAAATGTATGCCTGGGCCTACTGTTTCGTTTAGGCAGCGCAGGGCGCTTAATAATAATAATTATTATTATTAATAATAATATAATTAATAATAATAATAAAATTATTAATAATAATAATATAATTAATAATAATAATTAATAATAATAATAATAATATTAATAATAATGATGACAGCTGTCAAAATTGAAACAGCTATATCTCGGAAACTATCGACCTTAGACTAGTTGTGTGTAGGGACAATTGATAGGTCTCAATGAGATCTACATTTCGGATGACAGCTGTCAAAATTGAAACGGCTATATCTCGGAAACTATCGACCTTAGACTAGTTGTGTGTAGGGACAAGTGATAGGTCTCAATGAGATCTACATTTCAGATGACAGCTGTCAAAATTGAAACGGCTATATCTCGGAAACTATCGACCTTAGACTAGTTGTGTGTAGGGACAAGTGATAGGTCTCAATGAGATCTACATTTCGGATGACAGCTGTCAAAATTGAAACAGCTATATCTCGGAAACTATCGACCTTAGACTAGTTGTGTGTAGGGACAAGTGATAGGTCTCAATGAGATCTACATTTCGGATGACAGCTGTCAAAATTGAAACGGCTATATCTCGGAAACTATCGACCTAAGACTAGTTGTGTGTAGGGACAAGTGATAGGTCTCAATGAGATCTACATTTCGGATGACAGCTGTCAAAATTGAAACGGCTATATCTCGGAAACTATCGACCTTAGACTAGTTGTGTGTAGGGACAAGTGATAGGTCTCAATGAGATCTACATTTCAGATGACAGCTGTCAAAATTGAAACGGCTATATCTCGGAAACTATCGACCTTAGACTAGTTGTGTGTAGGGACAAGTGATAGGTCTCAATGAGATCTACATTTCGGATGACAGCTGTCAAAATTGAAACAGCTATATCTCGGAAACTATCGACCTTAGACTAGTTGTGTGTAGGGACAAGTGATAGATCTCAATGAGATCTACATTTCGGATGACAGCTGTCAAAATTGAAACGGCTATATCTCGGAAACTATCGATCTTAGACTAGTCGTGTGGGAGTTGGACATTTTGACCCTGAACGTTAACGATGTCGACTGTACAGTCAATAAAATACAAAAATAATTTATTTTGAACTAGACTGTACAATGTTTTTATGATGCTTAATCGGAGGCATGGGAAAAAATATTCCCGCTCCTCCTACCAATCGGAGTTCCGATCGGAGGACAGGGAAAGACAAAATAAATGGGTTAGCATAGTTATGGCGGAATAATTGAATTTTTAAATAATGAATTTGGTTTAACTATGTCGAATGATCGCAATCTTAGCACAACGAAATACAAAACTACTATTGATGCGGTCTTTATTAGACATTTAAATAGGTTCGAATCAAAACTGTTCGTTTCTTACTTCAGCTACCATAAACCTATCGTATCAGTTTTAGAGATTGGCGATGATAGTTCTGGTAATGATGATGGTGAAAAAGTCGTTGAAATTATGGATGAAAGTTGATTTTTCGGAGAGATAAACTTTTTAATGTAAAATAATTGTAATAGTTTTAAAGTGTTAAATTTTTAATGTAATATAAATTGTCATGTTTGTGTACGATAGCGCAATAAATCAATATTGTATTCTACCACATAAATGATAGTACTTTTATACTGTTAAAGCAATTGGTGCAAAATTATTCCCTAACCATTCCAAAATATCAAACATGCTCAACGTTAATAATCAAGTTTTCACTTCTGCCGGCACTCCCGGAGTGCAACCCGTCTTTTTTTTATCTTTTTTTTGTATTTTGTGTGTGCATAAATAAATAAATAGTTTGGGGAAAAACTTCTAGTTCAAGACGTGATTCTACATGGTGGCAGAGTCAAGAACCATGTAGTTAGGTCACTAAATTCATTATAAAGTAACTTCATTGTGACATGGTCACGGTGTTAGTATAAATCATCAATTATTCAGTTCAAATTATATTTCTCATTAAATAAATAAGGAATCGATAAAGTGTTCAAAAACACGTGAAGCAATAACGATAATAACATCTTTTATGGCTGTTTCCTTCAGCGGATTTCATTATTTTCGAGCCATTGAAGTAGTTTCATTCTCATTTGCTACAAGTATAAGAGCTCTCGTTCTCTTATATAGGTTTATTGAAAAAGTATGTGATATGTTTCGTTTTTATTATAAATGTATAGATTTAATAAAACCTACCTTTACGATGACTGAAATGACTATACGGTAAAAGCTAAGGAATCATCATTAGTTTAGTCTTTTACCAGCTATATTTGGGGTCGGCTTCCAGTCTAACCGGATGCAGCTGTATACCAATACTTAACATAGAGCGACTGAATCAAAAGAATACAAAATTAAAACTCTATTGGTTAAAGAATCTGAAAGAAGTATTTTCCATAGTTTCAGAATATAAAACTTTCACAAAAGGTCATTTAGCGTCTCCTTTATAAATCTATGCGTATAGTTTTCAAAAGTAATAAAATTCATACACGTCGTAGGTTTAGAATACCTTTCGTAGGAAAATTACTGTTATTTATTTTTTATATAACCCATCTTTGTTTTGAAAATACTTACGCTGAAATATTGTTAACAAGCCATTTACTAATGATTCCGTTAAAGTAAAATAAGTAAGTAACCACAGCCCCTTTTTTTTTTTTTTTTGGTGGGTGGAAAATCATCGAATAACCCCCCCCGCTCTTGGGCAGAGCGAAGGGGAGTGTCAGACTTCTACTGACTAAAAACCAAACCCATGTTCCTCTTCGCCCTTGTGTCGGAGCCGCGTTATCCTTTCGACAAGCCACAGCCCCTATGTCTTAACTTAATTAGGTACAGATACAAAGATATCCAAAGATCCTTTTCCTAGAAAAGAATTTCATTTCCACGTTAGATTAGTTTCCAGTGTTTATGGGGTTTTCCATCAGAAATTTCATCAGAAAGCCAGAAACTGAATTTGTGACCGGCATTAGGCTCCTGCATTGTTTTTTTTATCTGTGGCTCGCCCTATTACACGGGACTTTAACATAACTGGCGAAATGTGGGTGTACTACCTACAGACAGACCTCTGCCAAACCCTTTGGTGGTTACAGGCATGATTATGTAAGTTATAACTTTCCAATAATTTCCAGCCATTAAAACGAAGTTTACCGCCATAACTACGCTCATAAAGGCTTAAGGCGACATTACCTGCCCGCGACCTTGAGCGCGCGCTTAACTCATCGCCTAAACAAATAAGGTTGAAAATGGCGATGCGTTTGATTCTCGTGACTGCCAAAATGAACGATAGTTCGCAGATTTAATTTATTAAAAAAAAAAATACGCTTTAATGTTAAAATATTTTTACATATGTCTTTAGTTGGTTAAATTTCCTTTCTGATAGTAAAAAAAATATAACAGTTGTCACTCAAAATATTGAGCATTTCGAGACGAAAAAGTTTTTTCGTGTGATTTTTTTGTGATTTTGTGATTTTTTTTTTCGAGGTTCTTGATTACTTTTATAAAATATTTTTGCATAAGTCTTTTACCTATACATTTGACTATACACTGTATTTTTTTTGGAATTGTAATAAGTAGCAATACGGCTAACTCTGCGACGAAAAACAGGTCGTTTTTACGGTGCCCCTTTGACTGCGCCTTAACTAAATAAACCAAGTTATCACTATTTAGGTGACTATCATTAAAGCTGTAACTTTATCGTGGCACGTGACTCCAACACGGTCCCGGTATCGCCTGAAATTGAAAGTTACGTAATCTCGTGTGACAATCTACGGGAAGACTGTAATAATGGACCAGTTTGGGAGTTATTGGTATTGACATCGGTAACCAATAAAGATTTGTTTATGTAAGAAAAATAAAAAAATTAAGTTCAAAAATCTAAAACCCGACTACTAACAAAATCGCGGTCTTAAAAGTAGAAAACAAGAAAGTAATATTCTTGTCTGATATTCTTCGTAGTCGCATGCCACTGATACCTGATGCTCCTTCATGGCGTTCTCATTGATACAGAAGTCAGCTGCTAATTGCCATTAGCAAGGTGGCATGCGACTACGAAGAATATCAGACAAGAATTACTTTGTTTTCTACTTTTAAGACCGCGATTTTGTTAGTAGTCGGGTTTTAGATTTTTGAACTTAATTTTTTTATTTGAATTTTATTTTTGTGTGTACTTAAACTATAATATCTATATAAATAAAAAGAGAAGTCCTGACTGACTGACTGACTGACTCATCAACGCCCAGCCCAAACCTTTTTTTTTTTTTTTTTTTTGGTGGGTGGAAAATCATCGAATAACCCCCCCCCCGCTCTTGGGCAGAGCGAAGGGGAGTGTCAGACTTCTACTGACTAAAAACCAACCCATGTTCCCTCTTCTTCGCCCTTGTGTCGGAGCCGCGGTAACCTTTCGATATCCACAGCCCCGACGGGCCAGCCCAAACCCTTGGACCTCGAAAGCTGAAATTTTGCACACAGGTTCCCTTTATAATGTAGACAAGGAATAAGGAAGGATTTGTCGAAATTCAACCCCTAAGGGAGTTAGATAGGGAATGAAAGTTTGTATGGAACATCGTCATTTTCACGCGGGCGAAGCCGCTGGCAAAAGCTAGTTATACATATTTGTAATGTGCTCGCCAAGACCTTTCATTTGATACCAAACTTGCTATGATTATCTCAATTTAATATTTTTTGAGGTAAGTTTTTGACATTTAAATTCCGTCATAAAAATAGTTTATAAAATTTATATAGCCTATGTCACCCGGGCTATTCTTACGAATCTATTGACACCTAATTTATTAAAATCCGTTCAGTAGTTTAGGCGCTACGGTGGAACATACATACATACATAGACTGCCAAAATCATTACCCTTCCTTTTCGCTTCGCCGTAGTCGGGTAATTAACGCGTGGAATAGTTACAAAAGAGAATGAAGCAAAAGCTTGGGAAGGCCGAATGTATGAAGCAGTGTTAAAGTAAAACGCTGCGGGACTGTTCGAAAGAGTCGCAGCTCTGGAACAGACAGGACTAAGAATAAACATGGGTGGGAACTAGTCAGTACAAGTCTGACACTCCCTCTACTAAGCACAGTGGTTCACTTTGTATGGGAGCGAGATATTTTCTTTTTACTGATATCAGGATTGGATGAATGTCTTTAAGATTTTCTAAGCACTTATGCACTTCACGACCACTCATAAATACAGTATTAGCCATTTCAGAATAGGAAATATTACAAGCGGCCATCACTAGTAAATAGTGTTATTTTGTCAAATAGATACTCTTTACTATATAAAAACTGATGGTACCCCTTGTATAAGTTATTATAAGACTTATTCCCGGTAATAATTGCTAAACTACCCAGATTAACAGCTCATTTGTCATTTTTCTTAGAAAAGTATTCACATTAGTTAATGTGACTATAGAACCAGAGTTGCAGCTAGTTGCAGCTGGACATAATACCAATTCTAAGGCATTAACGCATCATTAGAAGCATGTGACAAAGCTGCGGTCACCGGCGGAAATAAGTTATGACCCTTTTAACATAGCAAAATGGTTTAAAAAAGCAGTTTTATATCAAATTACACAACAGTCAAAATATTGTTAATATTTTTATGGTAACTCGCTAAATATTTACTTCATACTTGTGTCTCCCAGAAAAAAAATTGAACTGTAAAGTTATCACTTATAATTACATTTTATCAGTCCTTGAAACACGCGATGTTTTCGTTAAAACTTTGCACGTTCTTACTCGGTCATCTTTGATCGTTTATAAAGGTCTTAATATTTTTTTTTTTATGTACAATTTTTATCACATCCTGCTTATTAGGGTGTCTATTATGTGCTGCGTGGCATATTACGAGTGTAATATGCACTTTGAAAATTTGAATTAATTCCGCTCTTGCACCACTGTGCTCCGCCCAGAGCTAAAACTAAAGGCAATCATCATCTATGCTGAACTCGTCTTTCGGTGTAAACGCGATGCAGCTGAATACCAGTACTCATTTTACATGGAGTGACTGCCTATCTGACCTCCACAATCCTGGTTGCCTAATACGATACACCTTAGCATGACAGGTTGTCACACTTTCAAGTCATTGACTACCTGTAACGACTGTTAAAGATCTACAAGTGATAGCCGGGATCAACGGTTTAACGTTGAACAGAGATAATTTAAATACCAATAAACTTAAATCCATGCATGCAGCTCGATCCATATATAGCTATTCGGATCCATCAGGGCCCGCCATTTGTCTGCATGCTGCATGGAAGTCCTTTTTTTTTTTGGTGGGTGGAAAATCATCGAATGACCCCCCCCGCTCTTGGGCAGAGCGAAGGGGAGTGTCAGACTTCTACTGACTAAAAACCGAACCCATGTTCCTTCTTTGCCCTTGCGCCGAGGCCACGTAATCTAGTATAAAATACCGCGGCCCCGTCGGGCCCGCGGCCCCGACGGGCTGCATGGAAGTACTTAGAGAAGGCCTTTGTCGAGAGACAAGTTGCTACGGAAAATAAACCGATTACCGATATAATGATAAGGAACATAATTAAGTGTAACAAGTATTAATATAAATAGTGATTAGTATAGCATGTAAGAATAAGATTGTAAACAGTAACAGTAATAAAGGCTTATTTTATTTTATTTTTATTGTTTTAAACTTAAATCATTGCTACCTACATAGGTGACCACATGGTCACTAAGGCGTAAAAAAACTTTACACCTTTTCACAATCTATATTAAGTAATGTAGTTTTGGGCATGAGTAAGACAGAAAAAGTGCATTATCATGTAAGTGAGGATGATATAGTTATTTCAGGTAGTAGCAACCTGAAAACTATGCTAATAAATATTTATACAACACACGTGACAGCTGAGAAGAATATGACTGTATGACATTCTACTTCAATATTTCTTTTAAGATGTAAGTGTTTATTTTCAAACTAGCTTTTGCCAGCGGCTTCGCCCGCGTGAAAATGAAGATTTCCCATACAAACTTTCATCCCCTATTTAACTCCCTTTATAGGGGTTGAATTTCGAAAAATCCTTCCTTATTCCTTGTCTACATTATAAAGGGAACCTCTGTGCAAAATTTCAGCTTTTTAGATCCAATGGTTTGGGCTGGGCGTTGATGAGTCAGTCAGTCAGTTAGTCAGTCAGGACTTCAATTTTTATTTATTTATATAGAAGATTGGCCTACGGTTGAAGTAGATCGCGAAAAGTGTCAGGAGGAAAGTTAGGCCTTAGCCTTAGTGGGACAATACTCGTATAGGCTTATTAAATCAATAATAACATGTATAATTTATATTGTATTATTATAGTATTTTGAAAGTAATTTAAAAATAAAGAATATATGAAAAACGCATACCTCCAACCTAAACACATGAATTTTAAAAACATCTCTAATGTGGATTTTAAAGTGGCACAAAGGACAAAACAATTCAAAAGTTAT
Organism: Diarsia mendica; assembly: GCA_949316265.1. Lineage (NCBI taxonomy): Eukaryota > Metazoa > Arthropoda > Insecta > Lepidoptera > Noctuidae > Diarsia > Diarsia mendica. The sequence continues at coordinate 3,271,179 of OX438901.1, read as the reverse complement.
TCTAATACAATGCAAATCGAAAACTAGTCAGTCAGGTCTGAATGCACTCTCATTCTGATATCGACAAATGCAGTCCAATCGAAGTATTCATAGCTCCATTATTCATAAAAACTTCACATTTATATAGCTCTGTCCTTGTCAATTTTATATCAATTAGGTGAGAAGGCACTATCTATTGCCTTCTAGTGCTTTTTTTATGTATGTTACCTGATTTCTCCCCCATTTGTGGACCGATTCTCAAAATTCTTTTTTTATTTGAAGGAGTATACTCCTGAGGTGGTCCCATTTTAATTTGATGAAGATCTGGTGCTGATCTTCGGAGATATACAATGGAACTCTTCAAAAATAGACGGCAAATCTGTCGTAATTGCTGGAATCGCTTGGATGTTTATTGAATATACATACATATCATGACGTAACATCATGCCTGTATGCTCTGAGAGGGTATGCAGATGTGTATAATACACATTTTTTTAGTTATTTTAAATGAATTACATAGACACGTATGACGTGTTTCGTGCTTTTTTCTGACGCTATTCAAGTATTCGCATCTAGCAGTCATCACTTGTCTTCATGCTCTTAACCGTTGAGGAGTAGTACCACTCCTCAACGGTTAAGAGTTGAAAGCAAAAATAGTTGAATCTTGAAGGTTAAGGGTTAGGTTTCTTGGTTGAATGTTAAATGCATAGTAAATATTTGTATAGGATATATATATATATATATAGGTACTTATTACAATTAAAAATGAAAAAATAAAAAAAACTTTTTTGCAAAAAAAACAACCGACTTCAAAAACACCAAAAAGAGAAAAATAAACTTAAGAAGAAAAATCTGCTTCTGAAGTCGGTGGCAAAAACATGAAGTCAAACAAACAAAAGTCACCGACTTCAGAAGCAGATTTTTCTTCTTAAGTTTATTTTTCTCTTTTTGGTGTTTTTGAAGTCGGTTGTTTTTTATTTTGAATATAAAATATTTAACATCACATTAAGTTCTCCCTGAAGTATGTAGTAGGCAAAGGTGTAGGTAATGGAAGTACTTTTAAATTCCCTTTAGGTCCTTTTCATTCCTGTCTCTTTTTCCCAAAATTTTGTAAAACCTGTGGCCTAAGCATATTCAAAATATACATGTTTAGGCCCCTTTCATTCCTCCGGATTTTCCCCAAAACCTTGAGTAAAACGCAGGTTTTACTCAAGATTTTGTAAAACAAAATCAATGCCAAATTGCCAGTTTTATGACAGGCAGTAACATTTTACCGAAGAAGAAAAAAAATGAATTGCTACTATGAAAATCTAAGAAATGCAAGACGCATCTTTTATCGCGATGACCCCTGCCCACCCCGTTGAGTGCAGTGCCATTATTTAATTACTTCAATGCTATACGAATAGGAATAAAGAGCTAGTTGTAATGCCAGCGATGTCTGCCGATAGATAATGAAGCTTCAAGGTCTCGTGTAAAACGATATGTTTGTAAATAGGTACAGTGGATACTTATGCCTGATTCCAGTGTTTTACTAATCATTATTGGTTAAATCTGACTGACTATACTATTTATTATGATGTGTTCCACTGCTGGGCAAAGGCCTAAATTCCCTCTTTTTATATTTATCTCTGTATTTACCTCTTTCTATGGTATCTAGTTGTATAAAGGATTAGGTTGATGTTGAAGTTAACCGTAGAAAGTCCTTTTCCTGAAAATCCATACTATCCATACTAATATTATAAATGCGAAAGTAACTCTGTCTGTCTGTCTGTTACTCTTTCACGCCTAAACAGCTTAACGGATTTTGATGAAATTTGGTACAGACATAGTTTGGAACTTGAGAAAGGACATAGGATAGTTATTTTTTTTTTTTTTTTCGCGAGATAAACCAAACATCGGCCGGAAGTCACTATTCCACGCGAACGAAGTCGCGGGCAAAAGCTAGTGGTATATAATTGGACTTATTTTAGGACTTACAAACAAAGATACATAAACTTACGCCTTTTCCTGAATAGTTAGGCAGCAATAAACTTTAGAACGTCACCTATTTATGATCGTTTTATATCCTTGGGAAGGACTTAAGCTATTTCGAATACGTAGGAATACCAATGAAAAACCTAAGTTTTAAGAATGCGCGAGACTTCGTTCAACTTTTAACAATTTCCAGCGCTACTGATTGCAAACACTAGCCATAGCAAAGCTGTAGGTCCAACAGCGCAACAAAAAACAAGTAGTGAAAAAGGTTTCAAAGGGCGTCGGTAACTCGGTACTTATAAATAGCAAGTGGAAGGAAAAACCGGCTTAATCCATTTAAAATGAATGCATGCAAAGGTGTAAAAACACCCTTAACGAACGAAGGCACTTGTTCTTCCCGCTATTGGGTATTTTTTTTGGATGTGTTCCACAGCTGGGAACCTCCCAGAAAATATTGAAGGGTAAAGTTCTAACATTTTCACCCCTGTGCTGTTCAATGCAACCATCAGCACAATGTTGAGTGGCTAGGTAGTAAACAAAATTCAGCTGTGTTGTCCGGAGAAAAGTGCCTAAGTTTTGAAAATTTTGCGAATGGATCAAAGTTGCGAGTTCTGCTGAGTTATTTCAGTTTAACTTCGTAAAAGACAAAAGAACAACAAGTTGTTGTCCATCTTTGTTGTTGTCAACAACAAAGATCAACTCTGCAAGAGATAGTTCAACTCGAAATACTTCTCTTTGTGTAACCAACCTTCAGAAGAATCCTAAATATACAGGCTACTACCCTCATCCGTGTGTCACTGCGGGGGACCTACTGAAAACCAGCGCTGAGTGTTTTACACCCAGCATATGCTGAGTTGGTTACCCTTTCGTTATGGGCATGCTCAGCGCAGTTGAGCTGTTTAATTAATTGTTAAGCCGTTTGTTGTTATTTGTTTATGTATGTGCTGCTCTTTTGTGTTGCTGTTGTCCATTAACGAATAAATACATATTCTATTCTATTCTATAGTGTTGCACATAATGTAAATAAACACTTAACTCGGTCGAACGTGTTATCTAATATTTAGAGAATTATATGCACATTGCACGAGCTAGTTTTGTTCCATTTAATTACGTAACCGTAATGTATCAGTTTAAACTAGATCAGTTTTATGTTTTAAACTGAATCTGATGTAGAACTAGTGCTTGCAAAGTGCAACATAATTTTCATTGCAGCTTCATAAGAAAAGAAAATATTCCAATACTTGTCTTACTAACACCCGTATTTATAAACAAGTCATAGTGATTACTTGAGTAAAAGTCATTGTTTAAGATACGATTTTTTCCCTATAGTTTAGTAATTCCTTGATGTAAGAACTATCAAAGGTTAGAATTCTTAGGTTTGCTTTCACTGACGGTTCTAACTTCGTTTAAATTCATAAAAATGTTTGCTCAGGTAATTACTTAAGTTCAAGTAATTACTTTAACTTGACTATAGATACGGATGTTAGTGTAGTGTCTGAGTAAATATGCCAACTTCAATTCATGCTTCCTTCTTGGTTTAGTGGCCACAATCGCGACTGCTGAGCATGACATCCTGCAATGGGTAATTCCTGGGTCAGGTAAATCTTAATTTGGTTTTTCGATCAGGAATTTCTCAGTAGCAACCTTGGAGTCCAGATTTGTGTCCAGTTGAACATAACTAGCGAAATTTGAGTGTATTAGTAAGTTCGGGTCGTTCGTCGTTTCGCACCACGAGCGGTTCGGACCGCGGTGTGAAACGCAGAAGAGCTCTGAAGAATGGGCTGTTTCGGACCGCGGTGTGAAACGCAGAACAGCTCTGAAGAATGGGCTGTTTCGGACCGCGGTGTGAAACGCAGAAGAGCTCTGAAGAATGGGCTGTTTCGGATCGCGGTGTGAATCGACCATAGGAGAATTTGAATGGGTTTATTCGAACCGCGAATGAAACAAAAAGTTTTCTTAGTATAATAATGCGGATTGGACGGAGAAGGCAAATTATAAAAAAACCTGGAAAGCCATGGGGGAGGCCTTTGCCCAGCAGTGGGACAGTGGGGGTATTCTCCTGGTAGTTTGTGCCGTAGTTGTACCCTAATCTGTGACATAGAACGAATCAGAAACTTGAGTCCCGCTGGCTTGACGATTTTGTAACATCCTTTATCGTAGAACTAGTGGGAAAAAAAAAAAAAAAAGTTCCCATTAGTTCTATCGTAGGACTGTGCAGTAGAACTAGTGGGAATGATCCGTTTTTTCTACTCGACTGTACAAACAAACTTTGAAATTAGCTCGAATCTAAACATAGTGGTTCGAATCGCCCCATTCCTAAGAGCTATTGGTCGATTCACACCACTCGGCGCTCCAAGAACCGCCGCGACGAACGACCCGTAAGTTCACCTCCTCCTAACCCTTCGGGGATTGCAGGCGTGATGTTATATAATATATATTTTTTTTAATATTAAATGGGCTTACTCTTGACCTCAATCTTGCCCTAAGGGCAGAGATGATGTCGACGATGGAACGAGCTTACCCAGAAGAAGCCTATTTACTCGCGACTTAAATAGATTGGTTTTATATGAACTCAGGAAGACCGACGCAGGCAGGGTGTGTTACTTTCAATTATCAGCATTCTCCACTGCTTTTGTTCAAATATTTCTATTTGTTTATTTTGTCAGTCGTCATCCAAGAGTCCAAGTCATCATTACATCTATTCAATCATATTTTTAAAGCCTACTCAAGTAAAAGAAAACTTACTTAACACCATCAGGTTGCTCCATTCAACCAGATCACGGCACAGGAATCGAAATAAACTAAGCTAACAAGATGGAAGTGGCGGTAACGATAGATTCAGTCATTTCCTGATATTCTGCCGTCAAGTCTCCGTGAAGGCGGGATACGGAGAAAATCTTATTCACTTTTGCACTTTCTTATAGAAGCTGATCCCATTTTCGTTTCCTTCGTAAGTTCATGATGTGATTTGATGTAAGTGATATTGAATGTCTCGAATATCGCCGGTGACTGAAAAATTGTGTGGTAATCGGCTATCGTGGTATGGACATGAAATGCGGATGAATGAAGAAATTGTTGAGTATGAATGTGCACGGTATAAGAGTAAAGGAAGACCAAAAAAACGATGAATGAGCCTAGTAACATAACATAACCATATTATGACCACAGTGTCATCTTTTAATTCATCCGTATACAACATCGTTTCTTCATTACGTAATACAAAAACAAAGTAAAAAGCAATAAACTTAATTTATGCAAGTTAAAACTTTCTCTAAGGAGCAGCTCGTGGCTACATAATTACAACCGCTCAGGGTTGATATTTAGGTTAAACTGCGCTTGCCTAAGATTGTCCGTGGATGGGCGACCAGAAATTATATACCGAGTTTCCTCTGTGCCTCAGAAAGCACGTTGAGACGCCGGGTCTCGGCTGTCAATAATAGATCTTTGATAGTCGTTAAGTAATCTGACAATCAGTCTTACCAAAGGGTATCTATCATATTACCCAGTACTAACTGGATTGTGGAGGTCAGATAGACAGTCGGTCTATGTCATCGTCTGCCTAGCCCCCAACTATGTTGGCTCGGCTTCCAGTCTAACTGGATGCAGCTCCACAACCCAGTTAATACTGGGTAATACGATACCCTTTGGTAAGTCGCTCTATGTAAACTACTGGTATTCAGCTGCATCCGGAAAGACTGGAAGCCTATTCTTACATAGTTAGAAAAAGGCTAGGCCGCCTTCGTGACATAACACAAAAACAAAGCCAATGGTAATAAACTTTATATGCAAGTTAACACTTTCTATTAGCTAAGGAGTTACATAAACAGTACATAATCGTGTTAGGCTAGCCTGTTAGACTGAGGTAATAGCTGATTTGCATCTGGTTATAACTTGGTTGGACCTGGAAGGCTGAGTGCTAAGGATTTTGGGAATACGGGTATAGAATTAGGTTAGGGTAATTGTATAGTTGGGTTCTACTAAACAATGATTAGTCAAAATAGGGGGGATTATCGAAGACAGGATTTTATTAAGAATTTAAGAAAGTCAGTGTCTAGAAACAAGAGAGACCTTTTACTAGGATTTTCATAACGATTTGTCCGGCCACAAAACACGAATTTATCTTTTAAACTAATCGTTTTTTTATAAGTAAGTCATTGATATAATAAAACCCAAGATACACACTCCGCGTCTAAAAACCGTCCGCTTAAAATGAGTTCACAATGAACTCATTTCAAATAGTCTCGCGTCGCTCGCGTCTCTACACGGTCGTACAAAATACTTTTTATATTGCTTTTTATAACTGCATTGTAAAAGGAATCTGCGTAAGGTTGAATTTGCCAAAAAAAATATGTTTATAGTGACGATAACTACATGTAGTAGTGCGTGTATTGGTGAGTGTTTGGCGACAGTTTCGACTGTTTGTTTTGTTCGAGACTGTGCATCTAGGGTTTTATTATATCAATGAAGTAAGTACTTACTTTTGTTACGCCCTAAAACTAACATAATGAGGTTTACTAACAACATGTTGAAATAATAAATTAAAAAAAAAAAAAAAAAAAACATGTAGGTACACACGAACATTATAACCTCCTCCTTTTTTGAAGTCCGTTAAAAATGTATCCTTTCTTTCTTTTAAACCACATTGTTCCCGTACACATACTTACATGCCTGTAATCCCCGAAGGGTTAGGCGGAGAGGTGTACCTAATAGTACACCCACATTTTTTTTTTGTTTTTTTTTTTTTTCAAACATGTAGTATTTTTGATGAGGCCAGTTTTCCACTACCCCCTATGAAGCGTACAGGCGGTACAGGATACAAAATTATGTCACGGTGTCAATCCTGGGTCCATATTGGCTCACCTAAAGTTTTTTACCCGAAATTGTTCTTCCTAACGATTTGTAATCCGAATGATCACTCCTCCTAAAATTTTTCACCCTAAAGTTTGAATTCCTACTATTTGTAATGCTACTGGCGATGTTCCTAACACTCATGTTTCCGAAAATTTTAATTCATAATATCGTTATTGTAAACATATTTCAACTCCTACTGTTTTTTATCCTAACGTTTTTATCCCTAAACATAATTACCATAATATTTTCACTCATACTGCAACTGTTTAGAATGAGTAAAGGTCGTTTCACTGATTTTTGTCTTGAAATGAAATAAATGAATGAAATTCAGGTCAGAGTGTCGTCTTGGGGGCACTATGAAAAAAATACTTAGAAAAATTTCGCGACCAATTTCCAGGTAGCGCTCGCCGGCCGCTGCCGCGGCACCGCTCGCTTCGCTCGCTCGGCTCGCGCGTAGTTGGTCACAGTTCTAACCTAACCTAACCTATGGATATCTTTGCATAGGTCCCATTAAAATAGGTGGACCAATTTTAACACAGCGTTTAAAGACACCTAAACAAAAAAAAAACACTATATATAGTGATTTTATTTTGACTTAAAATAATAAATTGCCGGCACTCTAGAACAAACTCATCCTATAAAAGTAGGTATTTTAATGTCTTTTTCTTATATATTTTTTTACTATTGTCCTTATTTTAGCGGTCTAAATGATTTTTAAATTTTGTCCACCTATTTTAATGGGACCTTTTATAATACTGATTATTATGAATAAAAAGTAATATTATAAACAAAAAAGATATGACTTTGAATAATAGTGTAAAAGATGGTTATGTTGAGAAAATATAGGAAAACAAATAATAGTGTAATAGATGTTTATTGCTACTGACATTATGAAGTTGAATGCTTCGGAATTAAAACATTAGAGACAGAGACTTTAGGAATTGCGATCGTTAGGATGAAAAATGTTAGGAAGAACATTTTCGGATTTCCAATTATCGGAGTTGAAATTTTAGGTGAACTTTGGCGCACCCGTCAATCCTATTTAGCTGAAGTTAACTGAATTGCCGCGTCTACGGAAGAGATTGTTATAAGTGAATAACATGGCAAACTTCCTGGTAAAGTCTTACACGATAAAACACACGGGAACTTGATTATATCTAGCTGGAGAAGGCTGATGATGCTGTATTGTTTAGGTAAGAACACAATGTATGCATCATTGCAAGTGGTTAAGCCTTCTATCATTTTGTCAATTTTAGGCAAAAGACAATTCTTAAAAGACGGATAGGGATGTTTACTAACTAAAAACATATAATTCTAATTAGTCCGTCTGTTAGATTATCGAAAAATATTGGATACGTAGTTTTTGTTTTATCAAATCAATAAAAATTGACGAAGATAAAACGCGTCAAAGATTTGAGTGGGAGGTGGTGACGTCACTGCTCGCTAAGAAATGTCATACTAATGTCTTAGAATATGACGTCACACCAGTTTTCAAAGCACTGTATCGTCTTTATTGTTTGTTTACGTGAAAAAAGAAAAAAATACGTGTCCAATATTTTTTGGAAATCTATCTGACGGACTAATTTTTTTTTTTTTTGGTAACATCCCTATTATGTCATCAGCGTTGGTAAGGTTTTTCAGAAAAGACAGGTGCGAAACCAGTTCGCGTGTATGACCAGATGTATGAACGTGGACGAGGTAAAAGTAGTACCTAGCTATGTAAGGATCGTAGCAGGTAGCGTTCTGTGGTTTCTGCCTACCCCCATGGGCAAAGGGCGTAAGTTTATGTATTTCATCAGTTTCTCAACTCAAGAGGCCAGTTTTTTTCTAAAAACATATTTTCTTACAGAACACAGCTGTGCACCATGAAAATACTGATCATAATAACTGGGTTTATTTTAGAGTTTCGGTGTATTTCCATGGGGAAAAACGCTGTTATGTATTACAATTATTCAGTTATCCATCACCGTTTTCAACCCTAGCACAATGAATTTAGGTGTAATTTTCAGCAAACATCAACAAGTTCTAGTGTAACGTTAAAATAATATAAAACATATTTCCTTCGTTTCCCGGCCTAATAACTCAATTATCTACCAGCTTCCCGTCTACCACTAAACAGTTTATTTAATAAATAAAAGCAATAAACAATATAATAAGGCAGACATTTTGAATTTCCTCCGCTTTCACAGTTCGTGGGAGGATATTTTCAATTCGTAGAAGATTATCTTTGTACCAATATTAATCTGAATTTTCCTGTAGCTTTATATCACGACGCTGCAAAATTAATTTCATTTTATATTTTGACGTAGTTTATTTGATTTTAGGGATCTAGATAAACAAGTCGCAGTTTTGGATTCAGGTCAAATACAATCCGTCGGGGCTGTGGATTATCGAAAGGCATAACGCGGCTCCGACACAAGGGCGAAGAAGGAACATGGGTTTGGTTTATAGTCAGTAGAAGTCTGACACTCCCCTTCGCTCTGCCCAAGAGCGGGGGGGGGGGGGGGGGGTTATTCGATGATTTTCCAACCACAAAAAAAAGGGATCTAGATATACAAGTCGCGTTTGGATTCAGGTCAAATACAATGATCCTCGATTTCGACCCGAACGGCAATAAGTAAATTTAAACTAGCACAATATATACCTACTTGTATTACAATACAATTAAAGCTTGGTTCAGCTACCTAGTCTTTTTAAATATGTTGGGGTAGGCTTTTAGTCTAACCGAATGCAGCTAAATACTAGTATTTATCATTAACTAGTGACCCGCCCCGGCTTCGCACGGGTGCAAAAAAGCACTTTAACTATTAAAAAAAACCGCATCAAAATCCGTTGCGTAGTTTTAAAGATTTAAGCATACAAAGAGACATAGGGACAGAGAAAGCGACTTTGTTTTATACTATGTAGTGATTGACAGCCTGACCTCCACAACCAAATTAGTACCGGGTAATATGATACCTACCCCTTGTATGACTGGTTGTCGGCTATCAAAGATCCAGTCGGGGCTGCGGATTATCGTAAGGCATAACGCGGCCTCGGCACAAGGGCGAAGAAGGAACATGGGTTTGGTTTTTAGTCAGTAGAAGTCTGACACTCCCCGTCGCTCTGCCCAAGAGCGGGGGGGGGGGGTTTATTCGAAAATTTACCACCCACCAAAGGCTATTAAAGATCTATAAATGACAGCCGACACCAACAGCTTAATATGAGTGCTTTCCGAGGCACGGAGGAAGCTGGATACGTAATGGGTGATCATTCATTCACAGACCAACCCAGGACAGCGCGGATTAACCTGAAGATTGATTCGAGCGGCTGTTATTATATAACCGAGCATCTCAAAAATAAACACGTATCAAATATCTCACGTAAATCAGGGAATATTTTTCTCAACCATTATTGATCGTAGGACCAAAATAGATGGCCAATACTGCCGGGCCTGTCTATAAACTTCTATGAGTTCAAAGTGATTTCTTGATGACAATATTTCATTGAAAATTCAAATTCGTCAGCAGGATTAATGAACCTATCGAGGCGAAAGAACTTATTTTTGTGAGTAGATACCTACTTGTGTGAATTTTCTTTATTTCTATTTTACATTAGATTATAATTATAATTATATAATGTCCTGATCTCGTTTTGTATAGTTTATTTAATAAATGTGTGTTATTGTTAATAGTTGCTGATAACCACACCATCGAATTAGGTTTTATTCCTGTTATATTGTAAGTTTTGATATCTGTAAGTCGAATCAATCTATTTACAAAATCAATGTCTGTTGGTCTTTTTGTTCAAGTACATAACCGATTTTGATAGAATTTACATAGGCAAGAAACGCGGGTTTCTGAAAAAAGGCTATTGCAAGTAGTAGGTACATAAATGGACGTTTTGGGAAGTGGTCGTTTTGAACCTAAATGAATAAATCTTTGTCAAATTTAGTTTCTAACTTACTTAAAGTTAGACATATCTCCTTTAAGTCAATATTCAAAAGATATTTGACAACGGTCGTAACATAAATAATAAGAAAAAAGAAGAAATTGAATAGACTTCATAAATATAATTTAACGAGCCTTTTCCGCTTCTGAAGCTTTATAATTAAGTTTAATAAAATCCTTCCTGTAATAACATGAGAAAATCAACCACCGAAATCTACACCATTTGGTTTTCAGTAACATCATTACTTTTGCTTTAGATTTTCGTAGGTTACAAATTAGTCATTGTATTAAATTATCATTTTATTTATTTGAACTCAAACTCAAATATTTTATTTCAATCAAGCCATTACAGGCACTTTTGAATGTCAGAAGGACGGAAGAAGAACGAAACTACGAGTGCAACTGTGCAATACGTCATTCCGAAAGCCACCACGCCGAACCACACGCCACCGAATGCCCGCAACAACGAACACTGCGAGCACGAAAGCACGCAGCGACGCAAACCGCAACAACGAATGCTCGAGACCCCGAAACACGGAACAACGAATGCACGCCGCAACGTGCAACCGCCGCCCCGCGACCCGGAGCCCCGCACACCCGCCGCCACGGCACGCGCCGCCGCGCCCCCGCACCCACAGCAATCGCCGCCGGTAACATCCGGCGCCGCGCAGCCCATAGCAGCAACTCCCGAAACGACGCATTGCACTCCTACGCTACAGTCACAATCACAAGGCATAATAACTTGTGGAAGTACTGTAGTTGCCAGTTCCCTAACGAACTTCATTTACAGTAGGCGAAGGTGTGCTTGTGCGAAAGTACACCCACATTTTGCAAATTAAGTATGAGTAAGAGGGGCGAGTCAGATAAGGCTTCTACTGAGAAATTGTTGATGGGAAAACCGAATAACATTTTGACCGACCTGGAATCGTATCCAAGACCTCAGCAGCCTCGCGTTATTAAAGTTCACAGCCCCTAGTCGTGTATTAAGTTATCAAGCTATCCCTAATATTAATCCGCAATGGTTTCCCGAACAAAACGTGCAGGTTCATTGAAACCAAAGGATCAATAACTAACCTCCAAGTTAGAAATAACATTAAGTTGCTCGCTATTGCGATACTAGCTTACTCGAATAACTGGAGCATTTCCTGATCAATTCATAGTATTAATGTCGCGCGTCGCCCTATATTGTGCTCAGACGTTTATGATTTTATATTTCAACACGGAAATAAGAGGAAGGCTTCGATTTAAAATGAATGGGTGTTATTTGAGTTAAATGTACAGAGAATATTTGCAGATGTTTTATAAATAACTGAATGTACATACTAGCACAATGATTACGTTACTTCTGGAGTTCTATTCTTCCCTGTCAAATGTTTCTACCAGTCACAGACTTTTCTTTATTATCAACTAGCTTTTGTCCGCGGCTTCGCCTGCGTGGATATCGGTTATCTTTACAAATTAGTTATATACTAAAACCTTCCTCGAGAACCACTCTATCCATCGGTGAAAACAGCATGAAAATCGGTGCAGTAGATTTTGAGTTTATCGCGAACAGACAGACAAGCAGACGCGGCGGTGAGCTTTGTTTTATAATATGTAGAGATGCGTTCATTTGTACAACATTTTTTATATAAGAAGAGGTTTTCGCCCTGTTGGGGATAATATCGTATCGTTCTCACATTTATAGGTATGTATATGATCTCGAGAGCCCATTCTTCTCTATAGAGATCTACGCTTTTGAATGTGCAACTACAGTACTTTCACAAGTTTTATATTATACCTTGTCCTGTGACTGTAAAAACAAAGAAAGCGCTTCGCTTTCTTTGTTTTTCTGACATTCAAAAGTGCCTTTATTGGTCTAATTGAAATAAATGGTTTGAGTTTGAAACATATCTTAAGCAAAATACCTATATACTTAAGTGCGTTAAATAGGATTTCTAAGTTGTCACGAAATAATTAAAGTCACTGAAAAACAAGGATTCTAGAAAACTACGCTACGCAGATTTTAGATAAACTTTATATGATTACGACAAGCAACTTAATCCTTTTTATACTTCTGTATTACTTACTCAGCTAAGTAATTAAGCTAGCTTATGCTTTGAGAGAGCAGAGCCTTGCGGTCTTTAACCCAAGAGGCAATTTCCAACTACGGGTAATTTCTCCTTTTAGGGATAAACCTAGGATTGGATTGCGATCGCTCGACTTAATTGATTTATAAGCTGATACGGATCTGTAATGGTAAAGCGTGGTCAGTTGAGGGTTACCTTTTAATAACAGTTTGGATGACATATAATATGATGATTAGCAAATATTTAAAGCTTTACAAGGTTTTTTTGAGAAATCACTGTGAGAGATAGTACAGACAAATACCAGTTAAAGGACCATGGTATTAGAAAGTCTTTTGCCTCTTAAATTGTTTTTGTATGTTTCTTCCTTACGTTAATTATTTAGAAAGTTATACAATTATAGCTTCGAAACATGCAAACAAATATGTTATGGACACTTGAGACCCATAAAATAATTAGTTTGACAACAATTTTATGACTGTTTCAACAGAACCAACAAGTAATTCTGAAATCAATTAAAACCAGATGATCTATTATTATAAAGTCTCCCTATGGGAACATAGTTAATAAAAATAATATCAATTGGAAACAAATATTTGCCTCGAATTTATATCAAGTAGAGAGATACTACTACTCGAATTTATACCAGTCTACATAAACGCATAAAGTCATAATTAAAATCAATAAATCGTCACATTGCTCCACCACTGCGAGTTATCAAACAATTTATCAGGGAATCATCTTACGAGTGAATCACGGCGACTCACTGGCGTCATGTTTCACAATTCACGCTTTTATTCAGGATTGGGACTGTCCAGATTCGTCAGCGCAGCGTTTAAGGAGAATGCGTCACGATTTGTCGATTGATTTGAGAGACAGAAACAGCTTTGTCCTTCGATTACATTGACAAATATAACATAACATAAGTCACGCCTGTAATCCTCGAAGACTTAGGTAGAGATGTACTTAATACTACACCCACATTTTGTCAGTTAAGTTTAAGTATCATGTAAGGGGGCGAGTCTATTGCCACCCCCCGAGCACAGATCCAAACTCCATCGATGCTACCGAGATATTTCTGATAGAACAGTCCTTTACCCGACTTGGGAATGGAATGTCAGGCTCAGAAATCGCACTTGCAGCCACTAGATCAACGAGGCAGTCAAAGTCGAAGTCGGAGTCACTTTTTCAAGAACATAATCAATAACTCAAGACTATAGCTTTGGGCATCATTTCTCTATATTTACACTCACATAAATATTAAGGCAACAATCTCCCTGAAATACAGCGCTAAGATTCTTACAAAACAAAATTAATAATTACCTGTTTGACAAAGGATAATTTGAAGTTTTCCTGAAATAATGGCCCAAACTAAAAAAAAAAATGATTTAGCAATCAAATCGAAAATCCAACCAAGTAAAATCGTTAGTGTACGTCCAAAATATCACACTGAGTAACAGGGTTCCTAAATCTCAATAAAGGCGCCCCTCGGTTCGCTCCCCATGGTTCTAAACCCGATGCTTCCGGTCGCCATTGTTTCTGAACTTAGTCAGTGTCGTTAGTTTGGTTGTAACGTTGTTTAAGAATATTTAGATACTTACTGCGGTAAGAGATATTGAATGATTACTTTAAGTAGTCACTTAGTAAAGATTTGACATACTTTTGTATGACAAAACTGTCAAAACCTTTACTTACTGATGCCATATGTAATCATTAAAGCTCTCTAATGTGGCAGTTAGTCACTATTTTAGTAAGTTTATATTGTTCTTTATGAATATAAGTATTTGATTTGAGCTTAAGACGTAGGATAGTGGGACTATGATACATTTAACAAGCTAAACACGTCAGCCTGTAATCGATGTAAGTATATATGGTCACATTAAAATAGGTGGACAAAATTTCAGAAATCATTCAGACCACCAAAATAAGGACGATGCAATGGTAAAAAAAATAAGAAAATCGCATTTAAGTACCTACTCATAAAGGATGAGTTTGTTCTAGAGTGCCGGCAATTTATTATTTTAAGTCAAAAAAAAGCATTTTATTTAATGTTTTTTTTTTGTTTAGATATGTTTGGTTAGACCTACTGAAAGCTGTGTCCACCTATTTTAATGGGACCTTATATGTGTAAGTGTAGGGCAAATACTAATAAAGTAAGGAGTAAAAATATTCCATGTCGTCTAATAGGGGAGCCGGGAGAATGAAAGAAGAAAACATATGGCGACGACCCCAAGTAGAACAGGGCAAGGGCAGGATAATGAGAGGCGGGTAAAGATTTCTCGTAAATACCTGAACACGGAAAATATGCCAATTACTTTGCTCAAAGCGTGTTGGCTACGATCTATGTTTTCTCACGATGTTTTTCTCCACTTAGGTACTTATGTAGTTATTTAGACATAGGTACATCAATGATGGTGTACGTGGTCGCTCACAATGGGCCTCATCAGAAGGCTTAAGGTCACCCAAAGAGCAATAGAGAGGGCTATGCTCGGAGTATCCTTGCGTGATCGAATCAGAAATGAGGACATCCGCATGAGAACCAAGGTTGAAGACATAGCCCGAAGAATTGCCAAGCTTAAGTGGCAGTGGGCAGGGCACATTGCTCGCAGGACGGATGGCCGATGGGGCCGGAAGGTTCTGGAGTGGCGACCGCGAACCGGAAGACGTTGCGTTGGAAGGCCTCCCACTAGGTGGACCGATGACCTGGTGAAAGTTGCGGGGATCCGCTGGATGCGAGACGCACGGGACCGGTCAATGTGGCGACACTTAGGGGAGGCCTATGTCCAGCAGTGGACGTCTTTCGGCTGAAATGATGACATCAATGATTAAGAAACTTCCCTTATAACATTATGGCATCAAAAAACTCTACTAGTCAGGATAGGAACATTAAAATTAATAATACCATAAATAGTGATGCGGAGGATGAATGTTCAAAGAAACGTTAGATGAAGAATGATAATATGGCTAGAAAGGAGATGACTGCTGAGATGACGAGAAGAGGAGAATTAAACAAGACATGATGACGACGTAAATAGAGATGGCGCAGTACTCTCCTATTTTCCGTTAAGTAACTTGAAATAAATCTGGTTATTTTGATATTATTTCTTGGAACTCTATGTCACAAAAGATAGCCTCGGGATAAATGGACAACAATCCTCGAATTAGCTACGTAAGAAATAAATAGTATTATTGTTATTTACTCGTATTCCGTCGATTACAATAAGACATTTGTTTTAATGACAAATTTACGACATTTGTTTAGGTTAAATAAGAGCAAACGGAATCATAGCAACTTCATTTCATTTAATATTGGAAAATTAGTACCCCTTCGCTCGATAGATGGCGTTGTAGTCGAAATAGAAGTCGATATGGTTACGTTACATGCGTTTAGCTAAGTAGCTTGATGGTTAATTTTTTGGTGTGAGCAGTACATTATGCATTCGCTGTGATTTCGGTACAAGTTTTAATTATACGCGATTTACTACCAGTCCAGTGTTTTGTTTTTACACTACCCGCTCCAAGTCGACCCCCGGGTTCGTTCATGGTCCTTCGAGCAGGAGTGGTCGGGAGTGTTTGTTGGTGGTCTCCGGTGGTGGTAGAGATTACCACCCTTCGCGTCGTTACTGGGCAGTGGATCGCTGTCCAGAGCATCCCCTTCAAGAGGGGTACCAGGTGAGAGGTACCAGGAGCTGGAGGTGGAACCGGTTGGAGCAGCCAGTGGAGCGTGGTGCAGCACTACTGGTGGCTACTATAACCGGAGGAACGGCGCAAGGGAGGAAAAAGACGGCAGATCGTGGGCAAGCAGAGGGCGCCACTGGTGTGGTGCATTACGTCAAGACGCATTTTGCGCGTCACGAGGTGTCAGTGTGTCAGTGAGTGAATTGTGGAAAATCGTGAGTACAATTTTCAATCTTATTGTCAGGAAGAATTTAATTTGAAGAAGTTAAATTAGAACTTTATTAACACTAATAAAATAACTTAGCCATTCTTGAGTGATTTGAACTTGCAAAATTTTAAAGAAAAAGTGGTTGAGACGTGGAATCTATGCCCGATTTCATATAAAATTAAAACGGAAAAAGACTTGTAAAATTTAAAATGTTTTGGGACATGTGATAAAGTGAATGGTACAAAGGCAAGAAGATTGTTGTTAGTGGACATTAAGTTAAATAAGTACTTTTATATTCTTCCACTCTTAATTATTGTTTTGTGTGTGTTGTATTCTAATTGTGGAGTACTTGATATTTTACTTGTGTTTTATTTGTTTTGTGCATTTTTGTGTTTACGATAAAAATGGAGGCATTAAATAATATCCAAGAAGATGTAATGGCCAATATGACCAAGGCTATGGCTAATTTTAAGAAATGCCCTAAAGATCGTCGTACTTTGTCATATTTTGAAACACGTTTAGAAAGTTTGGAACAACAGTGGCAGTTGTTTAGTAAGACGCACATTAAAATAATTAGTGAAATAAAAAGGGCAGAGCTACATAGTTCCACCTATCATAAGAATTGTCTTTATGATGAAGTGGAGGAATTATATACACAATTCAAAAGTGACATAAAAGAACTACTAGGGAAATGTAATGCTAATGACCAATCAGGTGAACCAATCAGTAATTCGGGGCCTGGTAACAGTAAGGAATTTGTAAATTTTAGACTGCCAGAGGTAAAAATACCTGTTTTCTCTGGAAAATATATCGAATGGAAAACATTCAGAGATTTATTTGTAGGACTAATCCATAATAATAGTAGATTAGATGAGGCCCAAAAACTGTATTACCTAAAAGGGTACTTAACGGGAGATGCGGAATTGTTATTGAGAAATGTCGACGTGACATCAGAAAATTACAAGGCCAGTTGGAATAAATTGGAGTCGATGTATAATAATAAAAGATTTCTTGCAAACGGAATTTTAAAACGTTTCTTAAATCAAAAGAGTACAACTAACGAGTCCGCGACAGACATAAAAAGACTCATTAGTACAACTTCCGACTGTTTAGACTCAATAAAAAATTTAGGAGTAGATGTGGCATCATGGGACATCCTAGTTATACATATTGTCAGTGCTAAATTGGATAAAGAAACTAGGAGGGCTTGGGAATTGATGACAGCATCGGAACAAACGGATGACCTATCTACTTTTGATCAATTTAGGGAGTTTTTAGTGAGTCGATATCGAGGTTTAGAAAGCCTAGAAACTAAAACAGACTCTAGGATCCCAAAGGGTACTCAGGCATTTCATGTAGTTGAAAATAAAAAGGTATCCTGCGCATATTGTTCAGCGGATCATAAAATTAGTTCATGTCCTAAGTTTAGCAAGGAAAACAATGATGCCCGCCGTAAGTTTGCCCAAGAGAAAGGGTTATGTTTTGTTTGTTTATATAGTAACCACTCTGCAAAAAATTGTAGAAACACTCTTAGATGCCAGGTGTGTAAACGCCGCCACCATTCATTGTTACACCCGCAGGGTGTTGTAGGGTCTGATATTGGTGAAGGTAGTAGTGCTGCTCGCGCGGAAACCTCATCAGCAGAAAATGAGAGGATAAAGGCCGCTAATCAAGCGGAGGATAAACCACTAGTTTCATGTCTTGCGACAGGACACAGTAAGAAAACTGTATTATTAGCTACAGCTTTAGTAAAGGCTGAGTCGAAGAATGGAACTTATCGGGTGGTTAGGGCTTTACTGGACCAGGGATCTCAGGGTTCATTTATTACAGAATCCATGGTTCAGTACTTAAGTTTAAATAAAATACCGTCCAAAAATACGGTGTTAGGTGTGGGTGGAAATAAAGATACAACTTCGAAATCCGTAGTGGTTATCAAACTTCGCTCGAGAGTTAACCCTTCTTTTCACATAAAAGTCAATGCTCACGTTCTGAAGTCGGTTACAGCTCTTCTCCCATCTTCAAAGGTATGTCGAGTAGAATGGGTAGACTTGAGCGATAATGATTTGGCTGATCCAGAATATTTCAGGCCTAATAAAATTGATATGTTATTGGGTGCTGATATATACAGCCAAGTCATTCAGAACGGAGTTAAGAAGAATATTAGCGGTACTCTCTTAGCGCAAGAAACCACTTTAGGGTGGATATTATCGGGTGCATTTGAAGTTGACAATAGGACATATACTCACCCACAAATTACCGTGATGCATGCTAGCGTCCATGATGACGAATTGTTAAGAAAATTCTGGGAGTTAGAGGAACCATCTGGAACAAAAAGGATGCTAACGGAGGAGGAAACAAAATGTGAAAGTTTATTTACAACTTCCACTACAAGAAATAAAGATGGCAGGTACATCGTAAGATTACCGCTACGCGAACCAAACCTGGTTGGCAGGTGCAGTGAATCCAAAGTGATTGCTGAAAAAAGGTTAAATGGGTTAGAAACAAGGTTAGGTAAGAACATTAAATTAAAAGCAGACTACGCGAATGTCATTCAAGAATATTTAAGGCTTAACCACATGGTAGAAGTAACAGAGCAAGAAAAATATAATAAAAAGGCTGTTTACTTACCTCATCACGCAGTAATACGTGAGGATAAAGACACCACCAAGGTGCGTGTCGTGTTTGATGCTTCCTGTAAAGGCACTAATGGCAGGTCACTAAATGATGATCTAATGGTAGGTCCGTCATTGCAAGACGAGCTCCGTCATACCGTGATGCGCTGGAGAGCACATCGGATCTGTATCGTGGCTGATATCGTCAAAATGTATCGGCAAGTTTTAGTGGATAGGCGAGATACTCCATATCAACGGATACTTTGGAGGGATACTCCTGAAGGGAAAATACTCGAGTATGAATTGATAACTGTTACCTTCGGTACTGCTTCGGCTCCATACTTGGCCGTACGGGCGCTACAACAGTTAGCTTATGATGAGTGCGGAGATAATTCAGACATAGCAAAAATAATTTTAAATGATTTTTACATGGACGATTTGATGTCAGGGGCTGAAAATATAGAAGATGGGTTTAAAACTTACATGGAATTATCTCAAGTGCTAGCTAAAGGAGGGTTTCAATTGCAAAAATGGAAAAGCAATTGTAAAGAATTATTGACAAAAATTAGATGTGGAAACGATGAAGAATTAAGAATAAAAACAGATGATGTTACAAAAATATTAGGACTTACCTGGGACTCTCGCGATGATTGTTTTCAGTACTCTCTGGAACTCACGCCAATGACTGGACCTGTAACAAAAAGAAAAATTATCTCGGACATTTCACGATTATTTGATCCGTTAGGTTGGTTAGCACCAAGTATAATTCTAGCTAAAATGTTTATTCAAAGGTTATGGTTAGCAGGATTGGAATGGGATCAAGAAATTCCGAATAATTTAGTACAAGAATGGGATACTTACCGCAATAGTTTAGCTTCTCTTGTTAGCATTAAATTCCCACGATGGTTACATACAGGTTCCAATGTTGTGAAGTCGGAGTTGCACGGATTTTCCGATGCATCAAAAAACGCCTATGCAGGCGTGGTTTATCTTAGAGTAATTGATGACATGGGTAATGTTCATATCTCCTTAATCACATCTAAGACAAAGGTGGCACCCGTTAAACAGGTGTCCATCCCGAGGCTAGAACTGTGTGGGGCGGTTCTCACAGCAAAGTTGATTGCAGAAGTAGGCGAGGTCATGACCATTCAAAGGAGTGACTGGCACGCATGGACAGACAGTGAAGTCGTGTTAGCTTGGTTGAATTGTCATCCAAGTCGGTGGAAAACCTTTGTCGCTAACAGAGTTTCCGAAATTTTGACCACCTTGGATACACATCACTGGGCGCACGTAGCATCCAAGCAAAATCCAGCAGATTGTGCTTCACGCGGGGTTTCTCCATCTGAACTTGAAGAGGTTTCGCTTTGGTGGGAAGGGCCGAATTTCCTAAGGGAACCCGTAATAGAATACAAAAGACCAAAACATCTGGTTACACGTCTGGAAGAAACTAAGGTGCATACAAGCATTTTAGAAATTTCATTTTGGAACAGATTTTCATCGTTGTCAAGGTTGATTCGAGTTATGGCTTATTGCCGTAGGTTTCTTAACTTGAGAAAAAATAAAGCGATAAGTGTTGGTACTAGGTCACGACAGTTATCTAAACAGGAACTCGAAGATGCAACAGAAATATGTGTAAAACGATGTCAAGAAGAAGGATTTACCAATGAATTGGAGGAATTAAAAAATCATAAGTTAAGAAAAAAAAATACAAAATTAGATTCGTTAAACATGTTTCTAGATTCCAAGGGGATAATTCGAGTTGGTGGGCGGCTTGAAATGTCACAATTAACTTATGAGAGAGTGCATCCTATACTAATACCAAAAGAATCATTTTTAACCAATCTTCTGATGGCGGATGCACATGAGAAAACTATGCACGGTGGTCCGCAATTAATGATTACCTACTTACGCTCCAAGTATTGGATCATGGGTGTAAAGGCTTTGGCAAAAAAGTATGTAAGAAGCTGTGTGCGGTGCATCCGATACACAGCTAAAGTAAGGACTCAACTGATGGGGCAGCTACCTTCCTCTCGTGTAACCCCGAACAAACCATTTTTGTGTAGCGGTGTAGATTACGCGGGCCCGATAAATATTCGAGTGTCTAAAGGTCGTGGTAATAAGTCGTACAAGGGCTATATTGCTTTATTTATATGTATGGCCACTAGGGCTGTGCATTTAGAAGCAGTTAGTGAGCTAAGCACCAGAGGATTTCTGGCTGCTTTCAAGCGGTTTGTGTCAAGGCGTGGTCGATGCGCGGAACTATACAGCGACAATGGGACTAATTTCGTGGGGGCAGCGCGCGAATTACTTCATTTATTTAACGAAGAAAGGTCAGCCTGTAACCCTGAATTAGCAGAAGAACTTGCAAATAATGGTACAGAGTGGCACTTCATCCCGCCTCATTCGCCAAACTTCGGAGGTCTGTGGGAGGCAGGGATTAAGTCCACTAAGCATCACCTAAAGAGGGTGATAGGGAATTCGACTCTTACCTTTGAGGAGATGATCACAGTATTGGCTCAAATCGAGGCATGCCTTAATTCGAGACCTTTATCGTATGTGGAAGATCAACATAAATTTACTATCCTAACTCCTGGGCATTTCCTGGTAGGAGAACCACTCGTTTTACCTCCCGATTCAAATTATGAAAGGGCAAGTGTTAGTAACTTAAAGCGATGGCAACTTCATCAGAGAATGATGCAAGATTTCTGGAGACGTTGGTCGCACGACTACCTTCACCAATTTTTGCAACGAAATAAGTGGCATTATAAAATTCCGGAACCATCTGTTGGGGAAATAGTTTTAGTTAAAGAGGACGACATGCCTCCCGGCAAGTGGTTACTAGGTAGAATTGAACAAAAGCATCCTGGTTCTGACGGTCTTACTCGTGTCGTGACTCTACGCACAAAATTGTCTACTGTAAAAAGACCTACGTCAAAATTATGTGTTTTACCTGTATCCAATTAAAGTGTTTTGTTTTTATTATAGTTATAAGCAAAATGTCGAAGTTATTGTGTTAACTATTTGTCAAGTAGATTGTATTTTTATAGTTTAAGGGATCTAAACTTGTAACATGTCAAGGGTATTTTAATATTGGTAATTACTTCTCACCAAGGATTAAGGTTTAAATTTTAGGCGTTCGAGATTACATTCATTTACATTTTTTTATTGAGAACGGTAGCCGGTATGGAAGGACAGTCGGTCATAATGTCCTTGGTGGGCGGTATGTTTAGGTTAAATAAGAGCAAACGGAATCATAGCAACTTCATTTCATTTAATATTGGAAAATTAGTACCCCTTCGCTCGATAGATGGCGTTGTAGTCGAAATAGAAGTCGATATGGTTACGTTACATGCGTTTAGCTAAGTAGCTTGATGGTTAATTTTTTGGTGTGAGCAGTACATTATGCATTCGCTGTGATTTCGGTACAAGTTTTAATTATACGCGATTTACTACCAGTCCAGTGTTTTGTTTTTACACTACCCGCTCCAAGTCGACCCCCGGGTTCGTTCAACATTATTGTCTATATAGGAGTTGCTACAGTGAGAACCTTTATGTGACGATGCTTAATTAGAGACCTACGTTTTGTAATACTTACTAAAATTGATTGTTTTTTACCCAAATTCTTGAGTTATTCTCTTATGACTAGTGTAAAGAAGTATGTAGTTTAATCCAAGGGACAATAGCGACAATCTGTCGCTTAGTCTTAGTTTTTTAGTAATACGCACGCTGAAAATAAAAATGTAAGTAAATGTAACAAACTTACTCTTACTCAATCTGAAACTGCTTTTTATATTTACCTGAAAAACGAAAACAATTGTTAATATCTTGGTAAGCAAATACAACACATATTTAAGTTAGGTACTCATTAGTTACAAATCGAAACGGTCACGATCAAAACAGTGAAGGAAAACATCGTGAGGAAATGTCTTAGAAGTTAGAACCAAAAAATTCGAAGACATGTGACATCTACCAATCCGCACTGGGCCTGCGTGGTAGATTATAGCCCATTCCCTCTCAAAAGAGAGGAGGCCTGTGTCCCAGCAGTGGGAAAATTAATAGGCTGTTGATGATTATGATGATTAGTTACAAATCATGTTCGAGCAAATACTTGCCAGTGTGGCCAGAAATTGCAAAAACAGAGAGTTTTGTAAGGAGAAAAGGCCTCCTCGGCCTTTGCCCAGCAGTGAGAGATATAAGTAATATTGGCTAAACAAATAAATAATAGGTAGATAATATTTATGAGGAAGACGGATTATTTGAAGAAAACTGTATCCGTGAAATCATACTTGGTTTACCAAACAGGCAAATCTTAATGGCATTTAATAGAGCATTAAAATTGTTCGTACATGGGACTTTAGCATTCAAATGTGGGTATACTATCACGCAAACCTCTGCCCAACCCTTCGACAATTACAGGCGTGATGCTATGTCGAGAAAAGCTTAAAACACAAGTTTCATGTAACGTACTCGCAGCGTTGGTTCTAAGCTGTCGCTGCCGCCGCCTCCAACGGTACCACGCCGTGTTCATTCACCCCGCAACGGGAAACAGCGTGACAATACCCACGTGCATACCAATCTAACTTACTTTAATTATAATTAATTACTTTATTTTAAACTTTATAAGCTAAGAAGAGAAGTGATTCTAGGGTTTGGGATTTAGGACAATAGCTTCGTCTCTTATTATGCGGGACTTAAACATATCTGGCGAAATTTTGGTTTGGAGCTATTTAAATGTTGGTCAAGACCTCTCTCCAGGTCATGGTTTCTTTAAGGTCCCGAATATGGACCATAAAAGAAACTATGACCTATGAGTTTGTTTCGGCTGTTTCTTCTCAGAGTAGACAGGTACGACAACAACGGCCCATCAAGTTTTAAAGAAATGACACGAAATGTGTTTGTTAAAGCCTTTTAAAGCAAATTATAGCTCCACCTCTAGTAAACCCTTTGGTTTTTACAGGCGTGATGTTTTGTTTGGATTTGGAACACCTTAAAACTGACGGGTTTGAAGATAGTTTGGGAGATAAAATTCAATGGACACCTACATAGTTTATTTTGTTTTAATGGTTGAAAGTTTATTAGAATTTCATCTTAGTAAATCAAGTTTAGTAATAGTTTCATTCCTTAATATTAAAATATTATCAAGTATAACACTGTATTATACATAGTTTCTATCAACAAAACACTTTAAAACAGTCTGAAAAACATCAAAATTTCAACAGACCCTCTTTATATCAAAGTTGTCTAAAAATTTTCATGTCTCGTTGCCCCACCCTGAGGCTGACGTGTCCAATGATAAATGATCGCGATCAATGCTCGAACGAGCTGCGTGCTGCCATCTGTCGCCTGAACTCTGCGTGTGCGCCGGTTTGAGGACCGTTTATGTAATTATGTTTGTACATAGCTCTGCTTTTAGGATATCTGATAGCAAGGTTATTTTTAGATTCGTTTGCTGCTGTGTTCGTTTTTGTCGAGTCTGGAAATACTGTTGAAATAAAGAGGTTTCTATGTTTTGTATTTTTATTTAAATATATATAAATAGGTACTTACCTAAGTATAACTGAAAACAAAACGTATCTACGAAAACGTAGGTATATTATATTAAATTGATAAGATTAAATGACTCTGCGAAAGTAACATTTTCAACTACAGCAAGATAATTTAATAAAACATTTCAGATAGTATAGTAGCTTTATACAGCTACCTATTATTTACAGTTGGTTTCATCATTTAATAACACGAGTTTCACGGACGTACAATTCAGGATACGTATAATTTATATAACATTGACGAAACGTGAAGCCAACTTTCATTATGAAGCCAGCGATAACAAGGATACAAGCTAAAATAACATAATTATCAAGCAACAACATCAAAATGCATTCGGGAAACTAAACTCTATAATTCACAAGGTAAAAGTTACAACAAAATGCCGTTTTCCTTCTAAACATCACAGATTTTCCCCTAAATTGTGTATAAAATTGCAACATTCAAAGCTGCGTTTAGAAGAATTTGCACGCGCCGATGCAAATCGTGAATCATTCTACCAAACGGTTCATGCTACCTTAATATCATCTATAAATAGAACTACAGCGTCTATGCAATGCACAAACCGTAAAAAACTAAATCCGTCAACCAAAGAGGTTTGTTCCTATCAAAAAAAACGTTAACATCCCAAGCGTTCGAGAGCATTCAAATTTTCGAAAAGAGAATTCTATGTAAGCGTTGTACATAAAACAAAATGGTGGTTCGGTTGTCCGCGCCGCCCAATGCACTCGCGTTTATCGCCCGACATATCGAGTGGCCACTTGGCAACGCTGCGGCCGCATTCCTGCAATATACGGCAACGTCGCAATCGCTGCCGCGATCACTACCCGTGCCTTTGTTGATGGCTGTGACGTCGCGAAATGATAAAACGTTAAATGTTCGCAATGTGAAAACTGATCAAAATCCTTGAGAAAATCGATTTTGTTGATTATTTGTTGGTTAGGTGCGCGTGAGCATGTTTATTTCGAGTCGGGGGTGGAAAGTACGCTTTCTCTCGCAGCTCGCTTAGAAATCGATGTGCATTGTTGCTTCTAGACACGTCTCGCCCATGTTAGTTACTGTTCTACATATGCGGATTCTTCGCTCTTTCCGATCTCATTTGGATCCTTGGCAACAGTTTGAGTTATAGGCACATGTAGGACTGTGTTTGCGATGATAAATACGTTCCGGGCGTGGTCGTTACTCTAAATACTTCCTAATTGTACTGATAACTTCGTTCGAGAGGCCAGTATTTGGTTGTCAATAAGACAAAGACGTATTTTCTGATGTTGGTAGCTTTGTTTCTTGACGTGATCATTGATTTAAGACAGGTAACATAAGCGATGAGGTCATTACTGAAGTATTTTAAACAAAAGGTTTCATCTTCGATTATTTTTATAATGTTGGCCAACTTACCAACCTGGTCTATAAATAGTAGTAACGTCAAACCCTTTAAATGCTTACTTGTATTTTACGAGCGATATTAAATGTATGAATTTATAACGTTAAGAGTTGTTTATGATAAAATATATTCATAATCGAAATTATTATGTTACATTATGTATGGCTTTACGGGTACCAAATAGTAGGTGAAGATAAAAATATGAATAGCAGTAATAGTAAACATTTAATAATTTTAGTGTCAAAGCTATTCGAATGCATTTAGAATATTTGCGATATTTATTTTATTTATATTTATTGAGTAACCAACAAATCCTCCGACCCCGAATAGAATAGGACAAGGGCAGAAAGATGATAAGTACTACTACGCTCTTGGATTGTGTAAGGAAGGATATGAAAGAGAAAAGATTAAATGATGCCGGGACGTCTGACAGGGAAGAATGGAACAAGACAAGAAAACGTGTTACGCTGACCCTAAGTAGAATGCGATAAGGGCAGGAAGATGGTGATGGCCAACCAACAATTGATTACACTGAATGTAGGGTCGAAGGGGCTCCGAAGAACAAACACGTCGTATTAAGTACCTAATTCTCCCCATAAATATTTATCACTAGCTTTTGCCAGCGGCTTCGCCCGCGTGAAAATGACGATTTTCCATACAAAACTTTCATCCCCTATTTAACTCCCTTAGGGGTTGAATTTCGAAAAATCCTTCCTTAGGTATTCCTTGTCTTCATTATAAAGGGAACCTCTGTGCAAAATTTCAGCTTTCTAGGTCCAAGGGTTTGGGCTGGGCGTTGATGAGTCAGTCAGTCAGTCAGGACTTCTCTTTTTATTATTTACTAGCTTTTGCCAGCGGCTTCGCCCGCGTGAAAATGACGATTTTCCATACAAATTTTCATCCCCTATTTAACTCCCTTAGGGGTTGAATTTCGAAAAATCCTTCCTTATTCCTTGTCTACATCATAAAGGGAACCTCTGTGCAAAATTTCAGCTTTCTAGGTCCAAGGGTTTGGGCTGGGCGTTGATGAGTCAGTCAGTCAGTCAGTCAGTCAGGACTTCTATCTTTATTTATTAGAAGATAGAAGAAGAAGATATGTAGATAAAAGGTCATAAAAGAAATAGCTGTCTCCTACAACTCTCCGCTCTTGCAAGTCTGCCAGAAGAAATTTCTTATTCAATATGCAGTATTTTTGTGCTCTTCTATCTTAATGTAATGTCTTGTCAAGTAGTTTGCTGGGGATTGAGTTAAGAGGGTGTAAAGGAGCACGAGGGAGTCTAGTAGGACTCCTACTAGACTCTGTACTGAAACTTGGATAGTTATAGAGAACAATAAATTTTGCACCAGAGTTGCTTATTACGAAGATCGAACCACTGATTCTTTTACGATTCTCTAATGTGCTCATCTTAAAATAACATAGTCCGGAATTGGGATACGATTGTTCGTCAAATGTGTCCAATTTTACCCTTGACACCCTTTAGAACAAAACTTTTGTAAGGAATATAGAAATATTTCATGAATATGCATGCATTTTAAATAAACACGCATCTGAATAAAATCTATAAATATTTATTAGTTATCAGCCATAATACTGGGCGAAATAATCCACAACGAAAGGACTGATCGCCCGTCTGATGTCTGCCGGCGTCCCCGAAGATAAAATAATAATAACAGCCATAATGTTATAAAAATTACCCTCTAACTTGGTAGCGGATCAACTTAGATTACAAAAATGACCACATTTTCGCGTCAGCTAAACAATGAGGAAGCTGGTAGCTGGTTCAGTGCATACCTACTCTTTAAAGCAACCCTCAATCATGACAATCCTGAGTGAGGTTTACTCACAACCAGGGAATGAAAATACGAAGATGTTGATCAGCTCTTCTGTACTCGCAGTGATTGGCACTATAAGATTACAGAGGAAAGAAAAGTAGTCCAGGTTGCTGTCACCAGATAGTTAAGTCAACAGAAGGATCCGTAGAACGCATCTAATCCCCGAAGGGTTAGGCAGAGGTGTTAGTAGTAGTACACCCACATTTCGCCAGTTATTTTCAAGCCCCATGTGGATAGAGGAAGCGAGCCTTTTGCCATAAAACGGGCACAAATTCAGACTCCATGGATGCTACTGATAAAAACGGAGTATTCCACATTGGGCACCCGCTTTAACGGCACCTGAGGTAATGGCACCTGAGGTATTCCACATACCCCCACCGGAGTGTTCCCACGTTGCCGTCGTGGTGGGGCTTGCGTGTCTCAATGACCCTTGGGGCTCTGCCGGTAGATATACTCATGCCGGAAAGGTCCAAGGCGAGAGACCAGACAAAGAGGGACACGCGGGGGGCGCACCGCCCGGGGCCGTGAACAGTGTTCGGGTTCGCGGGCGGTGTGCCTGTCGCAGGAGGAAACCCTACTCGCTGCTCTCTGGTTCGCGTCTGCTCATCAGACGTGACTGTGAGGGCAGCGAGTAGGCGGAGGGAGAGACGTAGTAGGTGGAGACAGGGACCGCACCCTCTAAAAGGGAAAAATAAACAAAATGGGAAAACAGACAGTCGAAAAAGTATTACCCCAGGGAGGTACCAGCTGCTCCGCAGTTGGAGAATCCTCCACGTCTCCTTTGGAGGCGTCAAGCCCCTCGTATTCTGGGGGGGGCAACGAATGTCTTGTACTCTGTACAGAACCGTTTGCCAGTGGCAACAAGAGCCGAGGAGGCTCCCGGTCTGGAAGTCCTGAGACCGGTAGTGACGTTTTCGAGGATGTGCCTGACAAGGTGTCGGGCGAGTGCCGGGAGAAGTCTTCCGGCAAACTCTGGCGGGGGAGCTCGCTTGAGCGGCGACGAGACTCGGGGTCGGATTCTGACTCCGGGTCGGGCGCTAGCTTGGCGGGCTCCGGACGGGAGGTATCGGGGGCTGCTAAGGAATACGCAGAGCGTTTCCTTAAGCGGCCCAGAGCCGGAGCCGGAGCCGAGGAGTCGTCGTCCGGCGGATCGGACCGACTGACCTCGGCCCGAAAAATCCCTCGGGGAAGGCGTGCCGCTTCCCTGGAGGCTGCCCGGCGAGCCAAGGGGGACGCCGGAGAAGGGCTCCATCTCGGCCGAAAGGTCACCTCGTCGTCGTCTTCTGGCGGCGAGACGGAGACCGGTGGAGAGCGCGGTGAGCCTGGTGAGCCAGAGACCGGTGTTGAGGCCAACACTGGTGGAGACCAGGTCACCGGCGGCGGCTCCGTTGGTGAGCGCCTGGCCGGGTTTGCGGAGTTCGTGGGGGCCGCAATACATGGCGTCTCTCTTAAGAGGACCCAGGAATCAAAGAAGGCCGCGATCGCCGCGGCCTCGGCCTCCATTGTGGCGGCAGCGGAGGCGCTGGGTGGTGGACCTCCGTCGGACGAGGTGTCCGTTCTGCGGGCGGAGGTCACCCGCCAGGCGGTCGCCATAAAGCGTCTCCAGAAGGAGAACGCGAGGCTCCAGGCGAACCTGGCCAAGCTCCGAGGAGCCTGCCCTGAGGAGGTGCGTCAAGACGGGCGCGGGCAAAGCCAGCCCCTGGCTGCCGGGGACCGGGACCTGAACCTGGTTCTGCAGAGGCTGGCTGACCTGGAGAGGGGGCACTCCCTCTTGGAGGGCATTGTTCTTCGGCCCTCCCTGGGGGCGAAGTCCTATGCGGACGCGGCGGCCGGTGACCCTGGGGCGGGGCCGTCCAGCCAGCCTGAAGGCGGGGCCCAGCCAGGTGGGAAGCCGGCCCCAGCGCCACCGCGTAAAACAGCTGCTCCTCAGAAGGGCAAGGCGGGACCTCCCCCTCCGAAGGGCAAGGCCCAGGCGAAGGGTAAGGCGCCCGAACCGGAGAAGGGCAAGGCGCCTGCCCCTCCGAAGGACAAGGAGCCTACCCCTCCAAAGAGCAGGGCGCCTTCCCAGAAGGGGGGTAAGGCGCCTGCCCAGAAGAAGAAGGGCAAGGCACCCCCTCCACCCCCTGAGCCTTCCGAGGGCGAGTCAGGTTGGGAGGTGGCCGGGGAAAAGCGGCGGGAGCAAAAGGCGGCCCAAAAAGCCAGGCGGAGAGAACGCAAGCGCCGGCAGAAAAAGCGGAGCGCTGCGGCGAGGCTCCGTGCCCCGAAAAACGTGGCTGTAGTGGTAACGCTGCAGCCAAACGCGGTCAGTAAGGGCATGGAGTACGGAAGCGTTCTCGATGGGCTGAAGGCGAGGGTGAACCTCGAAGAGCTCGGGATCATCGGGGGCCTCCGAGTTCGACCCACCGCTACAGGGGCTCGATTGTTGGAGCTCCCCGATGGATCAAGCGCCTCGTCGGCGGACGCTCTGGCTGAAAAGTTCAGGGCGTTCCTAAATGCGGACGAGGTCCGGGTGTCCAGGCCCATCAAGTGCGCAAGCCTGCGCATCGTGGGGCTGGACGACTCGGTCTCCGAGGAGGAGGTGTTGGCCGCCGTCACCGCGGCTGGGGGGTGCTCTGCCGAGCAGATCAAGGCGGGCACCCTGCGCCCGGACCGCGAAGGCATGCTGACTATAACGGTCAGCTGCCCTGTGACGGTGGCGAAGAAGATTGCGGAGGGTCGCACCCTCAAGGTGGGCTGGTCGAGGGCGCAGGTCAAGCTCCTGGAGCCCAGACCTCTGAGGTGCTTTCGCTGCCACGTGGGGCAGCACGTAGGGTGCCGATGCACCTCGGAGGTGGACCGCAGCGAACTATGCTTCCGCTGCGGTCAGCCCGGTCACTGGGCTGCGGCTTGCCTGGCCACGCCGCACTGCGACGCATTTTTTTTTTTTTTTTTTTTTTTTCCTTATCATAGTGTACATCAAAATGATGGACCCTAATCTTATTACAATCTAGCCTTGTATATAGACTAATAAGTAATTTAATTCTAACTTAAACTGTTAAAAATATTGTCTTTACGTACTAAGAATGTGTCCATTGGCACTTTTCTTATTGTCTCTATTAAGGCGAATACACTTTTTCTTGTGTTTTTTTTGGTAACACTTGTGCTACATTACACTATTCACTTACACTAGCACTAAACACTAACTCGAACGGTTTCGTTCTTTTTAGTCTTCTCACTATGTTTGTGTGATCGAGAAGCTGGATCGCCTCAACGTTCACATGCTTATGAAGTCTCTTGTCGTGAGCTTCTGCA
Source organism: Diarsia mendica (assembly GCA_949316265.1). NCBI lineage: Eukaryota > Metazoa > Arthropoda > Insecta > Lepidoptera > Noctuidae > Diarsia > Diarsia mendica. The sequence continues at coordinate 3,239,833 of OX438901.1, read as the reverse complement.
GATTTTTGAATCACTTTATCGATGAACTCAATGTTTAGGTCCCGATGGAGGTCATCATTTCGTACGTACCAGGGTGCATTTACAATTTCCCGTAGTACTTTGTTCTGGAATCGTTGAATGATTAATGCATTTGTCTGTTTGGTGCAGCCCCACAGCTGAATACCATAAGTCCAAACTGGCATCAGGACTTGTCTGTATAGTAACAGTTTGTTCTGTACGGACAACACGGAGTTTCTTCCAAGCAGCCAATACATTTTTTTGAACCGTAGCTCGAGTTCATCTTTTTTCTTCTTCACGTGAGTTTTCCAGCGTAGCTTTGCATCAAGGGTCATACCGAGATACTTGGCTGTATTCTCATAAGGTATTTGGTTGTTATTAATATAAACTGGAAAATACTGTGGTTTTTTGTTGGTAAAGTCTATATGTACAGATTTGGATTCATTTAATTTAATCCTCCATTTTTTGGTCCAGTCATAAACTTGATTAACAGCCATTTGAACCTTTTCTACTGCTTCTTCGTGGCTGTTTCCAACGGCCATTATGGCTGTATCATCAGCAAAGGTCCCAATGGTATTGTTTTCGGATTCAGGTATATCACAAGTGTATAGCAGGTACAGGACCGGACCTAATACACTTCCTTGCGGTACGCCAGCTTTTATTGGTTTAAGTTCAGAATAATAATCTTCTTGCCTTATTCTAAAGACTCTGTTTAAAATGTAATTTTCCAATATATCTGCAAACGGTTTCGGAAGCAGGCTCTTCAGTTTATGAATAAGGCCTTCATGCCAAACTTTGTCAAATGCTTGGGCTACGTCTAGAAAAACAGTAGAACAAACTTTCTTGTTTTCCAACGCGTTTTCTATTACGTTTGTGATTCTGTGCACTTGATCGATCGTCGAGTGTTTTTCTCGAAAACCAAACTGGTGCTCAGGTATAATGTTCCTGTTATCAATTATTGGTTTAAGGCGTTTGAGTAGTAGCTTTTCAAACAGCTTTGACATTATTGGTAGCAGGGAAATCGGCCTGTATGATGTTGTTTCGTGAGCCGGTTTCCCAGGCTTTGCTATCATTATTACTTCAGCAACTTTCCATAAGTCTGGTACATATTTAAGCCTCAATGCGGCATTAATAAGGGTTGTTAACTTAACCAGACCCTTTCTTGGTAAGTTATGAAGAATTTCCCCTGTTATTAAATCGTAACCCGGTGCTTTTCTTGGGCTTATTTTTTGCTTTATTTCTCGAGCAACTTCTCTCGGTGTTACTAGTTTTATGGAATCTGTAATATAATCTGGCATCACTATATTATTAACCATAGTGTGGTCTTCAATGGTTTCCCCCTCGTTTGGTTGAAAGATGTTTTCTAGGTGCTCTGCAAACCTCACAGCTTTTTGCTCATTAGTACGTGCCCATTGCCCGTTTTCACACTTGATGGGAGGGATTTGGGCTATCGGCCTCTTTAGATGCTTGGTAGCCTTCCAAAGGGAGTAATTTGTCCTTTGGTCGTTACTAAGTTTCTGAAGGTAGGTTTTGGTTGAGTTGTCTTTGTAGTCCTGGATTAACCTTCTTACTTTTTTTGTAAGTTGGTTTAGTTTTCTTTTGTCATCAGGACACCTAGTTTGATGCCACATTTTTCTCTGCTTTCTTTTTTCCATAATGAGCTGCTTGATTCTGAAGGGGAACATGTTCCCCTTCGTTTTTTTGCTGAAGTCCGGTGTATTTTCCCAAGCTACTTGTTGAATGTGATTAATAAACTTCTCAACTTCGATGTTTAGATGTTCTGGAGTTTTTAATGGAACTATAAGGTCTATTTGGTCATTCAATCTGGCCTTAAAGCTCTCCCAGTCCGTAAACTTATTAACAAGAGTGAGCCTGTTTTCTTTATATAAACAACTCTCACTAATTTCTAGATAGATTGCAGAGTGATCTGAGTTCAAATCATAGCTTTGCTCCGTTTTTATATAACTATTTGATAGGTCTTTGGTTACGAAAAAATCTATTAAGTCTGGGATCTTATTCGGATCTGTTGGCCAGTAAGTGGGCTTTCCAGTAGATATAACGTCACATTTTAGCTCTTTTATGGCACTCAGTAGTTCTTTGCCTTTAGTAGTTGTTAGTCTGGAACCCCAATACGTATTTTTGGCATTGAAGTCACCTCCTAAGATAAATCTATTACCAAGGCGGGCTAGAAAAGACATATAGTGATCTTTTTTTATCGTGTACCGTGGTGGACAGTAGATGGCACACACGGTTAAGGGGTATTTTTTGGTTTGTAGACAAATTGCCACAGCTTGGATGTCTTTCTCTTCGTATTTAAATATTTCATAGTGTTGCAAATTATCTTTAACAATAACGGCACTTCCGCCTCTTGCAGTATTGTCTGGGTGTAGCGCATGGAATACTTGGTATCCTTTGAATTTAATATGACATTGCCTTGTGAAGTGAGTTTCTGATACAAGGCAAACATCAATTTTTTCAATTTCTAATACGACTTGCAACTCATTCTGATGTTTTTGTAACCCATTTGAGTTCCACGCCATACATTTAAGTACAGTATTCATTTTTTGGCTCTAAAGGTAGCATTTATGTTGCTATTTTCAATTATTTTTAATCTCTCGTCGAATGATGACATTAACTTTAAGATTTCATCCAATTTTTTGTTGCTGTTCATATCAGCCAAGGGTGCTTTCACTATGCCAGTTGAAGTTGCTTGAGCGTAAGAAATATCCTTGCTTGTTGTTTGCATCGCGCTTTGGCGTGCTTTAGACTTGCTAGCGTCATCTCTTGGGGCAGGTGCACTTTGTTGAGGATTCATATTTCCTCCTTTCGTTTTTTTTAGTCTTAGCTGCTGTATTTCTTTGGCTACAATACATCCTCTGTAGTTAGCCGGATGAGGGGCTCCGCAGTGGACGCACTTTGGCTTCTCTTCTTTCGGTTTTCTGCAATCCTTGGTGAGATGTTTACCTGTGCATTTTACGCACCTCGGTTCTTTAGAGCAGTACTTTTGAGTATGGCCGTACGCCTGGCATCTTTTGCATTGTGGTACCAGTTTTGTTGATTTTACCGGTTGTATCTCCACATTACATCCTAAGATATTTTTAATATTGAAAATTTTGTTGGTATCCTCATCATTTGAGAATGACAACATGAACATATTGAGTGGCTCTTTAGTTTTCCAGCTCAATTTGTTGACTGCTTCTAAAATTTTGTAGCCTTTGCTGCGTAAGTCTTCGACTACTCTTTCTGGGATGTAGGTGAAATGCAATTTTTTTGCCATTACTCTTATTGGCCTTTCTTGCTTGTTCTCGTATGAGTGCCAAAGACAGTTGTTATCTGAAAGGGCTTTTGAGATTACTCTATACGATTCTTCGGTTTTGGGATTCACCTTTACGGTATCGCCATTCATCATTTTGATGGTGAACGTGTCATCTGATTGAGATTCACATAGGAAATCAAAGAATTTTTGGTAGTCCTGAATACCATCTACAACAATAGGTGGTGGCAGAGGAGTTTTAATAACTTTTTCCTTACCTCTAGTCACGTCTCTTACGTGCTCATTTTGAGTGAGCTGGGCTGGAGAGGAGTTCAATTTTCTTTTCTTCCTGCTCTTCTGCCGTATCCACCCTGTCTCTCGAGCGAGTTCTTCTTCGTCCGTTGCATATTCAACAGGCGGTGATGAGGTCTCGGTGCTGGTTGTTACTGATTTAGCTGCGTTTTCCGCTTGAAGTTTCAGCTGTTGCTGGAGGATTTCTATTTGACTTTTTAAGTCATTTAGGTTTTTTTGGAGCTTTAAACGCTCATTTTTTTCTTCACAATAGTACTTATATAGAAGATGTTCCGTCTCTGTTTTTAGGTCGACTGTGTCCTTTTTCGATTCCATTGTTAGTTTTTATTAAGCCAGTATTAACTTGGCCTTAACAATAATATTTGCCGTCAGCCGTCAGCATTACGCAATAACTCATTATACTCAATAAGGTCATTACGATGCAGCCGACTTGACGGCGTTGTTTTGATTCGTAAGCACTTTACACTGTGGTACGCGCGCGATCGCATGCAACACAACTGCTCTCAGCGAAAATCGAACGCGAATCTGCACTGCGACGCATGTGCGGCGGCCGGGAAGCCGGCCGAGCACCGGGCAGGGAGCAAGGCCTGCGCTCCACCCGCCAAGGCCAGGGGAAAAGGGAGGCCCTCCGCCACCACCCCCACCGTCGCCAACGCCGAGGCCGCTGCCGCTGCCGCCGCCGCCGCTGCCGCCGCCGCCGCTGCTGCCGCAGCCGCCGCTGCCGCCAAAGCCGCTGCCGCCAAAGCCGCTGCCGCTAAAGCCGCGGCTGCCAAAGCCGCTGCCGCCAAGCCTGAGGGGGCCCCGGAGGGGGCTGAAATGGACTGCCATTAATTAATGGCCCCATTAAGCCTCCTCCAGGCGAATATCAACCACTGCGCCTGCGCTCAGGATCTGTTGCTCCAGAGCATGGCGCAGTGGTCGATCAACATCGCCGTGGTCGCTGAGCCCTATTTCGTCCCGCCCAGGCCAGACTGGGTGGAGGACCTCAGTGGCTCAGTGACCATCATTGCGTCGGCCGCCGCCGGCACCCCGGCCCTTGAGATGGTCAGGAAGGGTTCGGGGAGATAGTAGTGGCGGGAGTCTACTTCTCTCCGAGCCGAACTCTCGCCGAGTTCCAAAACTCCCTCAGGGAGTTGAGTGTCGTCATCGGAGGCTATTCCCTTCCCGTACTTGTGCTCGGGGACTTCAATGCCAAGAACTTGGCTTGGGGTTCTCGTTACACGGATGTGCGGGGTAGGTTGGTCGAGTGCTGGGCTCTGGAAACAGGCCTGGACATCCTGAACCGGGGTTCTGTGGCCACGTGTGTGCGGATGCGGGGCGAGTCGGTGGTGGACATCTCGTTCGCCAGCCCCGCTCTGTCGCAGCGTGTCGCTGACTGGCGCGTCATGGAGGGGGTGGAGACCTACTCCGACCACCGGTATATCCGGTTTGAGGTCTCTGCCCAGTCCCCAAGCGCGCCGGTCCCGCAGACCCCGAGTGGTCCGCGTTGGGCGCTGAAGCAGCTGGACCGGAAGCTCCTCCTGGAGGCCGCGATCGTGTGGTCCTGGGGGTCATCCCCAGCCAGGCCCGCCGACGTCAACACCGAGGCGATGCCCCGAGTCCGGCCAGGAAGCGCCCGGCGTCATGTGTACTGGTGGTCGCAAGAGCTGTCGCACCTGCGTCAGCAGTGTGTGGTGGCGCGGCGCCGGTACACCAGGCATCGCAGGCGCCGCATTCGTCCTCCGAATGCGGAAGCCGTGGAGGCGGAGCTGTATGAAGGGTACAGAGCGGCGAAGACCGCCCTCTCCGAGGCTCGTCGGCGGGCCAAGGATCAGGCCCGCGAGGAGATGCTGGAGACTCTCAACAGAGATCCGTGGGGGCGCCCTTATAAGGTGGTGCGGAATCAACTCCGCACCCGGGGCCCCCCGCTGACGCAGAGTCTCCGGCCTGAGCTCGTGGAGGACGTGGTGAGCGTTCTGTTCCCTTCGCGAGGGGAGCATCGTCCCCCGCCAATGGCTCCGCCACCTGCGGTGCTGGAAGCGGACCAATCAGGATCTGATGACGACATTCCGGAGGTGACTGGGGTAGACCTGAGAGTGGCGGTACGGAGGCTTAAGGCCAAAAATACCGCCCCGGGGCCCGATGGCTTGCCTGGCAAAGCCTGGGCCCTGGCCTCAGAGGCTCTTGGGCCCCGACTGGAGGGGTTCTTCAGCGCGTGCATGGAGAGAGGCCAGTTCCCGCGTCGTTGGAAGACGGGGAAGCTGGTCCTCATTCAGAAGCCCGGGCGCCCTGCGGACTCGCCGTCCGCATACCGGCCCATTGTGCTGCTCGACGAGGTGGGCAAGCTCTTTGAAAGAGTAATTGCAAACCGCCTCGCCGAGCACCTTGAGGGAATGGGTCCGGATCTTGCGGAACACCAGTTCGGTTTCCGCAAGAGGCGCTCGACGGTGGACGCCATCATGCGCGTGAGAGCCCTCACGACGGGGGATGCGGTCTCTCGGGGCGGTGTGGTCCTGGCGGTGTCTCTCGACATCGCCAACGCCTTCAACACCATGCCCTGGAGCTGCATCAGGGAGGCACTCCGGTATCACCGGGTGCCCGCCTACCTTCGTCGTGTAGTCGGGGACTATCTGACAGACAGGGCTGTCATCTACCCTGGTCAAGACGGACAGTGGAACCGGCGAGAGATGTCGTGCGGTGTTCCGCAGGGTTCGGTTCTGGGGCCGCCCCTGTGGAACATCGGTTACGACTGGGTGCTGCGTGCCGACCTCCCTGACGGCGTCAGCGTCGTCTGCTACGCGGACGACACGCTGGTGCTGGCACGGGGGGAGTCGCACGAGGCGGCGGCCGCGAACATGACACGCGGGGTTGCGATAGTCGTTGAGAGGATCCGGCAGCTGGGTCTCGAGGTGGCACTTCACAAGTCGGAGGCCATGGGCTTCCATGGACGTGGGAATGTGCTACCGTCGGGATCCCAGCTAATGGTGGGAGGGGTTCCCATCGGCGTCGAGTGTACTTTGAAGTACCTAGGACTCGTCCTCGACAGCCGGTGGAACTTCGTGGAGCATTTCCGACGTTTGGCTCCCAGACTGGAGCGGGCTGCGGCTGCCTTTAGGTGGCTCTTGCCCAATCTGGGGGGGCCAAACGCCTCCTGCCGTAGGCTGTATGCGGGGATCGTGCGGTCCATGGCCCTTTACGGGGCCCCGGTGTGGGCGCGTGCCGTGAGGAAGCGGGCCGTCCACTACCTGAACGCGCCCCAAAAGGTCATGGCCGTAAGGCTTGTCCGCGGGTACCGCACGATCTCCCGCGAGGCGGCGATTCTCCTTGCCGGATTGCCGCCGTGGGATCTGGAGGCGATAGTCCTCGCGCGCCTACATGAGTGGCGCGCGGAGGCGCTACACCGGGGGGTCACTCTGCTGCCGCGGCACATTGCTGCGCAGCGGACAGACCTCCGGTGCGATCTCATGGCGGCATGGAGACAGCGACTGTCGCAACCCAGCGCAGGGCACGCCACGATAGTGGCGGTAAGTCCCCTCTTTGAGGAGTGGCTGGAGAGGCGCCACGGCGCCCTCACCTACCGTCTGACGCAGGTCCTCACCGGACACGGGTGTTTCGGGAGGTACCTGCACCGAATCAGGCGGGAGGAAACGCCCGGATACTTCCACTGCGAGGATCGACCGGAGGACACGGTGGAGCACACTGTGGAGGTGTGCCCTGCTTGGGCGGAGCCCCGCCGTGTTCTCGTAGCGGCGATCGGCGGCGGTGACCTCTCGCGTCCGGCCCTGGTGCAAGCCATGGTCCGGAGCGAGGAGGAATGGGACGCCGTCGCCTCCTTCTGCGAAGCAGTGATGCGAGCGAAGGAGGTGGCGGAACGAGAGAGGGAGAGAATCTCTCAACGTCCCAGCCGCCGCGGAAGGCGCTCCGGGCGTCGGGGGTCACGCGATGACCTCCGGCCACCGTAGACGCGGGCCTGTGGACGGTGAGTAACGGGCTAGCTCGCCGTCCGGCCGTCGTCATGACGGCAACAGACCGTGTCGGCGGCGCGTACGTGTTCCACGCGCGCCTCAAAGAGATGTCAGCAAGGAGGGGCCCGCAAGGGCCGACGCCCGTCGGGGCTGCGGATATCGAAAAGTTACCGCGGCTCCGACACAAGGGCGAGGAAGAGGGAACATGGGTTGGTTTTTAGTCAGTAGAAGTCTGACACTCCCCTTCGCTCTGCCCAAGAGCGGGGGGGGTTATTCGATGATTTTCCACCCACCAAAAAAAAAAAAAAAAAAAAAAAGGTATTCCACATACGGCACCTGTCAATATTTTTCGCAGGTGCCATTAGTGGAATAGTTTATTATTTAAAATTTTATTCCACATACGGCACCTACGGATCAGTAGGTACTACTAGTGTTGGGGGTGGTTTGTCGGGTCGTTCGTCGTTTCGCACCACGTTAGCGGTTCGGACCGCGGTGTGAAACGCAGAAGAGCTCTGAAGAATGGGCTGTTGGAGCAAGGACATTAAATACGTAGCTGTACTTTCTTATTTAAAAAGATATAGAAATTGATCTGCAAAACTATAAAAGAGAAAATGATAAGATATCAGTAATGTGAACTCGTGAGCGTGTCCTAAGTAGGTAAGTACCTATTGGTTTCTAAGACATTCTGAATAGATAGACATTTATATTGATTCATCATTTATTATTGTACGAATATGATCCCTAACGAGTAAGATAGATTAGGTTACTTACGTTTAAGGTAATGGTTTGAAGTATTCTGCGTTAGCAATTGAGTTTTTAAATATGTGAATGAAAATAAGGACCACCTGAACATAATATTAGTCAAACTGAAATCAATTTCATTTAGGTTAAAGTTAAGACGATATTTGGTTAAGCGATACTATAATAACATAATTGGAGAGCTCCTGGCAAGAATTGCGACTTTGCGCATCAGTAGATCATTTGGAAACAAACTTTATGAATATACTATAGCTGAACCCGCGCATGCGTTGCAATGCATTTTTCCTACCTACCTATCTACTACCCTACCTACTACCCTACGTACTACCCTACCTACTACCCTACGTACTAAGGGTAGTACGTAGGTACGTAGGTAGGTAGGTAGGGTAGTAGGTAGGGACCTACTACCCTACCTACCTACCTACTACCCTACCTAAAAAAAAAAAAATATCAAAGAACCTTCTCCTGGTTCTTAGCTACCTCCCTACCAATTTTCAGCTAAATCCGTCCAGCCTGTTTCATGCTATGTCGTGACAACGGAAAACGGGTTTCATTTATATATATATAGATTGTGGCCCTTATCCCAATTCAGTTGGGTTCGGCGTAGCATGTCTTCTTCGTCCATACTTCTGTATTACTCGTCATCTCATGAGACACCTCCTTTCTTGCCATATATTATTCTTAAAATTTTCACAGTTCATCTATCGCTTCTTTGGTCTTCCTCTACTCTCACACCCATCCATACTTATTTATTCTCAAAACATGAACTGACCATAGTATAGCAGAGCGGCAGTTTGCGGTCTAAGCACGATAGCTATAAACCGTCATAAACGATTATTAAGGCCATAATCACACAGCCATAAATAATAATTAGCGTTATCAATTCTACAATTAGATATCAGTAAGGAACTGCAAGCATGAGGTCATGTTTTCGATTCTTACGCGAGTAAAACTTTTAGGGTTTTATATCAAGAATTTTTATGTAGTAGACTAGGGGCCCGGATTTGCGCCAGCTTGATGGCTATAGGCTCGCCCCAATTACATGAAACTTTAAGTTTGTTGCGTTAATGTACTTCCAATAAGTACGCCACTACACAATAAGTACACACTGCAAACTATTCGAGCAAAACAGACGTAATGATGTGTTGTTGTTTAAAAAGGAAGAGCTTTGAGCAATAAAATGCATACACTTGGCAAAGGTAAAACGCGAACTTCTCGTGATTTAACGATTGCAAACTTTGATATATGACTTACTTTATTATAATACGGGTTCCTAAATATTACTTTCGTTACGTAACATGAAGATAAAATCAATACTAAAGGCGAAAATTGCTTCTAAACGATGATAAGTGTGTATTACACATTGGTATACGTAACTGTTTCCGTAAATGGAATCCCAACAAAAACATTTTCATGTAAAATGTTGCCAAGAAGAGGCACTGTTAAAAAGTTATCGGATTACATGTAGAGCCAAGCTAACTCTACAAGCTCTACACCTTATGCGCCTACCACACGCTCACACTTCCCCACAGTCTTGCCTGCGCGATTACACGATGCACACAGTACATCGCGCGTGTGGTTTGTAATTGTAATACAGTTTTACCAACCATACGCGCGATGTACTGTGAAGTGTGAACGAAAAGTGTGGTGAAGCTTGAGCGTGTAGTAGGCCCATTAGTCAAAATATGAATTTGGGCATTTCGTCAAGAACTATACTACTACTACCTAACTATACTACAGGTAGTAACGAAATAAAGAAGTAATGAACAGTGAATCAATTTTTCATCTTACACTCACGTGGATGTAGCGAAATGGTCAAACCAAGGGCAAAATCAGGATTTAGTTAGTGATTAATAACCCTTTCTCCTAGAGAGGAGGCCTGAGTCCCTGCATTGGGAACATTACAGTATTAAGGCTGATGATGATGATAACTTTATTGAAATTATAAAGTTGCAGTTAATACTAGTAGGTACTTTATAAAGTATGCAAGATATTTGTAAGCTGATAAAAAATAATAAGTAATTAAAAGTTCTTTATGTTTCACATATTTTTAAATTGTGTGGTGGTATAGCTACAAAGCTAAAGCTTCACTTCATGTTCTACTGATATTAAAACCTACCTCATACATATCATCTAAAAACAAAATGAAATAGGCCGTTCCTACTGCTGAAATTGATGCAGAGGCCACATATGCAAGCTTTATTACTGCAACGCAAACGTCTATTTTACTTTTATAGCCCCAGTGTGAGTAAATAGATGGAAATTATGGGTTTACCATTTTAGAGAGGCGATTTCACGATTAATAAACCAACTAGCTGTTCTTCGCGGGTTCGCATGGAGGGATGACCCCGAGGGAATACCCCTCCGGAACGTAGGTACTCCCAGGAAAAACAAATTACTTACCTTTTTTTTTGTAAATTCGTCAATATTTTTTCTTAACTTAAAACATTAGACTTGTACAGTCGAACAAGCTAATAAGTATACAGGTACAGTTTTTATATAATTCTAGTACACTTAAAATAAATTGATTGCAATTTTGTTTCAAAAAGCATTTTGCATTATGCGACTGATGTCAAACACTGTACCGTTTGGCATCCAGTCTCTATTTGTATCTGTATAATCCTAAAAGTAAATGCAAGTTGGCTGGCTGTATACTTATTAGCTTGGTCGACTGTACACAAAATTTCGTGTCCGTGCTATTAACTGTTGAGAATTTCTCTTGTAAAGAGGCAATCCTGCATCTGAGATCAAGTTATGTCTTAAAGAAGATTAAGTATGTGTTGTGGCGACCCCGGGTAGAATGGCACAAGGACTGAAAGATGGTCGTATGTCCAAAACCCAGGTCTACCCATATGCCAAATTACATATAAATAAACAGAGTTACTTTCGCGTATTATTATAATATGAGTATGGATGACTTTCTCTTTAACTATGCTAAGCATTACAACGAAGGATGGAGCGTGGTTTATTGTGACAACTAAGAACGAGCCGACATTATTCGCAACGCTAAATTGATGTCATAAAGAATGCGTTAAGATTCCAAAAGAACGTCACAATCACTCACAATATCCATAGACATAGAGGTCAAGTAAAGCTGCATTGTATATTATAATTATTATAAGGTGTAAAAATACCCTAACCAAAGTCGAAAGGCACTTGTTCTTCCCGTCAGTGCAATATTTATTTCGAGACCTTTTTTACCTCAGGTTACGGCTTTTTTTTTTAATACATGTTGTGAATGTTGTAACTTTACTTAAAATATCTCCATGTACTCATTCAATGCATCCATCAGCACCAACGACCATACAGCCACGTATGGTCGTTGATCAGCACAATGTACTGAGTGCGTCGCATTAAGGGATAGGTACCTGATATTTAATCAGTTTAGCGCAGTGTTATATAGTTTTATGTACATAATGTTTAGTCGACGGCTTCCTGAAGGAAAAATAAAGCGGGCTTTTTTAAAATATGAAATGGACTTACTCTTGACCTCAATGTTGCTCTAAGGGTAGAGATGAGGTCGACGATGGTACGAGCTAACCCAGAAGAAACCTATTTACTTGCGATTTAAATAGATTGGGGTTATATGAACTCGGGAAAACCGACGCATGCAGGAAGTTCCACTCTTTGGCTGTGCGCATAATAAAAGATTTAGCAAAGCGCTTCGTACGAAAGTGTGGAACATCGACAAGGTATGTATGGGTGATAACCTGCAGTACGTCTAGTCTTTCGATTGAAGAAGGGAGATGTTGGAATCAGCTCGTGTCCTGGTACTTTATGAGTAACTCTACGCTATATATAATACGTCTATATCGTAAAAAAGTACCTACTGATTGCAAATTATGACCACAATCATCAATACATAAGTAGCATACAGTATTTTAAGCGAGAATTTAAAAACGAGTACGTTTAATTAGGCTTATCTCATGGTCTTTAGATTAACCTGATACCAACTAACTGACAAATAAAATCAATATCAAGTCTTATTGATATTCTACTGGTGACCAAAGTTTTCTTCGGTTGGACAGTCATTCCTTTGCTACTTACAAAGAGAAAACGAATAATTTTGATATTATAGAAAACCTCCACTGTACTCTCGTCATATATAGACAGCCTAGTCTTTTCCCAACTATGTTGGGATCGGCTGCCAATCTTACCGGATGCACCTGAATACTGGTTGGTACCTATTATTCATGAAGGGACTGCCCATCTGACAAGAACCCAGTTCCTGGGTAACACGTGTCCGATTTTCGGGCTTCTAAATAATCGTAGCGACTAGGTGGATACATGAATGAACAGGAAAATTAATGTAATCAAGGTAGCGTAATTTTTCCGAAGAGACACAGAAAGCTGTTTTCCTTCCGCAATCTAAATTGCCTCGGTTTCTATTGAGTAGAAGTACTACTTTCATAAATATACTACAACCAAAGATTACTACAACCCACACAAGGTGCCTCACCGGTCTATTCGTATTCGTATCAAGCGCTACGGTTGAGCGAGGAGATCCTGGGTTCAGTTCCTAGGGCAACTGTCATGTCCAATTGATGGCAGTAAGTTCGTCCCATTATATGTATTACATGCATTGACTTATATATTACTGTGTAAGGACTGGGCGGAACGCATGATAAAATGACGCCTCGAATTTGGTCCCAAATAGGTCTTGACTAAACCGAAGTTTAAAAGAAAATTAAAATGTAACATTTTTTTTATTAACATTTTAATGAAAGCTTTATTTAATTTCTTTATACCTCGATAATACCACGCCACGCCGCTCATACAAGATTACGTTTACGAGCAGCCTGATTAGTTCTTATAGATGACGTTAGTGTTTCTCTGTATGGGGAACGCATCAAGCAAAATGTTCGGACGACCGTATCTTTAGTTTTTATATCAATGATTACATGGGACTTAAATATACTGGCAAGATTCTAGCTTACAGAAGTTACAGTGGTTTGGGAATGTCCCAATAAAAATACTGGCAATAATATGTAAATGTACTATTAGGGACACCTTTGTCTTAACCTAAGAAACTTTAGTCGTGATATAATTCTACGTTATATTAAACTCGTCTAAAACAATAGCTATCTCAGACATGCTTAAACGACCTACTTATCGACTCAGCCCCGTGTGAACGAAGCGTGAAGTTTCGTGGAATTGTGCCGTGTGTGCCGTGCGCCGGATCCATTCTTAATAGTAGTTCGACTTCGAACATACATAGTTCAAGCTCAGCTTCTGACTATGTTATGAGTTTACAGTTGTTCAATGTACAGAAATCTAGGTCTGTAATAAGAGATGATTTATTGAGTAGGCAAGTACATAATAGTATACAGCTTTATATTGATAGGTTTAATTCTATTGGCAACGATAACCGTTTTCCGATTTTATGGTTCCGTACCTCAAAAGGTAAAAACGGAACCTGTATACCTACGAGTAGGATCACTTTGTTGTCCAGGCCCTTTATCTCGGGTACGCAGCAGCGGGAACTCAGGTCTACAGTTCCCAGGATACTTCCCTTTGACCTACAATAATGAAATTGGTGAGAAGAAAATGTAAAAATCTAAAACCAAGTTTGCACGGAACCCTCGATGCGCGAGCCCTAGTGTCGCACTTGGCCGCACAACTTTTTCTCTTAATTCGTAACAACCAATTTCCGTGCAATGGCTCTGGGAAATGACACTCTGGCAGCCCCCAAGGAAAGCGTTCAAGTATTACGTAACGAATTTGGGGGGAGGGGGGATTTGTAAAACGTTACGATGCGTTACAGGGGTGGGAGTGGCTGGGTTTGAACTACGCGTTACTTAACGTTTTTTTAACTCTTCAGAATGGTCGCATCGAGTGATTTTCTCACGCATTTTTTAAACGTTATTTTCCCAAAATATCACGGTAAAAGTGGTTACTTGGTGGTTACTTAACATTTTACTAGGGAGAGGGGAGTACAAGAACGTTACGGCACCTTATTCAGGAGGGAGGGGTGTCAAAAATCTCCAACATTGCGTTACGTATAGAACGCTCCCCAATAACAATGATGAAGGCTTGATTAGTTTACACTGATAAACTAGCTGTTGCCCGCGACATATTTCTTGAGGATTACTTGATGTGTAACATCCGTATTTATAGTCAAGTTAAAGTAATTACTTGAACTTAAGTAAGTAATTACTTATGCAAACATTTTTATGCAATGGACAAGAATTTAAACGAAGTTAGAACCGTCAATGAAAGCAAACCTAAGAATTCTAACTTTTGATAGTTCTAACATTAAGGAATTACTAAACTACAGAGAAATAATCGTATCTTAAACAATGGCTTTTATTCAAGTAATCACTATGACTTGTTTATAGATACCGGTGTTATAATTCCAGTTTTTCCGAAAAATCTAGCATCAAATTATCATAATTATTTATTCAGGCTATAAAGAGTGTAAAAGTACACTTAACAAAGCCGAAAGGTTCTCTCCGTCACTGCGATATATTTTTTTATTCTAGACCATACCTGGGAACCTCCTAGCTACGGAGATATAGGATAGATATACAGAGCCGTCTTAGACTGTGCTGGGGCCCTTGGGCACACAAGAATTTGGGGCCCTTTTGGAATGTAAAGAAAGTGAAATACATTTTTTCCGACTGAAAGTTTTTCATATTATTTATCCGGGGATTCCCCCAAGCCCCAACCATAGACAAAGTCGACATTTTTTATGGTCGCTTGAATTTGGCATTGGAGCGGTTTGCATGGATGATCGCTAGATGGTGTTCTTAGTAAATTAGGTAGGATGCGTTCAGAAATACTTTTAAATTACTGAATAACTGAATAAAAAATCAAATGATATGTAACTTGAAAATAGACATTATAGACTCTAGATTATAAAATTTATAAACTCAAGTAAATGTCTGGTAAGTTATATCAGACCAAAAACAGCCCTTTAGTACCGCCAAAAAGCGCACTAAGTGTAAATTAAGCAAGAAGCTACCGTGTCTATATACCGCACACAACCGAGACCCTGTAGGCTTGATGTCACTCAAATTCATATAAATATATTGATTCGAATAAATCTGAAAATAATCGATATTCGGGCATTGAGAAAAGTGTAATGAGTTTTTTGAGATTAAATGTGAGAGAAATTATTGTCGGCCCTTCGGGGCCCTCTGAGGATGGGGGCCCTGGGCACTGGCCCCTTGTGCCCTTATGGTAAAGACGGTACTGTAGATATATACTCCTAGCTAGGTCAAAGTTACAAATTTTTCACAGCTGTTTTTTTACATAGTACTTTTTCAGGTTATAACTTTACTTAAATTAGTTCCATGACCCGTTTACTATTCAAAGCATCCACTAAGCTGCCTAGCACAATGTTTTAAGAGTGTTACTTTTAGTTTTACCGTAAAATGTGATTTTATACACCCCAAAAAAAAATTCGTTTCCTAGCAATAACTTTTGCGTAGGGGTAGGTACCTAGTTTGATGTACATAATGCTTGGTTGAAGGGTTCGTTTACACCCTGTACCTATTATCTGTTATCTTTCTAAACACTACCTACTAATTAACAGAACCACCGACACTTCTAGACTATAATTACCTCGAGGACCAATAAAACGCATTGACATGCACTATCAGGTGTCACATTGACACAGATTAGCTGAAGTGTCATATACTTCACGTTACGGCGTGTCATAAATCCTTGAGCTTTTCAAATATCACGGCTATCTTGATTCGTTGGTGATAGGCAGAGATTCAAGTCTGTAGTCGATATCTAAAGTTAAGGTCACAGTTTTCGGTAATCAATTAAGCCTAGTGTCTATCGTCTTAAAATGGACGCTTTAGCTGCATCTCAAAAGAAATATATCTTCGTACAAAACATTAAAGCCCTTGAAATTGTTATCAAAATCCGATCGAAATAGAGAAGTCTGCTTGCTGTGCACGAGGCACTTTTTTTTTTTTTTCGTTTGTGGAAAATCATCAAATGATTAAAACGATTATCAAAAATCATGAACAAACGACCTTGAAACTAATCTCTCCACAATCTAACAATTACAATCGCTTCCCCTAATATTTGGAACCGGTCTTAAAGTTTATTCGCCGGTAATCGACTCAAGTGGTCCACACTGGCCACTTGTGGGGGATCATATGAGGGTGCGTTAATTAGACTAGAGTGGATGTTTCACGTACACTCGAACAAGTAATTTGGTATTCGAGGGAAAAAAACACTACGAAATCAATGAACCACTTTACTGTCAACTAGGGGTATATTCATCTTTACGTTTATTTTAAACTGTAATTGGGCTTGGTCGTGCTATGTTAAACAAAGTAAAGGAGTACAAAAATTCAGGTTGAAACCTTTGGAAAAACAAGAATTAAAAAACAAGGTGAAACCTTTGGAAAAACAAGAAGGAAACATGAAATGTTCACAAGCACAAGGTCTGCTTATTTAACATGCTGACCTACCCAACACGATCACATGGTGTATTCCCGTTGACCCCACCAGCCGTAGCCCCACTGGTGGGGTCAGTGGGAATTGATAAAATAACTCAAAATTGTTCCCGTTGACCCCACCAGTGGGGCAACGGCCGGTGGGGTCAACGGGAATTGATAAAATAGTTAAAAATGGTTCCCGTTGACCCCACCAGTGGGGCAGGACAGTAAAGTCAACAGGAATTGATTAAAAAAAGTTCTCGTTGGCCCCACCGTAAACAAGAATCGTAATTTTCTGTAAAAAGTACCAGGCTGTCATGAATTTAAGGTGGTATTTTAACATTTCTGGATCTTAACCCAGATATTACTGAAACTATTTTTGTCCTCCGATGACCCTATAACCCTCTTACAGGAAAGCAATAGGGAAACCAGCACACTTAGAAAACACAGATACAGACCGCCGATATTCCGCCCTCGCCGCCGAGGTCTGTCGCGAAACCCCGCTTCATTGCCCCCCTGACCCTTGCTCGAGCCAGCCCGCGATGCTGAGCCTGTAGCTTTAAATTAGCCCCTAAATAATTTAACCCAGATCCAGCCTGTCCCTTGCTGCCCCCCCCAGCGACGCAATAAGCCGAGGCTCGTACCCCACAGGGGGTGCCCTTAGCGTGTGGTCGCCATGACCATCAAAGTAGTCTGCGAGTTAAAAACACTAAAATTTGAATGGTGGAATTTAATTATTTTTGACATAATTGAAAACGGTTTTGGCAACACCAAAAGTGGAATTTCAATAACTGTATAAGGAATAGGAATACCCCTATAGGTATGCGTAACTTACCAATGGTGTGCTATCGAAGGCGCTTAGTGTCGAGAAGACGAGATCCATGAGCACGGTCTGTTTTTTTTTAAATTCATTTTGTAAGTATAACATGTAAATAAGCATTTTAGAGCCCATCCATTGGGGATGACGCACAAAGTACCTAAACATTTTTAAAATGTTAATTTAATTGTTATGTTAAATTTCTGTTTTTATTTTTAATGTTTGATGTAGGGACCTACCTATAAAAATAAACAAATAAAATCAATTCCCACTGATATCATAAGGTTTGTTTCATTCCTTATTTTTTCTGATCTAGTAGTAGTTCCTGCCACCTCACCACCAAAATATCAATCTCACACAACCAAAACTATATTTTGAATAACTGCGCCCGCGGTGTTACCCGTGGTAAAAAAGTTTACACAAGTACGTACTTACACGAACTGAAACTTGAAATAAAAAAATAGGTAAAAAAACTTTTTAAGTTAAACGGTTTTATGTTAAACATACATTGCAATAGTTAAGATAAATGTACTAAAAACCAAAAAATAATAAAATAGAAAACCGTGGGGCACGTCAATTGTCTACAAATTATCGACTTAATTATTATTATTATGATTTCAATCAACGATTGTAGACAATTGACGTGCCCCACGGTTTTCTATTTTATTATTTTTTGGTTTTTAGTACATTTATCTTAACTATTGCAATGTATGTTTAACATAAAACCGTTTAACTTAAAAAGTTTTTTTACCTATTTTTTTATTTTCTAGTTTTTAGTTTTTATTTCGCATTCTGTTTAAAGGGGCCGCCATCTTGGATTTTAATTTTATATAGTATATTGTATTATACTGGTTGAGCACTTTCATTTGATACCCATATTGATGGGATCGATAAAACCTACGTTAACCGCCATTTTGTAGCGGCCGCCATCTTGTATTTCAATTTTTTATAGTATATTGTATTCTGCTTGTTGAGCCCTTTCATTTGATACCCATATTGATGGGATTGATAAAACCTACGTTATCCGCCATTTTGTAGCGGCCGCCATCTTGGATTTCAATTTTTT
Organism: Diarsia mendica; assembly: GCA_949316265.1. Lineage (NCBI taxonomy): Eukaryota > Metazoa > Arthropoda > Insecta > Lepidoptera > Noctuidae > Diarsia > Diarsia mendica. The sequence continues at coordinate 3,221,286 of OX438901.1, read as the reverse complement.
ATAGTATATTGTATTCTGCTTGTTGAGCCCTTTCATTTGATACCCATATTGATGGGATTAATAAAACATAAATAAATTATCCGCCATTTTGTAGCGGCCGCCATCTTGGATTTCAATTTTTTATAGTATATTGTATTCTACTTGTTGAGCCCTTTCATTTGATACCCATATTGATGGGATTAATAAAACATAAATTATCCGCCATTTTGTAGCGGCGGCCTTCTTGAATTTATAATGATAATGAATAAACATAATTGTATTGTCACCAAAATCCAATGTGTGTACAAAATTTCAGATTAATCGGTTGACTGGAAGTGGGTGAAATTTGAATTACTAAATTTGATCCAAGAAAAAAACGTCATGTTCGTGAACGGGCGCTGTCAGTGGAGACTGGTCATTTCTTAGCTGCCATGGTTTAGATATTTTTCTTTGATTTGTTTTTTATATCTTTTTACTCTGGACGCTCTTAACTTGCACGTCTTGCTACATAGTTCTCACATAATATACCATCTTAACATGAATGATGTAATGTACCAAGATTTTGTAACAAATACTGATTTAAAAGAGTGTCCATGGAGTTTCTTGCCCGTTCTTCTTCATGAGATCTACGTTAGGGAACTGGCAACTGCAGTACTTTCACAAGTTATTATGCCTTGTGATTGTGACTGTAGCGTAGGAGTGCAATGCGTCGTTTCGGGAGTTGCTGCGTCGGGCTGCGCGGCGCCGGATGTTACCGGCGGCGATTGCTGTGGGTGCGGGGGCGCGCGGCGGCGCGTGCCGTGGCGGCGGATGTGCGGGGCTTCGGGTCGCGGGGCGGCGGTTGCACGTTGCGGCGTGCATTCGTTGTTCCGTGTTTCGGGGTCTCGAGCATTCGTTGTTGCGGTTTGCGTCGCTGCGTGCTTTCGTGCTCGCAGTGTTCGTTGTTGCGGGCATTCGGTGGCGTGTGGTTCGGCGTGGTGGCTTTCGGAATGACGTATTGCACTCGTAGTTTCGTTTTTCTTCCGTCCTTCTGACATTCAAAAGTGCCTGTAATGGCTTAATTGAAATAAAATATTTGAGTTTGAGTTTGAAACAAACGGGGTGAGCTAAATAAAACCGTTTAAAAAACCGTTTAAAAAAGGATGACCTCAATTTTTTTTTTTTTTTTTTGTTAAAATGTGATGTCATCTGTAGCAATCAATCCAATTTAATCCAATGTACTTTTCCTACCTACTATCTCCTTATACTTTGTACTACTCTACCTTACCCTACCTACCTCCCCTACCTACCTACCTACACTATCTACCTACTTAGCATACCTCCCCTACCTGCCTACCAACCTACCTACCTCGTTTGAATAAGCAACACCTTGAATTTATGCTGACCTAGTACTTTTGGTCGCCAAAAAGACGATGTTAGACAAAATTTGGGATAAATCTAGTTTTAGTTTTAGGAGGTTTTTATCATCCCGCGGGAACACTGCATTTTTCCATCTGGATCAAAAGTAGCCTATGTTTTAATCCAGAATTTTATAATAATACAAGTGTGACTATCAATAAAAGAAGATCTGTGAGACTATTCCGTCCTTGTTTCTCATCTCCCAATTGTCCTTGCCATTTCCCTTATACGTAATCTTCTTCTTTCATTAAAGGCGTATGGCAGTGGGGTCAGCGGGAATACAATTTTGATTTTTCCCGTTGACCCCACCAGTGGGGCGAAGCAGTGGGGTCATCGGGAACAAAATTTTTGACTTCCCGTTGACCCCACCAGTTGAAAAGGGTAGTGGGGCCAACGAAACGACAATTTTGATTTTTCCCGTTGACCCCACCAGTGGGGCAATCCAGTGGGGTCAACGGGAATACACCGATCACATTATTGTTAAAATTTTGTTGCAAGTTATTTGCCTGTATACCAAATAGCTTGTTCGACAGTACACTTTCCCCTATGCAAACTAGAGTCCTGTTTATTACTCTGTTAGAAAGCACTTTGGAGGTCATTTTGCATACAAATGCACCAGTGCATGTGGCTCTTTCGTTTCTGGCTCGACTTGGCAGGGGTTCTAACTGTTTGGAACTTCACACTGTGCTAAAGAGAGTTCTATCCATTACTTGGTTAGCAGGTGCTTTGCAAAATATTTTGCATACAAATGCATCAATGGTTGTACCACTTTCAATGTTGGCCCGACTTGGCAGGGGTTGACTTGTAACTAACTGGTGAATGAGTTGTAAGAGTTTAATTCTAAACGTGAACTACATACATACATACATTGCTTCATTGTTAAGAGGAAACGCGAGTGGTCTTTTCTCCATACAAACGCTCTCGCCTGTTTTCTTTTTGGTTAATGACCCTAGAGCAATGGTTTTTTACAGAATAATAAATATTAACTATTTCTATGCCCCTATGTTTTCCTTTTTGGTGATAAATTATTTTTATAAGCACTAGAACCCTCAAAAAATGCTCAAAATTGCTTGTTTAGATCGCTGTTAACAGAGTCCTAGTGTACAAAGAAGAACGGTCACGTCCCATATAAAAAAAACCCAGACCCGACAGAAAAGTGACATATCTCAGTTTTTTGTTATTATTTATGTAATCATATTATATAGTTTTTATATTCGAAATCAATGGCTAACACCAAAATATTGCCTTATGTTTTTGTTCAGGGTTTACACTAAAAAAATACAAAATGCCTACTTATCTACAAAATTCGTAATGTATGTAACTAAATGACGATAAATAGTTATGGGATGTATCCAGGAGACCTGGAGATACAGCTGTATTATATAATTTTTGAACTCCGAGTACAACATTCAACTTAGGATTTCTTTTTTTTAAGGTGGTTTAAAATCATCTAATGACATCTCTCGCCCTTGGGTGGAGCGAGAGGGCGTGTCAGACTCTTACTGACTAAAAAATTCCACCCCGTTCCTTTTTGCCTCTGGTACTGGGGTCAGAGCATGCCCTTCTGGATTCGCCCTCAACTTAGGTTAGGTTAGGTTAGGTCAACGAATTAGTGGAATAATCCGATCTGAATCATCGAATATGACGATTTTAATTAATCCTGATTTAAAACCACCTTAAAAAAAAAATCCTAAGTTGAATGTTGTGCTCGGAGTTCAAAAATTATATAATACAGCTGTATCTCCAGGTCTCCTGGATACATCCCATAACTATTTATCGTCATTTAGTTACATACATTACGAATTTTGTAGATAAGTAGGCATTTTGTATTTTTTTAGTGTAAACCCTGAACAAAAACATAAGGCAATATTTTGGTGTTAGCCATTGATTTCGAATATAAAAACTATTTAATATGATTATATAAATAATAACAAAAAAACTGAGATATGTTACTTTTCTGTCGGGTCTGGGTTTTTTTTGCCTGTTCTTCTTTGACAACTATTAACGAAAAAAGAAAAACATAGCGGCGTAGTATATAACCTCCTTTTTCATTGTCTAAAATATCTTTTAAATTGGTTCAATATTGGAGGAGGAAATAGGCGAGAGCCAAACCTCGAATTCTAACTTTTTTCTACAGTTGTCCTTATCGCACGTATTTGAGGGCAGGAGGACGGAGAGAGACAGCGATAGTAGAAAGAGACAGCACTCGCATTTCCTCTTAAGTGTATTGAAGGAGATTTTTATACAAATGCATCCATGGATGCAGTTTGATGGTTCTTGCCAAGTTGGCAGGGGTGTGGGAAATAGTGGGAATGCGTTTGAAGTTGCATTCAATGATTCTATTATACAGCTTAACTTTTAACTTGTGAATGCTCAAAAAGTTTTTGATTTTAATCTATGGGGTAAATGGGGTTATTTTAATCTGTTATCGAAATTGAGTTACTGTAAAATGCCTAATGGTTTTTAGTGGTTTCAATCATCACTTCTGTATTCTCTGAAATCTGTAGTTACATAATTTATTTCGTGGAAAAGTGTTACTAGATTTTAGAAAGAGTTTATTAGAAATTTTTCCACAGTACAGACTAAACTTGTTATCTATTAACACTACAAATATTATGGGTTGTTGATACTAAGTGAGGTGAAAACCAGTGTCAAGCACTTAGTTGCCTGACATTTATGCTGAACTGGGCCGGCAGTCTCTACACGTCTACAGAGATAACGACAAAATCGCTAATTTTCGATTGCTAATTACCAACGAATAAATTCGGTTGCAATAATGATGTTTGCAAGTAAAGCAAGTCTCTACATCCAAGATGCGTTTCTCGCAAGCATCATTATTGCAACCGAATTTATTCGTTGGTAATTAGCAATCGAAAGTTAGCGATTTTGTCGTTATCTCTGCCATGTAGAGACTGCCGGCCCTGGGCCTGTTTGGAGCAGCCGTGGGGCAAATAATTTTATCTACCCAAATATCATAAACCCTCTCTAATGCGAACCATAGGCAATGACCAGCATTACCAACCAGCAGAAATTAACAGAACTGTAATGAGCTCATTACCTACTGAAAACAGTAGGTTATGAGTTTAAATTTGGAACAGGTGTCAAATTCAAGTGAGTGTGCTATTCTAGTATCTACATTAAAACAGATACCTATCGATACGAAACCCCAATTCAGTATGATTTTAATTATAAATCGCACGACATTTTGATCTCGAGTGACACAAGAATAGTGATTTTGTTCGTTTGCCTATGATTTTAAAAAAATGACAGATATCCGAAACGCCACCATTTCGAGCTGTCATTTGTTCGTTAGCAACGGACGAATGCAACTAATAGGCTGTTTATTTTTTACTAGCTGATGCCCGTGACTTCGTTCACGTGGAAATTTTGATGAGTGACTGTCTCGTTGATTGAGTGACAGTGAAATTAGTGATAGCTTTGATTTCCACAGCAGCTGTTCCAGATCTTCAAATATACGACAACAGAGAGTGCTTATCAGGCTGAACAACTCTTGCTAAGACGTCATTCCTATATATGTTATAGTGTAGCTGGGCTCTTGGACTTCCACATCAGCTGTTCCAGATCTTCAAATTTTATACGACAACAGAAAGTGCTCATCAGGCTGAACAATTCTTGCTAAGACGTCATTCCTATATATGTTATAGTGTAGCTGGGCTCGTGGAGTTCCACATCAGGTGTTCCAGATCTTCAAATTTATTCTCTGAGCAGAAAATGCTCATCACGTAGAACAATTTTTGCTATGGTACCATTTTTGTATCTCTTATAGTTAAGCTGGTCTGTTGCAGTTCTGCATCAGGTGTTCAAGTTTCCAAGATAAATTATAGCCTATATGTTGCCCAGACTTAATAACTATACAACAACAAAAAAATCATTCAAATCCGTCGAGTAGTTTCGAAGATTAGCGTGTACAAACAAACAGACAAACAGACAGATTTTTTTTTTTGGATTCGTGCTCTATTACTGTTTCTAAACCCTCCTCAATTATTATTTTTTTAATATATTCAATGTACAGACACAGTTTTTTTTACTGTTTTATTATATGTTTAATTAAAAAAATATAATATATATATATAGATTGCATTACACTGGTAACAAAGCTGGTCATTTCCCTATGGTTCCTGAGCCCATCATAGAGCCCTTATGATATTCGGGTAGATAAATTAGTGTATGCAACTATACATAATTAGGCATTACAACACTCGTGTGATGCTATTAAGAAACTCGCCTTCGGCTCGTTTCTTAAACCCACACTTGTGTTGTAATGCCCTTCATTATGCACTGTCGCATAAACTACTATTTTTGTACCAAATAGTTTTAAGTTATTAAAAAAAAAAACATTTGTTCATTTTAATTTTTGTATGTTTATTATTATATGTATGCCCTGTGTCTGTACCAATAAATGTTATTCCTTTCTTTCTTTCTTCTATAGAGGTGAGACTGTATTTGCAATGTACTTCTAACTACTTTTATGAGAGGCTTCTATCATCATCATCATCCTGTCCTTGTTCCATGATATCCGGGATCGGTGCAACGCGTTGTTTTCTTCCATTCTCCCCTAAGAGGCTTCTATAAGCTTAGGGATTTAATTGGCAATTTACTTTTAGTTTACTATCTTCTATTATCCTGCGACAAAGGCTGAGCTTTTTCAGGGTTTTATAAAATGCAGGGTTTTTTTTAAAAGTGAACTGTTAAAGGTTTTTTTTTCGTTGTGTCCACAACGAAAAAAAAACCTTTAACAGTTCACTTTTTTTTAATTGTTTTAGTATCAGCCCGCTGTGTGAGTGACAATTCAATATTTTTTGAGGCTAGATTTTGAACATTCATTATTAAGAACACGCAGGAGCTCGTTAGTTTTCCCAAAAATAACGTTTTGCTGGACCTAAACGTAACCAAATTTTTGGATTGTTTCCTTTACTCGCGCTGTAAGCAGCATTTGCTTCTTACCAAATAGGTCAACGGAAAGTACAGTGCAGGTTTTGATTTATTTGCGAATGGCGAAAATATGCGACATACATGACTAAAGTATTTTATTGCGTGAACTAAGCTATTTTTAAAGCTTCAAGAGACCATAGATATAACATTAATTTCAACTTGATACTACGACGCGCTCTTAATTAAAAGGGTCTTGACAGAAGACGGACAACGAACTGATCTTATAAGGGTTTTTCCTTTTGATGTACTGAACCGAGCGGAGTCCGGATTTGTGACCGGTTGATGGCAATAGGCTCGCCCCTATTAGATGGGCCTTAAACATAACTGCCCTAACTCTTCGCAAATTACAGACGTGTTCTTATGTTCTTCTTACTAAAAATATTAAAAAAAAATACTTTAAGTAAAGCTTATGTCCATATCTTCTAATATCAAAGGTCATCAAACCTATAAAATACATATCTAGTCATCCTACAATTGATCGTCAATCAACCACACAAATCCGCAGGTTGGTCTTTAATTACATTAATTAGCAACAGCCGTCCGATTCCGCATACGAATCGGACACCGGACAGATCTGTGCCTAGACGCGCTCTCTATTAATTGGATTAACCCCTAATAAGGTTAACTGGTGCTCACTGCTCACCCTAGCGGTGTAAACTCGTTATGTTATGACGGGTTTATGGTAGTATTGTAGTTTAAATTGAGGTTCAAATTGTTATTATTAAGGTCCATGGTAAGATAAAAGGTTTTGTGAGTGGTGGGAGGCTCTGGGGCTGCAAGTTGTTCGAAAGAGATACCGCGGCCCCAGAAACAAAGGGCTAAGAAGGACCATGGGTGGTTTTTAGTCAGTAGAAGTCTGACACTCCCTTCCGGTCTGCCCAGAACGGGAGGAGTCATTTGATGATTTTCCACACTAAAAAAAAAAAAGTCCTGGAGGCTGAATACTTTTTTTCATTTTAAACAAAATAATTAATTGTTGCAGCTTTACTGTCAGTAGGAACTGCACTAATGATGAGGAAATGGAAAGTGCTCTTGAATTATTGCCAAGTTTAAGAATTAAATATGTACCATTAGCTCGTAACACGGGAAAGCAGCGGTGGCCCAGTGGTGTCGGCCCCGACTTACGAACAGTAGGTCATGGGTTCGAACCCAGGCAGGCGCATTACTTTGTGTAATTTATTTTCATCACTGCTGCTCTCAAAACACATCTACCAATCCGCACTGGGCCCGCGTGGTGGATTATAGCCCATCCCTCTCCTAAAGAGGAGACCTGAGTCCCTGCAGTGGGAACATTTTAGGCTGATGATGATGATGACGGGAAAATTAGCAAGCATCGTAAACGCTTCTGATGAGATTCAAGCATTTGTCATTACGGAACGAAAACTTTGAATGAGGCCTGCCTAGGTTATTGAAGATCCCATCGGGATACCGCGATACAGAGATACCGTGGCCCCAGACAGGGCTAAGAAGAAACATGGGTGGTTTTTAGTCAGTAGAAGTCTGACACTCCCTTCCGGTCGAGTGGGAGTAGTCAATTGATGATTTCCCACCCCCATAAAAAAGGTAGTTTTTCACAAATAAGTAAATCCCTTAATAATAGAGCCACTCTACTCCTAACCTAGAATTCCTGCCACACACTATTTCCTTTCCACATTTACCACGTTAAACGTTCCACCAGACTAGGATAACTTAATTTAAAAGTTCCGGACTGAATCGTATGTAAGTATAATGGATTAAGTACTAATTCAGGTAGTCGTACTAAGCGGTTACTGGAAACTGTGGAATAAAACATGAGGTGTCTCTCAGGGTTCTGGAAAGTACCCCTTTTATTTGAAAAGTTAAAAGTTAACTAAGCTGCTCTCTCCATGAAAATTCAGGGGAACTTTTAAAGCATTTTATTGAAGTGTAAGATTTATAAATTAAAACGCGAATGGTATCTACGTAGATTCGTCTTTGACAATTTTCCTTGAAACTGTGAATCTCGTCCGTAAAGCTCTTGTAAGAAGTAACGTTGATTAAATACTTAGCTTAAGATAACTTAATAACGAAAATGTTAAATGAATTTACTAATAAAAACATGGCATTGAAACAAAATGAAACCGAAGTATTTTTCTGTTTAAATATCTCTTACAGAGTAATTATGAAAATAAAACCATTTTTAACCGACTTCATAATAAGTAAATTCAGCGAGGAATGCATCGAGTTGGGCTCACCAATTATTTATTGATTGATTTTTTTTGCATGGAACTATCATCCTTTTTGAAGTGGCAAGTAAACTTGGTAGGTAGATGCATTCTATGAACCGCTTTACGATTTTTAAACAAAAATATAAAAAAAATAAACAAATAAGGGGGGTCTACCCATACATGGAACTGAAACTAAAAAAAAACTCTATTCGGTGATGGGGTGTCTATAGATAGGATAAGGGAGACACGATGATACTCGTATTTAGATAAGTAATCGTGAGGAAAACCGGCATGTCTTAGAACCAAAATTCAAAGTCATGTGACATCTACCAACTCGCACTGGGCCCGCGTGGTAGATTATAGCCCACCCCTCTCCTAGAGAGAAGGCCTGAGTCCCTGCAGTGGGAACATTATATGCTGATGATGATGAGATAAGTAAAGCAAAACAAAACCAAACCTTTTAGATAAGTAGCTAGTTAAACTACTTACTTAAGCTTCTAACCTAATTTCTATACAAGTTATTTCGCCTTTCATGAAATTCAGTAAACATCACTCGACACGAAATTAATTCAACATGTACCTACTCAACAAATTGGTTTCTAGTATTAACCTATTTACATAAAGATTGTAAACTACTAAGTAAACACAATTCAGGTGTTTTTCTAGGATACATTATCATCTTTCTGTCCTTGCCCATTCTACGTATTTTCATTTTCAATGAAATAGTAATAATAAAAACAAGTTATAGAGTAGATATGCTCAACAAGGAGGGGCCCGCAAGGGCCGACGCCCGTCGGGGCTGCGGATTATCGAAAGAGATGACGAGGCCTCGGCACAAGGGCGAAGAAGGAACATGGGTTGGTTTTTAGTCAGTAGAAGTCTGACACTCCCCTTCGCTCTGCCCAAGAGCGGGGGAGAAAAAAAGGGTAGATATGCTATACACTTATAATATTAAAAAGACGAAAGATTTGTATGATTGTAACGATTAAGCTAAAAAACTACTGGAACGATTTCAAAACTTATCACACCATTAGACTTGGATTGAAACAACTGGAAGTCATGTGAAGAGGCCTTTGTCCAGCAGTGGGCTGATGCTAACAGTATCAGTGTCATTAGAACATTATCCCTGAGTAACATAGGCTACATTATTTACTAGCTTTTGCCAGCGGCTTCGCCCGCGTGATAATGACGATTTTCCATACAAACTTTCATCCCCTATTTACATCCCTTAGGGGTTGAATTTAGAAAAATCCTTCCTTATTCCTTGTCTACATTATAAAGGGAACCTCTGTGCAAAATTTCAGCTTTCTAGGTCTAAGGGTTTGGGCTGGGCGTTGATGAGTCAGTCAGTCAGGACTTCTCTTTTTATTTATATAGATATACTAGCTGATGCCCGCGGCTTCACCCACGTGAATGTCGTTCAAATTATATACTAAAACCTTCCTCTTGAATCACTCTATCTATTAAAAAAAAACGCATCAAAATCCGTTGCGTAGTTTTAAAGATTTAAGCATACAGACAAACAGACAAAAATAGCGACTTTGTTTTATACTAAGTATGTAAGGAGATTAAGGGCCGGTTTCACCGGTTACGGATAAAGTGTCAGATAGTTATCTGACAGATAATGCTATCAAAAATTGTAGTTTATCTGGCAGATAAGTTCCTGATAGGCTATCCGGGACTTTATCCGTAACCGGTGAAACCGGCCCTAAAAGTTTAAAAAATAACTGCCTCGTTGGTCTAGTGGTCACAAGTGCGACTGCTGAATCATATTCAGCAGTCGCTCATGCACCGAATAGGCATGAGGTCCTGAGTACGATTCCCGGGTCGAGTAAAGTGTTAATGTTTCTCTATCAAATTTGTACGTGAGTCATCCAGACTCACGTACAAATTCCTTGTACACGTAAAAATTGTGCCCGGTTGTTGGAGATAGTCATGCTTCTTATGATAGTTACACATTTACTGGTGGAAGGGGGGTGTACTGTTAGGTAGGTACTCCTTTACCTAATCTCGTTATGTTTAAAAAATAAAAGTCCACCCGTCCGAAGCCGGGACACATACCAGCTTGTGCCAGCGGCTTCGCCCGCTACAACTCGAAAATTATCCCACGGGAAGATACAATCAGGATAAAAACTAACTATGTACCAAATTTTATCCAATCCGTTCAGTAGATTTTGCATGAAAGTGTAACAAACATCCATCCATACTTACAAACTTTCGTGTTTATAATATTAGTAGGATATTATAGGATGGCGGCACGGTTGGTGCAGTGGCTAAGCGATTGGACTGCTACGCTGCGTGTCGCGGGTTCGATCCCCGCCCGGAACAAAATATATTTGTTTGGCCTACAAATAGTTGTTTCGGGTCTGGTTATTTGTGTATGTGAGTTTAAATGTTTGTGATCGCACCCACGATACAGGAGAAATTCCTAGTGTGGGGCAAAGTAAAAAAAAAAATGTCTTAGTCTATTATATATAAATAAAAAGAGAAGTTCTGACTGACTGACTTACTCATCAACGCCCAGCCCAAACCCTTGGACCTTTAAAGCTGAAATTTTGCACAGAGGTTCCCTTTATGTAGACAAGGAACAAGGCAGGATTTTTCGAAATTCAACCCTAAGGGAGCTAAATAGGGGATGAATCTTTGTATGGAAAATAACCATTTCACGCGGGTGAAACCGCAGGCAAAAGCTAGTAGGTTATACTTAAGTAGGATAAAGCGTGGGAGACGTTCACGTGCCAGATCCCAGTGGGTGAACTGTGTAGGAAGCAGCTAGAGATGTTTATTGGAATCTGTGTTATCTCAGTGAATGGGCTCTTTTGAAAGCGGACGAGACTTAAAGCTTTCAGGATATGAACTGTTTTCGATGTTTTCAGTCGGTAAGTAGGATTTAAAAATCGCGTGTAGGTAGATTTCTTTGATTATAAAGTTATCGCCTGCACGAAGTTATGTTGTCGGTTCTTGTAGATTTCTTAAACAATTTTTTTTTTTTTTTTGGTGGGTGAAAAATCATCGAATGACCCCCCCCCCCCCCCGCTCTTGGGCAGAGCGAAGGGGAGTGTCAGACTTCTACTGACTAAAAACCGAACCCATATTTCTTCTTTGCCCTCATGCGCTTAAACTTTCGCTAACATTTGAGCAAGCATGTGTTTCGCCTACGGTTAGGAAAATGGGCATTAGGTCTATAACAGTAGTTTGTTTCATAACACGACATGTGTTATGAAACGATGAATAATTATCATTTACTTCGGTGAACGAAAACATCGTGTCGTGAGGAAACCGAAATTCGTACGAAGCGTTTTGCTAAGTCTTTCATTATTCGTACAGCCAAGGAGTGGAACACCCTGCCTGCGTCGGTTTTCCCGAGTTCATATAACCCCAATCTATTTAAGTCGCGAGTAAATAGGCTTCTTCTGGGTAAGCTCGTTCCATCGTCGACCTCATCTCTGCCCTTAGGGCAAGATTGAGGTCAAGAGTAAGCCCATATTAAATAAATAAAAAAAAGCCAGCATGTCTGAAGCGGTATGAAAACTCTGTTAACACTAGGTTAGGCACTCATCACACGATAAAAAGAAGAAGAAAGCGGAACAAGTGGTTTAAAAACTCGATTTTAGTAGTGATTTCAGTCATTTCTATTTCCGAATTTACGGCTATCGAACTTCGAATAATGTACCTACAAAAATAAAATCGACAGGGAAGTGCCAACAACTCCTAACTTACAAAAACCAAATTTTACAAAAGGCGAAAAACACCGTTTTTTATTACCTTTTAGACCTTAACATAGGAGATGTTTCTTCTGTGCCTAGCTACGTCAATTTTGCGAATTTCAACTTAATTCATATAACAGTAGACGCGCAATTTCATTCTCTATCGAACTGCATTCATAAGTCGTTTTCGTAAAAAATGTAAGTTAGGAGTCGTTGGCACTTCCCCGTCGAAATTATGCCTCATGATCAGAAGGTCTAAGTAGCAAAATGTCCAACATCGCAAAATGTCTAATGAGCAGTAAGTCTACTTAGCTAAATGTCCAAGTAGCAAAACGTCCAACTATCAGATGGTCTGTATAGCAGAACGTCTATTTAGCAAATCGTCATTTTTAAAATGTGTACACTCATGATAGAAACTAAAAGTCATTTGTAAATTACATAAATTTATTTGATAAAAAAAAATGTCTGGGTTAAAATAACTCTTCAATGTTATTAGGAAAGGGGATAGAACCGATGTGGCATATCACCCTGTCCGCCATTTAGATTTTTTTTCTAAATCGCGGCCCATGATGAAAGTGGTATGTATGGATAGAGGACATATAGACGAACAAAAAATGTCCAGTTACACGGTACCCAAAGTGTCACGTTACCGAGATATTTGAAGGTAAAGATCGACAAATGAGTACAACGACAATCATTAAATATTTAAAAAAAATAGCCTTTTTACGTGTTTAAGAATTAAATTGTATCCAAATATTAGTTCCCGGGTTGATTATTATCATACGCACAATAAAATCGCTTCGCATCGCAATGAAACACTATGTTATGTCGAAAAATAGTTTTTCTCGTGCTCCTAGTAGTATGTAATGTACCTACTCTCTTTCAATAACCAGTAATAATAATAATAAACGCCTATAGACACGTAAAAGGTCTAATTTTTATGTGATCATTGTACTCATATGTCAATCTTTACCTTCAAATATCTCGGTAACGTGACACTTTGGGTACCGTGTTACACGATATTTTTTGTTCGTCTTTATGTCCTCTATCCATACATACCACTTTTATCGTGGGCCGCGATTTCGAAAAAAAACAAAATGGCGGTCGGTCGATATGCCAGCTCCCATACAAAAAAGTTCAAACCCCAAATGGCGCACAAACTCCCCTGTATTTATTCACCTAATATCCTTTTGATATGGCCAAGGTTTACCAAAAATTCAAAGGGACTAACTTTTTGACCTTCAAGCTTTTGCAGCTCTTTTGTATTTGGTATTAAACATTAGTCTGTATGTACATAATATTGTAATGCCGTGTCCATTTCCCTCCCGATGAAATGTGTGTGTTGAATTTTGTGCCTGAGTATCCAGACATTTTGAGAATCTGACGATTTGCTAAATAGACGTTCTGCTATACAGACCATCTGATAGTTGGACGTTTTGCTACTTGGACATTTAGCTAAGTAGACTTACTGCTCATTAGACATTTTGCGATGTTGGACATTTTGCTACTTAGACCTTCTGATCATGAGGCGAAATTATTGTTTACGCTTGAAGTAGAACCTCGCCCAGTTTGTATAGCATGGCAAATATTTTATAAACTGGTATTTTTCATTTATGCTCGCAATATGAACATCCATTCATTCCTTTAGACCCATAGGTTTCCATTATGAGATGGAACGAACAATTGTAGGAATTTAAGACCTATAGCAGCTCTTACTTTTGCAATACTCGTATTTTCTAAGCCTTTCTTACTAACTATATAAGATATAGAAAGAGCTGTTTTTCTGGCTAGTATGTAAGGATCCTTACATAGTATAAAACAAAGTCGCGTCTGTTTGTTTGTTTGTCTGTATGCTTAAATCTTTAAAACTACGCAACGGATTTTGATGCGGTTTTTTTTAATAGATAGAGTGATTCAAGAGGAAGGTTTTAATACCTTTTTTGTACCCGTGCGAAGCCGGGGCGGGTCACTAGTAATTTATAAGTGCTGTATTACTTTCTGCCTACCCCTATGGGCTATAGGCGTGAATTTATGATTTGATGTGTAAGTAGATGACTACTTATTCCATTCTGTAAGGTTTTCCGCAGATACTCGATTTTCTTGGATTTTCTTCTTAGGCTATTGTCCACTTTAGTTTAATCATAGTCCTCACAAGCGTAAATTCGAATCCCAGGTCAGGCAGTATTATTACGTTATGAATGGTTGGGTTAGGATTTTCTTAGTAGCAGCTTTCTGATTTTCAAAACCCTTACATAGTAGGTATTTTTAGTGTTCCTTTGTTATGTTATGCGGGAAAAGTTTTTACTCAATAAAATTAAGTTATTGAGCAAAGTTACTAATAAGTAGGTACAGTTTTTTTGGAGAAAGATATATTTCCACGAACACACGCAAAAATAAAAGTTAAAAAAACTTTGCAATAGAATGTATGGTATGTTATACTATCTTCTTTACATACGACAACACCTAAAAAGCAATCATACACTACGTAACGTAATTGAAGTGGATAAGGAGACGGCTTAGATCTGTGATCGATTACTAGGCAATGTGAAGTACCCACCCACAGGCCACAGGTGATAAAGATCTAGGTACGCTCCGCAAAGGGCTGCTACCTATTTCACAGTTATTATGTCTTCGTGGTTGTGAAGGAAAGTGACTGTGGCTTCAACCTTTTGTTTTTTAATGATATAATGGGTGTAAAAAGACCCCTAACGAATCTGAAAGGTTTCTAAGGTTACCAGTTTACCAGGGAACCATCCAGTTGTTGTCCATACAACGTAACAAGCGTTGTATATTTACACGTAGAGGTAAATATGGAAGAGGTGGTTCAGGTATCTCCCTACTTAAAAATACTCTGCACAATATATTTGATTAAATCAAGATGACAACAAAAACACCTTTATTTACTTTATGAGAAAGTCTTTCCTCCAGAAATACATCTACAGAGTACGTTAAAGTGTTTTATCTACCCAAATATCATAAACCCTCTCTAATGCGTTCAAAAACCATAGGCAATGACCAGCATTACCAACCAGCAGAAATTAACAGAACTGTAATGTGCTCATAACCTACTGAAAACCGTAGGTTATGAGTTTTAAATTTGGAACAGGTGTCAAATTCAAGTGAGTGTGCTATTCTAGTATCTACATTAAAACAGATACCTATCGATACGAAACCCCAATTCAGTATGATTTTAATTATAAATCGCACGACATTTTGATCTCGAGTGACACAAGAATAGTGACTTTGTTCGTTTGCCTATGATTTAAAAAAAATTACAGATATCCGAAACGCCGCCATTTCGAGCTGTCATTTGTTCGTTAGCTTTTTATTCCCTTTCATTGAGTAGACAAATTTTCTGATAAGTTCTTTATTTCTGTCGAAAATGAGTGATAGTGACTCAGAAATTAACATGAACACTCCGCCAGATATCGTAAATGCAGCGACGAATGCAACTAATAACCTGTTTATTTTTTATTGCATTACACTGGTAACAATGCTGGTCATTTCCCTATGGTTCCTGAGCCCATCATAGAGCCCTTATGATATTCGGGTAGATAAATTAGTGTATGCAACTATACATAATTAGGCATTACAACACTCGTGTGATGCTATTAAGAAACTCGCCTTCGGCTCGTTTCTTAAACCCACACTTGTGTTGTAATGCCCTTCATTATGCACAGTCGCATAAACTACTATTATTGAAATGAACTATCTGCCTTTTCAACTCGGCGGCGCGGCGTCGGACGAACACGAGCACAGTTTGTACTAATAAGACTTTGTTGACATTCAATTGAAAGCTAAGTTTTGCTTTTAAGGTAATAATTACTTACCTAAAAACATGAAAGGTCAGTTTATTGTCAACGAGGTTTAACTTAGAGAGAACTGGTAATCGATTGAGCCATATCAATCAAAATAAGTAGGAACATAAGATGAAGTCTGAAACTCTGAAAACTTGTGTGTTTATCGGATTTCGTGGTATGGGCATGTGATGCAAAGGATTATAATAATAATAATAATAATTTATTTATTTCAGATAACAATGATCCATTATGGTTAGTAACAAACGGAACTTATAAACTATGTTAGTAGGCAATAATAATTTAGAAAACAAGACTGACAGCGTTAGTAACAATGTTCTTACAAACTATGTTAGTAACACACTTACACTCGCGATATCACTGCTGCAAGGTGACAGGCCCAGCTGAGACCTTGCAGCAGTGGTTCACAAACACACAATCTAGCCTGGTGGCTATCATAGAGAGGATGCTGTTGGGGCTGCTCCGCACCCTACGAACCAAGGACGCGCATCGCTTACGCATCACGGCGTAGAAACAATCTACGTGAGCTTCAGCAAACATCCCTGATGCGCTGCAGTATCGGGGCAACCCCATCAGCACCCTAAATGCATTATTGTATTGGACGCGAAGGGCGCCGTATGATTTTTGAGTAAAATGAGCCCACAGACTGCAAGTGTAAAAAGACGTGCAGTAAGCACTAAAAATTGTACACTTTACCTCTTTAGAGGCACGCCTGAATCTGCAGGCAATCATGTTAGCTCTCACACACAGCGCCCTCCGCTCCCTATCAATGTCCTCATCGTCCTTGAGGCCAGTGGTCAATAAGTGACCCAGATATTTAAATCGGTCTACCCTTACAAGGGGTATACCGTTCAGCCTAACTGAAGGTACAGCTTCTGGGTAATTACCCCTGGCACCAAAGACCATGACCACACTCTTTTTGACATTATACACCAGACCATGTTGTCTGGCATATAGCTCACAAGTGGCTACGAGTGCCCTTAGTCCGCAGACTGACGCACTCAGCAGCACCATGTCGTCGGCGTAGCTAATGTTATTACAACATACACCATCAATGTGACATCCGACACGCATGCTGCTAAGTGCGCCAATCAGATCATTCACGTATAGGTTGAAAAGCGTAGGCGAGCACAACCCCCCCTGCCTCACCCCGCACTCCAACCCATACGGCCTAGACAAGGCACCAGCCCACCTTACACTATTGACTTGGTTTCCATACCAGTATTTCAGAGTATTTGTCACCTCTGGTGGCAAATTTACCTCTTCCATCTTCCTCCATAAAATGTCGTAGGAAACCAAGTCAAAAGCCCTGCTCAAATCCAGGAAGCAAGCGTACACTGGAGTGTGGCGATCCGTGTAGTACTTCACAGTGTGCTTCACACTCAAAATAGCACTGTCAGTAGATAATCCGGAACTGAAGCCAAATTGGTTATCGTGAACACGTATATGACTGCTAAGTTGAGCGTTAAGCACACTGTCAAACACTTTTGACATGACTGTGGCAAGAGATATTGGCCTGTAATTGTTCCTATCACCCATGTCACCAGTCTTATTTTTGACAATAGGCACCACAGTTGTTTTAATCATGTCGCTCGGCAAATAGGCATGACCCAGACAAAAAGTATAAAGCATAGCCAACACTCTCGGCAAATGCGGACCAGCAAATCGGAGATGCTCAATGCTGAGACCATCATGACCAGGAGATTTTCCTCGACGCATCGCGTTAATTATATTAACGAGCATTTTAGCAGTTATTTTAACTCCTAGGTCTTTCCGTGGCTCAACATTGAGCGCCAACCTAGATGGGCCTAATGGTGATTGCACACTAAAATGATCAACAAAAAGGTCAGCTATTTGTCTAGCATCGCTCACACCATCGACGCAAACAGGGAGGCCAGGCTTGCCTTTCAGTCTATTCGTATGCTTCCAAAAAGATCGAAAATCGTTCTTTGAATGCTGTGAAGCTAGAATATCCATTTTAATTTGAGTCTCGTGATCTTGACACCACTTCAATCGAGACTTAAATATCTTTCTAGCTTCACGCATTTCTTCAAAAATACGTCCCGATGTGGGCATACTATTATTCAACCAGCATAAAAATTTACACCTAGCCTCCCTATGCGCGCCGCTCACATGCATGTTCCAGCCCACGACTGCTCCCCTCTTTCTAGGACATCCCCCAAAAGCTATTGTCTCAGTAGCCGACTCACACAATGCACTAACAATGTTACTGTACATAGCATCTATTACATTAAAGTGGCGAGGGTCATTACAAGTCTGACCACCACACTCTCTAAAGTCATCTGGGAAGTCAATAAGTCTTAACTTTTCATGACATTTCATGCTATAAGCACGGATCTGTTCTTGACTTCTTTCTCCCCAGATAACCCTATTCACTTCAATGTTAACATTTGGTTGCTGAATCTGAACAAAATTAAGGTCACACGTAATAAACAATGGAAAGTGATCAGACCACTGCACGTCATATTTTACACAAGAATGCATAACAGTAGGCACAGCCGCCTTTGTGACTAAACAATGATCAAGCCACCTTTGCGATCCATGAGCATCACTAATAAAAGTGTGGGTATCTGAACCAAGACCCAACAACTCAGTGTCAATACATGTCCATTGTTGTTCAACACAAAAACTTGACAGTTCCGTATAAAATAATTCCGTTGGGTGCGAATTGAAATCACCTAAGACATAACAACATTCTAAGTTACAACTGTCAATAATTGCACTCACCGAACCAAGACAGTCCGCAAACTCCGCCAGATTAGAAGCGTCATCGGTTGGCATGTACACACTCACTACTAGTATTGATTTATTACTTAACGCAATCTTCACAGCACAAACGCGTGGATTATGACACTCGATAACCGACACATTGCTGAACATTACTTTTCGCCATAGAATAGCCACACCACCGTAGGGCCTCCCACGTATTAGTTTTGACGCTGAATCCATGCCAGACGTACCCGTCGAACTGAACTCACAGCTAATGGTGTCCAAATATGACAGCTCCTCAGTCAGCAACCAGGTTTCTTGAAGTGCAATTATGTCCGCGTTGGTGCACAATTCTCGGATGTAATCCGACGAGCGTTTTACATTTTTACAATTATGTTCTGATTATGGACGTGAGGAAAATTTATTGATATTTGTGATTGAGTGATGGTATTTTAGAGGAAAACCCAAGGAACGATGGATTGACCGTGCTAAGAATGATTTGGAAAGAAATGAAGTGTCTGATGACATGACGAGTATTAGAGAAGAACATGCTGCACCGTCACCAAATAAATTAGGATATGAAATTCCTGTCTCGGCCGGATCGGGCGAGTATCAGCGGCCGAGTCGCCTACTAAGCCAAATACAGGAGAATGATGATGAGTTGGCAATGGCTTTAAAAACGTTTCTTATTTCTTTTTTGTAACGAGATTGATACAATTTCTTCGTCAGTCTAATACTTACATTTTAGAGTTTGGTAGAAAGTCACTTTCTCCACGCCTTCATGAACTTTGTAATAATGTTAAGTATCAGTAACACTGAAAAGACGACTATTTGATTTGAGTTTTCGATATTTCGGTGCTGTTGCAAGCACCATGGTTACGAAAACATCATAGTAAACATGACAAATAGGTATATCGTTTTCAGTTTTAAGTAATTTGTTAATGAACATGTCAGTTTTAATACTACTTAATGTGCTTCGTTATATTGATTCATAATTTAAATTATGTTTGGGAATGTTACAGGTTGATGGAACTTAGGTAATTTTCATGTACGATTTTGTAACACCTTATATTTACCGTAGGACAAATACTTAGACCATTTGTTCTACAGTAGAACTGGTGGAAACAACCCGTAATTTCTACCACTTTGCGTACAAAGTGAACCATACTCAAATCTATCGTTTGATTCAGCAAAAGATACAGTCATCACATTTGATATTTTTCTGTCATTGTCTGACAGTTAACAACTATAAGCTAATCGTCATCATCATCCAGCCCATGTCCCATTCTATTTGGGGTCGGCGTAACACGTTTTCTTCACTCTCCCCTGTTAGTCGACATAGCTGGATTAAATTAAATTTGACTACGTTCAATTTGATCCGTTATAAACCGTCCGTTGCTAGTTGAAAATTTGCATAATAGAAGGCTACTTATACATCTTTGATGAATCTATCTTTATATATATAATTCTTCTGTGAGTGTGTATGTCACTGAACTCCTCCTAAACGGCTGGACCGATTTTGATGAAATTTTTTGTATGTGTTCAAGTGGTTTCGAGAATGGTTTAGATTTACAATTGGACCCGGTAGGTGGCGCTGCTGTCCGAGCAGGACGACGTCTGCCAGGTCCGCTAGTTTATGTATAAAAATGAAACCCGTTTTCCGTTGTCACGACATAGCATGAAAACGGCTGGACGGATTTAGCTGAAAATTGGTAGGGACGTAGCTAAGAACCAGGAGAAGGTTCTTTGATACTTTTTTTTTTTTTAGGTAGGGTAGTAGGTAGGGTAGTAGGTAGGGTAGCAGGTAGGTAGGGTAGTAGGTAGGGTAGTAGGTAGGGTAGTAGGTAGGGTATAAGTAGGTAGGGTAGTAGGTAGGGTAGTAGGTAGGGTAGTAGGTAGGGTAGTAGGTAGGGTAGTAGGTAGGGAAGTAGGTAGGGTAGTAGGTAGGGTAGTAGGTAGGGTAGGTAGTAGGTAGGGTAGGTAGTAGGTAGGGTAGTAAGTAGGGTAGTAGGTAGGGTAGTAGGTAGGGTAGTAGGTAGGGTAGTAGGTAGGGTAGTAGGTAGGTAGGGTAGTAGGTAGGGTAGTAGGTAGGTAGGTAGGAAAAACGCATTGCAAATTGCAACGCATGCGCGGGTTCAGCTATAGTAATCGATATTTATGAATGATATTTTGTATTGTTTATGATACATTATCGTGTTATTCTGAAGTCATCATCTACCTAGCCTTCCTTTCCGGTCTAACCGAATGACGCAGTAGCACACAACCATAAACATCATCAGTCAACACCAACAGACGAGTAGTGGAAAGAAAAAGAAGAAGAAGCAGAGAAAGCCATGTCAATATTTACATGGAACGACTGCCCAGTTACAGAAAGTTCACACTAGGCTAACGATCAATGATCTATAAATGCACAGCCAGGACACACGGCTTTACGTGCATTCCAAGGCAAGGACAACCTCGATTATAGATAGCCACCCATCCACGGGCGGCCGTGGCAAGCGTAGCTTAACCTTCGACCAATCCCAGTGGCTGTTATTACTAGAAACACGAGTTCTTAGTTTAATATTCCGTAAATAGATATCTAATGACCTAATAACCGATGACAGTTGACAGATATGTTCAATTGTATAAATATCGACACTAAATAATACACAAAGAGATTATGTAGGTCGAAATAAATATTCTGTAAGTACTGCGTTATCAATATCATTGATCGAATAACACCCGAACGAAGACTTAACTAATAAGAGTGAATTACTAAACTAACTTTTTTGGATAAAACGTAGCCCCGCACTAGGAATTTCTCCTGTATCGTGGGTGCGTTTACAAACATTTAAACTCACATACTCACACAAACCAAACTACCAGTTAACTAACTAATAGGTAGGTAGTTGACAGTGTAGAAAACTCTAGAATATTTCAAGTACTACTTAATCAGGAATACAAATTAAAAACAACAACTTCTTTCTATCGCTGGTACCAAAAGACCGTCAAAACAGCTCAACAAAAAACAAATTTCAGCCGTAATTTCATCAAGCGCTGAATACAAACGGCAATTAACAAATTAAATCATCATTTCTCGTCAGTTATAAAACAAAATCCGCAAATTGGAACAACCTCGTCGCGCCTGCACAAGTTTGCGCGTGCGCAAGGGTACGACACCTTGACACGAGGCCCCACGGGGTACTCTTGCATCCCTCTCACACGACCGTGTAGACAGTCAACCAGACAGAGACGCAACACATCCGTAGACAGACGCTTTCAGAAACGCTACGCCGCTTATTTGTGTCCGCCATTTTGTCTGTTCCTTTTGTCGACTGATATTAATTTGAGGACCTTATTTATGATGCATTATTTTTAACGGCATATCCTTCTACGGGTTATATATGCATTCGATGATCAATGGGGAATGCAATATGCGTTTTAATGTATTTTTAGACGTCGTAGCTGTTGTAACAAAGCGTAAAACTGAATATTTCTCAATTTAGCGTGTTAATCTAATCTGTCTTGACCCGGAATAACGATTCCAACGACCTCGCTTACTTCGTGTACTGGTTATAGTCTTACTTATTCATGTTTAAGCATTTTCTCGGTAAAGAATACTTTTCAATAGAACAAAAAGGTCTGGAGGTTGACGTCATACAAAACCCTTTTAATGAATTCCGATGAATGCATTTATCGAGATTGAATATAATGCAACGATAATCTAATTAGTTGTGACGTATGCTCCATTGTGTAATGCGCATTAGTCGGTAAACGTATATATAGTTTAGACCACAGCACGTAACGTGACATTACAAGAAATTGCGCATTTCAATATTGAATTATTGAATATATAATAGCTACGTGTATCTATATAACAGATAAGATAACACAAACAAACATGCTACGAGATCAACTTTAAAACCGAATCTATGTTAATTTTCGTAGTAAAATACACATTTTGAGTCTCTAAAACAGCTATTTCGCAAATAAAGTATGTTAAAAATAGTTTATATAAGCGAAAAAAGTGTCAAAACGTGATACCTGACGTAACCTGAAAACTGTCGCGAGTGTAAAACTTTTCGGTACTCGCAGCGCCATCTATTGGTCAACTTGGTAGTCTGGCGTGATCTTCACAAGGTTAGGCTGTAAGCCCACTGGCTGCGCTATTTATATAAACACTCAGGTTGTGACACGTGTTTATGATATCTTTTATAACGCCATTAAATCTTTATGTGTTAATAAGGAAAATTGGGGAAATTAAACTGTATTGTTTTTGTAGAGGATTTTGTCTTTGATTTTCCATAGATTGCTCGAGTTGACGTCACGAGGCGACGTGTTGAAATACATCGTGAAGCGTAATGAGTTTATCAGATATTGTTTAAGTATAGAACTTTATGAGCGTTCCCTGTTGAGGAAAACTTTTACAGCGCAATTGTGTTTGTGGTTGATGAACCATAAAAAAAATATTAAGAAACCTAATAGGTATCTGTATTTATAGCCACCAAAACTATAATCAGCAAAGAAACACAACAAATAACAGCTACAGTTACCCTTGAATATCTATAGACAATGTCAGTGATTTGTCAACAAAATACTGAAGGATTCACGTATTACAATACATTCGTAGCAACGTAGCATGAGAATTTGCGCAAAAGACAATTTAAACAACTGAACTAATTACGTATTCGCTTTTAAAAACAAATGTTGGCATGAGCGTGTGAACGTAATCAATTCGTTCAGAATGTAACTGCGCATTAAATAACTTGACAAATACAGACATTGGTTCAAATTTAACTAAGTAAATGGTTAGATACTAAACTGCACATATGGCTGAAAGAGTGATGAATAATTTTATTGTTGATGGCGGAAAGGGGAGAGGAAGACGTAAAGAAACTAAGGATGGATTATGTGAAGAACAATATGAAAGAAAAAGGATTAATTGATGCTGTGACGTCATACAGGGGAGAATGGAACAAGAAAACGTATTGCGCCGACCCTAAGTAGAATGGGTCAAGGGCCGATGATGAATTCTTAGATACTAAAATATCACTGAGTTATAACTTTATAAGTCAAGCTACACGATAACTGACTTAATGCTTGCACTGACTGGACAGGCCCAGTCAAAACTGTGGGTTCTTTCATTAATAGATCACTAATCTGGATGTGCTCATGAGAGTTGACCAAGATTACGTCTGACTGAACCTTTAAAGGACCTCTGAGTTTTATTCGGCTGTTACTTCCCCGAGTAGTCAGGTATAAATGATAAGTCGTTTTTATCATATAATATCAGTGTATGACTGATATATTATATCACATATTAAAACTCACAGCTTAGGTAAACTGCTGGGTCAAGGAGCATTCAATTGTGCACAAGAACTCCTATTATAACAAAGGTGGACACAATAGAAGGGGATTAAATAGGGGATGAAAGTGTGCAGGAAAGTACGTTATTTTTGCCCATACCCCATCACAGACGGTTTGTAGTAAATAAAATTTAATAGATCGAAGAACCAACTTGCCGAAGTTTATATGTCGTATTTATTAATTAAGAATTCAATCCTCTAATAAATAGATATAAATTGTAAGAATTGATAGTAGGTTATCCAGAAAAGATAATCATCTAAGTCGTAGTACTTACAAATCATGACTTAATGGGTTATTGGAAAGGTCGGTTGGTTAAGTCGAACTTGCTAAAGTGATGTCTTAAGAAGATTAGTATTTTATTTTATAACGATACGATTAGATGCAATCTAAAGCACTACCGTCAAACTGACAAATATTTCGCTGTTTTGTATCAATATTTATAAATGTAGTTATGAATTATATCTATGTGTTGCATTTAAATATTGATTGCGAATTGCATTTTGCACTGGACAAAGTTGGGTAATTTAAGATGGAAACACGAATTTGGAGACTCCGAAATAATTTTTATGCAGTATGAACTAAATAATTAAAATCTTGTTAGTCTTTTCTACACAATATGTCTACATTTCTAATCAAACTTTCCTCTCGCAGGTCTGCTGGAAGAAATTTCTTTTGAAATAAGCAAATAAATAATTTTGTGTCACCATATTAGTTTGCAATTCACAATGAAGAAGGATTATGTACGTGATGAAGACGGGATCTGGAAGTTAAGTCGGATGTTGATATTGTTAGTCCTTCTTTTGTAAATACCATAAACAAGGGAACAATGCAGCTGATGACGTACTATGTCAGCAAATTGCACCTGTTTACACTTTCGTTACTCGTGACCGAGGAGATGGCAACTAAGGTTAAAACTTAGAAATTGTTTTAGTAACAAGAAATCGTTTTAGGAAACTTGTATAAGCTACGTTATTATTAGTAACAATTCTTTAATACCACCATAAACCTAATAGTTTAATTTATAAAATCTACATAATGCAAATCGCTCATTTGCAACAAGGATGACATAATCAAAACTTTTGATTTTTCGATGTTGTTTATGATTTGAATTTAAAATTAACGACACAACTTATTAAATGCCTATTAAATTAAGTAACGAAATAAAACGAACGAAATACGTAGGTACGTAAAAGAAACCATCTATTTATTTTATTCCTTTGATTAATAAAAGCTTCCATGCAAAAAGAAAACTTGGGAAAATACTTGTATGTACTACTTATGTAAGTGCTAACAATATTTTTAGTCTAACTTTAAGAAAACGTGTTCTGCGATTTCGGCGGTTTCTCCAGCCCTGAAGTCATAATAGCGCTTGATGGCGCGATTCTTCCTGACTTCCGGTATCTCGGTTCACTCGTGCAAAGAAAGAAAGAAATAACATTTATTGGTACAGACACAGGGCATATAAAAATAAACATACAAAAATTAAAATAATAATGACAAAACGAAATGTCTGGAATGGACCCAGAAGTCTCTCCATGGAAGACATCGCCAAGATTTATGCCAACCAAATGTCGACAAAGAAGCGTCGAACGCATGGCTTAATCGAGGCGAACTCTTCCCGGAGACTGAAGGGTTCATGCTAGCAATACAAGACCAAGTAATAGAAACCAAAAACTATAGAAAGCACATTACTTATAAAGAATCTACCAAACGACACATGTAGAAAATGCAATAGTAACTCAGAAACTATTCAACACATAACTGGTGCCTGCAAATCAATAGCTCAAACCGACTACAAGCACAGGCACGACCAAGTAGCCAACGTAATCCATCAAAAACTGGCTCATCAGTACAAGCTTGTAGATACTGTAGTTCCATATTATAAATACAAGCCAGAGTTAACACTAGAGAACACCACAACAAAGCTGTACTTTGACCGAGGTCTTTTCACCGACCGCACAATTCACTGCAATAGACCAGACATCACACTGATTAACAAAATAAACAACACTGGATTCCTTATAGATATAGCCGTGCCAAACACTCACAATTTACAGACTACAATAGCCGAAAAACTATCCAAATATACCGAGTTAAAAAATGAAATAACTCGACTTTGGTGCTTACAAAAGGTAGTAATTGTCCCCATAGTTATTTCTTCAACAGGAGTAATCCCCAAACAGCTGCATCAGTCCCTTAGTTCCCTTAACTTACCAGCTAGCACCTATCACCTACTGCAGAAGGCAGTGATTCTAAACACATGTAGACTAGTAAGAAAGTTTCTGCAATGAGATTCAGACAATATCGGACAGTCTGCGCAAAATCGCGTGGATTTTAATATATCCATACCCACCCTTAACCCAACTGATGAACACTTGGCTTAGGCCCGTGCCATCAGAAATTCCCGGATAGCCGGAGGAACAAAAATGTCAAAACAAAATAATAATAATAATTCATTTATTTCAATCACAAGTGATCATAATTAGCAATTAGGTGGGTACATTCATTAAAAATATTAGAAAAATAAGATAAAACACAATAACATTAGAATTTAGGTACAGATTAAATTGGTAGATGTCAACAAATTAAAATTAAAAATAATCATAATGTCAAATTTAAAATTAAAAATTAAAAAGTAATAAATAACTAATACAAACATTATTGAATAATCATCACAAATAAAATTATTTAAAAAAAAAAAATACATTTTGGAAAAAAGAAAACACGAACAGATTATAAATGGAAATGTGTTGTCATTCGTTCATTTTATTGTCACCACATTAATCATGCAACAATGGTTAAGGTAGTGACAGTCGAACCTCTCAGCCATCATCCTCAAGATGCTGTTGGAGCTGGCTCGGACCCTGCGCACCAAGGATGTGCACCGTTTCCGCATCGTCGCATAGAAGCAATCAATGCGCGACTCGGCGAACATCCCCGACGCACTGCAGTACCGAGGCAGCCCCAACAACCTCCTGTAGGCATTGTTGAATTGGACTCGTAGGGCGCTGTACTGTTTTTGAGTATAGTTAGCCCACAGGGCGCTCGAATAGAAGCAAGTGCAGTACGCTCTGAAAAGAGTGTTTTTCACTTCCTCCGAGCATCGTGCAAACCTGCGAGCTATCATGTTCGCTCTAACAGACAACGCCCTACGTTCCCGTTCTATGTCTGAATCGTCTTTCAGGTCAGAGGTCACCAGATGCCCAAGGTATTTAAAGGTGTCAACCCTATTAAGTGGTACATTATTTAACATAATGCTAGGGATAATATCTGGACATTTACCCCTGGCCCGAAAAACCATACATTCACTTTTCTTGCTGTTATAGAGCAGGCCATGGCTGAGAGCATATTCCTCACAAATACCGAGCAGCTTAGACAGGCCACAAACCGAGGCGCTCAGCAGCACCATGTCGTCCGCATAGCTAATGTTGTTTACACAAACTCCACCAACATGACATCCGACATGCGTGCTGCTCAGCCTCTCGATTAGTGCGTTTATATACAGGTTGAAGAGCGTTGGTGAGGTCAACCCCCCCTGCCTCACCCCGCACTCCAACCTGTATGGTTCAGACAACGCCCCCGACCACCGAACTACGTTGACCTGGTTCCCGTACCAGTATTTAAGAATACGAATGCATTCACTTGGCAGGGATGTGTCGTAAAGTTTGTCCCAGAGGATATCATAGGAAACCAGGTCAAACGCTTTCGAAAGGTCGAGGAAGCAAGCATAGACTGGTGTTTTGCGATCAGTATAGTACTTGACAGTCTGCTTCAAACACAGAATAGCCGTCTCAGTGGAGAGTCCCGATCTAAAACCAAATTGGTTGTCATGCAACTCGAGACAACCACTCATCAGTGTGTTCAGAAGACTGTCAAGTACCTTAGACAGAATTGTAGCCAGAGAGATAGGTCTATAGCTGTTGGCGTCGCTTATATCACCAGTTTTACTTTTCACGATCGGTACCACCACGGTCTGCATCATAGCTGGCGGCAGGTATGAATGCCCTAGACATATGGAGTAAAACAAAGCCAGAACCCTTGGAAGATGGACGCCAGCATATTTAAGATGCTCGATACTCAAGTCATCGTAAGTCATCAAAATGAACAAATGTTTTTTTTTAAATAATTAAAACTATTTGGTACAAAAAAAATATTTTACAAAGCGATGACGAAATAGTCCGTAAAAACAAGCCAAATCTTAAATTCACTAAACAAGCAACCTACAGGTCAAGAAGCATGACATTTTCCACCAGAGACCTTCTAAAACGAAGGTGAGAATATTTAAAAGTTCATATCTTAGAGCGGGTAAATAAGGGATGAAGGTCCGTAAAGAAGTTCGCATGGCTTGTTAATGTAATATTACCTACGTCTCTTATTTCGACTCATTATGCCTATTTGCCCTTTAATAAAAACTAGCTGTTGCCAGCGGCTTCACCCGCTGCAACTCGAAAATTATCCCACGGGAAGATAAAATCGGGATAAAAACTAACCTATGTGTTAATCCAGGTTATAAGCTATCTGTGTACCAAATTTTATCCAAATCCGTTCAGTAGTTTTTGCGTGAAGAAGTAACAAACATACACACTCACACAGTCACAAACTTTCGAATTTATAATATTAGGATATTAAGTAGTAGGAAGTTAGGATACGACATTATTAAAACATCCGGAACCCTTTCTTTTCGTGCGAGATCATCAAATGACTCCTTCCGCTCTGGGCAGAGCGGTAGGGAGTGTCAGACTTCTACTGACTAAAAAACCACCCATGGTAGCCTTAGTCCTTTGTGCCGAGGCTGCGGTATCTCTTTCGAACAACCCGCAGCCCCGACGGATCCGGAACCCTTCACAACGATAGCTTTCTGTGACACAAACGCAGAAATGTGTATCCTCAGATTATATTTGGTATGCATCGCTTGCACTCGGTAAGCAAGCAAGCAAGCGGACTGTTGTTTGTAGTTAGACAATTTGTTACAACGAGGTGCAAACCTCTTATTCTCTTATGTTTACATGATAACATCACCCATCTAACCACCGAAGGATTGGGCAGAGGTGTACCTAATAGTTAACACACATTACGCTAGATATTGCCATCATCATAGCCTATAAAGTTCCCACTGCAGAGACTCAGGTCTCGTCTCTAGGAAAGGGATGGGCTTTAATCCATCACGCTGGCCCAGTGCGGATTGGTGGATCAACATGCAATATTGCCGATGCGGTATTGCCATTCAACTGGGCACTAATTCAAACTCCGTGGCTACTACTGAGAAATTAACATAAAACACCATCACGCCTGTAATCCCCGAAGGGTTAGGCAGTTGCATACCTAATAGTACACACACATTTAGTTATGTTAAAGTTCCATGTCAATGTCCGGGCACAAATCTAAACTCTGGCTGCTACTGAGACATTTCTGATTAGAAAACCCCCATAACACTTTGCCTGAACTTTGAATTGAACCTAGGATCTCTTGCTCACCACCACTTGAGCAACGAGGCAGTCAGAAACTGAGAAAGCCTTGATAGAAAACCCATTAATACTTTGCCCGACCCGAGAATCGAACCCAGAACTTCATGATCCGCAGTCGAGCTTACGACCACTACACCAACAAGCAACTACGTTTATCCTCAGATTACACCCTATTTTGTATGCATCGCCTGCGTTCAGTAACTGCATGTAACAGGACTGCCGTAGACAGTTCATTTCATACGACGAGCTGCAGACGAATCGCATGCAAATTGCCTTATTTGGTTTGAGGGGTTTCAGTTTAAAAACATGCAAATTGTTGTCATTAAGCTTGCAGTTTTTATGACCCAGTTTCCTGCAATAAAGATTTATATTAAGTAACTATGGTAGGTATGGTCACACGGCTGCCAAGCTCAAATGGAACTGGGCTGGCCACATCTGCCGCATGCCGGAGGAGCTGTGGGCCAAAGCAACCACGCAATGGGTCCCAAACAGCAGCAAACGACAACGCGGCAGGCCCAGAAGGCGATGGCGGGACGAACTGGATTCTTTTTGGAGATTACAGGGTTTTTTTAACATAGCTATACGCCTAATAACTGCGAAGCCTTATCTCGTCCAGCAGGGCTATTGCGTATCTTTTAATGACAGTGGCTAACCTAGTGTCCATAGATTAACTGTAAATTGGTTATGGTTTGGTACATTTTTTTCTTAAAAAATCACCATTTGACAGTTATTTGATAGGCACTATATGTTATCCACTGTCATTAAAAGATACGCAATAGCCCTGCTGACTCGTATTGGTTACTACGGGTACACAAAGAAAAATCCCGGGATTTAGATACCACCATCTGCCTAGCGTGTTTCTTACTATGTTGGGATTAACTAATCCGAATCAAAGCACTAAGTACAGTACTACCAGGATTTATATTATTAAACTAATTAAGCACCTCAGGCATTACGCGATTTGTTAAAGTCAACCAAGTGTTAAAAGATTCGTTGAAGAATTTCGAATCACGGTTAGTATAGATATCTGTATAGGAATGAAACTTTCAGGACTGCAGGCATAGTTTGTGTTTCCGTAGCAAAATGGTATCAAAAAGCTTTTTTCGTTTAGTTCACTCTCGACCCCTCGACCCCCAATAAATAATGTGTCCACTGGACCCCTAACTATAGTTCATACTCGACCCCTGGGGGTCAAAAGTGGATTTTATTTTCCAGCCAAGTTTGAGTTTGCGCTCGACCCCCAAAGTACAGTTACGATGATAAATCATCAGTATACCCTATAGTTGCATACTATTTAGCTAAAATACCCTCAATATAATTTTTCAATACACTTTCTCGAAAACTGGTTCTTATCACACTACGATTAGGTTCAATATGCAATGTATCTCACACGCGTGGATTTTTAATATTTTTTTAATACAGTTGCCCAAAAAGTGGCGTATTGCAGGGACGTATAGCGTTCGGGATGTGGGCTATTACGTACTCGTGCGTTCTCTTTCCCAACTGTCAAAATAATGTTCATTAAAAAAAAGACAACCACAAAGTTTTTACTAAAAAAAAACCAACCACGAAGTTTTTACTAAAAAAAATCATAGAAGTTTTTATGATTCATGCATATTTCTAAAGAAGCTACTAATTTGTTTCAATATCAGATTTAATTATTTGATTCAATGAGTTAAAGGTTTCATTCCATTTCATCTCATTTTTCATTTTCATTTCATATCAATAAAAAAACCGGCCAAGTGCGAGTCGGACTCGCGCACCGAGGGTTCCGTAAAAAAAATATATTATGTGATGTAACTAAAAATTTATGGTTTTCGTAATTATTCCTTTATCTATGCTATAAGACGTTGCTTCGTACCAAATTTCAAGATTCTGAGTTCACGGGAAGTACCCTGTAGGTTTTGATTCCCTTGCGAGTGTCGAAAATTTGCGGCATAAACGGGAGTATCTTGATGTAACTAAAAATTTATGGTTTTCGTAATTATTCCTTTATCTATGCTATAAGACGTTGCTTCGTACCAAATTTCAAGATTCTGAGTTCACGGGAAGTACCCTGTAGGTTTTGATTCCCTTGCGAGTGTCGAAAATTTGCGGCATAAACGGGAGTATCTTTTGATCGCGTTGACTTAGAAGTTTGATTTTTTCACAGCTCCAAGAGACCATAGACTTGAGTATTTGATATGAATTTCAGCTTGATACCTCCACGCGTTCCTGAGAAAAAAGGTCTTGACAGACAGACAGACAGACAGACAGACGGACAACAAAGTGATCCTATAAGGGTTCCGTTTTTTCCTTTTGAGGTACGGAACCCTAAAAATCTACTGAAGACTTGGCTGTATGGGCATAGTTCCCTTTGCCTACCCAGAATGGGTGAAGAAAACAAAAAAAAACTCTGCATACATTCTTTTACGGTTGGCGCCATTTTCCAAAAATGTTCTTTGCGAGTTTAATTACGGTTTTATTATTTTATTAAATTGCTTCATTTTTTCGCAACTGTATTAAAAATAGTTGTTCAGTACACGTGCGGAACCGTCATTGCAACTTGTTGCCTTTAGTTTGTACCTCACTGTACCAAAATATTAATTTTAGGTACTTACCGAACTAGGGGTTGAAAGTGGACGAGGTATGTTGTCCTTTGTATGAAAATTCAGACTCACCCCCTGGGGGTCGAGTGTGAACTACGTTTAGGGGTTGAGAGGAAACAAATAGACAAATCTTTTTTTAAGGGGTCGAGGGGCCGAGAGTGGACTAAACGGCTTTTTTGTATTTCTACGAGTTCCATCTCCACGTTCCGAAGTTTTAAGTCCTATTATTTTCAGTATATATATATGATCCCGACCGATTTCGGCCACAGCGACTTGGATCTGCCTATTAAGAGCATCGCTGGTGTGCTCTCTGGTGACTGACATAGCCAATTTTTGCCGTGAAAGTGCGTTCACATTCACTGCAAGTCAGCACCCCTCCGACTTGTAATTGTATTGGATGGCCGCGGGTGGTATTTATATATTATATGTATTATTATTTATTATGTATTTATTTATTTTCAGTAAAACGTACACAAACCGAACGGATTTCCAAGCCAAGTGAAGGTGATTAAAGGAAAATTCTGAGGTACTGAAAGATCTTCATTTTCAGGGTATTTAATAAGCTTTCAAATTTTTGATGTAATTTTTTTAATTTTAATACTAGCTGATGCTCGCGGCTTCCCCGCGTGGAAATCGGTCAAATTATATACTAAAACCTTCCTCGAGAACACCTCTACCCATTAATGAAAACAGCATGAAAATCGGTAGTTTTAGAGTTATCGCGAACAGACAGACAGACAGATGACCTGATGAGCCGCGGCGGAGGACTTTGTTTTCTAATATAAGGTCCCATTAAAATAGGTGGACAAAATTTCAGAAATCATTCAGACCAACAAAATAAGGACGATGGTAAAAAAAATTATAAGAAAAACGCATTTAAGTACCTACTCATAAAGGAAGAGTTTGTTCTAGAGTGCCGGAAATTTATTACTGTGAGTAAAAAAAAAACACTTTATTTAATGTTTTTTTTGTTTAGATATCTTTGGTTAGACCTACTGAACGCTGTGTTAAAATTTGTCCACCTATTTTAATGGGACCTTATATGTAGAGATTATTCTTTATTATATCAGTCAGTACTATAACCGTTTTAGCTAACAATTTAATTGTACATGCTCTGGGCTCCTGTAAGTGAAGCAGTACAACTATGTGATACTTATGTCGTTCACTATTTATTTCGCATGATATGTGAGCATCTGTTGTTGAAGATTGGAGAAAAAAATACTGTTTTTTTTACTCTCAGAGACCCAAAAAAATAATTTCAAAATTACAGAAAAAATTACGTAACTTGCTTTAAATTACATATAAAAAATATTTTTTTGTTTCTAGAAATAGCAGATATTTCACTTTATCGCATACTAAAATTAAAACACAAAAATGTTACACACATAATACCCCGTCTGATTTAACTGCAATCCCACGTGCTCCACGTGCTTTTACAGCACACTTTTTTTATTTTTTGAGTTTGGGAAATCATCAAATAACTCCTCCCGCTCTGGGTAGAGAGGGAGGAGCTTAGACTTCTACTGACTAAAAACCACCCACGTTCCTTCTTAGCCCTTTGTGCCGAGGGCGCGGTATCTCTTTCGAACAACTCGCAGCCCCGATGGGAGCACACATAAATACCGTCACCAAACAGAATACACGTTTTCCAATAAAATCTATCACAAATTTCTGTTTTCTTAATGTCCAAAACGGCCATGAACTTTTTTATGACGCGTCTCGGATCAATATAACGCTGTAACAGTAAATATTGTCCAAATCTACATTCAGAATATAAAGTGGCCATATAACGGGATTGCCTAGACTTAATAGTAGGTATTAACGTAGCTAATACTGTACCTACATACTTGAATTGGTTAAGAGAAAGACTAGCGGTAGCGGTTGAAAATTATATAGAACTAGCTTTTGCCAGCGGCTTCGCCCGCGTGAAAATAACGATTTTCCATACAAACTTTCATCCCCTATTTAAATCCCTTAGGGGTTGAATTTCGAAAAATCCTTCCTTATTCCTTGTCTACATTATAGAGGGAACCTCTGTGCAAAATTTCAGCTTTCTAGGTCCAAGGGTTTGGGCTGGGCGTTGATGAGTCAGTCAGTCAGGACTTCTCTCTTTACTTAATATAGAAACAAACCGTATAAGGTGGAAGTAGAATCGACAATAAAAGGAGAAGAAGACTGTCTCGTTGCTCTAGCAGTCGAAAGTGCGACTTCTGTGCATGAGGTACCCGGGTTCGAAATAGTTCGAATGTCAGGTAAAGTGTTATTGGGTATAATGTGGGTGGGGTGTACTAATGGGTACACCTCTGCTTAATCTTTCGGGGATTACAGGCGCGATGCTTAGATGTTATGAACAGAGAACTATGTAAGAACTAAACATATCAAAAAAATAATAATAATAATATCACTTCATAGACTTGGACCCATGGGAAAGTCTATGAAGTGATAGCTGATCCTAATGATTACAAGCATTCGTAATTATAACAGCACAGTGGCATTCCAAAAACTCTGTAGGAAATCGAAAGAATAATAAGTTTACGAACAGACACTAGTTTCCGTAATATAGAGCTCATATTTGCAGAAATGAAGACATCCGCATGAGAACCAAGTTTACCGACGTAGTCCGAAGAATCGCCAGACTTAGGTGGCAATGGGCAGGGCACATTGCTCGCAGAACGATTGGCCGATGGGGCCGAAAAGTTCAGGAATTGCGACCGCGAACCGGAAGCCGTTAGTTGCAAGGCCTCCCACTAGGTGTACCGATGACCTGGTATAGGTTGCGGGGATCCGCTGGATGCGAGACGCACGGGACCGCTCAATGTAGCCACACTTAGGCGAGGCCTATAATATGTCCAGCAGTGGACGTCTTTCGGCTGAAATGATGATGATGATGATTGGTAAACTATGTCTAGCTAGTCAATATCAACACTTTACTATGAGAGAGAATTACTTAGCAGGAATCTATATGTGGAAAAATGAAACCCGTAAACGGTTTAATTCAGATAGCAGAGCAGAGCTTTTCCCTAAAAAATCTTCACATGCTTTGCGATAATTGCTAAGGTCCGAATTCAGATAAATAATTTGTTGAATTTAACACCTTAAAACATTAAAAGAAGAACGGTCACGTCCCATATAAAAAAAACCCAGACCCGACAGAAAAGTGACATATCTCAGTTTTTTTGTTATTATTTATATAATCATATTATATAGTTTTTATATTCGAAATCAATGGCTAACACCAAAATATTGCCTTATGTTTTTGTTCAGGGTTTACACTAAAAAAATACAAAATGCCTACTTATCTACAAAATTCGTAATGTATGTAACTAAATGACGATAAATAGTTATGGGATGTATCCAGGAGACCTGGAGATACAGCTGTATTATATAATTTTTGAACTCCGAGTACAACATTCAAGTTAGGTTTTTTTTTTTTAAGGTGGTTTAAAATCATCTAATGACATCTCTCGCCCTTGGGTGGAGCGAGAGGGCGTGTCAGACTCTTACTGACTAAAAAATTCCACCCCGTTCCTTTTTGCCTCTGGTACTGGGGTCAGAGCATGCCCAAGGATTCGCCCTCAACTTAGGATTAATTAAAATCGTCATATTCGATGATTCAGATCGGATTATTCCACTAATTCGTTGACGCCAGTTCGAGCTTATATCGGTGATTAGAGAACTAAAAAGTTCATTAATCAAGTTCAGTTTTTCAGTTCATTTTGTTTTTTTTTTTTTCGGTGTAATTTTTGAACTCCGAGTACAACATTCAACTTAGGATTTTTTTTTTTTTTTGTTTCCATGAAAGAGTGAGATAGCATGATTGGTTTCCGTCACCAAAAACCAGCTGAGCCGTAGTAGGTATGCACACAGTACGTGACCGTTTTTATACATACACACAAATAACTTCCTATACGAACATTATTCTTTTTTTTAATACATCCCATAACTACTTACTTTTCTACGTCATTTAGTTACATATATTTACGAATTGTGTAGATACGTAGACATTTTGTACTTTTTTAGTGTAAAGCCTGAACAAAAACATAAGGCAATATTTTGGTGTTAGCCATTGATTTCGAATATAAAAACTATATAATATGATTATATAAATAATAACAAAAAAACTGAGATATGTCACTTTTCTGTCGGGTCTGGGTTTTTTTTGCCTGTTCTTCTTTAAGAGTAAAAACGTCCACTACGCTGAAACTTTAGGGAATACGTGAGTGTGTAAGCTTTATCGGTACGAAAACCATTTGTACTAAAGGGCAATAGAGTATTATAGTTATTCGTATGTATGTAAGCGATCGAGCCGCAAACCAGAAGTCGTTGCGTTGGAAGGTCTCTCACTAGGTTGACCGATGACCTGGTGATTGAAAGTTGCGGGGATCCGCAATGATATTAAAAAAGAAAGATACGCCATGTTCATACTGAATGGCGTTCAGATATCGTTGCGTTCTACGACAGGGATAGATAATACGGAACGTTTAAGATAAAAAGAGATAGCTAGTTACTAAACTGCACCAATTGTCGTAGTTTGTCCTCGACAATTTGTGCGTGCTAATGCGATATCTACCTCTTTTTATTTATAATAGGGATCCGCTATAAGATGCGAGACGCACGAGACTGGTCAGTGTGTTCACACTTCGGAGAAACATGTCCAGCAGTGGACGGGTTTCGGCTGAAATGATGACGATGATGAAGTGATCGAGAAGACAGTTGTGTCTTGGGCTACTACCTGATTTGGTTGTCAAGCTGTTGTGTACATTAAATACTAAACCCTCGGATGACTTTGCTTGCTCTATGTAGGATTTACCGTGACGTCACGTATGATGTTTTCAATCTGTTTTCTCATGTTTTCCTCGTAGACTAAACAGATGTTTGTATGTTTATAACAAAGTGAAGTTTTATCGAGGTAAAGATGGAGAATTTCCCGAGAAACGCGCACATTATATTCATACATACAGTCTGATACTATCATCATCGCCTAGCCTTTTCCCACCTATGTTGGGGTCGGCTTCCAGTCTAAGCAGATGTAGATGAATACCAGTATTTTACATGGAGTGTCTGCCTATCTCACATCCAAGTTACTACTATAACAGTCATTATTCTACTCGTTATTAGTATAATATACGTTCACATAAATCCTACTCGCATTAAATCGATCTCAGAGAACCTAGACGCAGTAACATCTATTTCGAAAGCAATACCGATGATTGTAAAGTCAAGAAGCTAATAGTAAGCCAATATTAAACCTGTAAAGGCACACAATTTCACACAAAGTTTTTTTTTCTAGGTTTGGAAATCATTAAATAACTCCTTCCGCTCTGGGTGGAGCCGAAGGGAATTTCGGACCTCTACTGGCTGACCTGACCTGTACACAACTAACCAATATTTTCAAAATATTCATCGTCGTCAAAAGAAGTAAGTATGTATAGGTAAATGTAGTGAGGAAAATGTTAAGTATGACTATAAGAGTAGAGGTAGACCAAATAAATGGCTAACAAGTCTAAAAACTAAAACCCGACTACAAACGGCGGACTAAAACTCTACTATAATAATATACATATTTGTAATGTGCTCGCCAAGACCTTTCATTTGATACCAAACATGTTATGATTATCTTAAGACGCAGTCAACGGGGGAACCGTAAAAACGACCTGTTTTTCGTCGCAGAGTTAGCCGTATTGCTACTTATTACAATTCCAAAAAAAATACAGTGTATAGTCAAATGTATAGGTAAAAGACTTATGCAAAAATATTTTCTAAAAGTAATCAAGAACCTCGAAAAAAAAAACACAAAATCACAAAAAAGTCACACGAAAAAACTTTTTCGTCTCAAAATGCTCAATATTTTGAGTGACAACTGTTATTTATTTTTTTACTATCAGAAAGGAAATTTAACCAACTAAAGACATATGTAAAAATATTTTAACATTACAGCGTATTTTTTTTTTTAATAAATTAAATCTGCGAACTATCGTTCATTTCGGCAGTCACGAGCATCAAACGCGTCGCCATTTTCAACCTTATTTGTTTAGGCGATGAGTTAAACGCGCGCTCAAGGTCGCGGGCGGCTAATGTCGCCTTAATTTAATTTTTTTCGAGGCTAGAATCTGACATTTAAATTCCGTCATAACAAAAATTGATAAAATTTATATAGCCTATGTCACCCGAGCTATTCTTACGAATCTATTGACACTTCATTTATTAAAATCCGTTCGGTAGTTTAGGCGCTACGGTGGAACGTACATACATACATAGACTGCCAAAATCATTACCCTTCCTTTTGGCTTCGCCGTAGTCGGGTAAAAAGGAGGTGATTGCTGAGATGACGAGTAATAGAGAATACAATATGGAACATGGAGCGACGAACCCAAATAGACGGGTATCAGGGCAGGGGAATTATGACGATGTTGATATAAAGAAGTAGGAAAGAATGGATGAAGTAAAATGCGACAAGGGCAGAAAAATGATGATGATAGTACTTAGACCTTCTGATCAGGAGGTAAATAAGGCCTCCTGATCAGAAGGTCTAAGTAGCAAAATGTCCAACAGCGCAAAATGTCTAATGAGTAGTAAGTCTACTTAGCAAAAGTCCATGTAGCAAAACGTCCAACTATCAGATGGTCTGTATAGCAGAACGTCAGATTCTCAATTAAGAAGTTCTTGTATGTTTAGAAAACCCACTTGCAAGAGTAGATCTAAAGTTTCTTGATGATAGAGTTTTATTAATTACCGAAGTTAGAAGGACGATTGCTTGTCTGTAAAAACGACATTATCTTTTGAAACTAAAGCGACTACGAAGGAGCTTAGTCATGAGTCTTTACTTAAACTAGATTAATAGTCTGGTACACGATGCTGCCAGGAGGAATAAATCTAAGTAATAGTTTTATGGAAATTCTGTGCCATTTTTTTAATGAAATATGAATTAAAATTGTACCTAATTCTAGACTAGCAAGATCGAGAGTCTTGTTTGGTCATTGTTTTATTCTAGAATGCGGGATTAAATGATCCAAATTACAAATATTTCTATGAGTATCTTCCGTAGCATGTAGCATTTCATATACTTAATCGATCGCAAAACATTATAATTTCATGAGTATCGAAATAGCGTCAGTCCAGAGCTAATCTGCGAATAGATTTACCTTCCAAGCGCCATCTACCTATCATCCGAACTATGTTAGTTTCAAATTCCAGTCTAACCTATTTTAGATGGAGCGATTGTCTATGAGACCTCCACTACCGCAGTCGGGGTATCACGTTTCTCTGAAACGCTTTGAAAAGAATGGCTTCAGACTGAAAAAAATTAAATATACCTAATCCCCATAAATCCCCATAGGGTTAGGCAGAGGTGTACCTAATAGTAGGTACACCCACACTTCACCACTCGCCAGTGAAGGGGCGTGCCTATTGCCATCAACCGGGCACAAATCCAAACTCCGTACCTGGAATTCCGTTTTATCAGTCTCAAAGTCTGAGATTATGTACCATGTATGTTTCCCTTGAAGGTAGCAGACACTACGGTACATCACCTGCGATTCTTCGCTACTTTTGCTTCGTAACCGTTCATATACGCACGCTGGTTGCGAGTACTACACACGCAGCTGACTTTTCTGAGGAAGATCACCTAAATACTGTCATGCCAGCGACCCGAAAACTAAGAACATAGAAATAAAGGACTATGGAACGGGACATATTCTACAAGATACAGATTTATACAGGTAGGAACAAAAATATGTAAATAAAAAATCATCTGTAAGTACACAAACTAAAATCCTCATTCTAAATATTTTATTAAAATAAGTTTCCAAGCCCTTCAAACCGTAGCGGTGGCGTCTGAAAACGTACGAGCGTCCGTTGACCCCGCGGGCCGATGAACCTATTTCGGAGCACGGTACTCTTCCGAGTCAAACTAATTTGGGGTCATTTTGTTATACAAGGCCATTAATTGCCGCAGGGCGATTATGTTCGTAAGTGTTTTTAGGTTTTTGAGATTGCTTTTACATGGCAAAAGGATAGAAAGGTTATGTGGGATTTGTAATAGATTAAGCCACGTGGTTTACGGGAATCGTAGACAGATTTGGCTCTTTGTCTTTTTCATCTACAGTAGGTTATTGAGCTCTAAGCTCAGCCTCTGTCCGTCGAAGTAGATAAAAGGACTGGGCGTGATGGTTCACAATTCACATACTTAACCTTAGTAGACTTCATTGTGTCATGCATGAGTAAGAAAATGGGTTCGGGCTGAAACATTCTTCAATTACTTAATGCCACACCATTTAACATAAATAATCTCCAACTATGTCGCTATAAATACACAAGTAAGTAGTGTAGTTTTTAATTAAGCTTCTATTATGTTTACTTTTCATTCAATTTTGTTTCAGTTTGATTTTTTTTTCATTTTGTTTTGTCCTGTGTGAGACTAATACATACAATATTATTCTAAATCTGAAACTATGTTTCAAATGGCAACATCATTAATTCGAAAAATCCAAAACAAATCTGATGCGAAACCGTAGTCGTCTTTCTAATTCTCATCTAGACTTTATAGTAAGTAGTTCATGGCCAGACCTCTTCAATTGAGCCATCGAGTTCCATCTGGCAGATAATTTGCAATATTAGGCCATTTGGGTTCATCGTCGGCTGGTTATCTTGTCAAAGATTTATTAAAGCTGCTTGTTCCATCGTCGATCCCATCTCTATCCTCAGGACAAAATAGAGTTCAAGAGAACGCCCATTTAATATTTAAAAAAAGGAGAATGGTCTAAGATTTAGCTCCACGATTCTCGTAACCTTTATCAGGCCAGGAGGATAGGTTGTGAGGCTTAATACAGTTCCCTTCTTGGGTAAACCGCTAAGACGATATCTAACCGTTAATTATATCGAAATAAAAGCAAGACCAATTGGATTCGGTTAGTCTCCGTCAATCATTTGTGTTTGTCGCTACTTTGTATTATAAATATTATTGTTGAAAACAATGCAATAACTAAACAATATGCACGTGTTAACTAAATTAAACAGATGACAAAATTAAGTAGGGAAATCATATTAAAAAAAGACTGCATGAACGCAATTTGAAACTAAGTATACCTAAGTCGGCTGGAGGAAATTCTCGTGACGAAAGTTATGCGAATGAATTTGGATGGTATAAAAGTGGAGGAAGATCAAAGAGACAATGGATGGACTGTGTCATGGATGATGGCGCAGTTGAGCTGTATAATTAATTGTTAAGCTGTTTGTTGTTAATTGTTTATGTATGTGCTGCTCTTTTGTGTTGCTGCTGTCCATTAGCGAATAAATACATATTCTATTCTATTCTATATGCCAAGAAAAGACGTGAAAAGAGATGACGAATCAAAGAGAAATATAGAAGAAAATGGCATGCTGCACTGACCATAAATAAATTAGGATAAGGGCATGAGAATGATGATTCCGACAATGACACATCAATGAATTAACCAAATGACGACGGGTGTACTGTGTACCGAAAATTTTCTACTTATATCTGTATTTTCGAAATAAATTTGGGTAAACTGAGACGGAGATCTTCCCCCGCCTTTTCTAAAAATAAGCTGAAGAAAACCTAGATTCAGTTACAGAGTTTACAGTTGTTTTTAGAACCTGTAGTTAAACAATGTTTCACTCAGTAAATGCGACAAGGTAGCCCGCGAAATTCGATTTTTCTTACGTTTTTTGCAATTTAGCAATCAGTGTCATGTTGTATGTTAAATAAAATAGGATTCGAGCCAGTAACAAATGTCTATTTACTGAGTTATAATGATTAAAATCAACAATACAACCGTCTCAGTTCATATAAGTCTCTTGAGTGATATGACGTAGGTATCAACAAACGTAAATAAAAAACAAATTTCGCGGGCTACCTTAGTGCTTCAGCGAAATGAAAATAATAATTTCTTTTTAAATGAGTTTTTTCTGTCTCATTTGGCTTTGAACGTATTTTCAAAAGTTTACAGAACAGAACCGTTACTTCTAAAAGTCTTACTGAATAACTCGGATTTGTGAAAACTTACTGACAAATAATGGTCTAACATGGTTTGATCGGCTTAGTCAGAATGAAAAACATTAGGTAGGGGTCGTGGCCTCGTGGGGCTTTCGGGACCGGGACCGCGGCCAATGTAGGTAATGTGTTATGAAATACTAGGGTATCATATTGAGTTAATAGGAGATTAATCATTTCTTTCGGGCTGTCACCAAATATAGGAGTTAACAGGAGTAATATAATGTGTTATGAAATACTAGGGTAGGTACATGTTGAGAGGAAGAATGAAAGGTTACTAGCCAAAGGAGTAAGTAAGGATCTTCATAACTTACTTATCATCTGCCTAGCCTTTTCCCAACTATATTGGGGTCGGCTTCCAGTCTAACCGGATGCAGCTGAATACCAGTATTTTACATGGAGCGACTGCCTATCTGACCTCCACAACCCAGTTAATACTAGGTAATACGATACTCTTTGGTAAGACTGGATGTCAGAATTTCAGGTCACTGACTACCTGTAACGACTGCCAAAGATCTATATTATGGCAGCCGGGACCAACAGCTTAACGTGCTTTCCGAGGCACGGAGGAAACTCGGTATGTCGGGCGGTCACCCATCCACAGACCGACCTAGACAAGCACAGCTTTACCTAAAGATCGACCCGAGTGGCAGTTCTTATTAAGCTACGAGCTCCTCCATAACTTGCTTATGGCGTTCTATTATTTTTGCTCATCCCCATGGAAAACCATGAATGTGTAGTTGAAAAAGAACTTATAATTATAACCCCAACGTTTGGACTGATACTATAAACCAAGTTTTAAAGACATTTGATTAAAAGTAAATAGTCATGATTACGGTCATTACCTACTTGGAACCGCAGTGACGATTATATAGTGGCTATTTATAAACGTTATAATCTTACATTGATATTTGATAGTGACCGCAGTTTTGGATATTTGGGCAGCCTATAGTGG
The DNA here is from genome assembly GCA_949316265.1 of Diarsia mendica. Lineage (NCBI taxonomy): Eukaryota > Metazoa > Arthropoda > Insecta > Lepidoptera > Noctuidae > Diarsia > Diarsia mendica. The sequence continues at coordinate 3,178,146 of OX438901.1, read as the reverse complement.
CATGTTAGCCTTAATAATATAACTATCATCGTAAAATATTCTGGAAAATACGAGCTACATAATAATCATAGCTGTACGATTAGATTTACAATTTATTCAGTTCTCTTGAAACTATGGGGTAGAAGTTATTCTTATTCTTTACGACCCACCCCCGCTTCGCACGGGTGGAATGTTACTGTTACTGTCAGCCTGTGTCATCCCACTGCAGGGCAAAGGCCTCCCCCCATGATTTCCAAATTTTGCGATCCAGGGCCAATGTGGACCACTGGTCGTTTGTTCTGTCAAGCTCGTCCCGCCATCTCCTTCGAGGTCTACCACGTCGCCTTTTGGCTGTGTCAGGGTTCCAGAACGTGGTTGTTTTGGCCCTTATAAAGCTTCCTCTTGAATCCAGTACAACAACGCGTTTAGGGTGCTGTTGCGTCTGCCTCGGTTCTGTAGCGCGTCATCTATGTTCGCTGAGGCACGTACCGACTGCTTCAATGCGGTACGGCGTAAGAAAGTGGCCTCGCTGCTGAACAGAATCGTCGGCACCGGCAGCCCCAACAGCATTCTGAGAGCTATAGTCGGGGGGTGGGTGGGGGTTCATGACAGCCCGCTGGTGAGGTCATTAGTCACCTGCACTCTGTCTTTGTTTTTAGTTAAGTCTAACATAGGTTAAAAATATTGTTACTAACTCAAGCATCTTTAGTTAAGTACTAATATAAGTAGGTTTTAAGAATATTGTTACTAACCCAATGAATCTTAGTTGTCTAAATAAAAAAATAATAAAAAAATTATGTCGGAAAGCACATTGTCAGTTGTCATTCGTAGGTCTTTGGCACCCGTTACAGGTAGTCAGTGGCCCGAATGTCTGACAACCAGTCTTACCAAAGAGTAATATTACCTAGTACTGGGCTCTGGAGGTCAGATAGGCAGTCGCTCCACGTAAAATACTGATTTTCAGCAACATCCGTTTAGACTGGAAGGCGACCAACATAGTTGAGAAAAGGCTAGGCAGATATTTATTATTTATTATTACTAGCCATTTGTGTCCCACTGCAGGGCAAAGGCCTCCCTTCCCTCTTTCCACTTATCCCTATCCAATGCTGTTGATTGCCAATCCCTGCGAAAAGAGTAGAGTTCGTCTCGCCATCTTCTTCTGGGCCTGCCGCGTTGCCGTTTACTTCTGTTTGGGACCCATTGTGTGGTTACTTTAGCCCATAGCTCCTCCGGCATGCGGCAGATGTGGCCAGCCCAGTTCCCAGACCTATGTCGGCAATTTGAGTTTTGGAACGCAGTATCGAATTTCTTATTTGGTCAGTAAGCTTGACTCCAAAGATACTACGCTCCATAAGCAGATAATAATGGCTAAATACCGATACTGATATTCCAGTACCCATATTCTTTGCCTTGGCCCACATTTACGTATTCCCAGCACTTCATATTTCGCAGCTACCACTACAAATTTCATCAACAGAAATCCTTCAGTTATCCGTTTGACCCACATCTTTAAACAATAGTAGCGCAATTATCTACGTGTATATATCTGACATCACATCCGCGACGCCTGCGCAAACGATTGCGTTGCTAAATCGATTTGTTATCGATAGGTACCTTATTTATTTAGTTTGTTACAAATATTTTAAATGTGGGATATGTATGTTACATAATTGGGATATCGGGTTGAACCGGTACACACGTCACGACATCATAGCATATGTCCTGGTGAACATACATTCATAACATTACGCCAGTAATCCAAAAATATTATGCTTAACTTCTTAACTGTACGCGGGATCCGTTTCTACATTTTTATTTTTTATTTCTTGTAGCCACGGATCCCGGGATCCGTGGAGGCACTTTTTTTTTTTTTTGTAGAAACGGATCCCGGGATCCGTGGAGACAAATCGCCGGGATCCGTGTTACGTCAAATCGGATCCCGGGATCGGTGGAGACAGACCCATCCCCGAAGTGTTCGGCAAAGGGGCAAAGTATTAGCCATGTGTGTGGGTGAAAATATTGACAATTTTTATACTGGATTTAATTACCCTTTTACATATAAGATTTTTAAATGGCAATAAACAATTTTAAAGAATAATAGATTTTCCACAATTAAATAATGATAAAAACTTTAAACGGTAGGTTCTGAGACAGCAGGTCTCAGAACCTACCGTTTAAAGTTTAAAACCCTTTTTAAAAGGGTTAACAGATCATTGTGAAAATTTCCCGCTGGTAGTAGGCGGCATTAGTATAGCATTAGAGTCTAATGCTATCCTAATGCCGCCTACGCACCAGCGGGAAAGTTTTCCGTAATTCGTCTTGTGACTAGACGAATTACGGAAAACTCTACACTCACACTTACCCCCAGACTCGCACTCTCTGTACTCTATGCTTGCATTACCATATATACCATTACTGATGCATGGTTTTACTTTTCTGTAGGTGAAACTATTAAGGCGAGGTTGCACTACTTTGTTTTTATGTACGCACGACCTTACCCCCCGCCCTGCCGCGCGAGCGATATAATGCCTAAATTTTGACTGTTTTTCTCTCTTGGAGAAAAATGATACTTATAAAGAAATTATACATTATGTGACCCGAGATAATACACATTTTTTTTTTACGACCTTTATTATGATATAAGTTTTATTTTTCAAAGCCTAATATAACTCAAGTAAAACGATTATTTAGCCATCATTTGGACATGTCTTTGCGATTTAATTGGATGCAGTGAAGTGTAAGTAATTGTGTATCGCATGCCCGACATATCATGATCGAAGAGTCAACTATGTAATACATTTTTTTCAAAATTTAAATCCGTTCCATATACGAGTAAAACGCTATTGTTGACGACGTTTATCGGGGTAACCTCGCCTTAATGTCTATCAAACTTTCGTTGTATACTTTAGGCGCTTTGTGAATTGGTCGCAAAACATTCATGTAGTAGGTACTGTGCCGTAAATAAATTCAAGGATAAACTAGAAAAGTTGAGAGGCATACAACCTATTTAGTTTACCTTACACAGTTATTTTCGTTTTTCAATAACCCGACCTATTCACGACGGCATAATCCCACGTGGCGTGTACATAAACGACATTGGCGCCAAAAGGACATTAATTTCTAATACGGTCTGAAAACGGACCTAATCGATACCATAAGTACGACCTCTCTCAGACCTAAGTCACATTTTCGAACTATAATAACGACTATAGCTAGGTCACCTAGATCGTCTATGAGTCTATGTCATAATTATTTTTATGCTATTCACGAATATAAGCCTAATGAAGCACATCTAACTTTATCGTTCTAATTTCTGGCTTTATCGTGTGTGGTTAGTGCCTTTTTTTTTGGTGGGTGGAAAATCATTGAATGACCCCCCCCCCCCGCTCTTGGGCAGAGCGAAGGGGAGTGTCAGACTTCTACTGACTAAAAACCGAACCCATGTTCCTTCTTTGCCCTTGCGCCGAGGCCACGTCATCTAGTACAAAAATCCGCGGCCCCGACGGGTGTGGTTAGTGCCTTACCGAGGCTTTATGTCCGCCTCTGACGTGGTATAATACGTGTGTCGGCGAGAAATGTCTATCTGGAATGGTTTAATCACGATGTTTTCTTTTACCGAAGCAAGAGATAATTATACAATACACACACATCATCTGCCTAGCCTTTTCCCAACTATATTGGGGTCGGCTTCCAGTCTAACCGGATGCAGCTGAATACCAGTATTTTACATGGAGCGACTGCCTATCTGACCCCCACAACCCAGTTAACTAGGAAATACGATACCCTTTGGTAAGACTGGATGTCAGAATTTCAGGTCACTGACTACCTGTAACGACTGCCAAAGATCTATATATGGCAGCCGGGACCAACAGCTTAACGTGCTTTCCGAGGCACGGAGGAAACTCGGTATGTCGGGCGGTCACCCATCCACAGACCGACCTAGGCAAGCACAGCTTTACCTAAAGATCGACCCGAGTGGCAGTTCTTATTAAGCCACGAGCTCCTTTTTTTTTTTTTGGTGGGTGGAAAATCATCGAATGACCCCCCCCCGCTCTTGGGCAGAGCGAAGGGGAGTGTCAGACTTCTACTGACTAAAAACCGAACCCATGTTCCTTCTTTGCCCTTGCGCCGAGGCCACGTAATCTAGTACAAAAATCCGCGGCCCCGACGGGAGCCACGAGCTCCTCAATACAATACACACACATTAATTCGAAAAATCAGAGACGTGTGTCTTGGGTTCGAAGTCGAGACTTATGACTTGGTGGTGCGACTGTCACAACACTGGGCTATCATTGCTTATTAATGTTATAGGGAAGTATTTTAATGAAAAACCGAGGAAAATTGTAGCATAAGACTTTTGTTTAAGTACATACAAAATAAGCAACAGTTTATTTAAATTTAATCAAAGAATTAAATTGCAAGTTTCGCCCTACTGCGACAAAAATGATCATAAGTATTTCTGTTTCGTTAATTTAGTCGCGTAAAAAAGTTGGAGAAAATTCAGCTTGGGCACACCGAATGGAATGATGAATTCGATTTTCAGTATGAGTGAGGGTGACATTTGAATAATTTTGAATGAGTATTGCTTTGATTAGATCTAAATGTCTACTAAACTGAAATACAATATTTCTAAATGTGGTAAGGCTAATTAAGAGCTAAGAATGCCCTGTGGGCCCAGTGGTGGCGGCCCCAACTTACGATCAATATGTCGTGGCGTGTCGTGTGTCGTGTCGTGTCGTGTGTCGTGTCGTGGGTTGGAACACAGGCAGGTGCATTACTTTGTGTAATTTATTTCATCACCACACGCTTCAACGTTTTGGTGAAGGAAAACATAGTGAGGAAACTAGCATGTCCAAGAACCAAAAATTCGACGACATGTGACATCTACCAACCCGCACCGGGCCCGCGAAGTGGATTACAGCCCACTCCCTCTCACAAAAAGGAGGCCTGTGTCCCAGCGGTGGGAAAATTATAGGCTGATTATGCTTAATAATTTAAAGAATTAAAACTTTGACAAAGTCAACATTTTCCGAAGCCCTGTCACAAAAACAATGTCCAATTTAGCCGAAAACAAAACAGTCAGTGTTTCCCAAAGATTAGCTCGGCGTTCGTAACTTTTATTTCACTCAGAATAACTTGACTCGGCCCCAGTTCGAACACAACTTTGGCTTTTACTTCTCTTTTAATAAGTTCCAAAGTGTACACACAAACTTAGTAAGCAAAGAAAAGTAAGTTATTAACTTAGATGAGGAATGATTTTATTCTTTGGAATATTACTTAGTATACAGAGTTGAGAGGCCTAACTAGGTGGACCGATGACCTGGTGAAGATTGCGGGGACCCGCTGGATGCGAGACGCACGGGATCTGTCAATATGGCGACACCGGGGCCGCGGGGGAGGCCCTATGTCCAGCAGTGGACGTCTTTTGGCTAAACTGATGATGATGATACAGAGTGGAATGACACTGAATTTAAAAAAAAATTTCGTTTCCTACAAAAGTGCAATAGGTACAGCAGTTTAAAAAAAACCTGTGAAAAATGTTTTGGGGTTTTAAGAATCAAATTTTAGGGTTCCGTGGTATTTAATAGATTTCAACTTTATCGCTATGCATCAGGTTTAAGTTGATTGAGAAAATTTGAAAGTTTCAGGTAGCTTGGTGTGCTTTCTGTACTAAATACGTGGAAGTTTCTACGTCGGTATGCCTTGGTAGCTCGTGAACAAATTATAATATTGATCTTCAAGTTTAATCCTTGCCTAGGTCGTACCAATGGGTTATTCCATTACCGAGTACTCTCCTCACTGGGTTGTGGAGGTCAGACAGGCAGTGACTCCATGTAAAAGTAAATTTTGCGTACTTAAATAATATTTGGAAATTCATCTGAAGGATGCAAGAAGTTTCCACGCATAGTTATGAAATCTACATTTAATTATTTATTGAAGAAGAAGTGATAGTGTTTATTTTTCGTAGCATGTCGTCAAGAAAGCTTTGAGAATTAATGTCCTCTACATGTTATTCTCAAAACTTTCTACAAATACTTACAGGAAAACGTAATTTTGTGTTATAGAAATACTAATAACGATAGTTATCCCAACTTTAGAACGTAACGCTTACTATAAGCTTTGAGTTTCAAAAATTGTAGGCCAAGGGTAACGTGAACAGGGTCCAAGTTCCTGGAGGTCAGGGCTCCAGAGAAAGGAACCTCCTAACAACACGAGCCGTCTCCAGGAATACCTACCGCTTTCTGTATCAAGTCCTTGATCAAGCTGCCTAACTAGACCCTCCTCTGGTTTTGATCGAAGCCCTTTGGGAATTAAGCCATTGGCGGATACGACTATCGGTACAATGATCGCTGAAACCACATTCCACATATCGACAACCTCGCGAGGCAAGTCAAGATACAAAATCATATTATTATTAGGTAAAAGAAACAAAAGTCGTGCCAGAGGAAATAAAGAGAATTGATTAATTTTAGCCACATCCGCTGGGGAGATGTGTGGACGAATTGGATAGCACCTCGTTTGTTAATACTGCAGCAAGATGTGGATGAAAGATTTAAGAAAGCTGGATATAATCGTGGCCGTGATTAATGAGACTATAATCATTATTATTTTACACAAAACATTTGAGATTAGGAATATCGTAGAATATCTGATTTTAGTTGAAAAAAATACAGGATTCTAGGATCTTACTAGAATATAGGTACTTAATTTTATAAAGTAGTAAAGTTTTTATGTTTGGATGTATTAAATTTATAACCTCAACTATTCTTTTGTTTAAGTATACTCAACCGATTTCGAAGACTGGCGAAGTGCTTTCTTTAAGTATCCTTATAATAAAACATAACTGAGACAAATTATTGATGACGATGAATATGATGAGATCTATAAACGTGGATGAAGCTAAAACAAGGGTCATAGCAGGCAGCGTTCTGTAGTAGGTAGGTAGGTTCCCCTAGGTACAAAAACATGAGTTTTTGTATCTACTTCATTAGTCTAGTGCTCGCAAGAGCTGGTAATGCTATAACAACAATGCTACAATGTCCTCTGTTCCAGGTTTTTTTTCCAATTTTTCCATTAAAAATTTCTCAATGGAAAGCACGTCTGTCAAGCCTGGAATTGTGTCTGGTTGATGATAATAGGCTCGCCCTCTATTAAGTGAGACTTAAAACTGGCGAAGTGTGAATGTACTAAAGTGTACTTCTGTCTTACCTTTGTCTGGAGATTAAAATGGTGGTATTATGTGATGATAATCCATACTAATATTATAAATGCGAAAGTAACTCTGTCTGTCTGTCTGTTACTCAATCACGCCTAAACTACTGAACCAATTTGCATGAAATTTGGTAAGTATGGAGATATTTTGATACCCGAGAATGCCGAGAAAGGAAAAGGACATAGGCTAATTTTTAATAAAAAAAAAACTTCATTCAAGGGGTTGAAAGGGGGGTACGAAAATATTACTTATGGTCGCGATAACCGGCATCGGTAGCGATAACCGACATCCGGCACAGCAGCTGATGCCCGCGGTTGAAACCGCGGGCATCAGCTGCTCTAGTAATAAATAAATTTATTTACTCAGACAGATTGTAGTAGGTATACCTACATGGTTATAGTAGCAATAGTAAAGTTCTTACATAATAATGTTAAGTAGTCTACAGTCGAGTGGGTGAAGCGCTGTCCTTGTTTGATGTTTATATAAGTAACTATATAGCTTCCAAATCCATTGTACCTACCATCGATTTTCCTCCTAAAAAAGAAAATGCACATACTATGTCCACCAAAACCAAACATCAAAACATACAGCAGTGTGTCTGCGGCATCCAGTCCACACGCCATTACACAAGTATCACAGGAGCCAGCCGTGCACAATGCGCGCGCGCAGGATATGACGTCAGCGCTTCATGAATGGCCGCAGTGTCGATGACACGCCGCATTGTTCGTACATATGTGGCGGCTTATCTCTCTACCTATCTGTATGTACGTAGGTATGAAGGTTTATTGCCGTTGAACTTTTATGTGGAAAGGGCAAAGTTTTGTGAATAGTGGGTGGACATTTAACTGAGAACGTCCGAAGCGTATTTTAAGATACTTTTGCGTATTTTGTACATCACTATAGCCTTAATTGACTTGACTGGCCAGTTGGTCTTAGTGGTTAGTGACCCTAACTGCTATGCCGGAGGTCGTGGGTTCGATTCCCACCCAGGACAAATGTTTGTGTGATGAGCACGATCATTTGTTCTGTGTCTGGGTGTAATTTATCTATAATATGTATGTATTTAGAAATATATAAGTATGTTTATCAGTTGTCTAGTACCCATAACACAAGCTCTGCTTAGCTTGGGACTAGATGGCGTTGTGTGATAGTTGTGGAATATAAAAAAAAAAAAATGATTTATGGTATGTGGCTCAGAGTAGCAAAAGAGCCGTTGTGTATTCCATACTCTGCGTAAAACTAGTAGACCGAGGTTACATTACGAAAATAGGAGACGTACGAAGGTCTTCGATATTGGAAATCGCGTTATGGAACTCAAATGGGCAAAGCTGTGACCGAGTGGGGTCCAAGGAATGGAAAAAAAGTGTTGGTCGTCCGGCGGCGGAATGGGCAGACGGTATTGCCATCGCGGGAATATTCTGGATGAGGCTGGCACAAGAGCGTGGAGCTTGGCACAAGCAAAGAGAGGCCTGTACGGTCAGCAGCAGAAGTATATTAACATTACTCAAAGTTTCGAAGCTGTTTTTTTAATAAAAACTTGTTAGATATTACTCGTTACTACATGTTATTGGAGTGTTAGGACTATTTTAACGAATAATCTTCTGAAACATTAAAAATAATAGTTAGAGTCCTGTACATAAAATAATTAAAATTCCGAACAGTTCAGCGACTTCTGATGCTGACCGTACCCAGCAGTAGGTGAAGTCGGGCTGTGGATGATGATGATGTAGCATTCACCAGTGAAGATCATATTATCATCGTTCTCTTGCCCTTATCCCAATTAATTTGGGGGCGGTGCAGCATGTTCTTCTTCCATAAGTCTCTATTACTCGTCATCAAATCAAATCCTTTATTTTTGCTGAATACACTGTAACAATCTGTCTGTCTGTCTGTCTTTCTGTCTGTCTGTCTGTCTTTGCTTCACGCCTAAACTACTGAACCGATTTGTGTGAAATTTGGTACAGACATAGTTTGGAACTTGAGAAAGGACATAGGATAGTTTTTTTTTTTTTTTTTCGCGAGATAGGGAACTATGTGGGTAAAACCAAAAATCTGCCGGAAGTCACTATTCCACGCGAACGAAGTCGCGGGCAAAAGCTAGTGGTGTTATAAAATTTACATGTGACAAGTGATTCTGCCGTAAGGCATGCACGGATGTACCTCATCAGATACTTCCTTTTTTGCCATAGCATATTACCTTTACACAGTTCATCCATCGTAAGAAAGATCCACTAAGACTAAAAATCTGACAAACAAATGGACACGTGAAGAAGAAAAAACTTTTTTACATAAAATAAAACCGACTTCGACAAAAATAAAGGTTTTATTTTTTGTAAAAAAGTTTTAATTTTTCACTTTTTAGTGATTCACATGTGTTTACCCCTTCACAACGTACTAGCGTGATGTTATGTTATGAACTGGTGTAAACAATAGACAGACATGAGATTTCAGCAATCCCAGTCCATTTGCTATCATTAATATTGAGGAGTTCCGTTGCCTATCTCCGAAGTTCTTCATCAGATCTTCACCAAATAGTTTTTATAACCTTTGTAGTGAGTACAGGCGTGATATTATGTTGTGTGATGCCAACAATCGCGGTTAATCTGCTGTTATTTATTGAAGAGTTCCCCCGATTTCTACAAGATCCCATCAGATATTGAAATGGCGACAATGGGACCACACGGGAAGCACCAGCTTTCAAATTAAAAAATAATCATGAAAATTGGTTCACCCAGTCGCAAGTTATGAGGTAACAAACATAAAAAAAATATACGAATTGATAACCTCCTCCTTTTTTTGAAGTCGGTTAAAAATAATAGAACTTTACAGCCATAAACCGAATCAATTTATTATTAAACCTTCGACTTACGGCATGTAAAAAAGTGAATAACTACTTATGTTCAAGTACATAAAACTAGTTTTTTTCTAAGAAAGTTACCCGTGGTTGTTTATGGTATGCGACATTTCCTAGAACCTATTTAGTACGCAACCTACCTGGAAGTTGTATGCTCATGTCTTCCCTTTACAGAAACTGGTCTTTATTATATCAATTAATTTATTAATTAGATGGTAAAAACCTACTTATAACAGTTTTATTGCTTACTAGCTTTTGCCAGCGGCTTCGCCCGCGTGTAAATGACGATTTTCAATACAAACTTTCATCCCCTATTAAAATCCCTTAGGGGTCGAATTTCGAAAAATCCTTCCTTATTCCTTGTCTACATTATAAAGGGAACCTCTGTGCAAAATTTCAGCTTTCTAGGTCCAAGGGCTTGGGCTGGGCGTTGATGAGTCAGTCAGTCAGTCAGACAGACAGGACTTCTCTCTTTATCCTTACATAGTATAAAAACAAAGTCGCTTTTTTGTCTGTTTGTTTGTCTGTATGCTTAAATCTTTAAAACTACGCAACGGATTTTGTTGCGGTTTTTTTTAATAGATAGAGTGATTCAAGAGGAAGGTTTTAGTATATAATTTGAACGACATCCACGCGGGTGAAGCCGCGGGCATCAGCTAGTTTATATATATATAGAAGATTGATTCAGGCTTGGATGCAAACATTTTGAGAGTTGGTGGTGTGACGAAAGCGAATGCAAATCTTTCGCAACTTTCTATTGTCATGTTCGACGAAAACATGTGTTTCGAGCTGAATTCTCTTGTCTATATTAACCCACATTCAGCTCAGAAAGTAGCTTTCTGAGCTGTATGTGGGTTTCTATTTCTTTCTTGCCCTACACTAGGAATTTCTCCTGTATCGTGGGTGCGTTCACAAACATTTAAACTCACTTACACAAATACCCAGACCCGAAACAACTATCTGTAGGCCATACAAATATTTGAACCATGCGGGGATCGAACCCGCGACACGCAGCGCAGCAGTCCAATCGCTCAGCCACTGCGCCAACCGTGCCGCATAACCATACGTATTGCTGTTTACAAGATGAAACGTTGACCGACAGAGAATGCCTTGTGGCATTAAGTCTGTCTATGAACCACTATTGTAATAAAGAAATAATATTAGCACTTCGCCTTCGACTTCGTCCGCGTGGAAATTGTATACTAAATAAAACTAGTGCTGAAAATTACAGCGTCAAAAATCATGAATTTACGTAAAAAATGTAATAGGACTCTTAAGAGTTTATGGCGAATAGACAGACAGACAGACAGATGCGGCGGAGTACTTTATAATATGTAGTGATGATATTAAGTAATAAACAAATATGAGAAACCTAAATACCTGTACAAACAAACGCCAAAAAGATTCGGCCGCTTTTATTTCAAAAAGAGTTCGTAAGTCTTCGGGAGTTCAAAAAAGTTTATTAGAAGTTTTCGGCCCGAGCGAATCAGATTACTTTGAAGATTCTGGAGAACTGAAAAGTAATAAGTTCTACTCTGCTTCTTTGTTTTAATAAAGAAATGATAATTGATTTGTAGATAGAGTAAATCCACCAGAATGAGGTTATACGAGAATGTTGCGGTTTAAAAGAAGATGTAGTGACAACAAGTTTAAAAATCTAAAACCCGACTACGAATAAAATATTGGTTTTTGCTCTCCAAGACCTTTCATTTGATACCAAACATGTTATGATTATCTCAATTTAATATTTTTGAGGTAAGTTTTTGACATTTAAATTCCGTCATAAAAAGAATTTATAAAATTTATATAGCCTATGTCACCCGGGCTATTGTTACGAATCTATTGACACCTCATTTATTAAAATCCGTTCAGTATTTTAGGCGCTACGGTGGAACATACATACATACATACATACCTACATACATACATAGACTGCCAAAATCATAACCCTTCCTTTTGGCTTCGCCGTAGTCGGGTAAAAATTTAAAAGAGTATGTTCAGATGGTTTGGCCATGAGAGCGGGCGAGGCAAGGAGTATGTTAGAATCGTAGCAGGTAAGAAGTCAGGGCCGGCAGTCTCTACAGAGATAACGACAAAATCGCTAACTTTCGATTCCTAATTTCCAACGAATAAATTCGGTTGCAATAATGATGCTTGCGAGAAACGCATCTTGGATGTAGAGACTTGCTTTGCTTGCAAACATCATTATTGCAACCGAATTTATTCGTTAGTAATTAAGGATTGGAAGTTAGCGATTTTGTCGTTATCTCTATCGAGACTGCCGGCCCTGGTTAAGTTTACTCAATTACGCAGGGGTCCGTTTCCATTATAATCGTATGAGCTGAATACTAATATTTGACATGGAACGACTGCTTATCTGAGCCCTTACTAACACGAATTTTAAACAAGGGGTGACTGGTTTTCAGAATTTCAAGTTTTCAACTACTTGTAACGACTGGCAAGAATCTACCAATAGGGCATCGGAAAAAAAAAAACTAATTAGTCCGTCAGATAGATTTCCAAAAAATATTGGATACGTATTTTTTATTTTTTCACGTAAACTTAAAATGAAGACGATACAGTGCTTCGAAAACTCGTGTGACGTCATATGATAGTACGTTTTGACGACACAAGTGACGTTTCAAGCCCCACTCCAAGATCTTTGACACGTTTTATCTTCGTAATTTTTTATTGATTTGATAAAACAAAAAACACGTATTCAATATTTTTCGATAATCTAACTGACGGACTAAAAAGAATCATATTATTTTGACCCAGTCCGATCCCCTATTGCAGCATAGTTGCTCTTCAATTTCCTGTATGAACGCGTCCATCTGCAGACATGCGATATGGGTTGTAAAACTTGGGTTACCGAAATTTTTCAGTTCACAATCGTTACCACTTACCACTAATGTTTTCAAGTCAACTTCTGTCTATAACTTGAAATCGAGTGAAGGGAATATGTTATTGGATTAATATTAGGAGTGCTTTAGTTATAGTCGTAGGTATTCTATCAACAAAGTTTGGCTTTCTTATGAAATAAGTTACCTACCTACTTCTCCTGATTATGAAGAATTTCGAATAGTCGAAGATGTTCAACATGTTTTGATAGAATGTCTACGGTATACGAACTACGAAAGCTGCTCAGATAAACCAAATTAAAGTTTTAGGAGAGTGTAATGCTATCCTGGCTTGTCCCTTATCGGATCAAGCTCGGATTTTATACAAATTAGCAGCTTTTGTTTTAAAACAGTTCATTTATAATTTAGTATTACTGTTGATCTTATAGAGCGACGTTATTGCTCAGTAATAAACCCTCTAAATAAAGAAAAAACCGTAGAAAGTCTTGAACTTTTAGACTTCCATCTAACATTATAAAACTCATTATTTAAATTGGTTTGACCTACATTTTTATTCAAAGCACTCTTTCATAAACTTGACATTTGTAAACACGATCTATCCTTGTCGTTTGTATGTCAATAAAGTAAGAGAGTAATACCTTTTTACTGGGGTATGAGACACCTAGGAATGTGGGGTTCGGAGGCACCATGGATAACAGAAACAACAGGGAGGCACCATGTTATAGTTTTTAACAAAATATAACATCACTCTTGCCTTTCTCAAATCGGTAAGCAGGGTTGGGTTGTTTAGTGCAGCCACCCTTTGTTAGAAAATTATAAGTCAAACGCTAGAAAAAGCGCAAATTCAAATTTTCTTAGGTAAAGTCACGAAAAGAAATTAAATACTGCAAATTTCAAAAGCGATTTTCACGCAACATCATGACTTTGAGGCCAATTCTAACGTAGCTAGTTTGATCGATATTCAATCAGATGCTGACCTACAAGTGAATTTCGTCATGATCTACATACATAAGCGCATACCTCTACTGTCGCATACTAAGTAGAAAGTACCTAAGCCTATTCGCATCAGCACAAAAACCAAAACTCCTTATCCCTTCAGAGAGGTTCAACAATCGAACCCTACTGATATACAACAGAAATGGCTTAGTAGGCGACTCGGCCGCCGATACTCGCCCGATCCGGCCGAGACAGGAATTTCATTATTATTAGTATTTTTGAGTGGTGTTTCGGACTACACTTTTTTTAAGCAAATTTCGTACAGTCAGAATGAAAAACATTAGGTAGGGGTCGTGGGGCTTTCGGGACCGGGACCGCGGTCAATGTAATGTGAAGTACCTACTAGGGTCTCATAAGTTAATAGGACATTATATACTAAGACAAAGCAGTGCAAAACCATTTTTTTTGCGGTGTGGAAAATCATGAAATGACTCCTCCCGCTCTGGGTAGAGCGGAAGGGAGTGTCAAACTTCTACTTACTTACTAAAAACCACCCATGTTCCTTCTTAGTCCTTTGTGTCGAGGCCGCGGTATCTTTTTCGAACAACCCGCAGTCCCGACGCCGACGGGCAAACCCAGTCTAAACCCTGACCTTTAATCCAATTTCCTTAGTACCTAACAACAAAAAGTGCTAGTCATAGCAGATCAATAAACCAATCTAACTACTTCTAAATAGTCTAAGTGCCGCCCTAGACGGTGAGAGCTCTTAGCAGCCACTTTTAGACATCCTAATCACTTTCTAAGTTAATTGACTGACGTTTTCGTGGGTTAGTAAAGTAAGTTTAGAACTTTAGATGTCCCGGGAGTAGCTGACAAGGGTTTGAATAACTGCACTAGGGAGGTTGGATACGTGACGTAGAATGTTGGTTTTGTAGATTTTATGAAGAACTATAGCTTTCTGCCGTGGCTTTGCCTGCGCTTTCTTTTGAATAAATTGTTGTTCGTACGTTAGCACATAATTCGACTAGAAAATCCCTATCGGGCGCACGGCTTTTAGCTACAGAATATTCAACAATGGGTTATTCCCAAAGTACTGTTTAATATATTACATTACGTACATTCTTTTGTTCTAAAATGATGAGAATTCCATACATTAACAAGCCATTTTTTTTATTGGAGCGATCTAATATCGACGAAGTCTAACATTCAGTCAATCCATCAAAGGTTTAGCTGACTACTTATTCGCTCCAAGGAAAAGGCTAGGCTGATGATGGCGACTCCGAGAACTTCGTAGACCGCTACGAAACATTTGGTACTTTGTAAACTAAATACTACTGGTACTATAACCATCTAAACATAACACCACGCCTGTATTCCTTGAAGGGACCGACACGAGGTATGATCGATTCATCAATAGAAGCCCACATGTTACAGAGGGCAGGGTAGCAGTCTATACTCATCAGTGGGTGATTTCGAGCTAATATGATAATGATGAGAGTAGCCATCAACCGGACCGGCTACTAATGGAAAATTCCTGATGGTAAAACCCAAAACCATGCAATCATGTTTCAAGTGCCTAGAGTCGAATCTTTAAGTAGGTAAGTACATAATATAAATATGCCCTTTTCTCGAAATATAAACTGTGAAAATAGAGACAACGAATTTTCACAAATAAGTGACTTGAAGTAGATCGATTTTTCTCGCCTGAATTTTCCCATGTTGCAATTTTAATTGAAGTCGTCAGAGCCCTTTCGCAGGTGTTTTCCAAGGTGTTTCTCACCTTATCCAAGGTGTTTTTATCAAAGCATCAACTGGCATGCGTTTTTTTTGGATATTATTTTTTGTTTTTCGTGTATTATTATTTTTCACACAAATTAATTCGACAAAGTCACGATTATTAATGTAATACACCCGTTTTTAGGGTTCCGTACCTCAAAAGGAAAAAACGGAACCCTTATAGGATCACTTTGTTGTCCGTCTGTCCGTCCGTCCGTCCGTCTGTCAAGACCCTTTTTCTCAGGAACGCGTGGAGGTATGAAGCTGAAATTTATATCAATTACTCAGGTCTACTGTCCCTTGAAGCTGTGAAAAAATCAAACTTCTAAGCCAACGCAATCAAATGATACAGCCGTTTATGCCGCAAATTTTCGACACTTGCAAGGGAATCAAAACCTACAGGGTGCTTCCCGTGAACTCAGAATCTTGAAATTTGGTACGAAGCAACGTCTTATAGCATAGATAAAGGAAAAATTACGAAAACCATAAATTTTTAGTTACATCACAAAATATATTTTTTTTACGGAACCCTCGGTGCGCGAGTCCGACTCGCACTTGGCCGGTTTTTTTTTTTGGTGGTCGCTCTGTGTGGAGCGGAAGGGACTGTTAGACTTCTACTGACTAACAACCCCCATGTTCCTCTTTAGAAAAACACCTTGAATAAAAATATTGCTCATTTAATAGTACAGGATCTATGTAAATCCAACAAAATATTCTTTCTATATAAAAAGTAACACAAAGATAAACCTACGCAATTCATGGTACGGTGTAGGTCGTGTTATTGATTTTATTACTGTAAGAACTGAAGCCATCGTAAGGCTTCCTTCTTTCGTACTTGGCTACATAATAAACCATGTAAGTTCTAATGTCTCGCTTACACATAATTTAACATCACGCTTGCAATCCCCGAAGGGTTAGGTAGAGGAATGAACTGAAACGAATTTAGATGAAATTTGGCACACACTCCGCCTTATTACAAAACGTATTTAAACCTGGTTTAACTTAGACTTGGTTTATCTCGCATGACGTCTCACTTCAATAATATTCAAAAGAAAGTGACAGCATGCGAGTTAAACCAGGTCTAAGTTAAACCAGGTTTAACTACCTTTTGTAATAAGGCGGAGATTGTTTATAACCTAGTTTAGCACTTACGATGCAAAGATGGTTCCGTGCTTCGGAAGGCACGTATAAGCCGGTGGTCCCGGCCGCCAAATGGCGGTCGTCAAACCATGTCAGAGGCCCTTGCGGCGGTTTAGAAACTCTGACACTAGGGTGTGTGGGGTCGTTAGACCTTACTGCCCACACGATAAGAAGAAGTAGAGGATGACCAATAGTACGAGTACGTCCAAATTGGTACATAATGTATAAATGTAAGAAACAGAGAAGTATGGAAGATGACATGCTGCGCCGACCCCAATTAATGAATTGGGATGTTTACTAACTAAAAAAAAATATGATTCTAATTAGTCCGTCTGTTAGATTATCGAAAAATATTGGACACGTATTTTTGTTTTATCAAATCAATAAAAATTGACGAAGATAAAACGCGTCAAAGATTTGAGTGGGAGGTGGTGACGTCACTGCTCGCTAAGAAATGTCATACTAATGTCTTAGAATATGACGTCACACGAGATTTCAAAGCACTGTATCGTCTTCATTCTTTGTTTACGTGAAAAAAGAAAAAATATGTGTCCAATATTTTATGGAAATATAAATATAATACGGACTAATAAGAATTTTTTTGTTAACATCCCTATTGGGAAGAGAGGGAGGGAAGAGAGAGGGTCAAGAGAATTATGATGATGACGTATAGTGTATGTAATTTCACTTTAAAACTATCTGCTGACTACTAAGTATCTGAATGCGGGGTGACCTCTGACCAATCGTAGCATTGTGTGAGGATTTACCTATTCTTATCTGACCTTCTATTCTACTACGAGCCTCGTGCTACGTAACGCCACGTCGATTCTATAGCGTTTATTCTTACAGGGTTGGACCGAAGATGTATTAAACAGGTTCTTCTGTTTTTACATTCCATAGAGTTTTATAAAATCTTATTGGGATTGGTCTTCAAGGCATAAAAATACTCTAAAAGTTTGTTTTTTTAAGACTTGGTTGGTGCTTTAATGTCGACACGAGTGGCAGCTATTAATTATTAAACTACGAGCTCCTCCATCGATCATTTATTTTATATTCGGTATTATTGGAAAAGTAAATGGAGCAAGAGAATGTTCCAGGTTCGGTAATTTTATAAGTAGGTACTGGTATCATCATCGTTCTCTTAGGGTAAGAGAAGAGAACGATCCCAATTCATTCGGGGTCGGCGCAGCATGTCATAAGTACATACTAGTATGTATTATAATATACAGTGAAACCTGGTTAAGTGAGACCTCAATGGACCTGAAAACTTGTCTCACATATAGAGGTATTCCACTTACCCAGTGTCTCAGATATCCGAATCTGTCTTATGGGACCCCATTATGAGTTCCAGTAATAGAGGTTTCTCACGGTTTCAGTTAACCAAGTTTCACTGTAAGTATATGTATTTATATGTACTACGTATTTGTGGAACGTAGTTATGTCTGAAATAGTGAAACTAACTACACACATCAACACGGTCTAGGGATATTTCATACTCAATTAAATAACTCGAAAAGTACTGGCCGCATTGGAATCTTAAATACACCGATTTGTTTGTAATTTATCTCAGACTAATTCCAAATTCAAATTTTTGAAACTTCTTTTGTTTCGGTGGCATAAAAATGTCTTGATGTATAGGAGAGGGAATTTTCATTTGTGCGAAATTTAAAAAACCATACGAATTACGTTTAGTTACAGTTTTTTTTCATTTTTAAACGTAAGATAAAGTTAAAATTGAGGTATTGTAGCCATGCAACGCCGACATTTGACGAGGGCGGAGATGTTACGAGCTGTGGGAATGCTGGAAGCTGGATCTGTTCAGCGTAATGTTGCTGAGGCCATAGGGACCCATCAAAATGTAATTTCAAGATTGTGGACACGCTATCGTGCCACAGGTGAAGTAGCAGAGAGGCACCGGGGGCCAAGTCGCATCACTACCCCCAGACAAGACCGATTTTTGCAAATTACTGCGCGAGCTCAACCAAATGCAACGGCGACTCAATTGGTCCAAAGGCTGCGAGTGGAACACCAAGTGCTTGTGAGTGACCAAACTGTAAGAAGGCGACTGCATGAAAGCAATCTACGCTCTCGTAGACCACTCCGGGTCCCACCTTTACGGAGAGGCAATCGTGGACGACGATTAGAATAGGTTCGGAACCACGTGGACTAGGGCCGTGAGCAATGGTCCAATGTGCTGTTCACGGATGAATCCAGGTTCGGCTTCCATCCAGATTCACGAAGGACGCGTGTTTGGCGAGTTCCTGGACGATGGAGCCGTCTCCAGAACCCTCAGGAAGTTCACCCATACCAAGGAGGAACAATTATGGTTTGGGCAGGAATTCGTCTTGGAGGACGGACGGATCACGTTTGGGTGCGGGGCAATATGACGGCAGAAAGATAGATTAAAAAATGGTAGAATATTAAATAACATATATTTTAAATATATACATGTCATATAAATAATTAACACATTGATAGTAATTCGCTTTTTTAAAAATATCCCTAGACCGTGTTGATGTGTGTATATCATGGTGGTATTTATATCATTTTCATGTGGTTAGATCGTTTTTAAACACGACCTGACGACCTACCACGCAAAACCACGTTTTTTATATAAGTATTTTCCTCCTACTCATAATTTTTTCCTACACGAGACGTACAACGTGGCTTGGGTTTAGCAAACATGGTTAACCTATTTAATACTAGCTAATGCCCGCAGCTTTGCCTGCGTTAAGCTCGATAATTGACCCACGAGATCGTACCTACTATCGGGATAAAAAGTATCCTATGTGATAATCCAGGTTATAAACTATCTGTGAGCCACATTTCGTTCAAATCCGGTCAGTAGTTTTAGCGTAAAAGAGTAAAAAACATTCAGACACCTTTCGTATTCATAATATTATGTAGTAGGATTATATTTTATTTAAATATTATTTTGAAGTGGTAGTTTTAGTATTTGAAGTTTCAGCACAACAATAAAAAATCAATAAGTACCTACTGTTCACGACAATCGTGTACGGTACTTAGCCATACAATACATTTCATTTTCTTTGTTCTATACAAATAGAAAAATTCGATGAAAATAGAAAAACAATGGCTGAATAGTGCGAGCGTTGCGTTGAAGTCTTTTATGGGGGACCTACGTCATCCATAGAGTTGCCATTCTATGCGAGTTAAAGGTATTCCTATTTCGAAACTAAATCATACAAAACATCTATAATGACAAGTATTGATATCGATAGTGTTAAAGTATTAAAAACACATCATCACAAAACCGGTAACGTAGTCTTTTTGCACAAGTTACCACATCCCTATTTCCCTTCCCGTCTCTATTTCCGGTTCCTGCGCAGGCTCACTAGCGCCCAACACGCATATCGTGACTCTTCCGCTAAAAACTTCGAATCAAAACGACGGCTCGAGCCGGCTCCGTGAAAACCTCCAAAAACATTCAAGAAAGTGATAATTATCAATCAAGGGACGTCCCAGACTATCATTAACGTAGTGCACTGCGAAATAAACACTAAAACGGGGTGAAGTGAATAATAACAACAGCTCCACGGCCACGTGAGTACCCATCTTGTATTCCTTCTTTCCCCTTGTTTTTAGGCTATTTTACCGGTGGGTTTACAGTCATTTCGAAGGGATAAAACGATAACATTATTTGGGCCTTCAGCCGGATTTCATACATGTTCCTATTAAAATAGTTTTCGTTTGTACTACGACTGGCGTCCATCTTTTTTCCAAAAAATAGGTATCTTATTTAATAAGTATCTCATTACTGTCTCATCATATTTATTTATCACTTAACATTACATCATACATTCAAGTGTTTTCGGAGTAAAAGTATTCTCATTTCAAATCAAACTTTCCTAACCAGTATCGACTAGTTCAGTCCGCGTCGTCGTCTCGTTTTCGTGCCGCGGATTCATAATTCGAACGGATTGTCAATACTATTTTGATGTAACATGCAACATTTGAATAGTGAAATCATACATAGCGACCTATAAAACGTAACATACAGCGTTTTAGGTTCATAAAGGCGATCTAAACGTAACATACAGCGTTTAGGTTCATTCATTGTTAACATAACAAGCGTTTTAACTTTTTATTTAATATTAATAATTCTCAGAAATACTTTTATCCGTAAGTAATTCGTATTTCATCTTAAATAAGGTCCTTCGATATTCTTACTTCTCAGAATAGGTGAGGTCTCTTAATCTCCTTGTGTACCTACCCTACCTGTTCTGATAGAGTGATACCAGCTCTAAAAGCATATTAATACCATTAATCAAAAATGCTTCCATAGATTTTATGGTAGTTTCATGAAAAATATTGTCTACTGTTTGTTGTTGTTACAAATTAATGTCAAATTGTTTTAATTTTTAATACTTTGAAGTAATTTATGGATTAGATACCGGGTTCAGGATAGAATAGTAGCATTTAACTATACTCAAGTAATTTAAAAAATACATTGTACTTAATTTAATTTAAATTAATCTTCTGAATTTCAATTTCAATCATGAGTGAAGCAATGGCGGCTCACCATGAGTCTAAACGCAATATAGCCTTTAAAAGATTATCAGATTCTGTTACCTGTGCTCGCAAATGTCAAAATGACTCCAGTATTCTACCACGTTTTGAAACATGGTGTTCACGGTTGGAATCCGTTATGGATGCGTTTAATGATGCTCACATCAAACTCATAAGTGAGTATAGCGGCCTGGGAAAAGAGGACTGCATTCACAAACAAACCACATATCAGGAACAGGCAGATGACATGTACTTTGAAATTCTTGAAACTAAACGGACACTTCTTCCTGAAAACTTAATTGAGGTTAAACCTTCAACATCATCATGTAACCACAAAAATGAACACAAAAACCTGGCTAAATTGCCACCAATAAAGCTGCCTACTTTCTCTGGTCAATTAAAAGACTTTCCGGGTTACATTGACTTATTTAATACTTTAGTCCATAGTCGGACAGATTTAACTAATGTTGAAAAGTTTCAATATCTTGTCACTTCCCTTTCTGGGGAACCAATAAATTTAATTAGAGCATATCCTATTTCAGATGCTAATTATACAAGTGCTTATGAAGCACTGAGCAAGCGTTATACCAACAAGAGGTTTTTGGCTTTCTTATGTTGGGAACAAATTTGTAATTTGAAATCTATTAGTACAGCATCAGTGCAGAGTTTGCGTACTCTCTTAGATAGTTATGCTGAGAACCTTTCAATGTTAGACTCTTTAGGGTTGCCCACTTCTAAATGGGATTTTGTTTTATTTCATTCTCTTATAACTAAAATTGACAAACAATCTCGTGAAGCTTTTGAGCTTTCTTGTATAGACAGTGATATCCCACAATTTAGTCAGCTTCAAACATTTTTAGGAGATAGATGCAGTGCATTAGAGCGATCATGCCTAACAAATGTACCAACGTTATCATCAGCTCCCAATAGTCAAAGAAATAACAATCAAACCAAATCATATTCTATAAATAAAACCTCTTCGCTGGTAGCTCAAACGCCTAACATCGAATGCATAATTTGTAAAGAAAATCATTCTCTTATTAATTGTAATAATTTCATGTCTAAAACGCCACAAGAAAGGGCTCAACTTGCTAGACAACATAATCTTTGTTTAAATTGTTTACGTGCCAACCATAGCACTTCTAAATGTTTTTCAACCCGTTCATGCAAAAGTTGTAATCAACGTCATAATACTTTATTGCATTTTCCTAAGGAATCATTGACTAATGTTAATCAACAAACTTCCTCACAAGTCCATATGACTACAACAAATCAGACTATTGCAGATAGCGCTGAAAAGCAGGTTCTTACCCCTGTTACTACATTATCCAATATATCACGAGGCTTGGCTCCCACCTTTGTTTTACTTGCCACAGCTCAAGTCATGGTCAAGGATGGTAGCAACACTTATCAGAAGATTCGTGCTTTGCTAGATCCTGGTAGTCAGAGTCATATCATGAGCAGTGCTTGCGCTCGTCGCCTTGGTCTGACTCGTTATAAATGCAACACACCGATGTCTGGTATTGGTGATGTTCCTACTAATTCAAGTAGTCGAGTTTTCCTTGAACTCTGCCCATTAGGCAATTCAGAAATATCTTTTAGTATGGATGCAGTAGTATTGGATAAAATTTGTGGTAATATGCCCACACATTCAATCAATCTCAATGATTTTCAACATATAGGAAATCTTCAGCTGGCAGATCCAGATTTTCATCAGTCTCGTCCCATCGATCTCTTAATTGGTGGAGAGATATTTCCCCAGATTTTGTTACCAGGCAAAGTTGATGGTGGCAGTCATTTGGCAACAGCCATTAACACAGTGTTTGGATTTATTCTCATGGGTAGGACCAAAGCAGCTGATCCCAGTGTTGAATCTCCTCCAGCATCTGTCAATCATGTATCACTGGATGCTAACTTGGACATTGCTGTCCAGAAGTTTTGGGACATAGATCATGTACCTACAGAATCAAAAGTTAATCAAGCAGCCTCCGCAGACGATGTTCGGTGTGAGGACATTTATAAGACAACGCATAAACGTGATGCTGACGGTCGTTATATCGTTCAGTTGCCATTTCGAGATCAATCTCTTCCAATTTTTAGCGATTCATATAATACAGCGCTTCGGCGTTTTAAGCAGCTGGAAAAGCGCCTGCTTCAAAACCCTTCATTTGGGAACGAATATAAAGCACATATCATGGAATATTTAACAAGTAATCAGATGGAACGCGTTTCATCTGACGAGTGTCAGTCTCCTACCGCGTACTATATTCCACATCATGCGGTAGTAAAGCCTAGCAGTGTTTCCACTCGGTTGAGAGTTGTATACGATGCCTCGGCCAAGGATAAACTTGGAATATCACTCAATGACACTCTTTTAACTGGTTGTAAGTTGCAAGCAGATATCACAAATATTATTTTACGGTTCCGTCTTCACGCTATCGTCTTATCAGCGGATGTACGCCAAATGTACCGCCGAATTATCGTTACCCAAGAGCATAGGGATTATCAGCGTATTCTCTTCAGGTTTTCACCTGAAGAACCTATTCAAGAGTTTAGGATCAATCGCGTGACCTTCGGAGTCTCATCGGCACCATTTCTGGCCATCCGCACTATGCATCAACTGGCTCAAGACGAACAAGAGTCTTATCCAACCGCAGCTAAGGTTCTGCAAAAAGATCTCTACGTGGATGATGTAGTCACTGGCTGTAACACCGTAGAGCAGGCAATTCAGCTACAGCAAGAATTGACCGAAATTATGGCTGCTGGTGGTTTTGAGCTCAGAAAGTGGTCCAGTAATCATGTGGCTGTACTGCAAAATATACCAGAAGAACATAAATTGGTTCCAGATTTGACGTTCGACAGTGACACTCTCTTTGTCAAGGTTCTCGGGCTTGCCTGGAACGCTCATAAAGACGTTTTTAATTATCAAGTTAATCAAATTCCACGCGATTGTACCAAACGAACAATGCTATCAGAGCTTGCTCGCATCTATGACCCCATTGGTCTTCTCACACCGTTAACCTTTTTAGCTAAATTTCTTATTCAACGTTTGTGGTTACTAGGAACGTCATGGGATGAACCAGTACCCGATGATATTCACCTAACTTGGACGAAGTACACTAGCCAGTTATCCAATTTACAAAACCTTCACATTCCGAGACGTATTACTCACGCTCACGCATCAAGCTATCAAATTCATGGTTTCTGTGATGCCAGTGAGGCTGGCTATGCGGCAGTAGTATATCTTCGTTCCAATGTAAATCAAAATCATCATCAAGTCTGTCTTGTAAGTGCACGATCGCGGGTGGCACCAATAAAGCGTAGAACGCTGCCAAGACTGGAATTGTGTGGCGCTTCTTTGTTAGCAGACCTTATGCATTATATTATTAACTTATTTTCTAACAGACTAAACATAGACGGCATATATGCATGGTCTGATTCCATGATCGTGTTGGCATGGATCAAATCTAATTCTAAAAATTTTAAAGTATACGTAGGCAATCGCATTGCTAACATACAGCGAAAATTACCTACTGCTGTCTGGAAACATGTACCAGGCAAGCAAAATCCAGCTGATTGTGCGAGTCGTGGCTTGCTA
This sequence comes from Diarsia mendica, assembly GCA_949316265.1. Taxonomy (NCBI): domain Eukaryota; kingdom Metazoa; phylum Arthropoda; class Insecta; order Lepidoptera; family Noctuidae; genus Diarsia; species Diarsia mendica. The sequence continues at coordinate 3,153,259 of OX438901.1, read as the reverse complement.
CCTGACGAGCTCATCAGTCATGCCCTCTGGTGGTCAGGACCGGAGTGGTTATCATTATCTGAAAATCATTGGCCTAACGATACAATTCAATCATCTTGCGTCACAAGCAATGATGTACTATGCGAAAAGCGTACAACAGTTTTAAGTAACATAATCGATCTTGATCCCATCGATAATCTTCTTCAAAAATATTCATCACTTCGTAAAATTCAACGTATTTTAGCATATTGTAACAGATTTATCAGTGCCTTACGCAAAACCAAATATTCAAATAACTTAACTCAAGCTGAACTTCATTGTGCTCTTATGAAGCTTGTTAAACATGTTCAACATTCCGAATTCCAAAATGAAATTAAAATTTTATCAGCAGGGAAAACTTTACCTAAATCATTTAGAAAACTCAATCCATTTTTAGACCATTCCGGTGTTTTGCGGGTGGGGGGAAGGCTCTCTCGATCTGAACTCGATTATGAAACAAAACACCCAGCTCTACTTCCACGTAAACATCGCTTAACTAAATTAATTATACAATCAGTACATAATGATAATCTTCACCCTGGTTTACAAGCATTACAGTTTTTATTATTGCAAAATTTTTGGATATTGTCTCCTCGGCGAGCAATTCATCAAGTCCTATCGGATTGCTATAAATGTTTTCGCACAAGGCCAATTGCATTTGAGCCTAAAATGGCAGATTTACCAAAAGCACGTATTACTCAATTAAAAGCATTCCAAGCCGTCGGTTGCGATTACGCAGGTCCATTTAATATAACCTTGCAAAGATATCGTGGCACACGTACTACAAAAGCATATTTGTGTCTCTTTGTATGCTTTGCTACAAAAGCGCTACATTTAGAGTTAGCTTCCGATATGTCCACCGACGCATTTTTAGCGGCATTACGCAGATTTATCGCCCGCCGTGGCAGGTGCAACGTAATTCATTCTGATTGTGGTACGAACTTTAAGGGTGCGGAGTCACAATTGGCCAATGTGATGAAATCAGCCTGTGAGTCTGAATACATTCAATTTAAATTCAACCCTCCAGGGGCACCACATTTCGGTGGACTTTGGGAGGCCGGTGTAAAGTCCGTAAAGACACATTTGTATAGAGTCATAGGTACTCAAATTCTCACATATGAGGAATTAAACACCTTACTTACACAGGTTGAAGCAGTACTCAATTCAAGGCCGTTATGCTCACTGAGCACTGATCCTAATGATGTATCAGTTCTGACACCAGGACATTTTTTAACGCAAGCACCCTTAACAGCGTTGCCAACGCCAGATTATTCAAACATTAAACTTAACAGACTTAAGCGTTGGCAACTCGTTCAACGTATGCATCAGGACTTCTGGGCCAGATGGCATACAGAATATTTAACTAGTCTTTCACAAAGACTGAAGTGGACTAGGTCAACTGATCAAGCTCGCCTTGGTCAAGTTGTCATAATAAAGGACGAACAACAACCTCCGTTGCGTTGGCGTTTCGGAAAAATTATGAATCTTTATCACGGTCGTGATGGTATACCACGTTCTGCGACTGTCGAAACTGGACAAGGCGTAATTAATAGACCTCTTGTTAAATTGTGCCCCATCCCGGATGGTGGTAACTAATTTCAAAATTTTTCATTTAGGTAAATGTTTATTATCATTTCGTCTTTATATTTTTGTAACATATATGTAAAACATAATATTTATCTATTCCATCACACTCTTACACATCAACTTTAACATTAGGTGGACCTAGTCTTGGTATTTTTTCTTCAGTCTCAATAAATTTCGCCAGCGGGGGGGAATAATGTTAAAGTATTAAAAACACATCATCACAAAACCGGTAACGTAGTCTTTTTGCACAAGTTACCACATCCCTATTTCCCTTCCCGTCTCTATTTCCGGTTCCTGCGCAGGCTCACTAGCGCCCAACACGCATATCGTGACTCTTCCGCTAAAAACTTCGAATCAAAACGACGGCTCGAGCCGGCTCCGTGAAAACCTCCAAAAACATTCAAGAAAGTGATAATTATCAATCAAGGGACGTCCCAGACTATCATTAACGTAGTGCACTGCGAAATAAACACTAAAACGGGGTGAAGTGAATAATAACAACAGCTCCACGGCCACGTGAGTACCCATCTTGTATTCCTTCTTTCCCCTTGTTTTTAGGCTATTTTACCGGTGGGTTTACAGTCATTTCGAAGGGATAAAACGATAACAGATAGTCTAGTTAAAAATAATATAACAAACAAACACATCAGTTTCGTATAACAAATTGTCACGTAAAAATAATCGATTAAACTAATTGTGCCGATAAAAGTTAATCGATAACGAAATTAGTTTTAAAGAAACACGCTTTAAAATTCAAGAGGTTAAAAATATGTAAACGAATACGAGGAATTTAACAACCCCTCCGTGTCGTAAAAAGTTTTACGAATGTATATCACGTCGCCGCTTGCTGAAATTTCGAACTGCTAACGCCATCTATTGGTACAGTTTGACAACATAGGCGAACAGATGTCTTTTGTTTATTGAGAACAGCGCCATCTAGAATACTTTGGTGGAACTTATGTTGAACTTGCCGCTGAAAACTTATTTTCATTGATTTCTCTTTCAAATTACATTATTTTCTCCAGATTTATGAGTTCAAAAGCATTTGTTCATAGTTTAACGTGTCTCTAAAACTCAAAAACTTGAAATACATTTCGATTAATTAATGTGTTCACCATATTTTGTAGAAAGACGAAATTATCATTTTAAAAACTGATTCCTATGCTAATCCTACCTTAAAATGCTGGTGTGCTGCTTGTTCCTCTGCCTCGTACTTGTGCTTGATGTTCTCTATGCGCATCTGCTTCAGTATACCAGCCACCTCGATCCTGATATAAGAAAAGAAGAAAAGATTTATTTCTATACTCAGATAAAATTTTATGTAGTTAGGAAATGGTTAAAATACTTATATTTTGAACAAGGTAAAATTAATGTAACTTAGAGGATGCTTAGGGTGTTGATGAGGTATTTGAATGCAATTAATATATATTTATTATATTGATCTCTTAAGATTATGTAGGTATATCAAAATTCTGTTTATTTTGCTAAGTACCTAGAACTTTCACTAAACAACTTGCATTTTATAACCAACTTAAGGTTGACTTATCAACAATAAGATACCTTTTATCTGATGAATAAATGTGGTAGTTTAACAATTTTAATAAGTATAGAAAAAATCATCATCATCATCATTCTATTGCCCTTATATTTCAATAAATTACTCTCTCATTTATAAAAATAGTCAAATCAAATAATTTATTTGCATAATATGTGTAAATAGATGGTACATAATGCATTACATAATACAAAAAAAACGATCCTCATATTAACCATTTCTGGTATGCAAAAACTTGGAACTCAAGATAAAAGTTTATGAAAAAAATGAATTGGGCGCCTAACAGATACCTACATAGGTACACACATATAGGTATTTGGAACTACATACTAACTTAAACTACAGATAGCGCGCGAGTTGAATGCAGTCGGGGTCTGAGGTAAAGAGCGGGAGCAGTGTAGTGCTGTGCTATTCACACTAGTGTAATGCGGTATTGCTGTCACAGCCTACCGCATTCCTAAGCTCTGCATTCAACTCGCGCGCTATCTGTAGTTATATTGCACTGATAGGATCATACATAGTTAGGCACTACCCTCATTTTCTATTCTTTTATCTAAGGTATTCCTGGGTTGTGTAGAAACATTTATTTACTAACCAGGCGTCCAATAGTCATATTTATTACTCTGATGAAAGCTTTATATAAATTAATATCTGTATAACAAACCACAGCACTGCACTTTTTTATTTCAATATATTCTTGTTTAATTAATTTCAGAGATTTGAATGGGTTCAGAATATTTACCAAAACTTCTAAGTTCAAGGCAGTAAGTAACACTGGAATACGTCTTTCTAAAGGCCTGAGTTTTTTAATACAGCTGATATTTTTAATATAGCTGTTATTTATGGGGAATCTCATCATCATCGTTCTGCCCCCAAATAGAATGGGCCAATGGGGTAACCAACACACTTTCATCTTCCATTCTGTATCAGATGTCACAGTATCATTTATGCTTTTCTCTATTCGTCTTCTAACCATGTCTCTGGTCATTAATAAGCGTAAAAATGTTGATGTTATCATTTACCTGATCCTCATATTCTCCTGCAGCCTCCGCAGAGGTCCGAGATACTCCTGGGAGCGTCCTCCTCGCACCTCAGCTAGCTGATGGTCCACCTGCTTCACTCTCTCGCAGTACAGCTGCTCACGGAGAACTGAGAACTGACGCTCCAGGTTGGCTGGAAATTTTAGGACAGGTTTTAGAACATATTTAATTCTTATCAATGCTTCAGGGATAAGCAGGGACAAGCCCACAATTTCCCAGTTACATTGTTATAAGTAACAAAAATCTCAGGTTTGGGATTTTGCCTACCAAATTAATTAATTTGATTGTGCTATAACAAGAGACAAGGTAAAATGTAGGGTTTTACTGTCATGTAAGTTGTAAAAAGACACTTATTATGGCAGAGGATCTAGAAGTAGTTAGTCCAGCCATCAGTACTTCTGCTGTGTGCACTGCGTAATTATGGTTTAAGTTACCCAAATATCATAGGTATATGATGGAAATATTTCTAAAGTCAGCGACAGCATATGTTTATCTTTTAAGATTGATACACTATAACAATTTTTAGTATTAAAATTTTAGGTTAAAAATAATGAATTTTGTGAAGCTTAACATAATAAGCCCATGTGGTATTAATCTATATCTTAATAAAAATATTTTTTAGAATGGAAATTTAATATTGAATATTCGTGTTCTCACTCTATATTATAGAGCAGAAACCAACGACCATACAGCCACTAGACGCCTAATACTCAATCTAACGCACGAAACAAATTCTGTCAACTCGCTGAGGTGCGGGGGAACGGGGTACTGCATTCTGATTGGCCCTTTCAAGGTCATTGCATTTTTACGGCCACAGGAGTGGTCGAAATATTGTGAGTGACGACGGCTATAAGATTTATAGCCCTAATGTGTTGACAGACATTGGTCGCCTGTTATTAGGCGTCTAGTGGCTGTATGGTCGTTGGCAGAAACAGAGAAATAGAGTCTTATATAATAAGAGATACCTATAAGAATTCTCACTTTAATATAATCTAAGTTATAATATGGACTACCACAAATAGCCATTTTCATAGTAAAAACTAAAGTTGTTAGCAATTATAATTATATATCCAAGTAACCTAGTTTGATGGTGATGACAATGTGATAGGTCTAGTAACACTTTGAAGTTGTAGACAGATCCTATTGCTAATCCACATTCTAATATGGTACCTAGTACAGTATTTGGAAAAGTTATTCAAACATGTATGAGAATGTCAAATTAATAGGTAAGAAGAAATATAGACAAACAAAGAAAGTTCTGTCAATATGTGAATCTAAGATCTTAAGCTCTAAGACCCTTTCATTAGAATGGTTACAGTATGACATGGCTACCAATCAAGATAAAGCAGCCTTATCTTTTTGACAATAACAGAAACAAACAAAATGTTCCAGTCTTGTTGTATCTTGTAGGAGATGTCTCACTCTCTCATAACAAGGAGAGTCAATGCATTCTACAGAGGTATTGAAGATTTCAGGGTTCTGACAATCTGGGTCAAAAGGAAAAAAACCTATTCTGGCCAGAATGCCAACCCATCACCCATCTTCTATTAAAAAAAAAACAATTACAAGCGCTTTTCCTAGCTGATAAGCAGGTATAACATTCAAAAGATTCCTTCAGAAACAGATAGCGAATAAAAACAAACAATTATCAACAATTCCGCCAAAAACATTGATGTTTTGTAAACATAACCTAAAAACATAACAAGGGATACTAACATAAGTTATCGAGGCACTCGTTCCTTCGCCTCTCGCACTCGCTCTCGTCCATCTCCGAGGAATCATCAGAATCAGGTTCATCAGCCTCTTCAGCACTCGAATCCCTATCAGGTCCTCTCGACGATCCATTAGAACGTTCCGTCTCGGCCCCAGACATCTCCCCGTCCCCATCACTGTCACCCTCCACTTTCATGGACGGCATTTTAGCTGAGATCGAATGATTTGGTGGAGTTTTAAACTGTTGAGAGGAATAATTTAACAGTTTGTTGATTTTCGCTCCCTTTATTTTAGAAAGTGAAACGTCAGTTGTCAATTCTACAAAATGTCACACACAGACAGTCAAAAATATAGAATGTCAATAGTGTCAAAGTCAAATACTGGGCTGCCAGCGTAGAGATTAAAAAACTACTAAAATGTTTGTCATTTACAGACTTCGTGATTACAGAAACCCGATGGAATTTCACATTAACACAATATTGACGACCTCCTGCTCAGAAGTCAACCTCTTTAGACCTCCCTGGGGAATCATTTTGGAAATATTTGCTTTTGGAAATATTTTGCAAAGAATATATTAAAATATATTTCAAGTTTTAAGCATAACGGTTTTGCCGTGCGTTGTCGTCATTTGCGTGGGTTTTTTACATGGGTTAAACTTTGATGTGTGGGTAGTACTCGTAAATCAAAATATCTCGCTGTACCAACAAGTAGGCTCTGAAAACAACTTGCACGTAGACAGTAGTGAATACTTTGTTAATTGAAGTCTAAGAGTCTGTTGATGAGTTCATTATTAAAATTTATTATTCTTCTTCTTCTTTTAAAAAACGTTGCCCCACACTAGGAATTTCTCCTGTATCGTGGGTGCGTTTACAAACATTTAAACTCACATACACAAGTGCCCAGACCCGAAACAACTATTAAAATTTGTAGACCATACATATTTGTTCCGTGCGGGGATCGACTCCACGCCACGCAGCGCAGCACTCCAATCGCTCAGCCACTGCACCAATCGTGCCGTAACCCCGTACCGTTCGTAATTAATTTGGTAACCACAAAATTAGCATTGGCTGGTAGGCCTTGCTTGACCTACCAGTTTTAAATATGTAATTACGGAATTTTAATGAATAATGGGCCATTTCGAACACTGGTTCACTGACTCTTCCCATAAGCCAGAGCGTGAATGCTATCGCTATGTTAGCTTAGGTCAATGCCACTTGCAATAGAATGCTTAGACCATGAATAAATTCCATTTTGTGCTGATAGATAGTGTTTCAACCGTTCATATGACAATACCTACTTAAAACATCTGCTGTATGCTGCTCTGGTGAACGGTCTGCCTTAGGGACCTTGCCTTGCCTTTAAGACGACGCAAAAATGCTTCCTCTCGCTATATTGCAACATGTTATAAAAAAAATCGGTTGTCTGTAAAATCGGCTTACTGACGATAGTTGAACGTGACAACGTCCTAAGAAAATAAAACAAAACAATTGACACGCCGTTGCTATGGAACGCCTCAAAGCGAGGTAACGCGATATGACGTCATCTTTTTTCGTGCGTGCAGCCGGCCATCGAATTATAAGACGTTATCACGTCAATAAAATAAAAAGGTGTGATTATGAAAGATTTCATACAAGTAAACAGGAAACGTCAATATATAATCATAAAAATGCAATGTAATTATAAATCAATTAAAAAAAAAACGACTTTTTTATTCGCCATTCGCCATATTGGGTTCGGACGTGACATCACTCCAAAAGTAAGCAAACTATTTAACTTTATTAATGCATAAAATCGTCACAAAAATTAAATTCAGGCACAATACACCAATGTTAAACGTTATAACAACTGTTATAATGTGCTATTTGCAATGCAGCTAATAAACTGCGCAATTTTTTTTCGTTTTATCACAAAAGCAACAAAACATTTAATACTTTGTTAAAAAATAAAACAAACATTTTATCTGATATTAAATTTAATAGGTATTCTATTATTTACAATAAATTGTTCACTATTAACATGTTATTTATTTATATCATTTCCTCAATTGTTAATAAATTATATACATGGCTATTTATAAATAAGATAATATCAATACTGTGAAGTTTACTAAATCCACAATTTCGTATTATGAGCACGAAAATTAGATGGAACATTGTTCTTTGATGAAAATTGAAATACCTAGGTACACTCCAAACATTAATCTTGCTCATAATAGTTTAACAATAACTAATAACACAAAGAATTATGTTAAAAAGAAAAACAAATTATAGTTTACAAGTTTTAGCACCTCCACAGGTTACAACTGATTTATATTTTATTCAAATACGAAGTAACTTCCACAACTAATGCTATTTCACGATTTATTTGAAAACAAAAACTTTAAATGACACTATGTCTCAAAATCAGTACATATAACATGAAATTATTGGTAAAGATGAATACCTACAACATACATATAAAATAACATAATTATTTAAAAATTGTGATTACGTTTAAAATGAATATTAAATCCACATTTTTCGTGGCCTTATATATTTGGCACTAAATTATTTGGATGCACATGTCTATCTACATAGATATACAAATATTAACGGAACTAATATCAGGACATTTTATAGAATATACTTGGCGATTGTTAATTTGTATTGCAATGAGCTATATCGCAGTGTTATGTTCGTAACCAGATAATATTAATACTAATCATAAAATTCTATCACGTCTTTCAAACTTTGTACCTAGTGTAGTAACAGCTGCGAATTCATAGACACTGTTAATAAATCTATTTATTTTTCTTTCATTATTTCCAGTATCGGTGGTAGAATCACTTCCTCGAATATTATCCTATTTTATTATTGTCTTGTACAGTTTGAATGGAACTTACTATTTATTTAATCCATTTTATTGAAATAAGTCTCACGGTTTTAGTCTAATTATTTGAAAAATAATTCATACAATATTTTTTGTTTTAAATACTTGCGTAAAGATGTAAATTATTAATATTTTCTGGTTACACTAACGGAACCATGTAGCAGTTGTATAACACACCCAGTTCGCGAATATTCATTCTAATATTATTTTATCGATACGTTATATGGGTAAACTTGCCAAAAAGAATAATTTATTGGCCGAAAATATTAATTGAAATAGGTATACTTTAAAAAACAGATATGTCGTTGTACAGTAGGTAAATTGATTATACGGATATAAAATATTGCTTTTCTACTCACTATAATAGCAGTGTTTTAATTTTAATTGGTTTTATTGTAACTATTAACGTCCTACCACCGAGTCGTTTCTTTATAGAGAAATCCACAAGAAGACTACAGGAGAAATATTTCAAAAAATTCTATTTTTATAACTACGTACCGTATAAATTTGGCATTTAGAGACACATTTTATTGTTTTATCTTCGTATTTATTATCTATCTATTTTATTCATCGCAAACTATAAATTCCTCTGCATTATTGTTGATGTAATAGTTTAGAATTTTTAACAATCTTAGTATTTTTTAACATGCTTAATATTATTTTTTTCGGACTGGCAATACATTACATTTTTATTATTTTGTATAATCACAAACATCTTTGACGACGTAGTTTTATAATTGGAAAAGTTAAAAATTATGCAAGACAGCAAAGAAAATAGAATGGATGTTTGCATTGGACAGTCTTCACAATTCATAGTACCGAATTATAAAAAATAACATATAATTACTACTAAAGGAATGTATTCTACAATTACTTTGGAATGTATATAGTTTCGTAGTTCAGCAATTTATTTGAAAAATTATAATACCTTATTAATTTTTTTAAACCCAACGGTAGATATCTGGATCATCTTGAATATTTTAAAACAGAACTTTTTCTGCCAATTTATAGGCAATAATGTAGGATTTTTTTATTACAAGATAAAAGATTCCATGTACATTAATCCATGGACTTGTATAAATTATCATATCAAGCAATAAATATAATTAATAACATGCCTTTATTCAAAGAGGGGACTTTAGTTTACATTTTATTGGCGCTTAAATACACTCATAATTTTTAGGTTCAAAAATTTGGGGCGTGCGTTGCCGAGTCAGTCAGGATAAAACGTTGAAAATATTATCTCGAATTTTATATATAAATGTCTAAACTACCGAAGGATTTAATGACTGACTCTCGGGGTCATTTTTATTATAATAACTATTTCTAAATATTATTAAAAAAAGAAACAAAGAAAACACTAACCTTACTTCGTTTCTAATTTTAACAAACAATTACTTAGAAGTTTAAAATGACATAACATCCACGAATAAGGCAGTATATTTTGTTAATAATAATGTGTTCACCATATTTTGTAGAAAGACGAAATTATCATTTTAAAAACTGATTCCTATGCTAATCCTACCTTAAAATGCTGGTGTGCTGCTTGTTCCTCTGCCTCGTACTTGTGCTTGATGTTCTCTATGCGCATCTGCTTCAGTATACCAGCCACCTCGATCCTGATATAAGAAAAGAAGAAAAGATTTATTTCTATACTCAGATAAAATTTTATGTAGTTAGGAAATGGTTAAAATACTTATATTTTGAACAAGGTAAAATTAATGTAACTTAGAGGATGCTTAGGGTGTTGATGAGGTATTTGAATGCAATTAATATATATTTATTATATTGATCTCTTAAGATTATGTAGGTATATCAAAATTCTGTTTATTTTGCTAAGTACCTAGAACTTTCACTAAACAACTTGCATTTTATAACCAACTTAAGGTTGACTTATCAACAATAAGATACCTTTTATCTGATGAATAAATGTGGTAGTTTAACAATTTTAATAAGTATAGAAAAAATCATCATCATCATCATTCTATTGCCCTTATATTTCAATAAATTACTCTCTCATTTATAAAAATAGTCAAATCAAATAATTTATTTGCATAATATGTGTAAATAGATGGTACATAATGCATTACATAATACAAAAAAAACGATCCTCATATTAACCATTTCTGGTATGCAAAAACTTGGAACTCAAGATAAAAGTTTATGAAAAAAATGAATTGGGCGCCTAACAGATACCTACATAGGTACACACATATAGGTATTTGGAACTACATACTAACTTAAACTACAGATAGCGCGCGAGTTGAATGCAGTCGGGGTCTGAGGTAAAGAGCGGGAGCAGTGTAGTGCTGTGCTATTCACACTAGTGTAATGCGGTATTGCTGTCACAGCCTACCGCATTCCTAAGCTCTGCATTCAACTCGCGCGCTATCTGTAGTTATATTGCACTGATAGGATCATACATAGTTAGGCACTACCCTCATTTTCTATTCTTTTATCTAAGGTATTCCTGGGTTGTGTAGAAACATTTATTTACTAACCAGGCGTCCAATAGTCATATTTATTACTCTGATGAAAGCTTTATATAAATTAATATCTGTATAACAAACCACAGCACTGCACTTTTTTATTTCAATATATTCTTGTTTAATTAATTTCAGAGATTTGAATGGGTTCAGAATATTTACCAAAACTTCTAAGTTCAAGGCAGTAAGTAACACTGGAATACGTCTTTCTAAAGGCCTGAGTTTTTTAATACAGCTGATATTTTTAATATAGCTGTTATTTATGGGGAATCTCATCATCATCGTTCTGCCCCCAAATAGAATGGGCCAATGGGGTAACCAACACACTTTCATCTTCCATTCTGTATCAGATGTCACAGTATCATTTATGCTTTTCTCTATTCGTCTTCTAACCATGTCTCTGGTCATTAATAAGCGTAAAAATGTTGATGTTATCATTTACCTGATCCTCATATTCTCCTGCAGCCTCCGCAGAGGTCCGAGATACTCCTGGGAGCGTCCTCCTCGCACCTCAGCTAGCTGATGGTCCACCTGCTTCACTCTCTCGCAGTACAGCTGCTCACGGAGAACTGAGAACTGACGCTCCAGGTTGGCTGGAAATTTTAGGACAGGTTTTAGAACATATTTAATTCTTATCAATGCTTCAGGGATAAGCAGGGACAAGCCCACAATTTCCCAGTTACATTGTTATAAGTAACAAAAATCTCAGGTTTGGGATTTTGCCTACCAAATTAATTAATTTGATTGTGCTATAACAAGAGACAAGGTAAAATGTAGGGTTTTACTGTCATGTAAGTTGTAAAAAGACACTTATTATGGCAGAGGATCTAGAAGTAGTTAGTCCAGCCATCAGTACTTCTGCTGTGTGCACTGCGTAATTATGGTTTAAGTTACCCAAATATCATAGGTATATGATGGAAATATTTCTAAAGTCAGCGACAGCATATGTTTATCTTTTAAGATTGATACACTATAACAATTTTTAGTATTAAAATTTTAGGTTAAAAATAATGAATTTTGTGAAGCTTAACATAATAAGCCCATGTGGTATTAATCTATATCTTAATAAAAATATTTTTTAGAATGGAAATTTAATATTGAATATTCGTGTTCTCACTCTATATTATAGAGCAGAAACCAACGACCATACAGCCACTAGACGCCTAATACTCAATCTAACGCACGAAACAAATTCTGTCAACTCGCTGAGGTGCGGGGGAACGGGGTACTGCATTCTGATTGGCCCTTTCAAGGTCATTGCATTTTTACGGCCACAGGAGTGGTCGAAATATTGTGAGTGACGACGGCTATAAGATTTATAGCCCTAATGTGTTGACAGACATTGGTCGCCTGTTATTAGGCGTCTAGTGGCTGTATGGTCGTTGGCAGAAACAGAGAAATAGAGTCTTATATAATAAGAGATACCTATAAGAATTCTCACTTTAATATAATCTAAGTTATAATATGGACTACCACAAATAGCCATTTTCATAGTAAAAACTAAAGTTGTTAGCAATTATAATTATATATCCAAGTAACCTAGTTTGATGGTGATGACAATGTGATAGGTCTAGTAACACTTTGAAGTTGTAGACAGATCCTATTGCTAATCCACATTCTAATATGGTACCTAGTACAGTATTTGGAAAAGTTATTCAAACATGTATGAGAATGTCAAATTAATAGGTAAGAAGAAATATAGACAAACAAAGAAAGTTCTGTCAATATGTGAATCTAAGATCTTAAGCTCTAAGACCCTTTCATTAGAATGGTTACAGTATGACATGGCTACCAATCAAGATAAAGCAGCCTTATCTTTTTGACAATAACAGAAACAAACAAAATGTTCCAGTCTTGTTGTATCTTGTAGGAGATGTCTCACTCTCTCATAACAAGGAGAGTCAATGCATTCTACAGAGGTATTGAAGATTTCAGGGTTCTGACAATCTGGGTCAAAAGGAAAAAAACCTATTCTGGCCAGAATGCCAACCCATCACCCATCTTCTATTAAAAAAAAAACAATTACAAGCGCTTTTCCTAGCTGATAAGCAGGTATAACATTCAAAAGATTCCTTCAGAAACAGATAGCGAATAAAAACAAACAATTATCAACAATTCCGCCAAAAACATTGATGTTTTGTAAACATAACCTAAAAACATAACAAGGGATACTAACATAAGTTATCGAGGCACTCGTTCCTTCGCCTCTCGCACTCGCTCTCGTCCATCTCCGAGGAATCATCAGAATCAGGTTCATCAGCCTCTTCAGCACTCGAATCCCTATCAGGTCCTCTCGACGATCCATTAGAACGTTCCGTCTCGGCCCCAGACATCTCCCCGTCCCCATCACTGTCACCCTCCACTTTCATGGACGGCATTTTAGCTGAGATCGAATGATTTGGTGGAGTTTTAAACTGTTGAGAGGAATAATTTAACAGTTTGTTGATTTTCGCTCCCTTTATTTTAGAAAGTGAAACGTCAGTTGTCAATTCTACAAAATGTCACACACAGACAGTCAAAAATATAGAATGTCAATAGTGTCAAAGTCAAATACTGGGCTGCCAGCGTAGAGATTAAAAAACTACTAAAATGTTTGTCATTTACAGACTTCGTGATTACAGAAACCCGATGGAATTTCACATTAACACAATATTGACGACCTCCTGCTCAGAAGTCAACCTCTTTAGACCTCCCTGGGGAATCATTTTGGAAATATTTGCTTTTGGAAATATTTTGCAAAGAATATATTAAAATATATTTCAAGTTTTAAGCATAACGGTTTTGCCGTGCGTTGTCGTCATTTGCGTGGGTTTTTTACATGGGTTAAACTTTGATGTGTGGGTAGTACTCGTAAATCAAAATATCTCGCTGTACCAACAAGTAGGCTCTGAAAACAACTTGCACGTAGACAGTAGTGAATACTTTGTTAATTGAAGTCTAAGAGTCTGTTGATGAGTTCATTATTAAAATTTATTATTCTTCTTCTTCTTTTAAAAAACGTTGCCCCACACTAGGAATTTCTCCTGTATCGTGGGTGCGTTTACAAACATTTAAACTCACATACACAAGTGCCCAGACCCGAAACAACTATTAAAATTTGTAGACCATACATATTTGTTCCGTGCGGGGATCGACTCCACGCCACGCAGCGCAGCACTCCAATCGCTCAGCCACTGCACCAATCGTGCCGTAACCCCGTACCGTTCGTAATTAATTTGGTAACCACAAAATTAGCATTGGCTGGTAGGCCTTGCTTGACCTACCAGTTTTAAATATGTAATTACGGAATTTTAATGAATAATGGGCCATTTCGAACACTGGTTCACTGACTCTTCCCATAAGCCAGAGCGTGAATGCTATCGCTATGTTAGCTTAGGTCAATGCCACTTGCAATAGAATGCTTAGACCATGAATAAATTCCATTTTGTGCTGATAGATAGTGTTTCAACCGTTCATATGACAATACCTACTTAAAACATCTGCTGTATGCTGCTCTGGTGAACGGTCTGCCTTAGGGACCTTGCCTTGCCTTTAAGACGACGCAAAAATGCTTCCTCTCGCTATATTGCAACATGTTATAAAAAAAATCGGTTGTCTGTAAAATCGGCTTACTGACGATAGTTGAACGTGACAACGTCCTAAGAAAATAAAACAAAACAATTGACACGCCGTTGCTATGGAACGCCTCAAAGCGAGGTAACGCGATATGACGTCATCTTTTTTCGTGCGTGCAGCCGGCCATCGAATTATAAGACGTTATCACGTCAATAAAAAAAAAGGTGTGATTATGAAAGATTTCATACAAGTAAACAGGAAACGTCAATATATAATCATAAAAATGCAATGTAATTATAAATCAATTAAAAAAAAAACGACTTTTTTATTCGCCATTCGCCATATTGGGTTCGGACGTGACATCACTCCAAAAGTAAGCAAACTATTTAACTTTATTAATGCATAAAATCGTCACAAAAATTAAATTCAGGCACAATACACCAATGTTAAACGTTATAACAACTGTTATAATGTGCTATTTGCAATGCAGCTAATAAACTGCGCAATTTTTTTTCGTTTTATCACAAAAGCAACAAAACATTTAATACTTTGTTAAAAAATAAAACAAACATTTTATCTGATATTAAATTTAATAGGTATTCTATTATTTACAATAAATTGTTCACTATTAACATGTTATTTATTTATATCATTTCCTCAATTGTTAATAAATTATATACATGGCTATTTATAAATAAGATAATATCAATACTGTGAAGTTTACTAAATCCACAATTTCGTATTATGAGCACGAAAATTAGATGGAACATTGTTCTTTGATGAAAATTGAAATACCTAGGTACACTCCAAACATTAATCTTGCTCATAATAGTTTAACAATAACTAATAACACAAAGAATTATGTTAAAAAGAAAAACAAATTATAGTTTACAAGTTTTAGCACCTCCACAGGTTACAACTGATTTATATTTTATTCAAATACGAAGTAACTTCCACAACTAATGCTATTTCACGATTTATTTGAAAACAAAAACTTTAAATGACACTATGTCTCAAAATCAGTACATATAACATGAAATTATTGGTAAAGATGAATACCTACAACATACATATAAAATAACATAATTATTTAAAAATTGTGATTACGTTTAAAATGAATATTAAATCCACATTTTTCGTGGCCTTATATATTTGGCACTAAATTATTTGGATGCACATGTCTATCTACATAGATATACAAATATTAACGGAACTAATATCAGGACATTTTATAGAATATACTTGGCGATTGTTAATTTGTATTGCAATGAGCTATATCGCAGTGTTATGTTCGTAACCAGATAATATTAATACTAATCATAAAATTCTATCACGTCTTTCAAACTTTGTACCTAGTGTAGTAACAGCTGCGAATTCATAGACACTGTTAATAAATCTATTTATTTTTCTTTCATTATTTCCAGTATCGGTGGTAGAATCACTTCCTCGAATATTATCCTATTTTATTATTGTCTTGTACAGTTTGAATGGAACTTACTATTTATTTAATCCATTTTATTGAAATAAGTCTCACGGTTTTAGTCTAATTATTTGAAAAATAATTCATACAATATTTTTTGTTTTAAATACTTGCGTAAAGATGTAAATTATTAATATTTTCTGGTTACACTAACGGAACCATGTAGCAGTTGTATAACACACCCAGTTCGCGAATATTCATTCTAATATTATTTTATCGATACGTTATATGGGTAAACTTGCCAAAAAGAATAATTTATTGGCCGAAAATATTAATTGAAATAGGTATACTTTAAAAAACAGATATGTCGTTGTACAGTAGGTAAATTGATTATACGGATATAAAATATTGCTTTTCTACTCACTATAATAGCAGTGTTTTAATTTTAATTGGTTTTATTGTAACTATTAACGTCCTACCACCGAGTCGTTTCTTTATAGAGAAATCCACAAGAAGACTACAGGAGAAATATTTCAAAAAATTCTATTTTTATAACTACGTACCGTATAAATTTGGCATTTAGAGACACATTTTATTGTTTTATCTTCGTATTTATTATCTATCTATTTTATTCATCGCAAACTATAAATTCCTCTGCATTATTGTTGATGTAATAGTTTAGAATTTTTAACAATCTTAGTATTTTTTAACATGCTTAATATTATTTTTTTCGGACTGGCAATACATTACATTTTTATTATTTTGTATAATCACAAACATCTTTGACGACGTAGTTTTATAATTGGAAAAGTTAAAAATTATGCAAGACAGCAAAGAAAATAGAATGGATGTTTGCATTGGACAGTCTTCACAATTCATAGTACCGAATTATAAAAAATAACATATAATTACTACTAAAGGAATGTATTCTACAATTACTTTGGAATGTATATAGTTTCGTAGTTCAGCAATTTATTTGAAAAATTATAATACCTTATTAATTTTTTTAAACCCAACGGTAGATATCTGGATCATCTTGAATATTTTAAAACAGAACTTTTTCTGCCAATTTATAGGCAATAATGTAGGATTTTTTTATTACAAGATAAAAGATTCCATGTACATTAATCCATGGACTTGTATAAATTATCATATCAAGCAATAAATATAATTAATAACATGCCTTTATTCAAAGAGGGGACTTTAGTTTACATTTTATTGGCGCTTAAATACACTCATAATTTTTAGGTTCAAAAATTTGGGGCGTGCGTTGCCGAGTCAGTCAGGATAAAACGTTGAAAATATTATCTCGAATTTTATATATAAATGTCTAAACTACCGAAGGATTTAATGACTGACTCTCGGGGTCATTTTTATTATAATAACTATTTCTAAATATTATTAAAAAAAGAAACAAAGAAAACACTAACCTTACTTCGTTTCTAATTTTAACAAACAATTACTTAGAAGTTTAAAATGACATAACATCCACGAATAAGGCAGTATATTTTGTTAAAAATTTAAAAAGAATCTCGCTATGGATTTATAAGATAATTAATTCACTCTTTTATTGTAACCACTATAATTATGCACAAAACATTCTTACCACCAGACAGTGATTTTATTGCCACCATTGTTTATTCTCAAAATTAAAAATTCTTCAATTAATACGGATAAAAACGTACAGATTTCGTGGTATATCGTCTTTAATTAATAAATATTATTTTATTTCTCTCATTTTGATTTCATAACACCACCTCTACACTCATCTTCATAAGTAAATCGCACCTCACTTGTAACACTTATAATATTTTTTTTAAATAAATCCATAACTAAACTAAAGTGATGTTTGAAACGATTAAAATACACTCGTTCTGTAAAAATCGACTCGAAATTCAATCGAGTTACACTAACGTAAAAGATCTCGTATTCTCGCTTTGATTTATATATTCAATTTCGACTAAACAAGATTTTGGGAACACATTTCTAAATTCTATATTTTCATCTACGTCGTTACCACCTGAGAACGCGTCCGTCTCTCTACATGCCTCTCTATCGCTACCGAGTACGCTCATAGTCGACTTCGATTTAAATTTCTTTTTGACGTCGCAAACGTTTAGGAAGTAGAAAAGCAAATGTAAAACCATTTGCGTGATGATATCGAACATCAAGATAAGTTTGGTGAGTCTGTTCCCCCTGGCGGGTGTGGCGACTGTGGCGAGTGTGGCGAGTGCGTCGAGCGCGGGAGCGTGGCGCTAGGTGTGCTTGAGCCAGTGCGCCGGCACCCACTGCGGCTCGCGCTCCAAGCTGTTGATCTCGTTCAGCAGCTGCTGGTAGGCACGTTGGGTATCGTTATTTATGATAATCATGTCGAACAAGTGGCCCCATCGAAGTTCCATGTCTCGTGCGGTTGCGATTATTTCTTTTAACTCTTCCTCCTGAAAATAACAGCAGTGCGTTAGTAAAATATTCATTAATATTTGCCACCACATCAGATGAGAATTCTGAAGACATGGAAAGCAAATCATGACATCGTCCACTTACACCATGGTCCATTAAATAATTTGGCACGGATGACAAAAAACCAAATGAAGACCATAATTTCAAGCCGCTTAGCAAAACTTAGTATTCTTAATATCAACGGGACATTACCTTGAAAGCCTCTCCGTTTCTAATCTTCTTTTGTCTCAGTTTCTCCAGGCTGGGCGGCGCGACGAACACGGTGTAAGGCTTCAAGTCGGAGTTGCGGAGTATCTTCAGCGACTGAGGATGTAGGTTCAGCACGCAGATCTTCCCTGAGTTAACTACTTCTCGAATCGCTTCTAGCGATGTACCTGGATAGAGAGATTGAGAAATTATTATTTATTTCATTCCGGAAGCTGTGA
Organism: Diarsia mendica; assembly: GCA_949316265.1. Classification (NCBI taxonomy): domain Eukaryota; kingdom Metazoa; phylum Arthropoda; class Insecta; order Lepidoptera; family Noctuidae; genus Diarsia; species Diarsia mendica. The sequence goes on along the minus strand of OX438901.1, from coordinate 3,134,132 downwards.
GGAGAAATTGTGAGGTATTCTATTGAGACTCGGCCTACACACATTTTGTTTATTCTATAGGTAGAGCTATCTTTTGCCCCCGACTTCACCCATCTTATTCTCATAAATCTCATACCACTCCACAGTAGTAAGTACTGGTATATTATTATGAGCCCATGTTGTCCCACTGCAGGGCAAAGGCCTCCCTTCCCTCTTTCCACTTTTCGCGATCCAGTGCGATGTTAGACCAATCCCTTGAGAAAGAGTCCAGCTCATCCCGCCATCTCCTTCTGGGTCTGCCGCGTTGTCGTTTTCTGCCTTTTGGTATCCACTGAGTGGTAATTTTTGCCCATTGCTCCTCCGACATGCGACAGATGTGACCAGCCCAGTTCCATTTTAAACTCGCAGCTGTAAGACCAACATCAGCTATTTGGGTTTTAGAGCGAATTATAGTGTTTTTGATGCGGTCCGTAAGTTTGACACCCAGTATACTTCGCTCCATAACTCGTTGGCAGACCCCAAGTGCGGACTTCTGACGTTTCGTAAGCGACCATGTTTGCGCTCCATAGGTGAGGGTGGGGAGAATGCACATGTCCATGAGCTTTCGCTTGAGTGAAAGAGGGAGAGATATAACTTGTTTATTATTGAAAGTTAGTGTGCATACAGTACATTAGTGAAAGTCTTTTCCAAATTGGATGAGTAGGTACCATACCTATATATTATCGCAGATTACTCAATGCAAAACTTTATCTATCTGTAATATTAGTATAGAAAGTTTTTATTCTTACCATAATAAGCTTTCTCGTATTCTCCATGTTCAACAAATTTTCTGTTGAGAATGTCTGCTTCGAATTGCGTGCGCGATATGAAGTGGTAGTCCTGGCCGGGCACCTCGTGGTCCTTGCGAGGACGTGACGTGTCTGTAACGTGATAAAGGCGGTACTTTAATTTCGTTGCTTGAAAAACTTTTTAAGGTATTCTTAGATCAGCAAAACAATTGTGTACCTACACTTTATATCACAATCAAAAGGATAGGTATTTAAAAAAATCTTACGCAAATCAAAATATCGTTATTTGGACAAATTCTCATGTTGCGATTGACCAACAGTTATCTTTTAGGTTTAGATGATTTTCAATAGTAAGACTTACGTGGCACAGCAGCGGCAAATCTCGAACTGTCTTCCATTAACCTCTGCCTCAGCTCATGGCGGCCGATGTTGGGAGGACCGATCAGCACGATGGGTCGCTTGTGTGACGCCCGCGGGTAGTACAGTGCGACCTCTTCATACGTCAGGATCTCCTCTTGCTCGTATTCTGGAAGGTTTAATCTCACTAATCTCACTTATAATGTTTTTTTGTGGGTTGATTTGGTGGGTTGAATGGTTTTAGTTCTTAGGTGTGTTATTATACATTTTGGTCGTGAGATGACGACTAATGGAAGAAGACATGCTGCACCGGCCCAAATAGTGGGGTCATGGCAGGAGAAATATGATTTCGAACCATAATTTTATTTTTAAGTAACTGAAAATAAAGTTGAGTAAAATACTAATTAATTATCATTTTAATTTTAAAGTTAGGAACGTGGGAACCTTTTATCAGATTAATTTTTAACATCTAATATTTGCAAATGACAGTTAAATAAAAACTACCATTTGTAATTATTTTCTTTGGGCTGTTCACACTAAAACTTAAATCTCTCAATGTCAAATCCATAGATTAGGAATCTCAAGCGAATTTTGTGTTTCTTGTTTATGGTACTTTACCCTCGTTGCCGTAGTGGGCTTGTATTTTTTTTAATTACCATTTTAATTTTAAATTCAGAAACTTTATCAGCAGCCATCCTGACAATCAATAGATCAGACTGCACTATTCTGACTTTTATTTCCCTTTTGAGGGTTTTATAAATAAATTTACACCTCTCCTCTACCAGCACCCCGTCACCATAATTATTATGTGATGTGGAGCAACTCACCATCCCCGCCAGACGTGGAGTACAGCGGATATCCAGCTTCACTAGTGGCCTTCTTTCCCTTCTTCTTCCGCGGCGGTTTCTTGGCACAGAGTAGAGTGCCTCCTTTACGGGGTTTGTCTCTGGCTGCTACTTCACCGGCTAGGGTTAGTTTCATTGATTCTCGCCTGGAATGAGTAAAAGAGATGATGAGTTGTTGCTATTTTAAGGCTATATTGATTGGTTATTCTTATTGGGGTGTTAGTTGACGGTTAGACCATGTGAGTGAGATACTATACCTACAATACAAGGTCCATGCTTTGGGATAAAAGAAATAGACAATGCCTCTAAAATCAAATAATACGACTGAAAGAATCGGATTTCGTCATTCATAGCTTTTCATCAGTCGTGACTCGTGATCGAGGTCAAAAGCAGACCCATTTTGGAATAAAATAAAAAATGACAATAACATTCACAATGCAAGACTCCAAGACCCTAATCAGTTTTTTTTCAAGTTAAGTGAAACCAAAGACCAGCTCCAATAACCTTGGAGAAATAACAGATTAATAAAAGCTCTGTGTCAATACTCACTGATGCTGGAACGCCTGGCTAGGTATGAGTCCGGCGAGGGTCTGGTCTTCCTCTCCCTCACGGAAAGCTTGCCACCAGTTCGGGTCCTCGCGGCTGATCACATGGAGGACATCGCCTTTTTGGAAACTTATACCTGGAATAGAAGTTTTAGCTGTTAAGACATGAGGTGGCTAGGGAGGATTGAGAAACAGTTTTAAATCTCAATGACAGATATCGTCTAGCTAACACATGGTTATGGAGCTACTTTCATTTGACGGGTCAACATTTAGAATCTGTTTTCGGTATTTTATTTAATGGGTAATATTTTTATAACAAGCCCGCCGTACTATTCCCAAACCACTGCAACTCCTGAAAGGCAGAATCAACAGAAAAGTGCCGAGACAACGGACTTTGTAGAAAGTAGAACACTGTGCGTTCAAGCGTTTTTGCCATAACTATTATTTGAAATCAAATGTAGCAACTCACAACTTATCACCGATTAAATTAATTATAATATTATCCGTGGCCTTGTGCCTATTGGCTTATGATAAAGGGAAGAAAAACCCGGTTATGTAAGTGTTGAATGGTCCCGTTTACGACCTTGGGCCAGTTGATCTCGCATTGCACTCACCAAGCTCCCGACAGGGTATATACACATCATCCTCAGGATCATAGTCGAAGTGCGCGCGCACGTGCAGCACGCGGTGCGAGGGGGGCGCGCGTGACGTCACGCGGCGCGGCGCCAGCACCACGCACAGCGTGCCCGACAGCGCGCCCAGCACCTGGCACACCTCGTGCACTGACTTGCCGCGCATCGCCACGCCGTTCACTTCTAGCAGCTGGGGAGGAATAGAAACATGTTAGGACATGATTTAAGGTATATATGACGCACAGAAAAGAGAGGAGTGGTAGAAGAATGGGCCTCCCAACAGTGGGTGATTCTGGGCTGAATTGATGATGATATCGACAAGGTATGTTCAGGATTTAATTGTTCATTGTTTATCACCAGGCAGAATTCTGAAAATTGGTGTCACTGCTGACATCGTATATTGACTCGATCATCTGCCTAGCATTTTCCCAACTAAGTAGAGGTCGGTTTCCAGCCTAACCGGATGCAGCTGAATACCAGTATTTTGCATGGAGCGGCTGCTTATCTAACCTCCACAACCCAGTTAGTACTGCGTAATATAATACCCCTTGGTAAGGAAAGTCAGTCTTGTTAATCATGTTATGCAGTCGAACAAAATTCAATCCAGAATTAACAATAGCAAGTAAAGCTAAAGCGTCGACGCAATGAAGCTCAACGGGGTCTTTTGGCACTCGGTTACTTTGTTGAGGAGGATAAATGGGCAAAATAGTCGAGAAAAGGGAACGACAAGATGATGATGGTCTGGGCCATGAACGAGTTTACAATCCGATTCAAGCCTGGTTCACAAAAACTAGTTCGGTACCTATGGCACAACAATAAACATGGCCAATAATATCTAGTAGTTTACGAGTCTCAAGTGATGGACTTACCTCATCTCCTTCATGTAATAGTCCTGACTTCTCCGCTGCGCCTCCTCTTACTATCCTGCCGATTATTACGGCCTCACCTTCATTTCTTACAGTAGCACCTGTAAATATAAACAAAAAATGAGAATCAAACTTCTTGCGGGGGCCCCCTTTTCTGTCAAGGCTTTTTCGAATGATCTGACAAGCCAGTAAACTTTAGTTGGATTCTAGTCCACTATGGAAATATCGCCAACGCGTTTTCGCGTGATCGATCGTTTTGCTTAGGATGAATGGAATGGGTTATTAAACTGGTCCATAAACCGTCTTATCGTATGATTATAATGTAGTTATGCTTACCAAGTGGTTCGTTAGTCTTCTCGATTTTGATAATTTTAATATGCTCGCTGGGGTCGTCGGGTGAGTGCGCAGTCAGCGCTTTGTCGTTCTCACCCTTGTGATTGAAATTGTTACCAGTCTGGAAAATAAAAATAAATATTATTGTGTATGATGCTATTTATTATTTATACCAAGAAATCCGTATTACGTGGGAGTTGAAAGAAAACTGGCCAAATGTGGATGTAGGTACAGACGCCAGCAAGTCAAACTACCCGACGAAGTTTATCTATTACCATGTCCAATTTACCCAATCAACCTTGAACCTAATATAAGAGCAATAAAGTTGAAAATCTATCAAAGTAATTTGATAGATTGTAGTAGCTTGATTGCGGGGGTCTGTACAATAGGTAGGAGTTATAGGCATGATGGATGATCCAAACACATTTATATCACAACATGCAATGCCTAATATGAAGTCTAAAACAACACATGATTAGCTCGACTATCCATTGAAAACGAACACGCCAGTTCTCTTGCATCAATAAGAAGTGAACGAAAACTAGTATGTTCGCAATAACTTCTATTGAAAACTAAAATTAAACATAATTGAAACTTCAAAGGTATTGCTAAAGAGAAAAATTATTGACGAGTGAAGTTTTTGTATTTTTATTGTATCTTAGAAATACGGTACCTACTCTGAAAATTTTGCGTATGTTTTATAAGTTACCTACTACCTAAGTATATTTTTATAATGGAAATTGAAGAGTCTAAGATGATAATAACTTTAATAAATATAATAAGTAGTAATAGCTGTTTGTTATATTCAGGAAAGATTCAAGGAATTATTACTGAAATCCTTCGCATTTCCAATGAAATGTCTGAAACGAGACTTAAGTAGTACAATCTTGAACGAAATATTCTCATAAAAACGTTTTTACAATTTAGACGAGCGCGAACTTTTCAAACTTGGTCGGGAATGTCCGAATACATAAGTACCGTTTATGAATTTTACATTAAAACAATTCCTTATTTTCTCAGACTGTTTTCTTAGCTCTTCAGTTATTTTGTTAAAATGTTGGTATGAGTTTACGATTTATTTATACACCTGAAACCGTATAGTTTACGGTAAGAGTTGACGATTTATTTACACATCAAATTTTTTTTAAGAAGTATTTGAACTGTAGGTATGGTATGGCACGTCCCATAACAAAAATATTTCAAAAGATATTGCTAGCCAAATGTTATCAAATCAACAATAGGGTAAGGAAGGGTATTGCCGGTCAGGTGACAATACCGGTCACCACACTATACTTCAAAATACTTTGTTTACGCGAACTCACACATGCATAAAGGGTGCCGTGATCGTGCCCCGCTCCAAGGCACTGCACCCCGCTCAGTTCCGACCGCGCGTCGCCGAGAGTAAGACCTGTGTGTGTTTCGCGCCACTTTCTTATAAGTTTTTGGCCGCAAAACATAAGGGGTGAGTATCATATTATTCCGATTTTATTAATTGTCTATAATAATTTCTACCAATCAGTTATCAGACTATCTATTACATTGTAGATTTCAAGCTATTGGTGACAAGTTTTTTGTAAAATTATTAGTAACCTCAAAAGAGCACGGGTGGCCAATGCCGGTCACCTCTGACCGGTAAAGAAAATAAAGGAGGTGCCAAAAGAAATACAGGAAAAAAGACGACAGCGAAAAGACCAGCTAAAGCTTCTGTAAAAAAGGCGAAAAAAAGAGTTCTTCAAGAAAGCAATAATGAAAGTTCGTCGGATTCCGAAATCGAAATGATAAACGTACGTGATGATGATGACATCGATGTCGAAGATCTACAAAATAAGTGTATGCTATGCAACGATTATGGCCGGAACAATGAACTTTGGTACAGGTGTTCAGTGTGGACGTTGGGCTCATGCTGAATGCTCGGACTGTAATTCAGCCGAAGGTTACGTGTGCGATTTATGTCGCTAAAAGCCTGACTGGTATTGTCATCCTGCTGACCGGTATTACCCTCCATGTCGGGCAATGGCGGTCAAAGACACTTTTTTTTCAAATGTTTATTATTTCATATTTTTAAGTAATATTGATATCATAGCTTGTAATTATCCTTTAATAATAGTCAAAGTTATGTTTGCGTAATACCTACTAAATAAAAAATTGATTTTACACTCATTTATGTTTCATTTTGCTTAGGTGACCGGCAATACCCTTCCTTACCCTATTCAATGTGCTTTTGTACAAGGAATTTTATTTAAGGAAATTGAAATTATAAAAACACCATTTTTCAATCCTTTACGTCCCATTGTTTAGTGTCCCATGTGTGTTTTCTAACTGTTATGCATCCTATTAAACTTGTTACGATATTTTCCCCAAATATATAAAAAATCTCGTCTTCCTCACCTTATGCCTCTTGCCCCTCGTAAAGCACGCAGGGTCGAGCAGTGCCGCGGCCTGGTCATGCGCCTGGATCAGACTCTCCAGCTCCAGCCCTCCCAGGATCGACAGCAGCTCGGCCGCTAACGCAGACGACTCGCCGCCTGTCGACGTGTGCGCTCCTAGTACGTCCATACACTGTTGAGAGAGTTTTGGATTAGAATCTGGGAATAAAATTATGAAAGAACCAATAGGGTTGGTCCTTCGAGCTGGATCTTGACGTAACGCTTAGGTTGTTTAAAGTGTGTTGTAGCTAATAGAAGAATGTTTAACTATTAATAAACACATTGTTGTCACCTTTCTTTCTCCTTTCGTCTTCACGCATATCGTGTGCTCTCTAGGCAGACCATGTTCACTTAAACTCAATTTAGAAGCAGAACTGACTGTCTAGGTAAGATCTGAACCGAGGTAAAGTATCGTCGTTAACTTCGTAAAATTGACATTGAATCAGCACCGAATGCTGTTTCTTTTCCTGTTTTTTTTTACTTTCTCTTTCTGTTTCATTGATATTTGATTGCCCTGAATCAAAAACCTAATTCCACTTACGTCTTTCAATCGATCAGTAGCCCGGTGCGTATGCGGCGGTGCTAGCCCGGACCGCTTGTGCCTCACAGCCGTCAGAACAGCGGAGCGGGTGGCCAGGGCCGTGCGTAGCGCAGGACACAGCAGTGCTCCCGCCGCGCCCGCCACTCGCGCCGCCAACGCTGACTCCCCGCTCGCGCCAAGCGCCTTCTGCACGCGGGTGAGTGCTGCACATACTTCTTGGTAGTCTGGAAATTATAATAGGATAATGAGTGGATGCGAGATGCATGGGACCGGTCAATGTGGCGAAACTTGGGGAGGCCAATGTCCAGCAGTGGACGTCTTTCGGCTGAAATGATGATGATGATAACGAATGAGTTGCTGGCAAACGTAGTGAGGAAAATGTCGACTTAGAATGTAGATGGCTTAGATGGCTATAAGAGTAGAGTAGAGAAAGACCAAAAAAACGATGGATGGACTATGTGAAGGATGATATAGCCAGAAAGGAGCTGACTGCTAACATGACGAGTGATAGAGAAGTATGGGAAAAGAAGACATACAGCGCCGACCCCAAACAAATTTTGCCGGAGATTGATTATGTTGAGTTACTGGGAAACATAAAAGTAAATCTACCAGAAAGTGACATCCATCAACTCACACTTACAGAGAAGAGACTTGTTTCTCAGCAGTTAGGACGTTATAAACTAATTGTGTTACGACTAACTGCATATACATACATAAATATATTAATCTAATATGCTTCTTCAACCAGTACGCGCAGTCGCACATAAATAACGGAAACAAAGTAAAAAGTCTGAACGTTGTTATTGCACGCCACATCACAGGGGATTTGTGCTATATTTGTAAGACTAGCTGAGGATGTAGATAAAGGGTGTACCTACGTTTGGAGAGACTTTTGATCCAGTAGTCTCCTATATGGTATGCAGCAGGAATGTGAATGGTGACTGTTCAAATAATTCATCATTATTTTCTAAAGATTTATGAATCATCATCATCATCTTCCTGCCCTTATCCCATGTTATTTGGGGTCGGTGCAACACGTTTTTTACCCGACTACGGCGAAGCCAAAAGGAAAGGTAATGATTTTTTCTTCCATTCCGCTCTGTCAGTCACGTTAACATTTATTCCTTGTTTCGTCATACGTATACCTTATACGACTTATTGATCGACATATTACTTATACCTTATACAATGGACATATTATATTCTGATGGAATTCCATACGATTAGTAATACGGTAATTCAACGATAAGACAAGAAGCGTAACGTGTTCAAGCCACTTCGATTATTTCTCTTTTAATTAAATGCATAAAATGCATTTGTGCACACATATCAGCGATTGTACATGTTAACTGATTTCATTCGATATTGATTGCCAAAGCGAATGCCAGGGCCAAAGAAAAGATGAATGGATCGTGTGAGAAATGATATGAAAGAAAAAGAAGTAAAAGATGCCGGTCGTCTGACAAGAGAACATGGAAGAAGAAAACGTGATGCACCGACCATAAATAGAATGAGACAAGAGGAAGATGATGATTTTTATTTTTTATTTATTTATATTTTTTTATGCTTTTCAGTCATCAAATCGTATGCTTAGGGAATAGCTTTGCCTCCTAGCGTAACCGTCCCCTAGTCATTGAAGATGTTCGTCAGAATGGCCATGTGAAAAGAACTTGCAATAGGCGTGCTTGTATGACCAGATGTGAATGACGAAGGCCGAACCCAGAGAAGCATATAAGGATCGTTGCTGGTTCTGTAGTTTCTGCCTATCCTCATGGGCAAAAATCATTTGCTTATATATTAATAGTGGCGGTACTTTCATGTAAGTCTAAAAGCCTGCCCTTATAAGGATTTCTGAACAACGTCAGCAAGGTTTGCCGTATTGTTGGCCCTTAGGCACGCCCCTACAACACGAACGAGAGAAGTTTAAAGTATTTACTTATAGAAACTGATTGTGTGTTTACCAAGCAACCCTTTCCCGTATCCATTATGTGATTTGACCTTCACAACCTTTACAGAATCCTTAAAGATGTTATCAATATACGGGTGGAAACCGCCGACGACCCTTTGATACACCAACCGATATTGAGAGTTCCTTGTTTGTATAGGTACCTAGTTAGGTAGGTAAGGTACCATTGAGAAGAAAAATACTAAGTTTGTGATTGGAATTGATGATGTTTCGGTACAAACGTCGATGTTGTACTAAAACGTTTATAGCACAACTTTCTGGTTTAGTTTTCTTCTAAGTATATGTATTGATGTCCCACCAATTTTTATCAACCTATTTAATACATAGTAAGCTCTAACCGATCTTCTTAAAGTGACCGGTAGAAGCTGTAGAACTGTAACACAAAACCGCCAAAAATAGAGAGATTTGGAAGAGACCAATACCTACTCAGCATTGGCTGGCCAAAGAAGAGGAAGCTCTAACATGATCAATGCAAGAGTCTAAAACAGACCTTACAACAGACAGTAATGGAAAACACACTAAAAAATAACACTAAAAATACCCCAGGTCTCCTACAGAAACGTACATCAGTCTCTAAAGCTAATCTCCTGACTCGAAAACTTGGCAAATATGATTGTAATCAGAACCTTATCTACGTGATATGAAGTAAGTTTAACCCTTACCTTTGGCACCCGTACATCAAAGTCTACAGGGTCAATCAAGGGACCATTTTCCACGTGAGCCCGACATTTAGAGGGTTTGTGTTGATATTTGGGAGTCCCCGCAAGTGAGTAAGTGTAAGGAATATTCAATTTTTGACGTGTAAGAAAACCATATTTAGTCCTACTGGTAGTTTGTAAGATTATCAATTTACGCAGAGTCAGGTAGTGCAGAATTGTGACCAGTGACAGCAATGAAGGCTTATGAAGGGATGCCTTAGATCAGTTGCAGGTCCTCTCATTCATACATCGAAATCAACTTTTATCGCGAATCGGATGTTCAGAGTTTCATAGCGGATATTATACGCGATAATAGCCTCACTCTTTACGATTACAAACTGGAGACTAAATAGCCATTCTTTGTTTGTTTGTCTTGTAAGGGACTTTACTACCAACCAAAGTGACCAAGTGACCACACATAACCAGAACCTTCTTAATGCCTTTATCAGTTCATCAGCAGACAACTTGACGCAACTTTAGCTGGGTGCTATAATTTTATCAGCCATCTTACGCTCTTTTCTCATCCTAAAGCGACACGACTTGCATTAAACGACATGCTGGTGTTTTATTACTTTTGTTTCATCTGGCAATGTTTTGGCGTTTGTTTGTTTAGGTTAAATCTTGCAACTGAATTATAAAACAGTTATCACCAACCGATTGAGCAGACGACTTAAATGAACCTATAGTTAAAAGCTATATAAAAATGCTTTTTATGAGTACACGCTTATTTGTACCTTGTTCCCTTCATACGAGCACAATCGCTCCGCAAGTCCCTTCTCAGTAGCTCGTAGAGTTGTAGTAACGTAGTCTAAGCAAATTCTTTCATTAGGTTAATCCGCTGTCGCTGTCGCAAGACGCGTGTGTTCAAGTTCGTGGCTAAACCTTTACGTCCCAGTTCCCGAGTAATGTCGTCCGAACGCCGAGCGAACTAGCGACAAGCGAACTGGAATTAACACGAACCCCTAGTTGGACGGGAAAGTGAAAATATGGGCCAGTGGGGAAAAATATATAGGGGGATATCGGTATACCTATGCACTTTTTAGGTGATCAGGATTTTATGTTATTTATTTTAAAATTGGCTCGTATATTGTGTCGGTTTAAAAAAATATGTAATGGCAGAGAGTTATAATGTAAACATGATTTAGGCGTCTTTGTTTCGTGATTTAGAGAGATAGACACTATTTTTTTCTATTTTGTGCGTTTTGTGACATTTGCCAAATAATATGTTTTCTTTCTTGCTTTTAGCTTGACAGTCGTGCGATCCTGACAAGAATAACACTATTATCTATGTTAAAGTGCGTGCTAAGTGAAATTGATAGATTTCAGCCTAAAACTTAGGACCATGCAAGATGTGATAGAATTTCATTCAACTTTGATCCCAATGGTCTGTCAAGAAAACCTGCATCAACTTACTATAAATTCATCCATTATTTTTGCAAACGACATCATCCAATAATTTGGGTTCGTGGCAGCATGTTTTCTTCTACGTTACTCAATACTTCTCATTACATCTATTTATAGACTACCGTCCTAAAATAACCCCATAATTGAACCTACCTCAATTTTATTTGGCAGATACTTAAAAAATCATCCCCACCATTATTACAAAAAAAAGTTACATTTATTCCCTTTATCCTACTAAAAAGGGTCCCATACCTACTCACAAGGGTCGGAAATCCCAAGGGATTATATGAAGGGAAATTTGAAGTATTATCCCGTAAATTAATAGCACCATACAGTAAAAGCATGGTCTCCCTAGCGGATTGTAAAGGTCGAGCTATGATATGGCTGAATATTCATAGTACCGTATGAATATATGTGCCTTTTAATAATCTGAGTTGGCAATTTTTTGGCGGAGTGGCAATATAGCTCTGAATTTTGGGGCCTGTCGACACTGTTGTGGAGTATGCAGCAGTATATACAAGTGAAGTAGATTATGTTTGGTTAAACTCCATAACAAGAGCAGTTAGACTAAATGTATACGATTCCATGATATTTAACCTACGAGTTGAATTTGTCTGCATTGGTTGCAATCATGTTGAACAGACACCATTTAAAAAAAAAAAATATTTTCTTGCTGTTTTGGCCTGCCCTACGATTCGATTAGGCGTGATCGATGGAAAACAATGGACGTGGTCTATGATGGAACGACCGTGCTCTTAAATGTCTTTATTTTGTCAAAATCTTCTACCTCAGACCCTCTGTCTACCTTATCAAGTTAATTTCTTTATTCTTAGAACTCAAAGGCGGAAAGGTTTGCAAGCGACAGGGAAATAAAGATATCACAGGGCGCCTTAAAAATCCAAAATCTAATACATTTTCATGCAAAGTAATTTCAAGCATCACTGAATTATTTGCTTCACTTGAAAATTCCGCTGATCCGCGGGAAAAATTACCAAGAACGGACGTGATCTGAAAATTAGATTGGTTTCGTGGATTCTTCTTGAAATTCTTAAAGGATATTGCCACTTTTTTATGCGAATTCGATTCAGATTTCAATATGGAAGAACAGCTGCTATGTTTGCAGATGAGAGAAGAAAAATGCAGAGGAGATCCATATGAGAACAAAATAAGATAATAAATTGAAACTAATCGATGGGTGACTGCCTGCATCCAGAATTTGCTATAAGATGTTTGAAAAATGTAAAAAAAAACCTTTAGAGGTAGTTCCACAAAACAAAACCGATCATCTGTTGAACTAGTTCGAGACTACTATGAAGGTACTTTGAACAACGACATAATGTACATCAAATAACAGCAGAGGGTGCTTTAAATGCAGACAAATCTCGTCCTTACCGGTGTTACGGTATTTTTTCCACTTGTACCTGGTGAACGGATACGAAGTTGGGGGATCTAATTTTCACTGAGGAACTAATTTAAAGTGAACTTACCGACAACAGCATAAAGCTGCGTAGAATCATCGCTGGCATCGTCTTCATAAGCGTCGTTGATGAACGCAGTGCCCGACGAAGGGGGGTTGGACTCCAAAGCCTGGAGCTTGTGGGACCCTCGCAGGGAGGTGCGCAGGAACTCGTTCTGGGCTGCGATCCTCTCTTCAGCTTCCTTGCGTTGTCTGAGCTGTTCCTGTGGGCGAAGGAGAAGGTGAGGTTAGTGATATAATTCAAAATTACTTTTTTTACAATTCTGCATCTTGGAAAGAATAATTTATGCATCTTATGCATAGGTATTAGGTACGCATTAGTAGTTTTTGTACCTAAGAATTCCAGATATGAGAACTGAAAAACTGTTCGCATGAAAATATTGTTAACCATTTGTAGAATTGAAAACATTTTTTTTTATTTGTGACATTAAATTCGCCATTTGATGATAGTAGAGATTAATTATCTTTGCAGATTTGCCTTTTACCATCTCCGTGTCTAGTTTTCAACAAGGTTTGTAACAACAGAAATTTAGGTACCTACTTATTTGGAAAATTTATGGAAAATAATCAATTTATAATTCCCAGAAACGGGCACAACATTTCAATTCAGTGCACAATTAAACCAAACTAAATGGTATTAGTTCACATGTGGTGTGGCAATCGCATCGATAGTTCACATGGTCAATGCGCAGTTAATTGTGTGACCTGTGTGGTTGTGACCGTTCACACGGTACACCATTGAGTAACACGGCGTTATGATCACCCGATTACTCTCTCTATAACTTCCACGAAACTGTATTGCATTCGCAACATGGTGGTTGCCACAGTGAGACCTAAAGTCTCGATCTAATTTTAAACGACTTCAAAAAAAGAAGGGGGTTTTTAGCTCGGTTGTATTTTTTGGTTTGTTTTTATGGATCTCAATTTGGTCCTTAAAATATGTCTCTTATTTATGAACCGATTCGATACTTTATTTTTTATATAAAACATCTAAAATAACTTCACTTTCAGAAGTAGTCGGTGGCAAAAAAGTCAATGGGTATCAAATATAAGGGTTTGTTGGGATACCGTGTTTTCCGTTTTTATAAAGGTGGATGAATTGGCAGGATCATCAAGCTAGATATTGACGATGACTAGATGAGTCAATTGTCCATTATAATATTATCGTGATACTCATTATAAATCACGTGTTTAAATACTGATATGAAAACATTACACTCGATGACACACATTACCAGTACTTTAATCGTATAACAATAGGTTTTTATTTCCTAACGGAGAACCTCAGGTATATATATAATTATTATATTATTATATCACTAACAGCTGAGTAGCTGACTTCTACGACAGCCATTGTTCTGAACTTTAAAACTGACTAACTGGTCAAGATCGCTTTCAAAGCGTTTCGTGATCCTTTAGAGATGAGGAGCTCGTGGCTTAATTATTCCAGCCGCTTGGGTAAATTTTTGCCTAGGTTGGTCGTGGATTCGTGGTTCCTCCGTGCCACGGAAAGCATGTTACGCCTTTGGTCCTGGTTGTCATTTATACATCTTTGACAGCCTTTACAGGTAGTCTTTAACAATACTTCTTTTTATATCAAAACACAAGACGTCAACTGTTTGAGTGTCAAGCTCCAGTTGTGATGCTGGTGGTCTCGACTACATAAAACTTCTTGTTCGATATGAAGACTGTATATAATTTTGCGTGGATTACAATATAAAAATAGCCGATGTATGCGCACGGTAAGAGACGGCGAGCGAGTGGAGCTTGACACTCAAACATCAACATTTTAAAACAATTTTCGCCAATTGTATGTATTTCATTATCATGGTAGGTGATGTGGTGGTGCATAATGTTATTGTTAAGTTGTTGTGTTCTTATGGAATTCATGTTATCATTAAGTAGGCCATATCTCAAAGTTGCAATCGTTTTTTCGTGGGACATTCGCGTTTGAACCTTGCCAAGTGTATACATATTTTGCTCGTGACTGTACAATAATATGACGGCAAAACATCACTCACATACAAGTTGGATGACCCTGTTTACATCGACCATTTAAACGTTATCACATCTAGGTATCACCCGTCAATAAATCTGTGTCAGTAATACCTCTGCTGTCCAGCATAACGTGGCATCACCTCATAAGGCAAGCAGCGGGCAGCCTTAAAACTTGCGCCTTGACCGACTGTGTAACGAGCTTATGTAATGTTTACCTATTTATTATGTTTAAACAAACATTTTCTGTTGCTAGTCAGCGGATAATGTGTTGTAGTGATATTTGTATATGCTATTAGCGGGGTTTTAAATCGAGGACTCAATCCTTTCGTCTTCACATGTTTTTGTGAAAATGTCACAAAATTTAAAAGCCTCCTAATTCCTCGAAATCCTCACGGGCCATTTTACATTTCCGCTCCATTCTTGGTAAAGTTACTTACAAACAAGAAAAAAACAGTTTTAAGAACATTCACAAAAACACAATTCCTATTCTAACACTTAAGACAATGATTTACCGTAATAGTCTTCCGAAACATTAAGCTTAAACTTAAAACAAAAGAGCACTAATTGTTAAGTCAAACGACTGCTTTCAAGTCTGCCTAAACAACTGAATTTGGTTTCCATAAACATCTGGCCCAGACTATACTAGTTCCAATTTGCTTTTGGTCTCATTTTCGGTCCAGCGGCCTGGATTCGTTCACGGTGCATCGCACACTCATCTCACTGGCTAGACTGCAAGACCAACTAAACTTTAAGAAACTATTAACTTCAATTTAAGCTAACTTTGTCTGGATGAGATAGCTTAACTGTCCCAGTCAAATTACATTCAAGCTCTCTGGTAAACCATGGGGTTTAGGAATGATAGACCTTGCACGAAATCATTCTGGAAACCAAAACTGAACTTGAAATGAATACTTTGAAACCTGATATAATGAATGATGATAATGAAAAAGTTATAAAAGCTGATGTAAAAGCGAAAGAGCGTAGTAACATCGACCCTTGTAACAATTTTGAGCGAAGAAAAGTTATTTTTGAACTAATAACGAAGTCAGGCTATAAACCTTAAGCCTCCGGCACTGAAGCTCATAAGAGGAGTTGACAATTCAAAGTTCCAACACACATGATGTAACTATGAAAAAAAAAACGTTTAAGCAAAGTATTGTAATTTAGCTGTAATGAAAACACAGCTTCTCTACCCTCAGCACCATTTATAGTGTTTAATGCATGAACTCGTACAAATTCAAACAGAGTATTTTGTTGAGAACAATACGAAAATATTCAAAATTCACGGACCATGACATACAAAGTACAAACTAACCGATATGGTACCATTTGGTCTGCTAAACGTCGCGTTGTTTAACATACAATGGTGGCCGCAGAATTATGTATGTCGTGTATGTTTGCGTGACGTCAGCGCGTTAACTGATAGCCGTGCTGGACAAACAGATCCGGTCGTGTTATGGGGTCACGAGATATGACGAGAGAGCAGATTTTCTAATTTCCCAAATTGAGGAAGTTTACGACGACATACACGGGATATAATAGAATAAACAGCCAAAACACATAAAAGACACTGTTAAAATTTAACAGCACAAATATTTTGCTGTAATAGATCGGAGAAGTAATTATCCAATTTTATCCCACTAATATTTTATCGTTCGTGGCTTCGTATCAACATTTAAAAATCCGTAAAGTCTAGGCACCTAACATGAAAAATCCTAAAACATATTTCGTGAAGTTATCCCAGATAATCTAAGCGGGGTCATCTGATCGAACTGGCAGCAAACTCGGGCGGAGCCGCCTTATTCTGCCGCAAAATTCGCTGGAAATTTAATAAAAAACACATTCCCAGCTTGTTATGAACATCAAAATCATTTCCTTCGAGTTCTCACTCTATACTTCTAACGTGGGTGTTTCTGCGTCTTTAAGTTATTTCCGTCTTTCTAATCTATTCGTAGGATTTACTTAGTCTGCAAACAGATTGAATCTTGTACTCATCTGATCAGAACAGAGCCACTACTGTTACTTTTATATGTCGGATCTTTGATGAGTATGCACTTAAATTTAAACACAAGCGCCTTTGTTTGGCGTTGTGCGGAGTCTGGATGTAGGTGTCGGATACGGACCTCAGTCCCATGAATCGCCAGTGATCGTTCGGGCATGGTCGCGACACATACTATCTAGGAACTGCTCTGTGTTTCCTTTTAAGTACAGTAGTGTTAGTAATTGACTGTACAATAGCTGTGTACAAGTCAAAGGAGCTATTTCTCTCATTTACCCGTATCCCTTTCTGTGCCCACAACTGTTTGACACTATCTATGTCATTTAGTACTTCCTGACTAGCGTCCTATGTACCTGGATGCGACATCAGAAGTGGGATACGAGCGGGTTGAGAAATCTCCTGAAAGTGAAAACTGTGTGTATAGACAATTGCATGAACTGTTCGATAAACAGAGCTGCAACATAGTTGCTTTGATAGCTATTCGCGCACGAAACAACTGGCCGAACTGTTGTTTTGATTCGTTGGGTTCGATTCCCTTAGACAGATGTGCACGATGCACAGTTCTGTGATGATGATGGTCTTGATAGCACGAGGTGACCATCCACCATCATGATACCTGTCTGTCAGAGACGTGAAACAGAGTGTTTGAGTGAGAACGAGTAAAGGTGTTATATCCGGTGAGTCATTATAATTTTGTAAGCGAGTGAAGAGAGTTGTTTTGAAAAGACCTCTTGCTACTTCACTTGGTTGTTGTGATCATGTTTTATTGTGATCTTATTAGCCCGTTGGGTTATCGCGGTCGCGAGCGCGACTGTTTGACGATCCTGGGATCGATTCCCAGGTTGGATTGTGTACTGTTGGGTGCATCTCTGCCTGACCCTTGTTGTTGCAGTCGTGATGTTATAATGCAACTTACTGCAACGAATGTTGAAACTAATGTGCAACTGCGATCTACCAGTTGAGCTCGTAGTCGCAGGGGCAGCTGCGGAGAGTTCTGGGATCGATTTCCGAGTCGAAATGTGAATTCGAATTTGTGATTGATGTGCTAGAATGATTAATTTGTGTTTACACGGTTATGTTTGGTTCATGTATACCAACTGAAAGATATTTTAACCACGACTACCGAGTTGTAAATGTTCAAAGAATGTTCGATGTTGTTGTGTTTCGGAGATTCTTAGGGTAGCGGAACGATGTATTGATGGTTTTAGTAAAAGATGGGTGTGCTTAGCACCTCTGTGTGCCCCTTTGGGCATTGAGACCGTTAAGTTTAATTTTACGTGCTTTTCCGATGAAAGTGAAAAACGTACCAATGGGGATACGACGTCAGTGCGAGACGTAGAGAGTAGGTGTCGATGTTTTCCGAATGATTGAAATTAAAGTGTTTCGGATATGAAAAAATCAGAGGACACTAATAAACTTGAAAGTCGTCATTTGCGTAGCCGGTTCCCAACTGTATGGGGTTGGTATCCGGTCGGTGCGGCCGGTGCGGCTGAGAGCCGGTGTTGTGCCTGTGGCGGCAGCTTGTCTGGCCACTGTAGCCCACTTGGTGCTGGGTGATGTGGTACCCCTCTGGGGAATGGGTTGTCAGACTGTCAAGCCACTGACTGCCACTGACTGCCAGTGACGGCTGTCAGGGGTCTGCTGGAGCCAGTCGCGACTGGCGGCTTGACGTGTTTTTCTTAGCGCGGAGAAGGATTGCTGGGTGATGGATGGTCGCACATCTATGGACCGATCTAGGCGGATAACATAGCTTGAGGTTCCACCCGTGTGGCTGTGATTGTTTAACCATGAACTCCTCCTCGGTTAAATGCAATGAATTCAAACGTAATGCTAGCTAAACATGAGATAAGGTTAACAACGGTTACAGTCCGTTACAGTAGAGCAACGAGTATCCAACTGTTTGGAGCTTGAAAACTAGCAGTAGCATAATAATTATATGGCGTACCTACTGGTGTACCTACAGGATGGATGTAACGAGTTGAGCTCCGAAGAGCAACCCGTGTATCGCTCTCATAAGATCGTGATTTAGTCTTCATACTATATCACAGCAAATCCTATCCATCCATCCAACTAAAAGACTACTCAGATGTGAAGTGTTGACTGATGAAACATAGTTTAGTTTAGTGCTTTGGGCAGAAAGCCTTATTGTGACTTGTAAAAATTCACAGAACAGATTTAATTGTGAGCATAATATCACTAATGTAAAGTCATTAATGTCATAGTGTGATACAATATTTTGATTGGTCATGAAAATAACCAATGTTTATTGTTTATTAAGACTGAATAGCTGAACCATTGAGAACTCGAAGCTCAATTTTAACAAAGCTTTACAAAGCTTGATTGTTGAAGCGGTTTCATTAAAATCTGTAATGTAGAGACGATTACTCTTAGCTTTCATAAAACAGGATAAGCAACACGAGTGCTTAATTATAACAATCGGGACTGTGTGTGTAACGCGATCACCGAATGTAAGTGAGCCATTGTTAGTGCTTTATGCTGAATCGCACTTGACTTCGTCAATGTTTACGTCGAAGACGCCGCGTTGCTGTCGGCATCGATAGAGCAAAGTTGAAACCTAAACATTGGTCTCGACAAACTCACTAGTCATCCATTTCTGATAGCATGGTTGGCGCAGTGGTTGAGCGATTGACTGCTGTGCTGCGTGGCGTGGGTTCGATCCCCACAATATTTGTATGGCCTGCAGATAGTTGTTCTAGAACTGGGTGTTTGAGTGTCTGAGTTTGAATATTTGTGGACGTACCCACGATACAGGAGAAACTCCTAGTGTGGGGCAACGCTTATAAAGAAATGAAAAGAAATGTATTCGGTTTACCAAATAAAATAATCTTGGATTAGTTCACACTAGTGAATCGGTAACGAACTAACAATGTCTTGATTGATGGAGTGATGATACTCAGGTGACATCAATGCAAGGCTGTGTTGTTGACATTAGTGTGGTAGACACTAAAGTAGAAACTGTAAGTCACTATAGAAAACATAGCGCACAAAATAAGCTCTGTATGATAACAACAGGATTGTTAGAAGTTACCAGCTAAGATGGCTTAGTTGGTTTTCAATTGGTGATTTTGTTTTGATAAATAATGAAAGGCATTAATCAAATTAAATCTTCTTCTTAGCGTGTCGATGGCGGTCTGAATTATGTTGGCCTGGAACTGAGCTACTAATTTGGCGCTTTTGGTAGTGTGCATCGGTCCCTGTTGTGAACAAACAATAGGACATGCAGGATACAATATTAAGAGCCACATTTGTGGAACAGCAACTTAATTAAACTCTATGGCAGGTGGATATTCAGGTTTTCCTTGCTGCGACCAGCCTGGGGCCGGAGTCTATTTAAAGGCTTCCAGGTGGGAGAGTAGCAGACGATGAAACGAATGGGTTAGGCAAGGAGTTAGTTAGCTACCTTTCCGCAACTTTAATCTTTAGACTATTCACCAGTGAGTGGGGTGAATGACAATCCTCAGAAAACGGTTTTGTGCCTTTGCGATATAAGGGTGTTTAAGTGTAAAGGGTGTCGTATGACTGAAGCCATTTCGGCTCTTTCGCGAGAGTTTGCCACTGTACTGTGAGCTTCTGGCAGCGCTATTCCTGCCAGTGGGTACATCATCTGTACCGAGGCCGGTTTAGAGCAACCAGTAGTCCGCAAGACATGCGGCGAAGCACACAACTTTGAAGAGATTAGTCGCCGTAAGAGACTAGTCGCCGAAAGATACTATAATAGTCGCCATAAGAGACAAGCAAGTTCGCAACTTCTGCTTGATGTTAATGCAGTACTGTTTTTACTATTTTACTATTACAGTTACTGACAGTCAATGATCTGTTCAGAGAAACTTAAAGATACTTTGAGAATAACTGTGCGGGATAGACATTCCACCCCAGACAATGTTAAGTCTGGGTCCAGCCTCTTGTTTCGAAGGGGAATAATGCAACATTGTGTTTGCTATGGCTGGGTTATTTTTTATTCACTAAGAACATTATTAACAAAGCGGACCTCAATCTCCTCAACCTAAAGCTGTAGCTTGGGAGGTGAGGACAAGGTCGATTGCATAGAAGAACCGGGACGTGTACGAAAATAAAACCGAAGTAAGGCTACTTTTTATGTTAGCGAGTAATAATTTAATGGTGAAGCTATGAGCTAAAAAGTCTACGGTGAAAAACGTCTTATTGGTGCGTTCAGAATAGAGTTAAGAGAACGCTGGAAAGTCAAGTACCTTTAACGTAAAACTGAGTCAAATGTGTTGATGTTTCAATTAAATCTAGTAATGGTGTGGTCGCTGAGTGTGTATGGTCATAAGGATGACTATACGATTGTAATCACTGGGATGATTACGGGGCCCAGTCACAAAGATGAATTTGGGCGGTAGTGGTCACTGAGATGACTACTGATGTAGCCACAAAAAGGATGGCTAAGGCACCTGGTCACTGGGATGACTATGGTCGGTAGTGGTCACTGTGAGGTTTACCGCGTAGCCCCCGCAAGGATGGTTACGTAGCCTGGTCACTATAATGACTATGGTTGGTAGAGATCACGGGGATAACTACTGAGGTAGCCACAGGGATGGTTACGGGACCTGGTCACTCGAATGACAATGGTCGTGATGGTTACAGGGATAACTATCGGAAGCCACAAAGATGGCTGTAAGAGCAACCACCATTCCTTGAATTCGATTTTAGAGACTGATTTTTGAGAAATTGAGAGATTTTGAGATTTATTGGTTGTAGTTAAAGAGTACTTGCACTTTGTTGGGCTGACTGTTCTAAGTCGTAATGTTTGTAACGAAAAAGACTATGTAAACAAATGATGTGATTTTGAGGTTGACGTCTCATAACAATGAGATAATCTAGCAAGACTGATAATTATGTTACAAGAGAAGTTTAAGAGTTCAACTTGGTTAAGTCAGAATGACCGAACGGTGTCCTGCGATGGGAATCTCTGGTATTGCAGGTTTACACACGAGGACGTGTGTCATGCAGGATGGCCGTGTCGGATCTTTGATGAGTATGCACTTAAATTTAAACACAAGCGCCTTTGTTTGGCGTTGTGCGGAGTCTGGATGTAGGTGTCGGATACGGACCTCAGTCCCATGAATCGCCAGTGATCGTTCGGGCATGGTCGCGACACATACTATCTAGGAACTGCTCTGTGTTTCCTTTTAAGTACAGTAGTGTTAGTAATTGACTGTACAATAGCTGTGTACAAGTCAAAGGAGCTATTTCTCTCATTTACCCGTATCCCTTTCTGTGCCCACAACTGTTTGACACTATCTATGTCATTTAGTACTTCCTGACTAGCGTCCTATGTACCTGGATGCGACATATAGATAGTTAAAGATACTAATGCAGTCACTACGTACTGTACCTGAATAGAATATTTAATAGGAAATCCTCCTCAGAGAGATATTTTCAATTTATAATTCTAGGAAAACGAGGGATATTTTTATCGATAACAAGAGTCGAGAGCTATCGTTTTGAAGTGGCACTGGCGTTATTGATACGTGGAAACGGGAAATACGATTATAGTAACTTGCATTTTGTAATAAAAATGCATAGCTAAGTGATGCATTTAATTCTGTTATTGGTGCTATATTGGTTATTACTCAGAAATATAATAAGAATGCAGCAAATTCGTCTTATAATAGATATTATCTGTGTCCCAATAACGTTCTCACAGCCTCAAATAAAACAAAATATATTCCGTCTAATTCGCCAACTGTCCGAATCACAAACTCAAAGTTTTAATCACAAAATGGAAACTTCCATTTCGTTTGGGACATTATGTCTATTAGACTGAAAGCGGTGCATTTACGACAAGCAATTTGCTTTTGGCAAAAGTTTAAAGACTATTATTTTAGAAATATGTTTAAAACTCAGTCGTGCATTAGACGTTTGCAAGCGACGCAAAAATTGATCTATGCTTTTATTATTCTTGTCCGTATCAAGTTTCTAGTGTTAAAGTTTGGCGGGCATGCATATATCGATTTTGAAAACAATTTCTGTTATCCCAGTTTCATGAGATCATATTATTATTATGTGAGTTTCAGAATCGTTTGTATTTAATGCAGTGACTGACCATAATATTTAATAGTACGTCCAATCCTACTTTATTTTACTATCAGGTATCATGCTCTACATTGGCATCAACTTTCTTAAGCTCTCGCGTGATTTCAATATTATATGCTAAATAAAGTAAGTTACTTTCAGTAACTGTCTTGCTAAGTCCATCTACTTCCTTATTAACTACAAACCTACAAAAATACTCATCAAAAACAAATCACGTACAGCTATATAAAGGGGTACCTTTTCATCACATCTTATCCGTGACATATTATCTTTAGTTGCTGGGTCCCTGATTGTGCAAGACTCAAGAGAGAAAGTCTCTAGTGCCAACCGAGATTTATCGATGACAAACTGCTTATAAACATCACTTACGAGATCAAGATACTGAATGGAACGATTTAATCAATCAATATAAAATGTTTCCTTATAGGTACTGATTCGGAGTTATGAATGGGTGGGCATAAATATTGTTACGAGCTGGGTATGGGATAAATAAAAACACTACCAAATAAACACACGAATTAACTTTATTACTCGCTAAGCACTTATTCACAATCACTTCAACAGTACTGAACACTTTGTCGCACTAGATAACTCTTCGAACCTTCCGTGGTCTCGCTTAAAAGTGAACTGACTCACTTCGTCCTCAATCGGTCCTTTTATACCCCCGCAAACAAAAGATATTCGAGATGATTCTCTATTATTCAAGAAAGCATCAACAAAAAACATTAACAAAAAATAAATTTAAAGATAAAAGAACCGACAAGGAAGAAGTTACTTTACGCCCTCGGCATACGGTCGAAATTACAATGTCAATTGCCGCTGACGTCGCGCGTAGGCTGACCTTGAAATACAATGTAACTATACCTAAAAGAATGAACTCGTACCTACTCGTCTTTTCTAGGTACCACACAGTTATTAGCGAAGTTTGTCGAAGATTCTAGATGACCGTCGTAACACTGCCCCCTCCTTATACATGCTCGTCCCGAGCATCATTAGTCCCGTAATATCGCGCCAATCGGTCTACATGCACAATCTTAGGCGCACCTCGCGGACCCTTCTGTATTCTGTAGGTGACATCGTTGATCCTGGTCACAACTCGGTATGGTCCATCCCATTTTGCTTGCAATTTTGGAGACTTTCCCTTGCTCCGCACTGGGTTATGCAACCACACCAGCGAACTTTCGTCGAAACCACGACTGTTTGCCTTCCGGTCATAACGAGTCTTCATCTTCTCAGACATCTGTTGCCCGGATTGCCTGATATGCTCATACACATCATTTAACTTGTTACGCAGGTCATTCGCGTAATCCGTTACACTGCGTGGGACATCAGGGGGAGTTCCAGTAATTAAATCTGCAGGCAACCGTAATTCCCTTCCAAAGTTCGCGAAGGCTGGAGTTACAGTCGTACTTTCGTGAACTGCACTCCGATAGGACAGAAGAAACGGCTGTATGTGCTTGTCCCAATCCCTTTGCCTGCTTTCCACGACTTTAGCCAGATATCTCTCCAATGTCTGGTTGAATCGTTCCACCATTCCATCAGATTGTGGGTGGTAAGAGGTGGTCCTGGTTTTGTGTGTACCCATCAATCGACAAGTCTCCTGAAAAACTTGCGATTCAAAATTCCTTCCTTGATCGCTGTGAATTTCTAAGGGTACTCCAAAACGACAGAAGACTTCCTGAACCAATTTATCCGCGACTGTTGTTGCTTCTTGGTTAGGAATGGCGAAGACTTCTGGCCACTTGGTAAAGTAGTCCATGACAACCATGAAGTACTTGTTTCCGCTGTCACTTTCTGGAAATGGTCCCGCAACGTCCAGTGCTATCCGCTCCCAGGGAGCTCCAACGTTGTACACTTTCAGTGCACCTCTGCTTCGTGTGTGGGGTCCCTTCACAGCCGCACAGCTGGTACACTTGCGACACCAGTCTTCTACATCATCTCGACAGTGGATCCAGTAAAAGCGCTCTCTGATTTTCAGTAGAGTCCTTTTTACCCCCATATGTCCTCCTGAGCATCCATCATGGTAGAGCCGTAAAACATCCGGTACCTTAGCTTTAGGGACAACCATTTGTAGATGACAGTTGTCCCCTCGAGCATTTTCCCATTTACGGCACAAGACTCCATCCTGGATCTCCAAACTGTTCCATTGTGCCCAATAACTCTTCGTGATGGAACTCATCGCAGCCACATCACTCCACTTGGGCTTCGGACCACCAGCTTTGATCCACTCGAAGATCGGTTTGATATCAGAGTCACTTTGCTGAGCCTGCTGTATGGTTTCCTTCCATTCGTCGCTGAGATCTGTTCTTAGCCTCCTCACAGACACAACTTCCTTAGTTTCTTGTCTGGAACTCTGCATACAGTCTTCACGCCAAGGTCTTGAAAGTTCATCATTGTTACCGCGAGTTCTCCACTGTTGCTGGGCAGTCATATCAGTCGCCTTTTCCCGCTGTGATTTGTCTTCCCTCGGTGTGCGTCGCTTTTTACAATTTGGCCGTAGGTGACCACTTTCTCCACAAGCGTAGCACCTAGGGCTGTACTTTCGCGGACGCTCATGTACAGGTGTTGCCACAACTTCTCTGACGTAGTGTGTTCGATGGTCTTGTCTCACTGCTTCTACTTCCAGAGCATGTGCTAAGGCGTTCTTCAGCGTCTTATGATGTCCGAGTCTTACAGCGGCTCTCACTTCCAAGTCACGTATTCCGTCGACGAACGCCTGTACCAAATTTCCATCGATGAGTGCAGGGGCAGACCGGTATGCTTTCCGAACCATCGTTTCAACTTCCAGAGCCCACTGCTGTAAGTTCTCAGCACTACGTTGAACGCGATCCCTTAACTTGGCACGAAAAACATGCTCCAGGTGCGCGTCGCCGTATCTGGACTCTAATGCCTCCAGCAGCTGTTCGTAGGTCACATCCTTGCCGAGGGCCTCAAGAATGTTAAGGGCCTGGTCTCGAAGACCCAAGGTGAGCGCGGTCATGGCTTGCGCTTTTGTCCACCCATTCACTTTCATAACGGCCTCGAATTGGATTTTATAGGCCGACCATGAAGATGTTCCGTCGAATGGAGGCACTTTAAACCCACGCACCGAAGGGGCAGCAATCACTGAAGTTACAGACCCGTCTCCAACCTTAATTTCACTTAAGGCCTTCTTCACATCGGCGATCTGAATTTCGGCCTTTGCGATACGGTTGTCGTGCTGCTGTACCTGCTCCTTCACCACGCGCAGCTCTTTCCCAACTGATGCGTGAAGATCCTTCATCAGGAGCATCTGTTCTTCTTGGCGTCGGACCTGCTCCTCTTGATCGCGTTGCAACTTTTCCTCCAACCGGCGGGTCTGCTCCTCTTGACGCCGAGCCTGTTCCTCCTTGTCCCGTTGCAACTGCTCCTCCAACCGACGGGCCTGCTCCTCTTGACGACGAGCCTGCTCCTCCTTGTCCCGTTGCAACTGCTCCTCCAACCGACGGGCCTGCTCCTCTTGACGACGAGCCTGCTCCTCTTGACGACGAGCCTGCTCCTCCTGACGACGTGCCTGCTCCTCCTGACGACGTGCCTGGTCTTGCAGCAGTGCCATTAAGGCAGACAAGTCAGGCGCCGCTGATGTAGTAGGCGCCGCTGGAGTAGCTCCAGATGGGCCAGCGACTGGCTCTGACGTAGGCTGGGCACCGCCCGGTGTTTGTGTCGGGGAGTCCCCAAATCGCCTTTGGTCCATACCTTGCTGCCGCTGACTCCTCGTACGGATACTATCCGTGTCGTCCTTCGGTAGAATCGGCATTATTTATCCCCGCTTCTGACACCAAATTGTTACGAGCTGGGTATGGGATAAATAAAAACACTACCAAATAAACACACGAATTAACTTTATTACTCGCTAAGCACTTATTCACAATCACTTCAACAGTACTGAACACTTTGTCGCACTAGATAACTCTTCGAACCTTCCGTGGTCTCGCTTAAAAGTGAACTGACTCACTTCGTCCTCAATCGGTCCTTTTATACCCCCGCAAACAAAAGATATTCGAGATGATTCTCTATTATTCAAGAAAGCATCAACAAAAAACATTAACAAAAAATAAATTTAAAGATAAAAGAACCGACAAGGAAGAAGTTACTTTACGCCCTCGGCATACGGTCGAAATTACAATGTCAATTGCCGCTGACGTCGCGCGTAGGCTGACCTTGAAATACAATGTAACTATACCTAAAAGAATGAACTCGTACCTACTCGTCTTTTCTAGGTACCACACAGTTATTAGCGAAGTTTGTCGAAGATTCTAGATGACCGTCGTAACAATATTTAAGAGGCAGAGACTTAAAATACATTGCTGAAATCGACATCGATGACGTCAGTTTGATAGCAGCACGTATGAAACTTTCTGATAAGATATCACAGCTGCTGAAACAAATGAAAACCTTAGACTGGGAGTAAAATATGATTGCTACTAAAGTAAGGTTTCGTAATAGTTACTCAAATGTCACTTTCATCTCTTTTCTTATCGATACAATAAAATCAAGCACACTTCTTCAAATCCAAGCCAATCCGGTAGGCCTAACCCTAGAAAGCCTTAGCTACTTATTCCTCCATAACAATAGCCTCCTCAAAATATCCAGCTTGTAGACGTCACTGGCAGCTATTACTTCTATTTCCACGACGCTGCGCCGTATACGGGCCGGTCCCGAATATCTGTCGCATTTCGCGCCAAACGGCCCGGACATCACGATGTTTTTACGTTCTTACGGAGCCTGGTATGACGTCAGTGAGTAGTTTCACAAGATAAGTGGGAACAGAAGGTCCACGAAGTAGGATATATCGCTTTCAGATTATACATGGGTATTTGCATAGAAGGTTTAATCCGACCCTTCACGGAGCCGTCAACCAAGTATTCTGTAGGTACATCAAAATAAGTAAATCGACGACTAGTTTAGAATGTTAAGGGCCGGTTTCACCACTTGCTGATAAAGTCCCGGATAGCCTATCAGGAACTTATCTGCCAGATAAACTACAATTTTTGATAGCATTATCTGTCAGATAACTATCTGACACTTTATCCGTAACCGGTGAAACCGGCCCTTAGGGAGATAATTCTCGGTTAACGGTAAGAGTCAATGTAACACACTCAAAACATTTAAAAGTCAGAGAAAAACCGTGTTTCGCCGACCCCAAATACTAAGGGACTAGGGCAGAAAGGATGATAATGATGTCTTGAGTGCCGAATCGCCGATCGTACATCTTTGACACTTGACAGTCACTACAGGTAACAACAAACTGGTAAGCTTGACCACCAGTCTTTACAAGCCGACCCCATCATAGTTGGATAAGGCTAGATAGTTGATGATGAGCGCAGATATGTACACTTTCGTCATATTAATTTCGAAATCAAATGTAATCAAATCACGCAAGAAGACTAAACATGCGTCAAAACACGATCATCTTGTCATAAAAGATCATAAATCTATGACAACACGAACACATAAGTCAATCATGCAACTGACTGCTTTAATGATATGACATTATTAGTCTAGCTTCTCTGAGGGTCTAACTCTAGAACTCTAGACAAGCTCAAATTCTGTCAGCTGTGACTTAGTGAAAGTCCTTGCAACAATGGTTAACTCTTTGAAAACGATTGCCATTTTTAATTTGTGGAGGTCCTCTGGATCTTTGCAATACTCTTAAATTACAAAGTTGTCCTTCGGTACAATTTTACTTTGTGATAATATGGCTCTTACTACGAGTTCAGTAACAGCTACTATGAATATTTTTATTCACCAATTTGTACAATTCCGTTATTTCTGCCTTTTCGAGAAAAACAGGTGTACCTAGCGCTACTTTTAGTGTGTTAGTTGTTACAGTACTGTAGAACAGAAACTTTTTGCTCGTTTTTACTAACACTAAGTAGCTTCTTAATGAATGCTTAATTACTATAAAATTTCCGCTCTTGGTAAGGGCTTTTTCATTTTGGTGAAAGTCAATTGCTAATCTCCGTATCTGTAGTATGCACTTTCGTGAACTTGGCGTTAGATTTCTCAAGTATTTCTTATCTTCTAAGCAAGTCGTCTCTAAGTCGTCTCTTAACAGTAGGTAGTTTTTTTCTTATTCAACAATATTCTCGTAAATAACTCCTAGTTCGATATCAGTATTTATTTATTTCTATAAATTATAATTTCTTTAACCTAAATTCACAGCTTTTGGGTTTAAAAAATTACAGTACGACCCTTACAACTGCGTTTGCTTCGTTCACTTGTTATATTTATTCCTTGAATGAGAACCACACAAATTAATTCATTGAATAACTTTTCCACCTGTTATTATATGTCGGTTCTGACTTATAGCGCCATAAACAAAGGTGAACCACACATCCGTTAACAAAATACATCCAGTTCCTAATAACATCATAACTTCGTGTAGTGGAAGGGCACTCCGAATTATTAATGAGATTACTCAATTAGCAATGCTAATTATATTCGAAGAAGGCACTTGTAAAAACGTTTAATGTAATAGCTGCAATCATAAAATCATTGAATTCGTTCGTGAGTTTAATGTTTTCTGCGAAATTTAATTAAGTACGGATGGATTAACTTTTTCAAGAATCACCTTTTTATAATGACTAAATAGAAGAAGAAGAAATGTGGCGACGACTGCAAATAAATTGGGATAAGGAATGGAGAATAATGAACCATATCATTCGACTCTGATGCTTGAAAATTAAAAACTTGGTATACCAAAAATAGAACAACAGTAGAAGATTGCGAATTTAAAAAATATCACAATACACCTCTGCCTAACCCTTCGGGACTACAGGCATGATGTTATGTTATGTTGTGTAGTAACTTGTAAACTTCATAAATGGTCAATTAACTAAAGGAACATTGTACTGTGTATAGGTCTGTACCCATTTTCTTTCCTTATTTTTATCTTCACCGTGTCTAGATAAAAACAAGTTTGTAATTATAACGTTACATTGCAATTACAACATTTTGTAGCAACGCCACATTGCTTCGGGTCATTCCAAACTGGATTGTTTGTTACTAACATTGCTTAAATGCTTTTTGCAGTTTTCGTTCTAACTATTTAAGACACAGTAAACGTTTTTAAAGTCGAACATAAACTAGTGGATAAAATGGTTTTTAAAGATGATTGGAAAGAGTTCGAAACTGCAAGCAATTGAGAAGAAGAGGTGGCATAAAATCGGAGTGACCATTGAATAGATTGATTTAAGAAAAGGTACACCTGATAATGTTAGTAATCTTCTAAAACTGTAGAATCAAGTGATTGAGGACTGGCCTGTTGGTCTAGTGGTTAGTGACCCTAACTGCTATGCCGGAGGTCGTGGGTTCGATTCCCACCCAGGACAAATGTTTGTGTGATGAGCACGATCATTTGTTCTGTGTCTGGGTGTAATTTATCTATAATATGTATGTATTTAGAAATATATAAGTATGTTTATCAGTTGTCTAGTACCCATAACACAAGCTCTGCTTAGCTTGGGACTAGATGGCGTTGTGTGATAGTTGTGGAATATTATTATTATTATTTGTTTTTATACTTTTACGTATCTCGGCTTTATTACCGGAATTATAGAATAATACGGGCCAGAGCCAAGTACTATTCCTGGAGAGTGGTGATGAAATGAGATGATGATATAGTCGGGTTGTGTGGTGATGAGTGAGCATTAATCTGTGTCTGTGTGGTGATTGAGGGTTGAGTACGTGAGGTGGAGATTACTGTCTCATTTTCATTATGTAAAAATTTTCTCACAATCCTGCAGGTATTGAGGATTGCGGCCTTCTGAAGGCTTTGATACGTGTATGGTGGTAAATCAAGTGTTTTTAAAGACTGGTGGAGCTGTTTAGGTATAACACCTGTTGTTGATAATACAATAGGGACTATAGTGACATTGTTAAGATGCCACATTCGGGTTATTTCAATTTTAAGGTCGGTATATTTTGCGAGTTTTTCTGCTATTGTGCTTTGAAGGTTGTGCGTATTTGGTACGGCGATGTCTATGATTAACGCGGTTTTATTACATTTGTCTAATAAAGTGATGTCTGGTCTATTATAATGTGTTGTTTTGTCGGTGAAGATACCTCTGTCGAAGTATAATTGGTGAGTGGCGTTTTCAAGACTAGTTTCGGGCTGATATTTATAATAAGGCACTGGCGGTGTGGAGATGAAATTATATTTGATCGCTAATTTTTGATGAATTATGTTCGCTAT
Source organism: Diarsia mendica (assembly GCA_949316265.1). NCBI lineage: Eukaryota > Metazoa > Arthropoda > Insecta > Lepidoptera > Noctuidae > Diarsia > Diarsia mendica. The sequence goes on along the minus strand of OX438901.1, from coordinate 3,102,985 downwards.
TTGATCATGTCGGTGCTTATAATCAGTTTGGACTATTGCTTTACACGCACCTGTGATGTGCTGAATGGTTTCCGAAGAACTATTGCATCGCCTACATATATCTGTTGTCTGTGGGACTCTCATTATGTGTTTCTGGTAATTGCGAGTTTCTATGACCTGGTCCTGTATCGCTATTATAAACCCTTCCGTCTCAGGGAACAGTTCTCCACGCCTTAACCATTCGTTCGACGCTAACTTGTCGACGTTGGGTAGATTAAGGTCGTGTCGGTGTCTCCCATGTAGTGACTTTTGGGTCCATTCAGCGATTTTTGTCCGTCGGTCAGTCTGTTGTTCATTACTCTGTGTTGTCCTGTCATACATGTTCAAAGGGGTAAATTTTTTGTCGTTATACGCTATTGCTTTGTGTAGGGTTGAAGTGAAGCTTTTAAAATCGAAGTATTTTCTTAATGTTGTTATTTGTTTGTTGTGTAGGTTAGTGATATCTATTATTCCCCTGCCACCGTCGTTTCTTGGTAGTGTGAGTCTCTGTACACATGATCTGGGATGGTGTCTCCTGTGTTTAGTGAGAGTCGTGTTAATAATCCTTTGTAGGGTTTTAAGGTCAGTCTTGTTCCATTTTATGATGCCAAAGGAATAAGTGAGAATGGGGATGGCATAGGTATTAATAGCTTTAATGGTGTTTTTAGCGTTTATCTGAGTGTTAAATATTGTTTTTAACCTGTGCTTAAATTTCTTAGTGAGTGTAGTTTTTATTTCCTTATGCAGAATCTGTTTAGCCTGTATATACCCTAGATATTTGTATGTCCCGGTTTCGTCTAATGAATCTATTGTCTCGCCTGTCTGCATTTGGTATGTATGTGTATATGTTACTCCTGCTCTTATTGAATTGATTTTACACTTATCAATCCCAAACTCCATAGCTATATCTTTTGAGAATTGTTCAGTTACATTGGCTAGTTCATATAAGTCATCAGGGGACGATGCATACAGTTTGATATCATCCATGTAAAGGAGATGGTTTACTTTACAATATTGTTGGTCAGTCGGTATGTCAGTCATTGTATCATTATATTGGAGTTGGTAACCGGGTAATAATGCATTTAGTTTGTTCGAAAGGGGGTTTAATGCTAGACAGAACCATAATGGGCTGAGTGAGTCTCCTTGAAATATCCCGCGTTGGATCTTAATATATTCTGTTTCGACTGTTCCTGTTGATGTGTTTAGTTGTAATCTTGTCTTCCATTTTTCTACAATATAACCTAAACAATTGATGAGTTCTGGGTGTATTTTATAAATTTTTAAAACTTCGAGTAACCACGAGTGGGGTACTGAATCGTATGCTTTCCTATAATCTATATACATAGTGTGTAAATCCTTTTTGGTACGTTGGACATGTCTATGTATTACTGCATCTATTGTCAACTGTTCTTTACATCCTTGACTTAACTTTTTACAACCCTTTTGTTCTTCTGTTAATATTTTCTGTGTTTCAAGATGTTTATAAATGATGTGACTAATGCATGATGTCATTATTTTATATACAGTTTGCAGACAAGTAATTGGCCTATATTTTGCTGGATTAGCTGAGTCACTAGGGTCTTTTGGTAGCATATAGGTCTTACCTTCTGCCATATATGAAGGGATCGTTGTGGGATGTTTTATGAAATTGTTTATATGATTAAATAAATGCGGATGTGTGTGTGTAAATTTTTTGTACCAATAGTTGTGTATATAATCTGGGGTGCGCCAAAGTTGACCTAAAATTTCAACTCCGAAAATTGGAAATCCGAAAATGTTCTTCCTAACATTTTTCATCCTAACGATCGCAATTCCTAAAGTCTCTGTCTCTAATGTTTTAATTCCGAAGCATTCAACTTCCTAATGTCAGTAGCAATAAACATCTATTATCCTATTATTTGTTTTCCTATATTTTTTCAACCTAACCATCTTTTACACTATTATTCAAAGTCATATCTTTTTTGTTTAAATTACTTTTTATTCATAATAATCAGTATTATAAAAGGTCCCATTAAAACAGGTGGACAAAATTTTAGAAATCATTTAGACCGCTAAAATAAGGACAATAGTAAAAAAAAAATAAGAAAAAGACATTAAAATACCTACTTTTATGGGATGAGTTTGTTCTAGAGTGCCGGCAATTTATTATTTTAAGTCAAAATAAAATCACTTTATATAGTGTTTTTTTTTGTTGTTTAGATGTCTTTAGTTAGGCTTACTTAAACGCTGTGTTAAAATTTGTCCACCTATTTTAATGGGACCTTATATGCAAAGATATCCACAGGTTAGGTTAGGTTAGAACTGTGACCAACTACGCGCGAGCCGAGCGAGCGAAGCGAGCGGTGCCGCGGCAGCGGCCGGCGAGCGCTACCTCGAAATTGGTCGCGAAATTTTTCTAAGTATTTTTTTCATAGTACGAAGTATTATAATATCTGTGATAGTGTCCACAAGACGAGACTCTGACCTGAATTTCATTCATTTATTTCATTTCAAGACAAAAATCAGTGAAACGACCTTTAATCATTTTAAACGGTTGTATGAGTGAAAATATTATGGTAATTATGTTTAGGGATAAAAACGTTAGGATAAAAAACAGTAGGAGTTGCAATATGTTTACAATAACGATAATAGGAATTAAAATTTTCGGAAATATGAGTGTTAGGAACATCGCCAGTAGCATTACAAATAGTAGGAATTCAAACTTTAGGATGAAAAATTTTAGGAGGAGTGATCATTCGGATTACAAATCGTTAGGAAGAACAATTTCGGATAAAAAACTTTAGGTGAGCCAATATGGACCCATAATCTGAACCAGGCGCTTTCCAATTGTGTATTTTTGTTAGGACGTCATGAAAAGTTGCTACATCAACTTGCTCGAAGATCATCGCTTCTGTGTTAGTATGCATGGCCTGCTCCGTTTTAATCCATTCTGCTTCAGTGTTATGGCAGACAGGGTTTTCCCAAATGCCAGCCCAAAATTGCTGTAATGCTTCTGTCGTTGGTAATGCTGTGTGTGTATTGTTAGTAGATGTTGTTTCGTTTGTTGTTGCTTTCTGCAGAGACCTATAAAACTGTTTTTCGTTATTCCTAAACTGGTTATTTTGTATTTTACGAAGTGTGCATTTAGTGTATCGATTTAGTCTACTTTTTACTACTGTTAATTTCTGTTTTAGGGTATCTAGAAAATGTTCAGGTTTTGTGTTAGGTGGTTCGTGTAATGTATGTATTCTGTAATCTTTGAATATTATCTCAACTGCTTTGACTAGTTTCCTGCTTCTTTGGCCGTGAATATACTGCGTTAATCTTCCAATTTTGGCCCTGAGAGATTCTATTTTGTTTTCTAACCTTTTTTGCCATTTAGGTTTGTAGACTTGGTGAAGCCTAGTACTACTATCTACAGGAGGAGAGAGAGAAATTTTACTGCCGTTGGCCTTTGCAGCAGTCCATGCAGCGCAGTATATTATTGTCTGGAGATGATTGAAATTATTATCACTGGATATTTGTTCTGGCAAAATTACTGTGTTTATGTAACTAACTATATTTGCTAACTTTTTTGATGACTTTTGCTTGGGTATGTAATTCCTGTCTGTAGGCTGGGTATCTTTGTAGTACTCTAAGGTTTGTGAGAAAATTTCATCTATTTCAAGATTTCTAACTGGGTCTGTGTGTTGTGTATTAAGATGTACAGAATGTTCTGGTCTTGAGTTATCGATATTACTATCATTTCTTCCTACACCTATATTCTCTGTTTGTAATGACTCTATACTTTCTATTTCTATATTAGATGTCTCTGTATTTGTAATTATGTGTACATTTTCTACGTCTGTATTTGACATTCTATTGTCAGCTTGCCTTTGAAAAGGCTCTGTTTCAAATTATTCATTTTCTACAATTGTTTTTAATACCTGTAGCCGTGCTTCTGTAATCATATTGTTATTAACTATTATTCTTTTTTGGTCCGAAATGCGTTGTTGTGATAATTGTGATAAATGAGGGTAACATTCTATGAATTTTTCTTTTAAATTTTTTCGCCACACTGTCATATCTGTCTCCAGTTTTGTTACCCTAAAATAACATTTCATGAGTGTTTCATTGAGTTCATTGGACCATTTCATTCTACATTTAGGTTCTGATTGTGTGTGCGGTTGTGTGTCCGTTTGAGACGGAGTGAATTCCGGTGGTGACTGTAATTCTATGTCATTGTTATGAGTTCTTAAATGGTTGCTTACTTCAAGCCTAATTGTATCGAGTGTGGTGGAAGGTAGTAACTTCTTGGAAACTATTGCTCTTCTTTGATCTCCAATTCTCTGCTTGGAGACATTCATATTTGGGAATTTTTCTACGAATTCATGATGTAATGGTGTTAGATATGCTTTCGTGTCAGATTCTAAGTTTGTGATGATGAGATAGTTACGCCAAATGAATTCATTCATTTCTTTACTCCATTTTTTTCGCGTAGTATTTGTGACAGCAGTGGGTGAAGGATTATTGGCCAAATTAGCCTCCGACACATCATCTGCTGTCATTGGTGATAAAATTGATGATGATCTTGATGAATGTGATACATATGAAGTTGGTGATGATGCAATTGATGAGAAGATGGACTTTGGTGATGACGACGAAGAAACCGGTGATGTTTCATCATCTGCGATAGGCATATTTGCCTGATTATGTTTTTTTGTTTTTGACCTTGTTAACATATTATTCCCACGAGTAGCTAGGGATTAACAAAGTCAGCCACAGCAGAGCCCTGCGTTCACTGTGGTAAGGGTAAATAAAACTGGAGGTCCCCTAGTATCCAGAGTTGGCACACTAGCGACTAGACTCTCCCCTAGCCATGCAACCCTCGTATTATTATTATTATTTATCACTCTCCTTCATGATTTCTCAACATTAATACTACAATAAACCTTAAAAATTAGAGAAAAATTTAAACAGCTACAAGGAAAGAAGATAGCTTAGAAATAAACAGCAGAGAACACAAACTCAATAAAGATTAATCATACGATAAATAGAAGACCGAGTAACTAAATATAACTGAAGATGTTTATGTAGAAACAGCAAAGAATATTATGAAATAAGATTTCTTAAGCTTAGTACAGTCTGTTGTACTAAAGAATCTGTACCATCTTTGGCGATGTATGGGCGTGTGACGAGCGGTACACTTCTATCTACCCTTTTTAGGAATACAACCGTGTCAGGAATTCTTATTACCATCTCCTTGTTACTCTGTTTAATATCCTGTTTATCGTACGTGACATTATTACCTGCCAATGTAAGTAGGTAATATTTTTTCAGATGAAATATGATAAAATATTCAATACAGATGCCTTCTCTTATCTTTTCATAAAAATCACATTTTCATGTCAATGTCATGTTATCTCTGAATATGGAAATTGTGTGTGAGATGCTCAGATGAATCAGAATAGTTGCACAAGCATGTATTGGCGCATAGTCGCTTGTGTTTTTCAATACATCATCATCTGCCTAGCCTTTTATTTTGTTGGGGTCGGCTTCCAGTCTATTCAGATGCAGCTGAATACCATTATTTTACATAGAGTGACTGCCTATCTGACCTCCACAACCCAATTAGTATTGGGTAATATGATATGACTTGGTAAGACTGGTTGTCAGACTTTTGGGCCACTGACTACCTGTGACGACTGTCAAAGATCTTCAAATTTAACCGGAACTTAAGGCTTAAACTGCTTTCCGAGGCTCGGATGCCTAACATGGGCCAACCTTGGCAAGTGCGACTTTACCTGAAGATCGACCCGAGCGTCTATTGTTATTACAAAACAACATAATACACAAAAATATTTATCAATAGCGCCCCTATTACCGTCATTCAATCATCAAAGATTCATGCAACATTGTACTACTTAGACTTACTCACTCGTAGGCGTTCGATTGCAACGTTTACGAGTGTGTGGCAACCAATCATATTTCTTGAATGCGTTCGGAGCTCCACTTTTCAATTTAGAACGATCGACGATGATGGCCGATGGCATTGCAGTTGGCGTAAAAGTAACGTTTTATTTTTTTAAATATGGAACGATTCGAATGGCTTGTTTGAACGTTCTAAAAATGGCTTCCTCTATTATGACAGTCGACAGTCAAGTAAATAAATTAGACGAAGAAGAAATGGTCTATAGTGAACTCATCTAACTTCGTGATAAATGCATTTGTGCACTCGTACAGCCCTATGATACCGCTCAAACCAAATATCACCGAATTAGGCGAATCACAGAATTAGATGAGTTCACCCTAGTCTAGAGGTGAGAATGAACTTTAGGAGTGTTAAGTTAATTACAGTACCTAAGTGCCTACCCGATGATATTTCAACGCCATTTGAAACACTAATGGCTGAAGTAGGTACTATTTTTCTTCTTGCTCCAAAACTAAAATATCCTTATATTTGCCAATTCAATACATCATCAATCACCAACATTACTTGTGTACATGCCATTATTACATCGTCACACACTGAGACGCTAAGTGCTTGCCCACGCTCCACTAGCGGCGAGTACTAGCGTCAAGTACTAGCTCACTATACTGTACGAGTTACATGGCATTACGTGAGAAACGTTTTACGCAATAGAGCTGTTGGGACGCTAGGCTGAGTCTTGAATTTGGCCCCAAAAATAGCGATGATCGATGACTTTTCAATACATCGAGGATCTAAAGAAGAATTAGAATTTGAGACCAAAGAGATATAGAAAAACAGTAACTAGGCTAGGTTATAGCCACTAGGGATTCGGGTACTTTGGACTAGTTAGTTATTTTGTGCTCAATTTATCTTGAATGTTCGGTAATTTTCAGCCCAATCGACATAATTATTTGTCATTTATTCTTTTTATAGTTTGTGGAATCACTGCGGAAAAGTTTTTAAAACACTTATCTATGATACAAAACCAATCTATGTTGTTTCTACAATTAGATTAGAATGAGAAGCCTCACAAAGTTTCTTTTTGTTCTATTGAATTATGCAAGTTTAAAGGGAATGGTGCAACTATGACGCCTACGTCTTGTCGTTCTACATTGTTCCAAATTGAATTACTAACTTGCAAACAAGCTTGTTGCCGACTTACACTGTGGCTACCTTGTGCAAATGAAAACAATAATAAAACTAGTAAGGGTTTGAAAACAAATGAACGGTGCTGCTGTTTCGCAAAAGATATTACATGTTTAAAACCGACTCAAAACTATGAGGAGGTTATGCTTTCGGGGAAATATGTCAAGTATTATGAACTGATTGCTATTAAATACTAATTATAGATTTGATCGTAGCGTTGATTGTTATAATGTAGTTTTGTTGGCATTATCAAGGGAACGAGAAAGAGGAACTTATAATTGAAACACTACTTACAAAACCTTAGGTTAAATGAGAATTTCAATTGTAGTGTTTCAAAACATTGTGGCTATATTATTTACGCTTTAAGTCTTTGCACTAAAAACTTAAAAATATGACGGACCGCTAATCCACCGCTACCCTCATGGCCCCAACTCCCGATCACGTAGTATTTGAAGCAACTTCATCTAACACTAGCGTACTGGCTCTCGCACTATCCAGCGATAGCATTACTAGTCCAGCAAACAAATCCTGTTTGCATTGATGACTACGTTTACTTTGCAGGTGGTAACACGAGAGAGATTTGATTTAGAAGGTTCACTAAATTTACAGGTGTCCTAAAAAATATCCTCTCAATTCAAGTTAACTGTTCTTTTAGCAGGCCTGGTGATGTGAACGTCAGACTGGCTTCATTTTTTTTTTGTGGGTGAAAAACATCGAATGACCCCCCCGCTCTTGGGCAGAGCGAAGGGGAGTGTCAGACTTCTACTGACTAAAAACCAAACCCATGATCCTTCTTCGTCCTTGTGCCGAGGCCGCGTTATGCCTTTCGATAATCCGCAGCCCCGACGGGACGTCAGACTGCCTCAAGTTTGTAAGTACCTAGTCACCTCGAACTTTTCGTCTATATGCATCGATCACTAATAAAAACTTTATATATGCGTATTGTAGGTACCTATAGTTATCATTTGCTTCGGTGGAGGAAAACATCGTGAGGAAACCAGCATACTGAGAGATATTTCTCGACGACATGTAAAGCCAAGTTTGATACAACTTGATACCAGGTTAGGCACTAACGACATGATAAAGAAGAACTGTTTCTTTTTTAAATGCTCGTGTTTCAGTGATTATTCTCTCTTTCTTTGTTTTTCATTAGTGAAGTTTTATAAGAATCGAAACTGCATGTTACGATTTGCATGTTTCTCGTATTCAGTAGCGAAGTTATAATGTATTCTCAATTTATCAATATTCTGCACTCTGAACACATAATAATTTTCGAAAAAGTTGGCAACTCGACATAGAGCAAGGAAATTCATTTGAAATTCAACGTTACTATCCAGAATCGCTCTCCGGAATGTAGTACAATTTGATTTGTAATAAAAGTAAAATAAGTACCTACTTACTCCGTTATTCTAAATTTAACTTTGATTTAGCAGAAACTTAAAATTATCTTTGTGATCATTTTTGGGGCCACAAAAAGTATATTAATCGGGGGGTCATAGGTAAAACTGAACCTTCTAAGTATTTTAGAAGGTTCAGTTCTGCTACAAAATCTATCAAGAAATCGGCGTTGTTGACCAATCGCTGATTGAATTGAGCTTAATTTCGCGGATAATTCGAGTTTATTACATTTTTGTTGGATGCGAGACGCACGGGACCGGTCAATGTGGCGACACTTAGGGGAGGCCTATGTCCAGCAGTGGACGTCTTTCGGCTGAAATGATGATGATGATGACATTTTTGTTGGCGATTTTCTTCGTTTTATCGACGGAGTAAGGAAAGAAAGCGGAAAGTTTTCGTCAAACAAAACTGAAATGCTCCCTCAGCGAAATGTGTTGAAGGGAAATGGGCATTAGGGAAATCTATCGAATCTAATAACTAAAACAGAACGATAGAAGATGCCTTTTTCCTCATATTTGAAGGAATAGAAACGATTCTTGATCGTTTGAAGTTAGTCACTATTTTGCAGAAGTTACATAACATGATGCTTGTAATCCGAAATGAGTTAGGCAGAGGTTCCAGAGAGTTATCAAACAGTACACCAACATTTTGATAGGGGGCGAACCTATTTATAATAAACCGGGCAAATTCGTCTGAATTCATTTGGAAACTCATTTTGGCTGCTTCTGAGAATTCCCTGAATGGTCCTGAAATAATCTGTAATAAGTCTAATTAAAATAAATATAATTGAGTTTTCTTTTCGATCGATCAATTTTCCATAAGTAGGTACTATCTGTTAATTCATACCTGAACCACTTAAATGAAGGCTAACGTTAATCAATTCAACTGGTGCTCATAAAATATTATGTACATTATAGCTCTAGGCAGTTATTAGTAATTGAGACTATTAATCTGTGAACCATGTTAGTATACCTTCATTTATGAGGTTTTCATTTTTTATGTCAACCTTTTTATAAACTTATAAGACAAATGTTAAAAACGATGGATGGACTGTGTTAAGAATGATATGGTAAGAAAGGAGGTGTTGCATGAAGACGAATGTGAAGTTTACTTATTAGTATCCCATTTTTTTTTATTTTTGTTTTGGTGGGTGGAAAATCATCGAATAACCCCCCCCCCCCCGCTCTTGGGCAGAGTGAAGGGGTGTGTCAGACTTCTACTGACTAAAAACCAAACCCATGTTCCTTCTTCGCCCTTGTGCCGGGGCCGCGTTATGCCTTACGATAATCCGCAGCCCCGACGGGCGATAATAATTATAGTATCCCCTTAAGTCATTGTCAGGCTTAAACATAACTGATGAAATACGGGTGTGCCGTATGATGTACCTATGGGTTAACCCATCGGGAATTACTGGTGCGATATTATATTTATGTTACAAAAAAAATAATTAAGGAAAACACAAACATAGAAGACCACAAGTGTTATGCTCAGAAATGTCTGCCAGAAATCTTGCGGCAGGAGAGACGTAGACACGTCATGTGCTAAGTAGGTACAATTTACATTTAAATTAGACTTACTGCCGTACTCAGAGATATTTAAAGATTACTTAAGCCATCAGTGACCATCACTTAGTAAAGATTTTGACACTTTCGTGAAGGTTTTGTATGTCAATCCTAAACTCAGTATTAGAACAGAAAGCAGACATAACCAACAGATCTTTGCAGAAACGAAAGACACTGAAGGGCACTATAACTACTGCAATAATCCTTCCGTTCAGTTTTACGGTCGATGCATTGAGCGAATGTGCATCTGGGGAAGAACTTTAGTGCCCCGAAGAACTGCAGCAAATGTTCGCTAAGAAATTCTTTAAGTGGTAAAAGCTGTGGAGCGGCATTGGTATGAGCAGTTACTGAAATCCCATCTATAGAAGATACTATAAATAATTTTTTATTTACAATATTTACATACTACAATTTACAGAACTAAAATAATGATAAAAATCATCATAGCCATCCCATCTTCCTAGCACGGTGAGCTGTGCTGGGGCGGCTGCTGCAGGTGCTGAAAACCTCAAGCGGCGCAAATACAACAACTTAATTGGCAGTTATGTGTTTGAGCCGTTTGGGGTTGAAACACTTGGGCCTTGGGGTCCGAGTGCTCACCTAATTTTTAAGGAAATTGCCAAGCGGTTGGTCGACTCTTCACGTGACCAGAGGGCTGGCCTATTCTTTGGCCAAAGAATCAGCATTGCCATCCAACGTGGTAATGCTGCCAGCCTTCTGGGCACTTTTCCTGTTGACAGCGATGTGGACGAATTTTTTGACGCCCTGTAATTCTTCTCTTTTTGCTACTTGTATATATTGAAGATACTTGATACACTCAATATAGCTATACACAGCTGCATTCCAAAATGTAAACCTAATTGCGTTACCCTATAATATATAGGTTATAGGCACAACAAAATAGAAGAGAATTCTTCCTGAGTTTTAAGAATTTAAATATAAATTGTCAAATTAAGACGCAGTTAACGGGGGAACCGTAAAAACGACCTGTTTTTCGTCGCAGAGTTAGCCGTATTGCTACTTATTACAATTCCAAAAAAAATACAGTGTATAGTCAAATGTATAGGTAAAAGACTTATGCAAAAATATTTTCTAAAAGTAATCCAGAACCTCGAAAAAAAAAATCACAAAATCACAAAAAAATCACACGAAAAAACTTTTTCGTCTCGAAATGCTCAATATTTTGAGTGACAACTGTTATTTATTTTTTTACTATCAGAAAGGAAATTTAACCAACTAAAGACATATGTAAAAATATTTTAACATTACAGCGTATTTTTTTTTTAATAAATTAAATCTGCGAACTATCGTTCATTTTGGCAGTCACGAGCATCAAACGCATCGCCATTTTCAACCTTATTTGTTTAGGCGATGAGTTAAACGCGCGCTCAAGGTCGCGGGCAGCTAATGTCGCCTTAAAGCCTTTTTTAAACTATAAAACCATCGATCTGTAAGGACTGCTTTATTAAAATAATGGAAACTAGAAAGATTGGAAAAAGGAAGCCTTGAGCTAAAACAATGCGACTAGGTACGTATCGTGTGTTCTTGGCCCTTTAGACCCAGATCAAAAATGCTTGCCAAGTAAGTGCTTGAGCTTGAATATTTGAGCAGAGACAGTCAAGCAGCATATATCAAATCGAATTTTTTTTTGGGGGCTCGGAAATCATCAGGGCAAAGCGGTAGAGAGTGTCAGACTTCTACTGACTAAATATCACCCATGTTCCTTCATAGCCCTTGTACCGTGGCCCCACGGTATCACTTTCAAACAACCCTCAGCCGGGAGATCAAATCGACCTTCATCTGTTTTTCTGTAAGAATCTAAATATATCTTTCTACAATTCCCAAATAGCCATGCTGATCTATAACCAATATTCGCCAAATCAGTACCTAGTGAATACGTACAAATAAGGATAACGCCAATTTCTCTTATTAGCTTGTGAGTAAACAACCTCGCCGGATATTGTGCTGACCTTACCTCTTGACCTCTGAGGACCTTGAGCGAGAGGTATCACTTTTTTCCTCAAATACGAAGGTTTTATTCAAGATTAGATTCGTCATAAAACGAAAACGGCTATTTATGACGAATGTCTAATAATAAATCCAATTACTGATACTGTGTTTTCTTGACTTTAATAGTTAATTAATAGAGCATTTGGCGTGTGACCAAATTTTCGTCTTATTTTTAACCGACTTCTAAAAAAAGAATGGGGTTCTCAATTCGGATGTTGGTATTTTTTTTTTTTTATGTTTGTTCGGGCATAACTCCGTCATTTGTTAACCGATTTGAAAAATTCTTCTTTTTTTGGATTGGTTATACTTCCGAAATGGTCCCATATTTTTTTTATCGAAATCGGACAAGCGGTTTTTGAAAAATCAACAAAACTCAAAAAAAAAACTTACATTGTCCACATTATGACTCATGAACATGTGAACTTACATAATTATGAACCACTAAAAAGTGAAAAATAAAAACTTTTTAACAAAAAATAAAACCGCCTTCAAAAAAAACACACGAAAAAGTGAAAAATAAACTTTAGAAGAAAAATCAGCTTCTGAAGTCGGTGGCAAAAACATGAAATCAAACAAACAAAAGTCACCGACTTCAGAAACTGATTTTTCTTCTAAAGTTTATTTTTCACTTTTTCGTGTGTTTTTTTTGAAGGCGGTTTTATTTTTTGTTAAAATGTTTTTTTATTACTTTTCACAAAACAATTACAAACATAACATAACATAATATCACGCCTGTAATCCCCGAAGGGTTACGCAGAGGTATGCCTAATAGTATATACACGCACAATTCGCCAGATATCTTTAAATCCCATGTAATAGGGGGCGAGCCTATTGCCATCAACCGGGCACAAAACTAGACTCTGTGGCTGTTACTGATAAATTCCTGATGGAAAAACCCAGTTACCTTTTTGTTTGACCTGGGAATCGATACCAGGACCTCATACATAGCAGTCGTAGACGACTAGACCAACGAGGCTGTCAATTACATACATGTATATCATCGGCACGATTCTTGAGCGCTGCCGCTGACGCAAAAGTGAGTTATTGGGTCCCTTTGGTGGTATGAAGTGAGACGCGGGGCGGGGAAAGTGCAGTGATTGGCCCGTAGCGCATCGCGTCATAGCCGTCACTCGGGATTTGTTCTTTACTCCTGCAGTCCTGCTGCACTTACCTCACGACCAATAAATAATAAACGGGTGTGCGTTTTATTTGTCATAAAGTGTACGATGCGCTCAGCGATCCCCATCCCCACTCTTCCGCCGAGCGCTCAAGAACCGTGCCGGTTCATGTACTAAAAGTGCGTATCTGTCAATGTATTTCAAGCACCAAAATATGTTTGTACTCTACGCCCAAAACGAAACCTAGGATCATGGTGCTTGTAAAACAGCGTCAAAATATCGGGAACATGGTAAATATCTCGTTTTTAGTATAAATAATAGTGAAAGCTAAGGATGTCAAATTATAGTCGAAGGTACCAGTATTACTGCAGAAGCTTATTATATGGCCTTAAGCGACGCCTGTGCCTACATAATACCACATTATTAAAAAGTAGATGAAATACCGGTACTGTTTGATTTGACGCCTACAAACTGGGATAGATCCCCACTCAAGATCGAGAGGGATTTAAAAGGGGAGGCCTTGGGGATTAACATAGATTAAAATAATTTGTTTCAGAGGAAGTAAATATGTAAGGGATTATAGACCCTTCCGACACAATGTGAGTGTGTTGCTGTCCAGAAGTTGCAGAACATGATCTATTTACAAGAATATTCCAAGTGTCCACAGGTACAACAACCAGTTCTTTTGGGGACCTTATAAACGCTATTGTCCCATACTGGACTGGACAGGCAGAAGAATGATGATGTGACGACTTATGTGACATTCATCTACTCGCACATGGTGCCCACATATAGTGGAAGCCGGTGGCCCAGCACCGCCTGTGGGGACGTTATGGGCGGGCTACCCACGTAATGATACATAGTTGACTGATTAACGGGAACTAGAAGATATCGCAGGGGGAGTGTTGGTAACAAGCTCATTTCAGTTCTATCCAACTCTTTTTATGTACTTACACAAACAGTCTTGTCACATTGCTTGTACAGTCAACAGCAAAAGTAGATGATCAAAATCAGAAATTCAATACTAATGAACGGAGTTCGCGTAAGAACTGTGTGGCGTCGAAGTGATTCCAAAGTATGTGAATGTAAATTATGCCAAACATTTACTAGGTACTAGTACAACTGCCATATATATATTCGTGATCTGCCATAATTATTAGTATTGAATTTCTGATTTTGATCATCTACTTTTGCTGTTGACTGTACAGCTGAAATTGCATTGCGGTCAAAATAACAATGATCTTTATCCCCACTGACAAGTCTGTCAAAATTAACATTGTATCCGTATAGTTCTACTGTTCAGTTCAACTAGTAGGACTAAACGGAGAAAAAAATCCATTTAGTTCTACTATCTGCTGTATGAATTTTAATTGAACTAAACGGACAAAAAAGTTCTTTTAGTACTACTAATTTCCGGAATTATGTCCAACTGGTTGGACCACGGGGATAGGATGATCGTGTAAAACAAACATACATGCAACGCATGTTGTACTCCATGACGCGCGCTCGCTTCGCTCGCATATTACATAACAATATTGTCTTCTGTCCCCGAAGTGCCGGGCCTCCGCCGGCCTCCTTCGTCGGCCTACGGCCCGGTGCCCATGCCGCCCATAAAGGATACTGTCGCGAGACGGTCGTATTATAATTTTGGTTAAAAGAGGAGGTAGTAATTGCATTGCACTTCAGCATTAATAGATAACCTTTTCCTGTTTATTACCAGTAGTTGTTCCATAGATCATACATTCAATTCCCAGAAGTACAACTAGTTGGACCAAGGAAAGAACAACTCACTGTAGTTGAACCATTGGTAAAGATATTTCCCCATAGAACAACCAGTTGAACCCAGTTGAACCATGGGTAAATTTACTTCTCCGTAGTACAAGTACAACCCATTGTATCCGTATAGTTCTAATACAATGGAAATTAGTAGTACTAAAAGAACTTTTTTGTCCGTTTAGTTCAATTAAAATTCATACAGCAGATAGTAGAACTAAATGGATTTTTTTCTCCGTTTAGTCCTACTAGTTGAATTGAACAGTAGAACTATACGGATACAAGTAAAATTAAAGTGGTCACTAAAGCTGGACCTAAAAGGCTGCTTTCTAAAAATCAACCCTGAACAGTCACTACTAAAATATGCTTCAAAAAGTGGAAAACCACGTCAAAACACCCACTACCGACCTTTTGACAATAAAGCACGATTTACCTAAAACCTTTGGCCATAACCGTTGCTCAAAGCACAACAAAGCTATCCTGTAAGTCCGGTTTATATCCGGAAGTGCCGGGAGCAATACAATTCATACAGCAGTTCACGTTTCACCGGACCAGGGCGGATATCAACCGTTCCGATTGTAAGCACTTATGTGTTTACTGACCGGGGATAAATTAAACTAGGGTGAAATGTTTAATGCATCTAGGACAGTATTTGGTGTAATTTCAATATTAACATAACGTCACGCATGTAATCCCCGAAGGGTTAGGCAGAAGTAGGTATACGTTTAGTCCACACTCCTTAAGAAATTAATAAGTCCCAAGTCAAGTAAAATGGGGGACCTATTGCTAACCGGCCACATCCAAATTCCAAGATGCTACTGAGAAATTATGTAATTTCGTAGAATCCAATTAATATTTTGATGTAACAGATTAAAAGCAAACTTTAAAGGAATAATTTCCTGAAAAGAAACTTAGTGTAGATTTTTTTCATTCAGGACTTTACTGTACAATTGGAATGTTTCGTTAGCATGAATTCCAGAGAAGGATCCCAGAAGCATTTTCTTAGATTTTAAAGCACAGTTGCATAACAACATCTGGGTAAAAGTATTAACCTCATTTGTTTCCTTATGTACTTTTCCCCCCTAAGGGGGATTTTAGGGGGGATTTGTAGACTTTATTTTTTGGATTCCACTTTTCCCCCTCAGGGGGGATTTTCAGGGGGGATTTGTGGAATAAGCCTGGGGGCCCCAGTAGTAACAATGTGGGAAAGTGAATAAGCTATATTATAGGATCTTTCTCGCACTAAAGTAAGATTAAAGTAACACTGCTAAAAGAGCTGGTCAATCCCTAATGAAACCAGCAGATAAATCAACGCAATCAAAGTAAATAAAATATGTAATAATCAAGAGAAACTCACTCTCAGTTGAAAGTAAACACAAACAACAATATACTCACAGAGTAGGCCTTTATTCTTTCTGGGTCGACATCGTGCTGCGAGCGAGCCTGCGCGCGCGGCGATGACGACACCATGATCTATAGATCACGATCTATACGCTCAAGTAACGGTTTAGCCAAATGGGAATGTTGAACGCCATATCACATTGCACTTTTAGATTTTTTTTTGTTTGTTGTTGACACTGTGGCACTTTTTTTGTTGCTAGAGGACAAAAATTAAATAAGTAATTTTTTAAGTTTATATTTGTGTGTTTTGTAATAAGATTTTTAGTGTTTGTATGTGAAAATCGTTCATTGGGTATTACGTAAGATTAAATTATGAAACTTTTTATTGTTATTAAGTAACATAATTTTGTGTCTTTAAAACTTAGTAAGTAGATAAATGTGCTTGTAAAAATAACAGATTGTGTTAACCATCTTTAGATGAACTTTATTTCTCAACAAATAGGTCAAATTAATCCGTATTTTTGTTAGTTTACGTCGCAACAGTAATAGAAGAGTCTATCGTAATAAATTATGCTGTTACGATTACGATTACGACAGCAAGTAAGTAGTTGAGCATTACGTTATGCACGCACTGGTAAACATTGTGTACTTGTTACGAGCGCACAGTGGGTCGGAATACATGGGAATAAATCGGTTGAACAAAAATTAAATAATTTTGTTTTTAATGACATTGTCGTTTGATGTTTTTGTTTAATGGATGGTCAGATACTTGAGGGTCAAACTTGAAACATTTTCGAAGTTCATTCTTTTCTTAATTATCTTTTTTCATATCAAATTCCATTTCTTTTTGTAGAAGAAATTTGGCTAAATTGCTATTAAAAAGCACCTCTTACAGATCTTACAGAGAGGAGACTGAATCCCAGCAGTGGTAAAGGTTATTAGGTATTCAGTTTGATAATCACTAAATCCTTAACAAAACCACACCTTACATGGTATTATGCTATTGAAAGTCAGTTTCAAAGCAGACATGGTTCCATTCACATTCACACTGTAGGATGTAGGTAAGTACCTGACATTCACACTCAAGCCTAAATGTCAAATTCTCAAAGAGAATGTTCTAAAGTCTAATGGGCCTACTACACGCACGCACTTCCCCACAGTTTTGCCTGCGGGATTACACGGTGCACACAGTACATCGCGCGTGTGGTTTGTAATGGTAATACAGTTTTACCAACCATACGCGCGATGTACTGTGAAGTGTGAACGAAAACTGTGGGGAAGTGCGTGCGTGTAGTAGGCCCATAACTTGTCTTGTGCCTGTACCGTAATGAGAGGAAAAGAGACGGAGCTACACATGTTTAGATTTATCTTTTGCCCACATCGAAGTAACTATATTGCTGTGTTTGGTGATTTTTGGCAGTCGTTACAGATAGTCAGTGGGCCAAAAAGGCTGACAACCAGACTTACCAAAGAGTATAGTTTTACGCAGGACTAACTGGGTTGTGGAGGTTAGATAGATAGGCAGTCGCTTCATGTCAAATACTGATAATCAGCTGCATCCAGAGAGACTGGAAGTCGACCTCAGCATAGTTGGGGAAAGGCTAGGCAGATGATGATGATTATTGGGCGATTTTAAGCCAACTACACTATATTATATTTTCTTCTCTGTCTAAAACACTATACAAATATCAAATCTTAGTGCTTGAATACGTTCTCGTAGTAAAAGTAGCACTCGAAATATTACGATAAGAGTTCCAAGGTCAGAAATCGATTATGAAACGATTCGATGTGGTGAGTATAATCGGTAATGTTGGTGTTAAAGTATCAAGATGGTTGTGGCGGCATAGCGAGAAGAGTGTTGAAATATTTTTTGAAATTGGTATGTGAGTATCAAGATATTTGTGGCGGCATAGCATGAAGAGTAATCGAATATTTTTTGAAATTGGAATGTTATAGTGTTGCACCATCGGCGGTTTTAGACATAATCTATGAGATCGATAAACCACGTCATGGTTCGCTCAAACCGGTGCGGATAAGTTGATACCGGATAATAAATGTAGTGAAATATCAATGACCATGGTCCACAGGTGGTCCTCACCTAAAAATAAAACCGAACCAGAAGTTTACATGAAAAGGTTGCTTTTTTGAAGAATGTTTCTGTATGTGCTGAAGAAATAAATAACCGACCATGTAATATTTACAAAAGTTTTTTTTTCCTGTGATAACAGTGCAATGTTACCTACCGTAAAAGATAACACTGATCTCTTATAGTTTTCTCAACGGCATTGGCAAATAGGCTGTAATGTTTCGTTTAAAAAGAGGATATTTAAATACTTAGGTAACTACAGTTCACTGGAAGTCAGTAATTTCAACTCTTTGGCCTTAAAATGACCTAGCGTAATACGGAATTCCTACAGATATGATGTTCATGCTTATTTTATTACCCATTACTTCGCCAGTTACGTTTAAGTCCCATGTAATATGGGGCAAGCCTATTGCCATCAAAAACCTTTCATAATATTTGAGTAACATGCGATTGCGATAATCCAGGACCATTTTTTGAACCATGAAAAACTAACTAATCAAGTAGGTACGTTTCAATGTAGTTTCAAACTACAGCAAATGTTTAAAAAGCTCAGAAAAGTTACATGCGTTGCTTCAAAATCTAGGTTAAAAGGCTTGTTGGGTATGAATCGGTGTTTCCACTTCTCGTGCTGAG
Organism: Diarsia mendica; assembly: GCA_949316265.1. Lineage (NCBI taxonomy): Eukaryota > Metazoa > Arthropoda > Insecta > Lepidoptera > Noctuidae > Diarsia > Diarsia mendica. Next base: position 3,083,971 of record OX438901.1, on the reverse strand, counting down.
TTTAATTTAAAAGTGAATCTATAGCTTCAGAAGGGTGTACGTAGACGTACAAGATGATTTCATCGGAAACTCCGAAGATTGGTTAAATTTTTTGCAGTTTTCTCCTAGAAGCTTTTCATAAGTTAATACTTTTAAGAAGATACAAAATACTTTAAAGAGTAACGATCGAGTTTCTTGCAAAATCTTTTCCACACAACTTGAAACTACTTTTGTGAATGGTCAATAAATTCAATTACCTATATTTTGTAATTCGATGGCCTCATTGAAATATGTAAATACTTTGAATTGGATACTAACGTGTGATTACTGTGTCATTTCAAATTGATAGGTTGTTTCTGATCGAAAACTTTAAAAGGTAGATCAAATTAATACCAGACTAACACCTAATCTTCTTTACACATAATTATAACTTCTGCTCACCACACACAAGACACAACATCTAAACCTTTATTGTTTTATGGACATGATCAAAAATCTTGAAAGAAATTCTCAACTTTCATCAAAAGCAAAATATTCTCCCAAACAAAATTGCTTAACTGTACAAAAATGTTCACATTTCTTGTATATATAAGTATATTTGTGTACACGGTCATGTCTTCCCGAATATTCGGAATACCTACTTGAGCTTCAGTTGTACAGTCACGTACACCAATATGTATCACACTAGACATTGATATAATAAAACCCAAGATACACACTCCGCGTCTCAAAACCGTTCGCTTAAAATGAGTTCACAATGAACTCATTTCAAATAGTCTGGCGTCGCTCGCGTCTCTGCACGGTCGTACAAAATACTTTTTATATTGCTTTTTATAACTGCATTGTAAAAGGAATCTGCGTAAGGTTGAATTTGCCAAAAAAAATATGTTTATAGTGACGATAACTACATGTAGAGTGCGTGTATTGGTGAGTTTTTGGCGACAGCTTCGACTGTTTGTTTTGTTCGAGACTGTGCATCTAGGGTTTTATTATATCAATGTCACTAGACAATATTTAGAACTGATGCCCCTTACTGTATTGAGTATAATTTTATGGAATATTTATTTTGTAATCCATATCATCATCATGATCAACATTTACCCAAACTGGCTGGAGATTCAGATAGGCTTAGTTATTTACTTAGTACGTCTCGTGTACAGCTGATCCCCGCAACCTTCACCAGTAGTGGGACGCCTATCAACGAAACCTCCTCCAAAAACCCATACAATAAATCTCATTTTAAAGTTGTAATTGTTATTTTACGAGAAATTCGCTTTTGTCTTTTGCTAAGAGTATATAATTTGCTGCTGTTGCATGTACCTGTATGTATGTAAGTACTTAAGTCGGAAGCTCCGGTCGGCTACTCAAATCCTATTGCAAGGAGAATGCGACTTTATGTTGCGTCTCGTCGCTTAGGGAATCAAATAAAGAAGTTTTGAAGTCTCCACGAGAAACACTGAGGTAATATGCCTTGGGTTTGAGAACTAGAGTGGTTTTTCAGTATTTAATCAAACTGTATTCAAGAGCTGTCAGCTTTGAAATATAAAAGACTGTATTGAACGCAATTTATGTGTTTAGCAAGATCAGTTAGAAAAGCACAAAATCAAAATCAAAATTCATTTATTCAAACTAGGCTGATAATCAGCACTTTTCGAAGGTCAAAATTTACTTTACTACACTACAGACACAAGATCGTCAACCATCATCTTCCTGCCCTCGTCCCCTTCTACTTGGGGTCGGCGTAACACCTTTTCATCTTTCATTCTCCCTTGTACAATGTCACGGCATCGTTTACTCCTTTCTCTATCACAATATTCTTCACACAAACCGCTATTAGTGCTATTGGGTTTTTCATTAGAAATTTCCCTGTAGTAGCCCGGAGTTTGGAAGTTGGCGGTATAGTACCCCCGTGCCTCGGAAAGCACGTTAAGCCGTTGGTCCTGAGCCTGATCTCTCTCCGGTCGTGTCGGATTGCCGCCCCATCGGACTATGAGAGAAAAGGAACAACGAGTGCACCTGTGCCTGCGCGCACACTTGTGTACCCCGCATATCCCAATTACCATATCTCCCGCGCAGTTGGCTCTCTGCTAAGATTGGCCGCCGTGACCGAAAACGGTCAGGAGGTCTATTAGAAACCGCATAAGATCCTCAATTTTACATTACCGATAGTCTTGCATCAACCATTATGCATAAGTAATAAACAAAGATGACCTCCTAAACGTTTACTTGTAAACTTCAATCCCCTAGATTCACTTAAAAATTTACAGAGTCAGATTAACGGATAATTTAATTTCCGTGACAGCCTGGATATTGAAGAAAAGCAAGCCTTCCTATCTAATAGAAATCGAGTGGCAAGTGGAAACTGTCCTACCGAATCTCTTGATATGGACAGAATCTATTAAATAGATGAGAATACTCTTAGTGGTTGGTATTTTATGGATTGACAATAAACCACGACGTAGATTTTTTGCCGTAAAATTGTATCTGGAGTAAATCTGTTCCATTCTTGTATTGCTACGTAAACGTAAAGATCAGAATTATTTGTATGACAAGCATGGCCCCAAAATGTCAATGTACCTTTATTTAATAACTTTTAAAATATTAATTCACGTAACACTGAATACAATTAAAACAATTCAAATAATGATCATGGTAATATTGCAGTATAACTCGTGACGAAACAATTTGAGGACTCCTTTCCTGAACTCATCTTCACAAAATGGGACCAAATTAAATAAATGGTACCTTTAAAACGATGGTGCGTTAGTAATTTAGCGTCACGAAGATTGGTGAAATTCTCATTATTACTGATAATAAGTTCATTTCAGGTAAAAAAGTTAAAGACGTCACTAAAGTTATTTTTGCACTTTCCCGAAATAGCAAATTATTTTGTGATTGAGGCAAATAGAGAGAGAGAGGCATAAGTCGGAAAAAGGAAGCAGAAAGCCACACAGTCTACATATAAAAACAGGGCCTCAAAGTCTAAAAAACCTAAAAATTCCGCCACGATTTCAAATGAGAATTTGCCAGAAGCTGAAGGGAAGGAAGGTAAAGTACCTTACTTACTTACCTTCCTACCCGCAATATCCTTAAAAGATCGAACTCCATAATTAAATACCGAAATGAATCTCCCAATTTATCTTTAAGATTCAAGGTCGGCCGGATGAACTGTGAAATTAGACGTCTTGAGTCCCCCCATACTTCAGGCAAGCTTCGCGCATGCGTGAATCCCAATTCATTCATTACTTTCAATTAATATAAATGTTAAAAGTTTCCCTGCCTCGCTCGGGGACATTTTATCATGCTCCAATTTCCGGTATCCGGTATAGTTGTCACCCCTAATTAGAAGTGAGAGGAAATTAATATTTGCGAGAAAATTCGCGATGCGAACTTCTTTTTTTGTATTGAGTTTTTTGTTTACTTTTTTGCTGTTTTTTTTTTTTGTGGAAAGTGTCGATTTGTGTTTGAAATAAAATTAGAACGAAGAACTTTTAAGGATTATAATTTCGGATTTTTATTCTTCTTATATTTTGTACGTTTTGGACTGAAAACTTGAATGAACCAAAATAATTCTATAAGATCGTCGATCGTAAAGTGGCATTCTGTGATTACTGATTACCCAAATGGGAAAAAGATGTGGATATAAGTATGTATTAAAAAACTAAACTGTTAGAGAACCAAATTGCCACTTTTTTCGTGGATTATCCCTAAAGGGATTTTTATTTGAGAGATTCCCATAGGTGTTTGAAAGCAGTTTTGCGCAAAAACTAAAACTGTTTTCAAACACCAATAGAAATCCCTCTACGAATCACACGCATAATGTTATGTTCCAAATATACCTCCCGAAAACCAGGTCAAAGGGTTAAGGGCTTAAAGATAACACCTGGAATGCCAAAAGTCATGACATTACAAAGGGATGGAAACACTGAGCTATTTTTAGTGTTCCCTGTTTCCACAAATGTAGTACCTGCGTATGTAGTACCTATGTATATGAAGCTTTAGGTTTCCAGTATATACTGAGCTCTAGTTATAGCGAAAGCCTTTATAATATTAGGTCAGCTTTTATTCTAAAGTCTTATTCTATCGTTGTGTGGTTTAAGTTTTTTTTTAAGTAACAGATTGGTAGGATTAAACAGCATCGCTTGGAACTATGATTTATAAGTATTTGTTCTAGCTTTTTGCTAGAAACTGGACCACAAATTAATTATATTTTCAGATTTAATGTTATATTGTGTTCTTTTAATAATGAGACTTAGAAAATTGCATATTTCTGTCTTTATAATATTGAAATATCGATAAATTTAACAAAACTCATATACATAATGGTCTACTATATGTTTATCTCTTAGTATCCGAGAGAGGGCTACAAAATCAAGAATGCGGATCGTTGTTATCACAAGATAGCGATTGTATCATACTATCTATTATCTCGTATCGATCGACAACGCTCTAAATATTCTTGCCAGAACATCGAAATATCTGATGATGGTAGAAAAAAAATAAACTAACAGGTAGAAAATAACTTGCTCTAAACTATTAAGCAGAACAAGCCGTGTCTACACTGTCTACGTAGGGTATATATATGCGGAACCGGTTTTCGGTCCCATAGTAAAAGTAGTTTTTTCCGGGTTTTATTAAGGGACCAGAACCGGGTTTTGCATGTCCTAGCCGTGATTGGTTTTCCCATGGCAAAAAAAATGCCTACAAACTATAGAAAACAGGCGAGAACCCCACAATAACAATCAACAAATAGGGAGTATGAGATTGTATCCTCAAACGCGAACGATCACCTTTACGACCCATTAACCTTATTGAATCCTACACTAAAAGAGATACACCATATCCATTTACTTCGGCAAACAATATGAGATGCCCAGTGGTACGAATCTTTAATACAATGTAGACAAAAATACTTCTGTTTTTTTTTCATGTTTGGGTATAGGAAAAATAGATCTATGGTACTTATGTATATTTCCAAAAAATGCAGGATTATATAAAATACACAGGTATAAGTAAGACATTTAAGTAAAATACATAAAAGTAAAATACAAAGAAGAAGGTCATTGTCCTTAATAATTGATGACTAAACATAACAACAGGAAAACCACAACTTGTCAAACTCAGAATTTCCCAATCAATTTCCTGTCATATGTATAGCGTTTACGTGCGTGAGATTAATTGAATTACTAATCACTTCGTCAAATATTTGAATAAGTGCTAAATAAATTGGTTAGATAGTAAATTAATCAAAACTTATTGAAATAGTTATCTGGTGACTTTACCACTACCGACTCAAATAAATAACCTACACGGTTATTTATTTGAGTCGGTAGTGGAAAACACAAGTATCAACCATTCACTTGTACACTTTTGATAAACAATTGATAATTCAATGAATTATGTATTCCATTTAAATACATAATCAATAAATATCTACAAAGGCAGCGAGGACAAGATTATTTTGTTTTATAAAACAAAGACTTTTGTCCAAATGCAACCTACTTTTAAACCACTGTTTCTGGTATTATGCAAAACAGTGCAATATAATGTACCTAGTCTTTTATTTCAGTTTCCAAACTATTCTAGATCTAAGACACGCTAGATTAACCTCGTAATAAAATATTTAGTTCAGTCTAAAACTTTTGTTCAAAATTTCATTATCACCAGATGTAAAAAGTGTGACAAAAATCACGAAACTGGGCAATAGACCGTATCATGTCTGTTTCATTTCAATACAAGAATAATGCGGGGTATTTTTTTTTATACAAATCTATACTAATATTATAAAGCTGAAGAGTTTGTTTGTTTGTTTGTTTGTTTGAACGCGGTAAACTCAGGAACTGCTGGTTGGATTTGGAAAATTCTTTTTGTGTTGGATAGTCCATTTATCGAGGAAGGCTTTAGGCTATATAACATCACGCTACGGCTAATAGGAGCGGAGCATAAATGAAAATTGTTACAAAAACGGGAAAAGGTATTTCCTTTTTGAGAGCTTCCGCTGCGTGCGCTGCGAAAACGGATATTTGCGTAACTTTAAAGTTACGCAAATATCATGTATGAAGAAATTGTTCCTCTTTAAAAGTTCTAAAAGAAAGTCCGCGACAGCATATATCTATCTTTTAAGATTGACTCACTGTAACCCCTTTTTACTATTAAACTGTTAGGTTAAAAATAATTATTTTTTGCGTAGCTTCTTTAACCCATATGGTATTAATCTATATCTAAATAAATGTGTTTGTTAGAAGGGAAATTTAATATATAATATTTGTACCCTTTACTCTATACACTTTAAACAAAAATCTTAGAAGATATCGCAATGTAAAAATATCCGCTCGGCAAAATAATTCGCGCGTCGCAATGTAGGGAGATTCTTTCCGGGAAATTCAAATATTTACTGCATGTCTGCATCATAATGTTTACAAGTACAGAGTGTTATCGTATATTTAACAGTAAGAGATACCTATAGTAATTCACACTATAATATAATCTAAGCTAATCTTAGAGGGTTAGCCTGGTGATCTGTAATACCAGGTTCTACCTAAAACAGACACCAGTCTCTATGTAGATATTTGACATTGTATGTGTTTAAAAAATGTGTTTAAATGAGAAAATAAATTTATTATTATTATCTAAACCATCTAACTAAACTATTATAATAAAGAGGAAAGATAAGATTTTTTGTTTGTTACGATTTAGCTTAATTTATGTCGGATAGTCGATATATCGAGAAAGGTTATAAGCTATATTTATGTGACGCAGACGAAGTTGCGTGGGTCAGCTAGTGATTTATATTTTAATAATATAGGGTAAATGCCGAAGATACTAATAATTTTGTCACCCACTATTTTTGGAGTTGTTTTTATTTATTTATTTAGCTTAGGACTTCAATTATAATTTTAATAATAAATTAGATAAATATTTCCAACGGTCCTCAAATCAATGTTCACGTGTTCTCCACACACAGCAGTCAGCACAATCCTGTTAATTAATTATTTTATCAATACTGTGATCTTATCAAACAATTTATTACTTAAATAAAGTTTCTGACCTATGTAGGTAGTAGGTATCTGTTGATTACCTACCCGCCAATCGCGACCGATTAATAAAATGATTTGAAGGCTAACAGATTGATAACGATTTATTGTGTAAATTACCATAGTCGACCTTGTGTCTATAACTATAGAAATTATTTTTCATTGATTGATGTCTAAAACTGTTTTAGTATGATTCAGACTGCGTTTATAAACATGCACTGAACAAAAGAGAAAAGATTGAAACAAAAGACTGAAGTTTTCATTATTGATTTTTCAGAATGCCAGTATAGTTTTTTTTTTTTAAGAATAAGCTGTTTATGGCCAGCAATAGTAGCACCAAAATACATAATAGACCAATTATTGAGCACAGAGTTCTTCATAAATTAACGCTTTTTTAAGAGTAACCATTTATAGTTTCTTGCCAGTTCTTCTCCATAGGAAAGGACCTATCCCTATCCGTGCACCTTTTCTCGACGTTTTTTAACTGGCCATGTAAATTTTGATTTTGAATACTTATTACAAGAAAAACTTGTACCACGTAGGTTTTAGTATGTCCCAGTCTTATTAGGCCTCGATCGAGTTGAATCTCAATAATGATCGAGGTTACTCACGATCGACCGAAGGGAAAGTAAAAGCATTTGCTGTATAGAAACTGCATTTATGTGGGTTGACCATAACGTTACAGGAGGCCTTAGCACGAACTTAGAAAGAGATAACATTACGCCTGATTGCCCTGAAGGTTCAGGCAGAGGTGTACCCAAAACCTCCTACACAGACCGGAATCGGTTGTTTTCTATGTTTTGTAGGTTTACATCGTATATAAAATGCTATAATAATTGTCTCATTAAAAAAAATCCCTATAAATTGATAGATTAACATCAAACTTCGACAACAAACTATTTAAACGATAAATGCCAAAGTATTTGTTCCGAAATATCTTTCGAAGGTCTAAAAACTATGTAATGCTAGTTTCAACTATAAGAACAAAAAAGACAGAAAAATGTGCTGTAATCATCTATAATAAATAAGCACAATCAGTCACGCGGCTCAAAGAATTCTCACGTAAAGACAAATCGTGACCAAAGAAAACGATTTTCCCCAAAATGTAATACAATGAAGATGGAGTTTTATTTAATATCTGTGTTGCTTATATTTTCAAAGCATTATCAAGGTTTTATCAGTTGATAGCACACAATGGCAACATCCGTAATCTTCAGTGATCTAGGCTAAGTTTTAGTAAACAATCCAGTACTAAACCCATTCAATAATACATTGTTATGTAAATAGAAACGTCTTAGATCTAAAACAAACACATAATTACCTCAAAAGCCTCATTATTCCCTTCGTCCCTACGGCATAAGCAGAAGTGCTTCAATCTGTCCACACTCATACAACATCGCGTCGAATCCAAAAGGTAGGCATTCAAAGTCTGCAAAGCCTTCGCCATTTTGAACTTTGACACTGATCACTGGCAACACTGAGATGAGAAACGTCAAATTGAAAATGACATGACTATTTTTTTTTCTTTTTGGTTGTGTAATGAAAACTTTTTTGTAACATAGGTGTGCACGGTCGGAAAAGTGTGCTAGTACTGACTGTTATCAGAACAGACTATCTTGAGTTCGTCACGCCAGATATTGTATGTTGTGATGACGATAACGCGAGGGGCGTACGACCGGCTTTGTTTTCAAAACAAAAAATCGATTTTTGTTTGAACTGAGGCTGTATTTTGAGAAAACGTTACGTAATTTTTGTTGGAGAGTTTTTTTTAATAATGAAGGATAAGTTCTCTTGTTAGTTTAGTGGTAATAGAACCCAGAACTTTAAGTCATGTCAAAGGTGCTATTCCCAGGTAGCCTCTTGTTATTTGGTTTCTCTACCAAGAAATTCTCAGTAGCCGCCCGGATTTGTAGCTGTTGATGCTAAGAATATGTTTGCCTATATATCGCAATATTACATGCGAGTCAAACCTAACGGATTAAATGTGGGTGTACTAAAGCTACTCTTCTGTCTAACCCTTCGGGGATATTGGCATGAGTTTATGTTGCGTTTACGGAGTTCATTACTTGTACGTGAATCGTCACGCTTTTATACCCAACACGCGTAGATTTGAATAACTTGTGGGCATTGTGTAAAAGTAAAAACAATCAACGGAAACTGTTACCACAAATTAACTTTTATCTTTTAGTTGAACACCTCATTACGTACACAATTAATTATGACAAAGGTAATTCATTATACCGGCGCATAATAATATCATTTTAATATTAATTGCACCAACAAACCATTTATAAAGCCTTCGATGGCTACTAAAATAATGTGCTATTTATAACGTTGGCAACACCGGGTTCCGCAGGTGTCAAAACAGCTGTCAGGGACATCCGCTGATGGAATTCCTTGGACGTATATGGTTTTGAGTATTCTATTGAATGAGAGACAGACGTTGTCCCTATCTTGGTAAGAAAACGATCTCATTCAGAAATAAGACAAAAGTCTTGAAGCTGTCCCTGTTCATAAGATGTTAAAAGGATCAAGTCTAGCAAATCCTCTTTCAAAATGAAAGCACTAATTAAAACCTTGGTTTAAAAGATTAGTATCATTTTGATGCGGGTTCTTTTAATTTCGTGTCATTTACATTATTTTCTACAGAAAATCTGTTTAATCGTTCTTTTACGTTGACCATGGTAACTTCATCTAGGCAAATACCAGGAAATTCTCAGTAGCCCGGAGTACGTATAGATTTGATGACAACAGGCTTGCTCTTATTGCATGGAGCTTAAATACTTATAGGTAATTGGTGAAATTTGAGAGTCCCATAATATGAAAACCTCTGCCCAACCCTTCTGGAATTACAGGCGTGATAATTCTTCCATTCTGTTCGTATAGTGGTGTATTTAGGTGAAACGATTGTAACTAGGTCCTAAGACATCTGGGTTGTCAGATGTAATGCCAACCTTGTCAGTAGCCTTGGCATAGAAATCTGTTTTAGTTGCCATCTGCTTTACCGTGAGGCATTCAATGTTATATTATGTTACTTGAGTTTTTTTAACGAATCATCGTTTCAAAGTTCTTTATTTGATTTATTAAAGAAGGCCACTATTTTTCTGAAGGTTTACGATTAAAAATAAAAGAATAGAATAGAACGGTGTTTTTTATTTTAAAAAAAACCTAAATGTTACAGATAGTCTAGTCCCAATTTTATTTGAAATACGTATCGAGTTATTACTTCAATTGAAATATCAGTTTAACGCGGAAGCAATGTTTTTTCGAACTGTTCTTCTTTCAAACAATTCATGGAAGGCCGATTTGATTAATTTAAATAATAGATACATTAAAAACAATGATGTTTTTTTTACTATTGCAACACTGAAACATTTAACCAAAAAGTTTTATCACCAAAACCTTTACCTATATATTCTAATGCTGTTTATAGCCAAAAAATAGGTACTGGCCACCAGGTAAATAAAATTTATTCCAGTCAGATGGCCGAAATTTTTATTGCGATAAAAAAGTTAGCAATAAAAAGGTCCTACATGATGACCTTTAGAGGTGCTCTGAGAGGGTACGTAAGTAGTTTATAGGTCTCGTAAATATTGCCCGAACCGAGGATCTAATGTAAACCAGTGTGGTCACATTCGGTTTTATGGTCCTACTGGTGGAAAGTATGGGGGTATCTGAATTGAAAAAGTTATCATTTTTGAAGGTGATGTTTGCTGCAAACAATGCCGCAGTAATACTTCATAGTCGTTCCGTTATAAACCCATCACTCTTTAAGGCGAATGCTCACATACTGCCCGCGAAATTCAAATTTTCTTACGTTTTTTGCAATTTTCAGGCCAGTGCTTGGTTGTATGTTGATGAACATTTGATTCGCGACTGTAAGACGTATTTAGTTACAGAATTATAATCATCAAAATCATCAATACAACCCTCCAAGTTCATATAGATCGAGGAATAACTTTGACCTTGAAAAAATAGTTTTTCGATCTATATGAACTTGGAGGGTTGTGTTGGTGATTTTGATGATTATAATTCTGTAACTAAATACGTCTTACAGTCGCGAATCAAATGTTCATCAACATGCAACCAAGCACTGGCCTGCAAATTGCAAAAAACGTAAGAAAATTTGAATTTCGCGGGCAGGATGTGAGCTTGAAACCTTTACGCAAATTCATACAAGGTAGAACAGGCAACTACGAGTATATAGAAATAATTCAAAAGATCCCTCAACATTATACAGCTCCAAAATTTGACGGCACGGTTGGCGCAGTGGCTAAGCGATTGGACTGCTGCGCTGCGTGTCGCGGATTCGATCCCCGCACGGAACAAATATTTGTATGACCTGCAGATAGTTGTTTCGGGTCTGGGTATTTGTGTATGTGAGTTTATATGTTTGTGATCGCACCCACGATACAGGAGAAATTCCTAGTGTGGGGCAATGTTTAAAAAAAAAAAAAAACGAATTGTGGTCAATTTGTCGTCGTGATCTGTTATACAATATATAGGCAATACAATAATTTTACAGATTTTTCATAAGAATGCAGTAATAACTTTCAAAAGCAATAGAGCCCAGCTGATACACTGGCAGTATTCGAGCCTAGGACCAGCATGCATTCGAGAACTAATCCTCCAATCGATCACCGTGCTAAGGCATTCTGTTGGAAAACTCCTAGTTATTTATAGTCGAGACGGAAAAAAAGTGTTGGACAAATGACAAATTGACGATAGGCTTAGTGTAGGACCCAATACTGTCATTGGGAAAAGATGGGTAAACAAGAGAAGATCGGAAACAAAAGTTTTTTAGTCCGGTCTCAATATGACGGCTGAAAAATAGGTATCTGAAACAGCTATATTTTCCAACCAAATTTCAGTCCCCTGAAACGATTTTCGAGGACGTCTCGACATGGATTTAACATTAAAAGATCTTATTGTTTTATAATAAAAATAGTCTCTTTTAGGAACGAATTATTTAATTTGGGCCACCCTATTCAATTGGTTGTTGTCGTCATCTGTTTAAAATTCGTAAGGGACTAAAGCTATACTCTCGACTGACCCCAACATAGTTGTGAAAAGGCTAGGCAGATAATGGTGGCAATAACACTTTAACACAAGTTTAGCGGTGACATTCAAAATTTAGGTAGGAGGGTAAACTATTTTCATATAATTATAACTAGTGTGATTCTATGCTTATCATACGAAAGCTCATGTTTTGGATTAATCGTGACAAACACATGTGAGTTGATGTGAGTTAAAGCATGGCCTAAGGCTACAAGCAAAATAGTGTTGTTTCTACTCCAGAATTACTTAAGAAAGGCTTCTAAAATCATCTTGTCTCTCTTTATGTGGGCAGACAGTGAATTTAAATAGCTCTGTTAATTGCTTTCCCTACGTTTGTGAAGACGTATTAATTACTGATGTGTCAGTTACATTTATTGTACGTGTCTGAGGAACGTTTGGTAGGCGTAATATAGTCCTTTATCCAACTTAGTTACACTTGAACGACTTGAAGACATGTGTAACATTTGTTGTGTTGCCGCAAAATTGCGTGTTTCGAACCTATAAATATTTTGTAACTACGAATTTGTAGAGCAGCACCGCTTCCTCTATAGGAAGGTGGTTTTAACCTAGGTGACTGTTTATAAAGATCACAAATTCATGAAAGACATGTTTCAGTGTATGCATGACAAAATACTGACTATTGTAAGTACATAACGAAATGATTGTTCCAACTTCCACACATGCTCAATTAACTTACAAAGGTCGGAAAGCATATTAAAATAAAATCAGTCTATTTCCTTCTGGCTCCCCAAAAGCAAATAGAATCCACTGTGTTACCTACGTACGAACCCACTAGAGCAAAATTAATTAAAGCAGCAACAATGAACGAATCCAATCTAGGCTCCCTTAATAAATGTGTAGCAGAATTAAAAGCGAGTGTTTGTAACATTTCCGGAACCACCCATTTATATACAAATTTATTGTAGGCTACACCTACAATACACAGCATCCAATTCAAATATGCTGAAGGACGAAGGTTATACTATCAATAGCAGAAACAATTGAACCAATTATATACTTAAAACAAAACATTGGGTGAAATGAACTGAGTTTAATGGAGTTTGTTTTGATTTAAGATTATTGTTTAAAACAATATTGAAACTTTGAAAAGCTTTGGATCGGAATTAGGAAGCTTAATGCGGAAGACGGAGATTCGGGTATAGTGACGTAACTTGAATAGGGTTCTACAGGAATAGACTGCGATAGACTTACGCCCAAATACACGAACGTCACTCAATTTTAAGTTGCACTTAAATCTCGTGCTGTCTTTGTTACTTTAACGCAGAGTGACAGAGATAGCAGCAGTTTTGAGGGTTGCTTATAATTGAGTGACGTTCGAGTATTTGGGCGTTAATGTATTGGATACAGATAGTTTGAAATGTATCCGTAGAATTTCTGATACTGAATATTCATAGAGGACTTGCCATTAGATGCAGGTTTTGGAGATCAATATGGTAGCAGCCATACAGAGACCATTGACTGAAGAAAAGAAATAGTAGCGAAAAGGAGAAAGGTCTACCACCTCATCAATACTAACCACTCCTATAAATTGAATTAGCTTGCACTTCATCATCAGCCTATATTGTTCCCACTGCAGGAACTCAGGCCTCCTCTCTAGGAAGGGGAAAGCTTGCACTTATTGAAATGAAATTCTGCTGACACCCAAAACAGAACCGCGTGACTATACATGCATATTCATAAATTTAATTTGAAGAACAAACAAGTTATATACCTCGTGAATAATATAAAGCCATACATTGCTCGCTCATTAATTTTTAGTGGACACTAAATGTACTCAGAAACGGACATGGATAACGACATGGGCGATTCAGGACCCCATAAATACTTTTGGAATCACTTTAAAAAAAAAAGATTGAGGTTACCTCTTGATGGTACTAAATTCATTCGGGGAATATCTGTTAACTGATAAAATAATTAGATGGAAATAAATATTATATTGCTGTATTAACCACTAAGACGAACAAAACGCCCGATCCCATGGATTTTCGTAGAAATTCTATATCTAGCTACATATTTCTGAAAAATTCAACAGCAGTAGCAATTTTATGAAAACTTTTCAACAATTTTTATTGCAATATTCATGCCGTCGATATTTATGAAAATGAATACCTAGTATTGGGATTGTGCCTATATTAAGTAATAACGATATAAAACTATGTAGTTCCCCATTCAGAAAAACTGCAGTTACGTTTCCTATTTCATTGTCAGTTAAAGCAAAGAAAACTGTATGTATTTTAACATACTAAAATAAAAGTTACATCGCATAAGGTTGAGTGATCAAAAATTCAACTCAGTTATAGTAATAGCTAATTTCATAAGTGCTTCTGTACCGGCTACGTTATGATCCAGAATAGTGGAATAAAGGAAAAATTTCATCGTACCTACATTTGCGGACTCGGTACAAAACTGCACGGTACGTTTAGTTTTATTTCCAACGATTTTTACCATCTCCAGTAGATTTTTATACTGTTCCTCCATTGTATTGTAGTATAGTTTATGATTTTTAGTAGTTTTGCCCCGGTGGAGAGTAGTTTGTAGTTTTACTGAGAATACGAAATATCTTTTTCATACGTAGGTACCATAGGTACTATCTAGTTTTAAAGTAGCCATTTGGTTAGAATAACGTGGACTTTATTTTGTAGAATTAATGGTCGTACTCGTACATGAGTTGAACAGAGGTGACTTAGAATTAAAACATCTCGTAGTAAATATTATATCCATAGAATACGTTTTTAGAGCAACTCGACATTTTTTACAATTTAAAAGAGAAAATTAAACCTTTGAATGAAAGAAAAGTAATCTGAACTGCAATTAAATATTGATGCACTTAGTATCAGCAATTTGGTTGCTGTGGACCTGGACAGACTGTACACTGGTTCTGTCATAGATCAAAAAGACAGTAATGATGATAATTATAAGGACGCTAATAGATCATGCTTTATCCATATTAATTACAAGCATTAAACATTTAAGCGAAATTACAACAATGAGTAACACAGATTGAAATTAAGTCATATAGGTAGGTGTTACTATCACACTTCTAGCTTTGATTTTTCTTCGAAATATGGAACAGATTATAAACACTTTCTATTGTAGCATAAGTTGTAATTACCATTAATCATAAAGACAACTTAATACCATACCTTAGATATCTTAATTAACCTTTATTTAATGAATTTCATAATTTATTGCCAGGCATTTGTGTTGATTTAGATATATTTATGCAAATAAACCATTTAGGAAAGCTTACTTTCACTAAGATCACGTCATGGGTTTTCATCAGATAGCAACACATAGTATAAAACAGCTTTTAATCAAAAACAAACTAAGATTCCTTGCTTTCTCGATAAGGCTCAGATTATTTGGCGATTAGTAACAACTTAAATTACATATTGCCTTTATAAATACATAGATACACGAATAAAACTATCATCCAGATAAACGTAAAAACCTCCACATCCAAAACACATCTATCAGAATACGAAACCGATCACAAGATTAACAAATTCACTTAACCTAATCAAAATTTGGACTGAAACCAATCGGAAGAGCAATTAGCATCCTTCAAGGCAACGTTATTACACCGATCACCGTTTTTATCGCCATTCGGACAAATAGGAGAAACGTTTGGTGCGAAAAGTGCTAGATAGCAAGATTTGCTCTCGACCCTCTGGGACCCCTCAGGAGACGTGCACTTATTTGTGATTAGCTCAGAATTTCTGTGGGACCTTGCTGATGAAGAATTCATTCGGTCTCAGTTAATTGGGAGTGAAACTAACTTAATTAAGTTATTGGATTAGGTACTATTGTTAGACGAAGTTTTTGCGTTCTTTTTTGGTGTCGCTACGTTGGTTAAATTGGATGGTTACTATTTAAGAAAATAGGTTTAATTTTAAACTTTATTTAAAGTACACGTATATTTTAATTTTACAGTGTTGATAAAAATCATTGCTTCTTCTTTTTAGCGTGTCGATGGCAATATAAATAGTGTCGGCCCAAATCTGGGCTACTAGTTTGGTGCTTTGAGTAGCATCCATCGTTCGTGTAGTGAACAAACAACAGGACACGAAGAACACGGTGCCCCATCGTTTGCTTCTTTACTTAGATTTCTAATTAAGCTTCTTACATCTGCAAATAAATCAGGTAGCAACTCATAAAACGACCCTAATCTGCAATAAAATCGGCCATCTTCAATAAAAAACCAATCCGGACCTGATTCCTGAATGAGAGTAGGTACTAAAGTAAAAATCCATCCACCTGCATTGAACACGATGAATGTATTCGATGGCACTATCTCTGTCCTTGTCACATTAGAAGGGGACAATGAGACGGAAGACGGTAGGGTGTGCATTGATTCAGCAGACGTCGGCACTGTCCGGTGTTGGCAATCGGTTGCCTTGACAACTGTGCATGGTTGGGGCTATGGAACACGCAGTATGGTAGACAAATCCAGTCGCTGTGCATTTCTGCTGGCGTAACCAGTTACATAAAATACAATGTCTGATGAGATACAGGAGAGAAAGAGAGACAAGTATTGATATGTAGTATTTATCATTAGCTCTAATTGAATAGACGAACATAAAAGAATTTCCTAATATTTGTACCTCACCGTTAACGAATGTTAAGAACCTTAATGAGTGGTATTAAGGTACAGTAATGAACATAAAACATCACCGTTTAAGTCATAAGAGTGGTTTTATAATTAACCATAAAATAGCCTTAATTGCCGCCATTACAATCATTTAAACATTCGGAAATGACAATAAAGGACTATGTTATTTTTTAGAAATGGAAAGATTATTTATATTTTTTGCGCGATAATTTATTCGAATGATGACCTTGTTTGAGACAAATATCTTATTTTAATGATTTAAAAAATACACTACGTAGTATTTAAACCGAATTATACTTTCGAGTGTACTGCGTATTTACAGAACATTGCATTGCATTTGCATTTGGTAGTTGAAAAAGGCGTAAACAACCAAACACAAAAGACAAATGTTTTGCTATCTCTGCATCGCTGAACACTGAAATACTTAATTATCGCAGTCCTCTAAAAAAAGAACCTCTATTTACATCACAATGGAGCCCTTTTTGCTTTTAAATGCGTAATCTAATCTGCAATTGTTCTAAAAAGGCTAAAACTGATCTCAACCTCTGTCAGTTGCATGCAACCTTTTTATACAGGGCTATTTCTGTCATTCGAAACAAAAATCACACATCCGAAAGATGTCACCAGAGACAAAAATAGAATTTATTTATAACGTAACGCCCGCGCATTTAAAGGCCTGCCCACAGTCGGCACGTACTTCCCGCTTCCTGCTTTTTATGAATGCTGATACGACCGATGAATGGTTGACTTTATTGAATGCTCACTTTTGCATGGGAAGTCGGAGACAATGGGCAGTGGCGACAAAACTTCACACAATAACTACGAAACTATTGACTGACGATATGAAACAATAATGCCACAAGAAGATAATGGCGTTATAGGTAGAGAAGTACCTTTGAAATGCAATATGAATAGTAAAGATTTTAAAGGCGTCTGCTAGGTATAAATGGAACAGCATCATCACGTTACAATAAACAACCGACATTAGAAAAGATAGATGAAATTGTCGAAAGGGAGAATAGAAACGAAAGATAATAAATTGCATTAGCAGCGGTCCCAAATAAATTGGAATACAGGCAGGAAGGAAGGTGACAATGAGTGTCACGAAGTCCAAAAGACAAAACTAAAGTGACACAAATAAAGAAACGTAAGCTCAAAACACGATGTGTCACTTTTGTACGCTAACAAAAATAATTCATTGTTCTTAGTGAATATCTGACTTCAATACTGCAACGTTTGTAGTATTAATATTTAACTTTGAATCAGTAACCTAACCTATAATCCATCTAAAATGGCTACAGTCACGCATTAAAATGTATTTTCCACGTTTTTACTATAGCTACATAGAAATGATGGACAATTTATAGCCATCCTTCAAAATGAGATCATTTCCTAAATATTGTAATGGTTCACAAAAAACCCAAGGTTATAATAATGTCGATTTAAACAAAATTTGAAGAGATTACAATATAGAATAAACATCAGATGTGCGCAACAACCAACAAGTCATCATCATGTATTGAATTATAATTATCGGTGAGTCACGTTGGATTTTTACCGGTGACCTTCAAATTATATTTTGCTGGGGTTATGTCAATGATTCTGTTACCTTAGTTATTATGGCAGTGATCAATATACTTTTAAGTGTTAATTTTTAAACCAACATTTAAGTTGTCTAAAGAAGTGACACAAAATCTGGCATTAAATCGTTATGTATATGTAAGGAAGGACGTATACTTAATCATATCATAGACTACCTTGATGAAGATGAAATGACGATAAAAACTGTGCATTATAAAGGTAATCCTTTAATTTTATTGGCTTGTCAAGCCAATATCAATTTACATGACCACATCACATCCACATTATAATTGGTCATAGCAACCATAACGTGGTTAGATCGATGATTGTTATAACATTTTCTATAGATTGTGGTGAGTGTGGTGACCCGACAGATATGCTCACGTGCTCACCACAGCTACAGGACTGTCGCAAACCGGAAAAGCCAGCGTAATGCGAAGCTGCTCAATTTGGTGAGACGAATCGACGTTATCGGTAGCATTCACCGAGTTTGATACACTGACGTTGTAGAGGAATTTGAAGAGGGCTTACCGTTGTGACATTAAATCTCTCTTGGCATGGGAATGGTAAAATGACGTGAAGTGACTATTTAATAGTTTTTGAGAATATTTCAGAAAGGTTTTGATAGTTATTTGCAATGGGGTTGTTTCCTGGAAACTTCGCCGCGAGATGGCGCTGGTGTTTGGCTACACATGTCAAATTTTTTGAAATAAACGTTTGTATTGTGTGGACGATTTTTTAAGTATTTGCGCGGGTTTTTTAACTCAATTTGTTGCTGCACAATGTATGCTACCTGGCGTATCACCCAGTTGAAGGAGGAATTGAAAAAACGAGGAGCAACGCAACAAGGAAAGAAAGCGGAGCTTGTCGAAAGCTACAATAGATTTAACATTTTATTGACTTTTAGCTGTTTTCTGGGCAATATTATGGTTCTACAAGTTGTAAAATAAACTTCACTCACTAACTTTTTGCTTTTTAATGATCTAATACTAAACAAACTAAGGTAATAACATCATTTGTTAAAATGTTACAAAATGTATAGGTAGTTATTTGATAAGTACCAATTCTTCTATGTTCATGTCTGGAATAAGATCAAAGCTGGTAGATGGCAGTGGTTCGTTTGATAATAAAGGGCTTGATATTATGCAACGCCTTGCATTTCTCTGTTGCAATCGCTCAGTTCGAGCTGAGGTGACACTCTGTGATTCATTCCAACAAACTATAGAGGGCACAGCAGATTTCTTCAAAATTTTGCGTTGGGGTGGAAAGCCTGAAACAATATTGGGTACTGTTAATACTTGGCAAATATCAGTGCGGCTTAAATGCTTAAATCCCCCATGAGCGAACGTTGACTTGAAGTGGGAGAAACTGAGTCAACGTTCGACCCTTGTTTCTCCCACACATTCAAATTATTAATAAAAGTCGGAATTAATAATAGGTATCGTACTAACCTGACACATATACTCTAGGAGTACTAACCTGTCGCCTTAGAAGTGGTCTCTCGTAGTCTGTTTCGTTGAGATGTTTCCCACATAACCTCGAAAAATTACTTGTTTTGATTTTTTTTAGTTTCAGTGCCTTTTCCTACTTTCTCTTCATGCGCAAAGGACATTGCCCAACTTTGGTCCAAATGCTGCCCAGGAATGGGAGTACCTGCGCTGGGTTCCTGGCACTACTCTATGTCATTATACTAAATATTTTGAAAATCCATCCTGGGGTTCCTATTTTTTTTACAGATTCATTTTGATGATATTATTGTTAATACATGTTTATTTTTTGACGGTATTTTAACATTTTTACGCTTTTTGGACCCCAACTAAAGACAATTTGTGTAAATGGACAGTTTTATATGTTCATTTTTTGACATAATATGTCAAAAATGTCGGAATCGACGGTCTGTTAGCTTTTTTAAACAGAGTCCAGGCCGTTTGCAGTCTCGCTTGTAACAAATCGAGGCACCGGGCCTCAAGGTGGCTCTCAAGAAGATGGAGACTCTGATATTTCTTGTGCCCCGACGCCAGCTTCCGGCTTGCGTACACCTCATCATCGTGTTGCAACGATACCGGTGTGGGCAAGCATTAAATACTTGGACCTGGTTACATATTTCGACGAGCACTTTGCTCAGCTTGCACCGCACCAAACGTGGTCTGAGACGGCTGTAAACGGGAGTGATTCGCTTGACGGCGCTCTACAGAGCCCCGGTATGGGTACACCCTCGTGGGATTCGGAGGCGTTAGTGTTCACTGAAGTCTACCGGCGTAACCTGACAGACCTGCAGGTGGAGAGCGGCAGGCGTCCGATGCCTGAAGGTGGTCATGAAGTGATGTAGGGAGGACCAAACCCATACCCTGGGAAAATGGCGGGTGAGGCAGGAGACGCCTAGTGCAGGTGCAGGAGTGGATACGGAAGTGACATGGGACGTTAACCTTCCGTCTAATGCAAGTGTTGTCAGGGCATGGCTGCTTTGGCAAATACCTGCACAAAGTAGTCAGAGGGGAGGCGATTCCCGTGTGTCACCGGTGCGACTGCACCGAGGACATGGTGCTTCACACTCTTGAGCATTGCTCTGCATGTGTGGTGAAGCGCCGTGCTCTCGCGTGCGCTTTACCGGCCGTGGCCAAGGCCATGGTTGACAATAGCGAGGCATGGGAGGCATTGGCGTCCTTCTGCGAGGATGTCATCTCGCAGATGGAGGTGGCGGAGTGCATTCCATCCTAACGCGCTCCACCGCCTCCGTGATCAGTCGCAGGAGGACAGGGTGGTGGAGGAGCCGCCATGACGACCTGAGGCCGCCCTAGGAGGTGCCAGCGGGCGATAGATCGGGGAATCTGTCGTCGCCGCATTGTACGGCGTTCATGAGTAGTGGCGGTTTTAGGTGAGCCCAGACATCGCCACAGGATTCTGGAGCCCGGAGGCAGGCTACGCTGGATGGCTCGCGAACGTCATGCGTAGCAGTTCTTGGGGCTCATCCACCATGGCGACAGTAAGCTCACGGTGGTGTTTTTACAAGCCCCATATAACCAAACCGTCTCTCCGGACGCGGACGGTGCGGTATGCCTTAGGCATTTTTCACTACTTAATAAAAGAAAAAAAGTAGGCACCAAGTTGCTAACGTCTGCCCTCTCTTTAGACAGTACATACAGAGATATTGATGAAAATGATGATGATTGAATTATTGAAATTGAAATAAATAATACAAGCCATTTCAGTTTTTTTTGTTCCTTTCTATAACTTCCAATACGGAATAAGTATTAAAACTGTCCATTTATACAAAATGTCTTTAGTTGTGGTCTTACAGGGTGTAAAAATCTTCAAAAGGCGTCAAAAAACACCATGTGAAAAAAATAAATTCATCAGAGTAAATAGGTAAAAAAAGTGGGAACCCCGGGATGGATTCTAAAAATATTTTGTCTAATGACATCGTTTAGTGCCAGGAACCCAGCGCAGGTACTCCCATTCCTGGGCAGCATTTGGACCAAACCTCATATAAACTTGAGCAATGTCCTTTCTTGGAAATCTGACAACGCCTATTTCTTTGCATCCAAAGGCTACACAACGACCCATAATATTGAAAAAAGTCACAAAATATTAAGATATTGTTCAATTTCTATGGAGTTAGACAGTTTGTTTGTAGCCAACGCACAGCGCCCTCTACGTGGAACTATTTGACAGTTTTCTTCCCCATTGCAACCTCACCAAAACTGTATTAGTTCTTTATCAAACTTTTTTATACCAATATATTTAATTAAACCATATCCCGTTCCAACGTATATACTTATTCAAAGAAATACAGCCTCACTTGGGTCACAATTCGTAGGAACTCTGTACCCAGTATATGAAAAACTTGTAACACGCACGAGGCCACCCAACACCAAAAAATGCCGAACCTTCTAAATAAAAATAGTTGTACACTATAAGATCGGTATCTGGCAAGGTAGGTGTCGGTAGGTAAGCCACATGGTACTTCGTAACTGGTTGGAACCGGTCCCGAGATCTCTCTCCGCTGATTGACCTACTCTCAATTATTTTTACAATCACATTGTATACCATACTAACAGTTTTACACGTGGGTAGCTTGAAGTTAATGTCCGGGATATCTTGGACGTTGGCAAATAAGGGAATCAAATTAAAAAGGCGGATCTAGGAATTCTTTTGACACATGGCTTTGCAAGTAACGCAGTCATGACTAGCCATTTTACACTGGATACCCAGGGCCTGCAGTCTCTACACTAACAACGACGCTACGAATGTCGTTAAGTCGAAAAATCGAAAACTTTCTTTAATAGGTTTTCAATCTTATGCTGTTGAGGTTGGATAAGGTTAAAAATCTATTAAAGAAATTTGACATCGATACGACGTAGAGACATTCGTTGCGCTGTAAGCGCTGTTATTAGTGTAGAGACTGCAGGCCCTGGATAGGCAATCGATATAAAATTCGTATTCCAAGGAAAAATGTACCTAATGGCAGAATGTTGACGTTGATCGAACACAGGGTCTTTGTAAAAAACGGTGAATTAACGTTTATAGTTGATTTTATGTAAGAAGAGCGTATTGTTTTAGCTTCGTAAACAGAGGGAGGATTTATCCCCACTTAAACATTTTTACGGTTGTAAAAACTCAGCTTTGTGCTGCTCTTGTTACAGCGATTTTCACTTCTTCGTTCTTTCATTTTTCTGACTAATGACCTGCTCCGCGATCTTTTATGTTTTTTTTTCTCTTTGCACACAGTTATAGCACCATCTCAACCTTCATTAGGATAGGAATGGCAGCTACTTCAGAATTATCTCAATGAATTGACCAAAGAAAGATTGATGCCTATTCAATCTGTGTTTTGTTAATGAAAAGCACCACTTTTTTTAATCTATATAAATAAAAAGAGAAGTCCTGACTGACTGATTGACTGACTGACTCATCAACACCCAGCCCAAACCCTTGGACCTAGAAAGCTGAAATTTTGCACAGAGGTTCCCTTTATGGTGTAGACAAGGAATAAGGAAGGGTTTTTCGAAATTCAACCCCTAAGGGAGTTAAATAGGGGATGAAAGTTTGTATGGAAAACCGACATTTTTACGCGGGCGAAGCCGCTGGCAAAAGCTAGTTATACATAATACCAAAATTCTTTTTTAAATAGGTAGGTAGCCCTAAAACCTCTCACTGTCCATGCACACAACCTTAACTCACTATCCGAAAGTACATTAACCCTTCAAAATGAATCAATTTTACCAGATCAGAAACAAGATAGTCCCAGTAAAGCACGTGTCTACTAACGTTACTCCTAAAGCAGGTAAACCAACGGTATCGCATACCTTGAGGGCTGCACCAGATTTGAGATCGTAACACTGCGAACAATAGATCGTTAAAGCTAGCCAATCGACTATTATGCCCAAGTTATGGCCAGGTGCAACTGGTGCGAGATGATAAGGTGATAACCTGGCTGTTTGTTGATATATTGGTCATGTTTATGGAAAACATCTCTTTGTCGAATTAAATAAATTATTTACATTAAAACGCGAGGCATATAGAAAACAAATACTGGTA
Organism: Diarsia mendica; assembly: GCA_949316265.1. NCBI lineage: Eukaryota > Metazoa > Arthropoda > Insecta > Lepidoptera > Noctuidae > Diarsia > Diarsia mendica. The sequence continues at coordinate 3,060,148 of OX438901.1, read as the reverse complement.
TTCACCTGCATCCGGTTTGACTGGAAGCCGACCTCAACATAGTTGATGATGATGATGATAATATAGAAAACAAATAACTCATACGAAACAGAAAAATAACAAGTTGGGGGATAATATGAGTCACATCTAAGTAGAACGACCATCACTTAGCATAATGCTGAATCAAAATATGGACGAATAGCTCAGGCAATAGATAGCGAAGTTAAGAAAGAAGAAAATACTACGGTTTCTACAACTTGTGCAACTTTCATTAAAGAAAACATCAGCAATGAAAACCTTCAAGTATCTAGAGCGTCATTCATCTTATGCGTCCTTGACATTGGCTTCGGAATTTGGCATTGACACAGTCTACAGTAGCACAATAGAGACAAATTCTAAAATTGGAATTTCGAAAACTCGAGATTGACAATAGCCTTTTGAAGTTGAGAGAACAATTTAATTCGCATACTTAGTTTTTGGAGAACACAATGTAGGTGGATCAGGTACAGTGAGGTGGGTTTTATTTAACACCAAATTATTTGACCCAAAAATCGAACTACCAAAAAAGAAAACTTGGTTCTCTCTATGACGTCAATTCTATTGTTATCATGCAAGAATGTACGTTGACTTGGAACGGTTTCAAGTTATATAAATAAAGGATATGTATGGGAGACTGAATAACAAAGACAGGAAGGTTTGTTTCATACGAAGTAGTCATATACGTCGCCAGGGAAAAGAGTAGTTTATCTCATACAAATGTAAAGGAAACTTATGTGCACAATAGAAGGACGCTTGCCAGTTCTTCCAAAAGACTTATATGTCGGTCAAACTCAAAAACTCACATCCATAATCTCATAATGTATGTCAACCACATGCATTGCGTTAACTACTTTGCATTGTTGTATTTTCAACGTTCAACTTATCGCACAAAGCTGAAATTCTAGCATCACAAGAATATTTTGGCGTCGCGTAGTGGAGTCTCCTAATAAATACCCCCCACACCGTCAACGCAACTCAAATTCGCAACAACAACACAGAACAAGCAACAGCAGGTAGCACACCTTACGCTAGTTAACCCGACTATTTGCATGCTTAACTAAACACTAAACAAACGCGAAACGAACAGTTTTTAGTTGTTTATTTACTCTCCTACGAACACAGAACGAAAAGACGCAAATAATACGACAGACAAAACCCAACACTAGTTTATATACATATCTATTCATACGACGTAGTTCAGAAAGTTCTTTTTTCACGTAGCATGCTGCCAGTTGGTAATAAAAATGAGTTTAAAAAAGTAGTAGATTGAATTTCAGAGGTGCATGCCAGTTCCAATTTCGAATCTAAACTTTGAGATTGGACTGGGTATTATGCCCGGCCTATATGGATGATGTAATAACGTATTTGAAAATTGATTTGTGTGCAGAAATGTTTGATTAAATAGCGATAAATATTGCAATCTAAAATAGTTTTTATGTGGGCAAAGCTTTGGTCAGGAACTGGAGAGTCTATTTTTACTTTTTGCCGACTACGAGAACCTTCTCTCATAAACTTGAACCTTATAAACTCATAAAATGAACGATCACACAGGGCTGGAGTCATAAATACCACGCCTGAGTTGAGGATCGGTGTCCGTAGTAAACAGAATTTCATAAAACTTTGAGCATGCCTCGTGTCCCAGATTAACAATTTTTCCCCTAAAACTCCTCGAAAATTCATCCAATCTACCGCTCGTATCACGTTTTCATTCACCATCGGCATAGTTTTGTGTACTTTTGTATAGTAGATTCCTTTGGCAGTCACTCTGTCATATATTATTACAAAGCTAAATCCTCGAGTAATAAATATAAGGATCTTGGCAAGAAGTCAGGGTAAAGCTCCGAAGAAAAGAAAAGACAACTATTTCCTGACCGCACTCGGTTTAGAGACGGGCACACTCGTCTTTATTATAAAGTGGTTTTGGCGTAATCAAAGACCGCGAAACATTTATCAAAAATCCCCCGAAGATTTATCTCAGGGGTATAATATAACGCATTCGACATCAATCGATTCATTCATTAATACTGTACGTGCGATATTATTCCTGCCGATATATTCAACTTCATTTACATTTTATCGCCTTCCATTGAAATTACAGATTACACCGAACGTGTAAGGTACAAATAAGATAATTTTCGTCACATTGAATAAAATTTTGAAAACTTGAACACAATTTCTAACTCAAAGAAGTGTACCACATTGTCATCAAATATATGCATCGGCTTACGTACCAAAAGCGACCAAATATATTTTCACTGCAGCATAGAATCGAACACATGAAAACCTACATTTTCAGTTAACAGAAAATATTCCCGTCGACGCTGTGACTCGTGTATCATCCGCTATTCTTTTAGCTACAAACGATTCGATGCACAAACGGAACCGCTCTGACACGTTATTTTTCTTTCTGTACGAGAAATGTGGAACAAATAAATGAAACAATATCCATGATGCCGAAGGAGTAGGAAACAACAAGTATGCTTTACGAATCAACGGTATTGATATTTGTAGTCCTTAGCTTTAGTAAGATGGACCATTTATTATTGGAGGTCTTGCAGAAATAAGTCATTTCGAAGAAGATGGACGAATAGATCGTAATGTTACTAGGGAAGATTGGAATGAGGAAGGACACAATCCTGAAATACCAAATTACGCGGACCTTGGCAATGTTGCAGAAACGCAGAGGCATTGAAGCGTAGTAACGGATAAAAGTAATCAAAGATAATTTAACAAATCTTATGCTTTAATTTCTATACTAAACTAGATCACCGACAGTTATTTTAATTCACAGGATCTCACTGCGGTAAATCTTTCCGCAAAATTAAAGCTAATTACAGGAAATGGGAATGATAAAGCTATCATCTATTCATAGATGATTGCATTGGCTTTAAAATACGCGCAGTATTTATAGAGATTAGACGACTATTTCTAATTAATAATTTTTAAGACTAAATATTGTATTGTTTCCGTGGCCGTTACCTAAAATAAGTTTATTACATTGTGTTATCATAATTATATTCTCATGTAAGTGGCTATTTGTCTTTTTGATAATAACCTCTCGTGCGTCAACTTGTCAATATTTGATAAGTGTCAAAAGTTGGCTAACTGTCAACTTATCAAAATAAGACAAGTGTTCCCGCGTTCTCTAAAAACCGTTAAAATACTGTGAAAACTATGCATGTAACTATGTATATTAATCCTAAAACCTAATTATTCTGTTCCCCAATCTAGATAATATATTATGCAGTAGCTTGGTCTTCGCCGTTCTCATTAGGACTGTTTAAGCTTTAAAGTTTGCTCGCGTATTATGTTTAAGATCTTTAGAATTATCTCGAGCATTACAGTTCATAGTTATAGCTGCTTCCTCTTCCAATTCTTACGTAATTTCATGGAAATCGGCGTTAGTAAAAGCCAAATTGAAACTAACTTCCGCATCCGCAATAATAGAAACAAAGACGCCATTCCAAGTATCAATAATGGAAGTAGGGTTAATCCCAAAATACTAGAATTATGGACAGGACTGAGTGAATTCTATCTGACCTGAATGGTGTTCCTAAAGAAAACCATTAAGTAATTGGTTGCCGGCCGTCCGTTAGACAATTAAATTAAATTAGAGAACAAGCATCCACCAAAACTTTACTCTCATTCTCAAATTAAAAATATAAACATGTTTTTAATCCTCACTTTAATGTGATTGGACAAACATGGCTAGATAAACACTCAAAATAGACCTGTGATTAATAATTATTCTAGAAAGTTTTTCTGTTCAGACTGTTTCGAAACTTGAAGAACAAGGAAGGTAAATGTATCTAATAGCACTGTAAGAATGCATCAACCAAGGAATTTAAGCACTCTCAGAGTATTTAAGCACCTATTCCAACTGTTTCATCACAGACATTCCTAAGTCTTAGAAGGTTAACACCTAAACGTGGCAACATAAAGGCCATCAAACAAACAATCCTTAAGGAATTCTTGTCATACAAACATTCAGGAATGTTTTTAAAAGAAACCTCTTTAGAGTCGCGAAGTTATCACGTGTGGCCAATAAATCCTCTGGCGCCAAATGTCAGGGGTCATAGCGTTAGTATTCAGCCAGTGGTGTGTGTAGCGTGGGTGTATGCCCGCGAAATGGACTGCCAGCCGAATGAAATGGTTTTAAATAGATTTTTCAGGTATTGTTGGTAGGATGTCATAGGTATTTTTAAGATATGGACTGAGTGAGTGAGATACACAGATAGCTTAAACCACCAGTGATTCGGCACCAGAGATTATTAGTAAGTAGGTAAGTAAATAAAATAAACTAAATACATTGACAGAGCACACCTATTATCTAAAAGAAAATACTCCAATAATCTTCAATACCTGGTCGAATTAGATTTAAATATTTTTTTTAAAGAAAACCTTAATTTTGGGGAGACGGACCAATTTTGACACCCAACACGGAAGAACACGAAAACGGCCCATCGAGAATCTGATCGAAAGCTTTCTAAACATTAGGGACTTGTCAGACGTCAGTCGAGCAGGGGCGTATTTTGAAATTTGGCGCCCCGGGCCAATAACTTTTGCCGCCCCAGAAGTCAAGAAAAATTAGAAAAGCAGTCTCTTTTATTTGCTACAAACGAGTAGGTAAATAATAAATCAATGAGTCGTAGAGCTTGAAAACGACCTCAACGTCTGTGTTGACCCCAGTGTAGTGGTGTGCGTTTTTGCCGCCGAGGGCCCACCATAATTTGGCCGCCCCCTCCTTTTCATCATTAGCTAATAAAACTAGCTAAAAGTCAAAATAATAATTTAATTATTTAAAAATGTTACACTTCGGGTTTTATTTTTGAAAGTCAAATAAAAAATCGATTTTTTTTTGCTTATATGTCAATATTATTACTTATAGCTAATAGTGTGTTAGGGTTTGCCGTTCCGAAAATTCACAAAAAAAGGCGAACGAGCTCAAACTATTTTTGACAAAACACATAAATTACATGTAAGTAGTTTCAACAATCATACAGATACTTAGATAATTTTTTAAGAACTTATGCATTATTTAGACTTGAGGGCAAATGAAAAAGCGAGCTCGAAAACCTTTGCTCCCTGCCTCGGAAAAGTAACCGATTTTCTTTTTATAATTAAAAAAATATATATACTGAACCCAATGTTACTACAATGCGAGCGTAGCGAGCAAGAAAATTTTAGCATTCCAGATAGGTTAGATTGTCTTTTTACTGTGAATAGCAAGCGGTAGGCGGCAGATTAAAAGGATAGTGCTTGTTCACTTGATTTTTGGGGCGGCATACGGCAGAGTGGAATATACATAAGGCTAGCACGATAAACCGCCTCAGGGCGGCGGCGGCGGCGGCGGCGAGGCAAATACACCTTTGCTTGGTTGTCCTTATTTTTACAAATTAGTCAATAGTTTTGCAATTATCTGCTATGAAAACCATGACCTGACGTTGCCGCCTGGTTTTGTTATGTTAATTTTGAATTAAAATTGAAATTGTTAAGAAAATAATTATAAAAAAGGTGAGAAGTAAAAGTGGAAAGAATGGTGCCAAAACCAAAACAAAATTCAATCGACCCGGGGCGGCCGGGCGGCTACGCCGCCCCTCGCTTTCTGGCGCCCCGGGCCATGGCCCGGATGGCCCTAGGGTAAATACGCCCCTGCTTGAGCCTTAAATATTTCTGTACTGATCAAACATTTTACTTTCAAAGAAAGCTCACGTCAAACTGACATTAACTGGAGATATTACTGCCAAAGAATTGTCGTCCTTAATATCTTCCTATACCGTTTATAACTCATCAATTCATGTTCGAGAACACTTGTTTTGAAGCAAGCTACTAGTTAGAAGTTAGAAGTCTTGTCTTTTATTTTTGCTCGATCCGAGTGGAGGTACCTACTGCATACAGAACATCACGTATTTTCTTAAGTTAAATCCTTCCCAGGAACAATATCTGTACAATTTCAGCTCACTGCATACTATGAGCCGTAACCTACATTTGTTTTAAATTACTAACAAGAGTTACAAGCGTGCGTCAGTGGGTTATAAGAACAGTACGCTATGTTGTTTATAAAGCTACTTTAAAATAGAGCAATTGAAGTTATTTTCTTTTGAACGTGGGGAGCAAAACAAGTGAACACTGGCTGGTTATCGCTTTTCGCTAGATTTAAGTCCATACATAGAGGGAGTTATCTCGCGATGCATGTCACAGCTTCGCAGTTTCCAAACATTTTTTGTGAATCGGAAACAGGAAAAAGGTGGTTTGAATGCAAATTCAAATGCAGTGGCACAAAAGGCTACAAAGTTGGGTGCTGATAAATATACACAGGCGACAGTGCCTAATGGTTATTTAAAATGTCGCCCACAAACTCAAACTGGGCACGCGTGGTGGATCGCCCACTCAGCTGTGAGAGGAGGCTCGTGCGAATGTTATTAGTTGATTCAGTGTACTGTTATTGATAGAACTAAATTAAGCCTAACTGAACAGCTCAGTTCAGACCGGCTTCAACAGAGTAAGATGGCATTCAAAATTCATTCAGCTTCGTAATATCAAGCGATCGTTCAAAAGAACATGAAGCCTGCATACCATTCCTCCACCGTATTATGTCTTGACAAAGAGGCAACCAAAAGGCATTCGACCTCCTACATAATTCCAAAACGCCCTGCCCATATCATGTAGGGTTCCTGATATTAGCTGTCGTCAAACCCCCTTTATCTGGCGGACCTTTTCTATATTTAAGCACATTGTTGGCCTGATTGGTAGTAGAATGGCTCTGGGGAGGGTAGTAATACAAAGTTACGCAACCGATGGATGTCCTCATTCCTCGGACAGAAATATCTGTCGGCTCGTCTCGGCGCGAACTGTCTAATGCCTCCGAGTTGGAAGAGGTTGCGGTTTTAGTTTTGTAGTGTGTTGCATGTCGTTTATTATAGAATATCTGGTTGGTATTTAATTTATTGGTATTTTTGAGTCTTATATGATGCTGGCCAAATTACACTACACTAACTCTAATCACGGAGGGGAAAACAACCTGTAGGCCAAACTAGCTGGAAGTTATAGAGGAAGCCTTAGCTCTTTGAGGGCCTAGAAATATTTTTGTTTGTGGGCCTCTACTTACACGGTGGCATTTTATTAGGTACTGATAACGAAGATGGAACAATCAAAGATACACTTAGGTTGACTTTACTTCGAAAACTTTATGTAAAAGATATCATTAGTTCTTCCGTTAATATAAATTTTCATTAGCGGCCCGGTTGATGCTATTAAGCTCACCCTCTATACAAGAGACTCAATTTACATCTACTACAGGCATGAAGTTTTGTTATTCTCGCTACATCTTCTTCCACGCACCAACCGTTCACATCGGCCGTATAGAAGCCTCTTAACGCGACCGCTGACAGCCGTGCAAAGCCTTGAATGCTCACTCTACGCGCATCGCTGACATTTCACAATCAACACACACTGACACTGACATTTACTGACACTTTTGCACTTAAGTTCAGTTGTCACTAAGAATGTTTTGTGAAGAAGAAATACACGTGAATATTATAACTATAGTGTTCATGTTTCCCTTTCTCCATGTTATTCTATCCACTGTCAAGGCGTCCGTTAGTTATGAACAAGTATTGGACAAACAAATGACAGATGGCGAACGTCAGAAACTTTTGAATGGTTGATTTGATTTCGACGACTATTTTTGTTGATGTTATTGTTTGAAACCTTTAGGTTTGTTGATTGATCGAGGGTATTCACAGCTGTGACCTGTGAACTCAATTTTTTTTAATTCTGGTGTTAAGAGGAAATGCGAGTGCTGTCTCTTTCTACTATCGCTGTCTCTCTCCGTCCTCCTGCCCTCAAATTCGTGCGATAAGGACAACTGTAGAAAAAAGTTAGAATTCGAGGTTTGGCTCTCGCCTATTTCCTCCTCCAATATTGAACCAATTTAAAAGATATCTTAGACAATGAATAAGGAGGTTATATACTACGCCGCTATGTTTTTCTTTTTTCGTTAATAGTTGTCAAATTTGTACACTAGGACTCTGTTAACAGCGATCTAAACAAGCAATTTTGAGCATTTTTTGAGGGTTCTAGTGCTTATAAAAATAATTTATCACCAAAAAGGAAAACATAGGGGCATAGAAATAGTTAATATTTATTATTCTGTAAAAAACCATTGCTCTAGGGTCATTAACCAAAAAGAAAACAGGCGAGAGCGTTTGTATGGAGAAAAGACCACTCGCGTTTCCTCTTAATAAAAGATTTAGAGAAGTAAATCTTGAGGTTGTCATAGCAGGAAGGCGTGACCGAACCTTAATCTCAAATTGTCAAGCATAATAATTATTACCTATAATTTGAATTTTTGCGACAAACACATAAAGTTAGTCTCACATTTATGAATAAAGTCTTTAAAAGAAAATATCTTCTATATCTATCTATATCTATATCTATATACATATAATAAAACAGTAAAAAAACTGTGTCTGTACATTGAATATATTAAAAAAATAATAATTGAGGGGGGTTTAGAAACAGTAATAGAGCACGAATCGAAAAAAAAAAATCTGTCTGTTTGTCTGTGTGTCTGTTTGTCTGTTTGTCTGTTTGTTTGTACACGCTAATCTTCGGAACTACTCGACGGATTTGAATGGTTTTTTTTTGTTGTATAGATATTAAGTCTGGGCAACATATAGGCTATAATTTATCTTGGAAACTTGAACACCTGATGCAGAACTGCAACAGACCAGCTTAACTATAAGAGATACAAAAATGGTACCATAGCAAAAATTGTTCTACGTGATGAGCATTTTCTGCTCAGAGAATAAATTTGAAGATCTGGAACACCTGATGTGGAACTCCACGAGCCCAGCTACACTATAACATATATAGGAATGACGTCTTAGCAAGAATTGTTCAGCCTGATGAGCACTCTCTGTTGTCGTATAAAATTTGAAGATCTGGAACACCTGATGTGGAAGTCCAAGAGCCCAGCTACACTATAACATATATAGGAATGACGTCTTAGCAAGAGTTGTTCAGCCTGATAAGCACTCTCTGTTGTCGTATATTTGAAGATCTGGAACAGCTGCTGTGGAAATCAAAGCTATCACTAATTTCACTGTCACTCAATCAACGAGACAGTCACTCATCAAAATTTCCACGTGAACGAAGTCGCGGGCATCAGCTAGTTATGGAATAAATGACAATTTGCAACATTAAAATCGTATCGGCCTACTGGTTTTTGGACAGTCTGGAAGGTTAGTCGATTGTCCCTTTCGTTACGATCAGCAGATTTACATTGCATCCTTAAAACCTGAATCCCGATCCCCATATTTTACACTTTATTATGCAATTTACTACGTGTCCAGAAGTTTCAGGGCTATAAAAATCGTAATTGGGTTTTTCTCTTTGAATATTTAGATCAGTAGGTAGTCCGGGATTGGAATCAGGGCCGATAAATGGCTATAAAGTCTCCCCTGTCACTTGGGAGCTAATACCAGCTTGAATTTTGGGAGAACGACAGTTTCTAATGGGTCTAAATTAGTCTAGAAGGTCTATGAACACTATTCTGACATATCGGTTAAAAACACAGTTAAAAGCGCTTCCACGAAATGCTTTTAATACAATTGCAACTTTTAGAAACCCTCTATTTGCTTAAGACAGTAACTATGCTAGTAATACCACCAAGGTTAGATCGTCATTTATTTCTAAGGCTGACAGACGATCCAATTGCGATTCGAATTTGTTTTGGAAAGCCCTCGAGAGTAGAAAACGTACCTACAGGTTATATTTTTCAGAATTGGTTCCTCGAATGTTTATTGTTGGTACTTTACTTTACTTTACCACATAAAGGAATATTTGATTGGTTGTCCTCAAGAGGCTGATAATTGGGCCATGGTCTAGACTAGACTTTGGCTTTGTTTTTATACAAATGTATTTTGAATAGATTAGCTTAGATTCCAAATTGAGACTAATTGTAGAGAAACGTTCATTTAAATAGGTATATTACCTACTCATTTGACCAATAGATTAGCAATGATTGAATTGCTTTGTTCGGAAATAAACTATTTATTATTGATTTCTTCTGCTGAAACTTCTATGATTACATTAGTAGTTCATTAACCTATTCGATTTCTTATGCATGTGTTGTTTTGCCAAATTGGTTGCCATGGTTACTGAAGGGGGTCGTTATAAACATTCTACTATTCTTCGTATTGTTACTGTGTAATACTAGTAACACCCTATAGTTTACTTCAAAAAAAATATCGATTGAAAAAATGTACAGGGTGACTTGATTATGATTTTTAACATTGCGAATATTATACCTATAATTATAATTATTTCAAGAGCTAATTCGGATGAATGGACTGTGTAAAGGATGGATATATGAAGAAGAAGCGAAGAATCGCCAGACTTAAGTGGCAATGGGCAGGGCACATTGCTCGCAGAACGGATGGCCGATGGGGCCGAAAAGTTCTGGAATGGCGACCGCGAACCGGAAGAAGTTGCGTTAAAAGACCTCCCACTAGGTGGACCGACGACCTGGTCAAGGTTGCGGGGACCCGCTGGATGAGAGACGCACGGGACCGGTCAATGTAGTGACACCTGGGGGAGGCCTATGTCCAGCAGTGGACGTCTTTTGGCTGAAATGATGATGATGATGATGAAGCAAAAATGGTGTCTGCTGAGATGGCGAGTAATAGAAAAGTATGAAAGTTCCCTTCCCCAAATTAAGATTGGGTTATGGGCAACAGAGCTAATTTGGTCAATCAAATAAAGTTTGCAGATTCTAAAACACTTTGCCCTGCACTGGGATGATGTAGGCTTGTAGGTTCAGGTCCTATAAAACATGCAACATTTCATACAGCTACAGATGTTAGCCCCGGTATATTAATAACGCCAACTTTCTCTTTCCCAACTACTTCGCCGTTAACGACAATGATTTATAGTTAACTAAGAACAAAGTTAATTAACAAACGACCCAATTTCTTACTCATTGTTAATGTAATGAACTAATGAAGCGTTTTGTATAGAACAGAAGTTATTATTGCGGAAATTCTTTCAGAACTGCGTTTAAGTTCTCTCGTCCACTTCTCGTTTTATTTCTTCTTTAACCGTGTGGTTAATGCCTATCCTGGTGTCAGAGCTTTTATGTCACTCATGAGCTTCGCAGGCTCAACATCGGCCCGTCAAGAAATGTCTCAGGCATGTTGGTTTCGTCACGATGTATTTCTTTACCATAAGTAGAAAGCAATACCTACGCACATGAATCCGAAAAATAAGAAGTGCATGTCTTGAGACGAAAAATAACTTGAAAAGTTAATTAAAAAAGAACAAGACGAAACTATCAATGAATCATGAAGTGCCTTTGAATGTTGAGCCTTCTCCCCCCCTCCCCCCCCCCCCTATACAAAAGCTCCAGTATTCGATGCAGCTCACTCAAAAATTGCAATATTAATAATGGAGGTGAGTTAGAGCAACTTTAGGCAATATTAAGGAACAAAATACGATGAAAGTGCATAAAATGTAACAAGGAACCAGCTAATATCAAGCACTAGAATTGGACCTACTACACTGCTTATCAAAATTTTAGACAAAATGTAAGCAATAGTTTGTACTGTTTTGCAAAAATACTTTAGATTTCTTCCTCTTTCATATTTAATAAGAAAATAATGGAACAGAATTCAAACTGATACAGCAGTTTCCAAAAAAGCCACAAAATTAACACCATAAGTCACAAACTATTGACTTTAAAACCCCAACCTTGTAATTAACAATAATTCATTAGTGACCCTGTATTAAAAGCATAATATCCCCTTTTATTATCACCCTCAAAATCATATATCAGCCCCGAATATTTTGTTGTTGGTTACATCAAGGGCTCGTCCTGATGGAAAAATGATTTTATGAAATTCATTCGTCTGCGTCAACTTTTGAGCTGAATTGCGTGCGCTTGAAGAGGCCTAGTACTGGATTGCTGTAGGATGATGATGATGCGTCTTCATCATTTCTTAGATAATAACACCTTTTCGCGTACTTAATATTAGGTAATGCTTAACTGGCTACAAGTAGGCATTTTCAATAAGTAAGTACATTTACAATTATTTTGAATAACTCCTCGAAATTAAAGCGAAAATACGACAGATATTATTATACTTTTATTTCGATACAAAACTATAAACCGTCGAATTGGACTAGAAAAATAAAATATTGACTGGAAATATTTCAAAAATATTTACTTTTGAAAACAATTCGTCGAATGCTTCGTAGAAGTGTACGCTTTGTGTTTCCAATATTTTGCCAATTAAGACGAAGCCTATGGGTCAAAATGTATCCGGATTTTAGCCATACTCAATAATTCAGAATAACCACTGTATTTATGATCATCCCGCGAAGTGATAAGGGTTAAAATTAAATTATGTAATGAGGTTTCGGAATACATCGTTAGGTTAAGCAACACTATCCAAGGACGGATATTTGAGCGGTGGTTGTTTACAAATGTTATTAGGGATGATATTACCTTGGAAAGAATATCCTTTTTGCTTTAGATCGGCATCAAAAGCAGTTTTGAGGTTAAAATCACTTATTATATTCACACGTTTTAGTTTACCACTTGTGTATGGTTGAGTGTGGTTCATAGAATAAACATTTTCACATGAGGAACCTGTTGCCCTAAACCAACAATTTGTCAACTTGACTATAGAGTTTTTTCTTTCTTGGTAGTTTTGAACTTTACGTCAGACACACTAATTCTTATATCTCCGAAAGGTATACAGAGGTACACTAAATAGTACACCCACATGTTGCCATTTATGATTCAGATTCCTGACACAAATTCAGACTACGAGGCTGCTGCTGAGAATTCCTGATTCAAAAACCCAATCACACTTTGCCCGACCCGGAAACCGAGCAATACAGAACTTCATGCTCATCAGTCGCGCTCGCGACCACGAGACCACCGAAGCAGTCAACGGCAAGGCCTAATGCTTAGTAAACTATGAACGCGGAACACAGGACCAAACTGCGTCAGGAACTCAGGAACCACTAACGTGATGTTTAACTTACAAATGTAAAACAACATACCGACATTATACTGGACATTTGCATGAGATGAAAGTCCAGAGGCATGCGTGATAAATAAATATTTAAGCAACCAGTGTTGTAGGCCAAGTCTTATTTATGTAATAAAAGATTCTAACTGGCGGTTATACGTAACGCGCTTGGACGGTTAATGAGGCTTTAACTAAATAATAAGTTAACCGCGGATATGAGTTAACCGCGCCTGGAATTAATTACGGCTGTTTCTAATAAAAGGTGAGATAACTTTGTTATAAGGTTGACGTAACTTGGTTTCGTATATTTTTAGCTTTAGTTTTTTAAAGCTCGTTCGGTGGAACCATAAAAATGTCTCTATATTTCATAGTTTCTTTAAAAGAAGTACGTAGTTTCTATGTTATGTAAGCTGATGTTTGCTGTTATTTTTTATTTCTAATGTTCCCCGCGTTCGGTTATTATGATTATACTATAGCCATTATTGTAAATGCATATATTTAGCCCGACTACAAAACTTACCACTGCGCATGAACCGACATGGAGGGGTTTAGTTTTCATTATTTTTTGGAAGCCTACAGTATTTTCAGCGGTAAAGATACTCATTATAAAAGCTTTCACAACACTGCCAAGCTAAATAAAGCATCATATTTTCCAACTTACTCGCTAAATTGAACTCGCATTATCTTTGTGAAGACAAAACCCTTAGGTACCTGAGAATAAATTTTTGAATATTTTTAACGACTCAACTCCAAGTAGGTACACTGAAGCGGTGCTATACTATGGCTGTCTTAAGCATTTCTGCGACTACAAAACTCCTTAAAAGTGTCAGAAACCTATGACATAATATAATGGTGACTTAAAATTGAGCTGCGTTGGAGTATGTACCCAAAGATGGATCTTTGAGAAAACTACTCTAACTGTTATCTTACTCAACATGAAATATGGAACAACATTCACCACTGTCCGCAATACAAATGTTTGCAGGTCATCTCAAATGGAAACCAACACACTAGATTTTTATTAAATTCCTTGAACGCCATAGAAACAAAGCAATAAGGATAATACTGATACAACAGACAGTAATAATTAATTTGTTGTTTAAGAAACGTATTAGCAACTGTTATCCTTATTTGTGATTGTTTGTAATATTGCTTTTAACGAGCTTAGCATACTCATTAGAGCTGGTACACCAATTGGGAGCGTTATTATATCGGTATTGATAACTAAATCTACCTTTTATCTTCTGTAGAAAGGTGCCTGATTAAGGTAGGTAGGCGATATCGTTGCCATAATTGCGGGAATATCCTGGATGAGGCTGGCACAAGAGCGTGGAGCTTGGCACAAGCAATGAGAGGTCTATACCCAGCAGTGGGTGAAGTCGGACGGTAGATGATGAGAAAGGTAATAAAGTACGACTAATGAAAATTACCGGTGACCAATCATCGAAACAGTAAGTAACTGGTGACAAGTTGAATAAGTTATTTTCTGTATGGACGTCAAAGTACCTGAGCATTTTAATTCACCGAGGTGTATTGAGAATTTTTGTATTATTCATCATCAATTTATTTAGGTACGCTGTAGTGTAAATATTTTGCTGTGGAAAATACATAGAGTTATGTCAGCTGTTTCTTGTTTTCGTTCATTTTCATCTACCTATTATAAAATTTACATGACGAATAGCATTCAAATGCTAAGAGAAAATCATCAGACAAAGAGTTAGGCTACGATGACAAACCCGTAAAGACTAAATTCAATCCATTGCCTAATGACAACTGTTAACACTTTATGATATTGTTTTTCATTTGACTACCTGAAGATTTTTTAAACACAACAGTCATTTGATCAAACCCCGTTGCGGTATCCATTAACAATTCGAAACATCTCGTGCCATTGCAACACATTAAAACTCGCTACAGGTTTAAAAAAACCTGAAACATCAAGCATAACTGGTTACGAGTTATTTTGAAACCTTCGAAGTGACCCATTTACCTTCTGACCCTCGACTTCGCGTCATGAAAGGAAGTAACTAGTACACATTCCTCTTTTACTTGCAAAAGAACTCCAAACCGAAATAACATTTTTTAATGTACAACTTGAATGGGCTTTTTATATAACCCTAAGTTTTGAACGATAAATGAGGGAAGCCCTAAGTTAAAACCAATAGAGACTCATTTTGAGCAATAACTCATCACGTCTCTTTGGATTTAGAGAGTTAATACTTCTGGGAATGGGGGACTCCCACTTAAAATTAATTAACTGACTTTCGCATTGGCATGTTCTAAATCTGAATTGGGATAAGATCAAGAGAATGATGATAATGTTTTATAACTGGATCTAAATAGGAATTAAAGTATTTGAATGTGAAGTAAAATATTACTAGGTCCATTCGAATAAAATCGGGTGTAAAATGTATAAACCGGCGGTAAATATTTTTTTAATTAAAATAAACTTCCTTTCATTCCAAAATTGTTTCGCCTTTAATTAAGGGTACTTTCATTTTTAAAACTAAATACATTGCTGAAATATTCGCCACACTCATCTGTTTGTATCGAGTCAAAATAAATAAAGCATGTAATCAATAAACATTCATTTACAGCAACGATTGCGATTACCAAAAAAAAAAACGATTTACTTATTTACAAATAAATAAAGGTGGTTTTAAACGTTATTTATTTTCAAACTGCTAGTATTTTGGAAAACATTTTCTTAAGAATCAATCGTTGATTGGGCTGCAAATTTCGGAGTTAGGGGCAGCCCCTTTCTATGTCAGATATGGACTGCAAGTGTCATTTGTATACATCCACTTTCACGAGGCCACTAAAACTTTAATCATCAAACAATCGTCGCATAAAGTTACACATTTGGTCAAAACACGTTAGACCACAACGAGTGGTGACCTGGTGACAGGTTGTCAGACTATCGCCCACAACAAAACCAACCACAACAATAACCAGTTTCATTTAAATCTTACAACTTACAAATATAAAATACGATGTTTTTCTTTGATTCCGTGTAACGAAATACACAAGTTTAGTACCCAATGAACGTTGACGATCACATACAAAACATTAACATAAACACACACATATAAACGATTGGTTATTCACAATTTGAATACACGTCACAGCACAGTTCGTGTGATATTGTTGACACTCGGCACATCCGACACGCGTGTTGTCGCGGCTACGGCGAGGGACCGACTGGCTGGCGGTTAGTTAGCGTGCCTGCTGCTCGGCCGGTCGCCCTAGGAACCAAGCTTAGTAAGAGTTCTGTTTTGTTAGTGAGCACTGAAGGTGGTAATGTTATTGTTTTGATTTCATTGGGTCAGTGTGCTGTTTGGACTTTGGAGATATTATTTAACTGAGAAGGGGATGAAAGCTAAATAGATCAAGACGTTAGACGATGCTTTTCGTACAGGTTACAGTGTGAATTTGGAGCGTGCACCTGAGATACGACGATTACTGTCTCATTTGAAAGTAATGCAGACTTTATGAATCTTCACAACATCTCTTCTGAGGGTATAATAGAAATAGACACTCCTATCCTTTCAAGATATTCGCTATCCTCGTAAGAAGAAAACAACGTTAAGTAGCAAACATCAACCAGTTAATATTTTAATAACACTATCACTGTATTACAATCTGCTTTCTAAACATAGAGCTCCGCAATGTTATAATAACATTACCCCTTGCTTCAACAGAGTAATATACTTAGGATAAAATCTGAATAAAACAACAGTGAAAGTGGAATATCAATGCGCCACACCGCATTTTATCTCTGATCCTTTGCAACAGAAGGCTTTGCAGGATTGTTAGCAATCCTCAAAGCACTGACTTGTTGCTACTCCATTTGAGTTAAGTACTTTGTTTAGTTTGCTAACAATTCTTCTTAATGTAACGGACCCATTTATTGCTGTAGGGTTGTATGTTATGTTATTTTTATTGGAAAAGCATTAAATGATATTGCATTGGAGAATGAGAATGTCTTTCCGTTGTGTGATTCTATCGATCTCAACACAGTCTTTATTATTATCGTGTAGTCTTTCTAATAATAGATCTCGTAATGGGCCAACCGTATTACAGTCGCCAGTACACAAGAGATGAAAAAATATATTCGTGAGCCAATAACTTAACGGCTTGGTCACAAACAACGTGAGGGTGGATTAAAGGACCTCGAAAATCCTGGTCCTTTATCCGGGTCCGCGTTGCTAGGTTTAAAAAGGTTTTTATAGAGTAAAGCTTGCTTTCGCAGGTTCGCCAAAAAAACTAAATTAAGGTACAAATTACATTAGCATTATTCTGAAACACGTTTTGCGAATCCTAATATTTTCATATTTGGGTCACGATAGCGAGTATATTTCATAGAATAGGTACCGTCGAATAATAATTAACTATTAATATTTCGAGCATAATTTAGGACATGGATGTAGCTAATTAATATTATACATTAATGAATCATAATTGGCATAAATACGGAGACGACAACAAAGGTGATGAAATTGTGAAAAGACCTTATTAATTTCCTTTGTTGTTTTTGTCATTATAAGATTTTTAAAAGCATCACTTAATATCTTTAGAATAATTAATTTCACTTTTTATGAAAAAACACAAAAGAAAGTTACAATTTAGTAAACCTAAACATTAAATAAACACGAAGTAAATAAATTAAAGTGCCGCGTCCAAGCTTCTGACCTCATTGTAAATGAATTTTTATTTCATAACGATGAATGTAACCTGTTGTATTGCTTCAATCTCGTAAACGTTGTGTACTTGCACATTAACCGATTTTTATATCGAATACTAATGTTTTTGATTCACTACATCTGCTTGAGTTTTATTCAAAAGTAAATCTAAGTTAGAATTAAAAAAAGGATCAGTCGCAAAATGTCTCTTTCGCAAACTGTCTACTGGTAGTAAAATGTCTCTTTCGCAAACTGTCTACTGGTAGTAAAATGTCTCTTTCGCAAACTGTCTACTGGTAGTAAAATGTCTCTTTCGCAAACTGTCTACTGGTAGTAAAATGTCTCTTTCGCAAACTGTCTACTGGTAGTAAAATGTCTCTTTCGCAAACTGTCTACTGGTAGTAAAATGTCTCTTTCGCAAACTGTCTACTGGTAGTAAAATGTCTCTTTCTAACTTCGTGGGTTGTTCCATCAGGAAATTCTTAGTAAGGTTGTTACTGTGAATTTCTGGATTTGCTCGCAATAGACTCGCTTACTATTAAATTTAAATATATCTGGCGAAATGTGGTTAACTTGAGTATCTACTCAAGTTGACCTCTACCTAACCCCTTACTTAAAACAGGTGTGATAGTACTACGTTATTTGGTCGAATATTATTCCAAAGCAAGATCGTTGTCTAAATTCAATTTTGAATTTCTATCTAAAATCCCTGTTTAGATCTTTTTTATCTAAACTCTAGCTTCCACGTTTATCTAAAGAGTTTCTTTGAGAAAGCTCAAAGCTTAGCTTAAGATCAGAATACTGTCCTTTACCTACAGCTGAGATAAACGTGTTTTTTAAATTATTTCTAAGAGGATGAACATGAGCTTCTGAGCGACAAACTAAGTTACGCATCTCTGCTATAAAATTAGAGACGTCTTGCCAGACGGAAAAAGGAACCCACTTTTTAAACGTGTTAAAGGAAGTAGTTTTAAAAGTGGAGCTCAAGTTCTTTGGACAGTCAATATTAGAGAAGAAAAGTTTAATAAGATAAACAAAAATAACATCACACCTGTGGTACCCGAAGGGTTAGATAGAGGTGTACCTGTTACACCAACATTTAGCCGCTTATGTTTAAGTACCATGAATCCAGACTCTATGGCTGCTAAGGAAAATTCCACTAACAATATTTAAAATGTCACTTACGGGATATCTTCCGTGATTATCATTTGTTTTGACTTTTTGAGATCCCCATATTTCGACGCTGTTGGAAGCGTCATGGCGCTTGCAACAGCGTCGCACGGAAGATATCCCGTAAGTGACATTTTAAATATCGTTATGAACCGTGAAAGCTTAAAACAGTATTCCACTAACAGTTTGCTCGATCCGACAAAAAAAGTTGGTAATAAAAGTATTACCCAGTCAGTACTAACTCGGTTGGGTGAAACACTACTGCATCCGGTCAGACTGGAAGCCGCCCCTAACATAGTTGACTAAAAGACTAGGCAGATTATGATGATGACGACTCTGAAGGCTTCCAATTAATATAATAAATGATGCTTTTTAGAGCGTCAATTCGTTTTCATTTGGAGAAGAATACGGCACAGTTGATTAAAAACCGTATAAATAAAATAGAGGTTGCTAAGGCTAAGAACGTAGTAACGTCGAATAATAAATTGTTCTTCTTTGACGAGGATAAAATAATATAGTACAGTCACCTGTCACAAGCACAAAAATGTACATATAACAAGTGACTTATCTTCCACTGTCATCATCTGCCTAATCTTTTCCCAACTACATATATTGGGGTCGGCTTTCAGTCTAACCGGATGCAGCTGAATACCAGTATTTTACATGGAGCAACTGCCTATCTGACCTCCGCAACCCAATTAGCACTGGGTAATAATGATACCCCTTGGTAAGAGTAGAACTACGACTTACAAAGATCTACCAATGACGGAGGGGATCCGGTATTTATTTATTTTACACTTAAATTGCTTCACAGGTATTTTACTTTATTGCTATAGATCTATGGATAACAACTGCGACAGGTATACACATTGGTGCTCGCGACTGTACTGTAGAAGTATCTAGAAAACGTAATAGGTGTCTCTGTCAACTTTAATATTTAGTATTCATTGTATAAACGCGGGAGACTACCTATAAATAAGGCGGTCCTTTTGCCCGCAGGTATATATTCTAAACAGAATTAACATAACAAACCTTAACGATACTAATTAAACATTTATGAGAAATTAATCACCTTACCTAATGATGTCCTCGGCGAAATGACCAGAACAACTTATTAGGGCAGCTTGCCAAGTACGAGAAAGTTTATCATTTTGAATATTGAAAAAGAACTCCAAAAAGAGTTAGGTCGTTTGCAAGAATCATGCCTATCATCATCATTATTCTCATGGCCTTATCTTAATTTATTTTTGGTCGGCGCAGCATAGGTATCAATAATCACGCCTAAATTATTGAAAACATTAGAAGTAAGTAGACTAAAACGAGACTGGTGTCTGCACTAGGAAAACCTGTACAGCAGATCACTGATAATACCCGGGAGGTACCGACACAACACATATATTTCGCCAATGTATGTCTTCTTATTTCCGACTTAAAACCATCCTATGCGACTGTATAGACGTTCGTTAAACTTTTCCTTTAAATTGTCTTACCCGAAAATATTTTTATTCTACCGAACTATGTCAGACGATTCTCAAATCCAGGTTAGCAAAATAAAACTCAGGTTGAAAATAACTACCTATTTAAAACTTCCAAACTGTTGCCATACAAGCACCATCATAAACTTATAAAGCAACTTTCTCTTTTAAAATTCATTGCATAACCAGTGGACGACCACAGTGGAATAAAGGCCTGGGCGCCAAAACAATACACTAACGAATAGGGTCAAAATATGGCCTTATTGTCTAGCTGGAGATTATGATTGATTACTTCAGCGCTTGAGGTTAGCTGAATTGTAGCATGGGGCAGTATATCAGGTGAATTTTGAACAGATATAAGTACTGATTTAGGCAAGACTGGGTTCAAAAGCTGATGGTGCCATTATAGCTTATGAAAAATTGATAGTGGCAGATCTTGAATGAAGTTCAGATGTGCTAATCGCGTTCAGTTTTGATGGTGATAGCTGCTCTTCAGGATCAACACGTATAGATACGTTCTATATAATACTTCTTACTCCTAAAAACTTGTACCACCCGGTGTTCCTCCTGCTAACATAACTTTGGCGAATAGATAGGGCCTCACATACCCCACATCTACGAAAGATCTTTCGCGAAGAGTAAGAAGTATTATTATAGCGCTTTAGTTTTGGAAGGGTAATTAATATTATGGAATCTCCAAGAAATATAATGTAAGGAAAACTTTACTTTAATTTTCAATAAGGCACTTAGACGGCAACTCAACAAAACAATCAACTAAAGAATATCATCATCTGCCTAGCCTTTTCCCAACTATGTTGGGGATGACTTGCAGTCTAACCGGATGCAGCTGAATACCAGTATTTTAGTTGAAGCGACTGCCTATCTAACCTCTAACTAAAAAACATACATACTCTTTTATATTTCCTTATTATATTGTTCTTCAATACATTTACCATACTATTGCTTTCCGGATAAAAAAAATACAGGATATCCTGGTCCCAAGTTTGACAAAAACTTGCCCTTGAGGCTCTAAATAAGACAGATATTCCGCCATAGGGGTCAATCCTCTATAGGGATCACTACATTAAGGAAAACAGGATATTGGTTTCTATATCATTATAACCTGATACTGATACACGTGTACGAATAGGTAGTTTTATTATCAGGTAATTTACAAGTACAGACGGCAGCAGATGAAGCTACCCGAAAGTCCGAAACTGTCTTTTCCTATCAACCTTGAACCTAATTCTTTAGCGATGAAGTTGAGAATCGATTATAGAAATCTGACACATTGTAGTAGCTTGATATGCTATTATATGGTGTCCATACTGTCCATAGAGCAGACTGATTAGAGACAAGAATTTTTGTCAGGAAGCGTTCTATAGTAGCTTTAAGTGTGCAGTGCAAGATGGCATTTTTTTAAATCTTTATATAAAGAGATTTTTCGCTGATGCGAAAAGATGGCTTTGCTTGTCATGAAAATTTGCATCGATATTTCAAACTTGGTACATTATTTTGATTCTGTGTTGTCGCGTCTGCATCGATAAGTTGGTTGAAAGTGTTTTAGGTTAATGACAAAGATTTATTAAAGTTGTCAGTGTGTTCCAATTTTAATTTCATTTGGATACATTTTTATGGTTTTAAAAATCGTTATTTTGAGTAAATAAATTGAATTTGGATTGAATTGTGGTAATCGTATTGAAAAAAATTAAATGTCTATGAAAGTTACAATTAACGTTGCGCGTGAAAAGAATTTTGTACAGCAATTACTTTTTGTATGATACCTACAGGCTCAGTCTGTCTGTGAATAAACAAATTAAGCGGGGAAAAGTAATATTGGTCTACCTACGTCTTTGTGTACTTCTACGTTGTCTGTGGTTTTTTCGCACTACGTTGTGAGTGTGACAACCTGCTTCAAACGGATTTGGTTTGGCCTTTTCATTAGTAATGATATTCTCGTTTAGGTGACTCTAATTAACACATCACGGTCTCTTTGATGTTTTATAACATAAACAATTAACCCCAAGTAGGCCTACTTTGTACATACGAAATGGTTTACCATATTTTTGACGCTGAGTCTAATTGCTCTGATATTAATTAATTTGAGTGAATAGGTGTTAATTTATTTACACAAATGGACGGACGGACGGAAAAAGCGGAAGGTAACGATTTCATCCGGTATGGTCATTGAATCAAAAAAAAAAAACAAAGAACAAATTAAAGCAGATTACAATTAATGTTCCATACGTTATTTTTAGGACTCCAGTGTCGTCAACTTTAATATAATACAAAATATAGCAAAACAAACAACGCTGCAACTTGAAATGATGATTAAATCAAAAAAAAAAGAAACAGTCGGATTTCGTAGTTCTTATGCACTAACGGTTTTTTTTTCAAGTATAAACGGTCCCAAAACCAGCAGAAACACGACAAAATCATAAATTTCATTTTATTTGAACTTCCACAGTTCGTCGGCAAATGTTTGGAAACTTTGATGTGACAATTTTTATTTAGCCGACACAGTTTTAAAGTTGCTTTTATGTGGAACCGCAAAAGCAAAGCATTTCAATGGGAATATTAAATATACAACATTTTGAGTTGACGACATCATAAAAAACTAGTTTGCAAATAACGTCAGTGATATTATACCATCATGCTTATAATATGAAAGCTGCTGTTTCAGTTTTTATACGGAAGTGTGGAAGAAGGTAAAATGCTGCAGCGACGCCAAATAATACTTAAATAGGGCGGGAGAACGATGATCGGTTTAGCAGTAGGTTCAGGCAACATATTTTTGTAGTTTTTCAGAAGTCTCTAAATTCAATACGGTCATCGCTTCCCTTACGTGTTTTTTGATTTCCCCGAAGGGGGGCCAATGCCTAATAAACTTTTCTAAGTATCTATGTAACTACCATTTACAAATATTTCTATCTTCACCACCCTCCATCAGAGTCTCCAGAATTGTAGTATAGTAATCCAGAATTATAGTATTGCATTTTTAACCGACTTCAAAAAAAGGAGGAGGTTATCAATTCGACTGTATTTTTTTTTTTTTTTTTTTTTTTTTTTTATGTTTGTTACCTCATAACTCCGTCGCTTGCTAACCGATTTGAAAATTTCTTTTTTTGTTGGAAAGGATATACTTCCCAAGTGGTCCCATGATCACCAAGTCAGGATCTGATGATGGGATCCTGGAGAAATAGAGAGAACTCTTCAAATTTTATAGGCACACTTGCAGTGATTTGAGTAGTTTTTGGAAGAGTACTTTCTCGGAGTGGTTCCATTTCAATTTAGTGAAGATCTGATGAAGAACTTCGGAGATAGGCAACGGAACTCCTCAACAAACGATAGCAAATGGACTGGGATTGCTGAAATCTCATGTCTGTCTATTGCTTACACCAGTTCATAACATAACATCACGCCGGTACGTTGTGAAGGGGTAAGCACATGTGAACCACTAAAAAGTGAAAAATAAAAACTTTTTAACAAAAAATAAAACCGACTTCAAAAAAAAAACACTAAAAAGTCAAAAATAAACTTTAGAAGAAAAAAACAACACAAAAAAGTGAAAAATAAACTTTAGAAGAAAAATCAGCTTCGGAAGTCGGTGGCAAAAAAAGCCAAATCAAACAAACAAATGTCACCGACTTCAGAAGCTGATTTTTCTTCTTAAGTTTATTTTTCACTTTTTTGTGTTGTTTTTTTCTTCTAAAGTTTATTTTTGACTTTTTAGTGTTTTTTTTTTGAAGTCGGTTTTATTTTTTCACAATCACAGTGAAAATGCAATACTGTGCTCAAAATGCGTTCAGAAGTGGGATTACTTAAGCCAACGACAAAAAAAGCATATAAATTATGTCATACGCTTAAAAACTTGACTGGATACTTACAAATAGAAAGTTATTTCGGTACCGTAATTCGCTCTTTTCCAATTTTAGTCCAAAACAAAAATAAACTTTTTCTGGAGTCCGGTTTAATGTGGCTGTTTTAAATATTAAAGGGTGCGCAATTTGAGTGCCGTCTGATTCTGTTTTAGTGTCCAATGCCCTGACCGACCCTAATGCAATATTTAGAGTGTGAGGAACAAATTCATGGCTTTGAATTCGTAACGGAGTGTCTCCGTTATAAATAGATCTAAAATAAATACGATCTAAATTCAAATTCAAATTCTCGCCGAGATATTCCGAGGCAGGGTGAGTGTGAGAGTGTATCTGTAAATAGTAGAGTTTATCGGGCTTCGGTGTTTCTCGCTTGCTCTTCTAGAGAGACTTCACGCGAGACATATGAAAGAGATCTCGGTCTAGTTTACAGTCAACATAACGTTTTTGCCGTGTCCAGTTTCTCAGCCAGTCCACAATCTGTCCGTACCAGTGCGGATTGACCAAACCTTTACAGTTAACAGTTTATGAAACAAGAACTTCGAGCAAATCACACGTAGAACCTACGTGACACCCAGTTTATAGTTCGAACTCGCACTGAAGTAAGTTTCAAAACTGGTACCAGCCAAATGTTTCCAACTTTTGGTGCAGGATACAGAATTGATACCGTACCAAAACTATGCTGAAGTTTGATAAAACAAACTCTCATACAAACTTGTGTTCGCAATTTAACACGTCATTTAGACTTATGAGGATGCATTTTCCATTCTAAGATTATTTTTAATGCTCACTTGCGCTAGGATAACGATTAAATCTGCACGTGGTTTGCCGTATAGACATGTGATGCGGAGGCATGAGGAAACTAGTGAGAAAAATGTTGAGGAGGAATGTTACAGATGGCTGTGAGAGTAGAGGAAGACCAAAGAAACGATGGATGGACTGTGTGAAAGATGATATGGCTTATAGAAAGGCGGATGACTGCTGACATGAAAAGTTTAGAGAAGGATGTAAGAAGTAAACATAACCCCAAAATAAGATTAGGGCAGGAACAAGGACAAGAATTATGAACTTCATTCTAATTCTATATTGAAGACTGTTCCCTCCATACATAACAAACATCTATAATGTTTGTTACTGTTTCACGCAAAAACAATACTGAACGTATTATTTTGGATAAAATTTGGCGAACAGATAGTTATGTATCGAATTCCACGCGGGCGAAGCTGCAGGCATAAGTATATATTTTAGTAGGTGTGGTAAATGGATAATTTATAAATTAATTACACACAATAGACTAGCCTTGAATATTAAATGATACCAACGTGAAATAGCTTGTGGTTACGAATTCCTCGAATAGTCTCTTTAGTTTCCTGTTAACCATCGCAAATAGGTGAATAATGATAAGTTAAAGTCGTTCTAATTGTTTATTTAAAACAGTATCGTGGATAAATAACTAGTAGGAAATACCTTCATTTATGGAAACGAGACAAAATGGCTTCCTCCAGTGATAACTATGACAAAATATTCGAAAATGTATTCGATTGACATAAGCTAACGAAAACTTTATGTCAATCTTATTAAAAGGCATTGTAGCAATAAATACTAAAATGATTTGGAAGCGATGGTCACTTATCTAGACCCTGTCGTACACGATTATATTTAGATTTATTATAGGAGCGATATATGGCAATAGTCTCCCTCCTTTTTACATGGGACTTTAGGATAGCTGGCGAAATGTGAGTACAGAGTTCCGCTCAGCCCAGAGCAGGGGAAGCCATTTGAGCCATTGATGGCCGGAAATCATCCGGCCATCCAAAAAAATGGGTTCAAAGTATCTAACCAAAATGGATACTAGTTATTTTGTATTACATTTATAAATCAAGCACAGTGACAGTGTTAGTAACATAATGTACTTTTATCGTCCATTTTAATTTCGAAAGCTGCAAATACAACAAAAATCAGGAAGTCAGAACCTATAGCTATAATAACGGTGCCAAACAATGAGCCCACACAAATGTCACAGGTCAACCGTGGCCATAGGATGAGGATGAGGTTTTTTACTGTTATGATTATGTTGTTATATTAGTTACTTTATATTGTTGTTGTAATGGCTAATACTAATAGCCATTGTGTCAGATATGAAAAATATTTAAAAAAAAATAAGTTTGACTTGGACTTTTCGTTAAGGTGGCAAGTTTTTTCAATTAACTTTGAACCTAATGATTTAGTGATGAAGTTGAAAATCTATTAAAGATTGACAGATTGTAGAGCTTGATTTGCTGGCGTCTGTTCTATCAACGACAAAGCCTGATACAATGTGACGTCATATTTCATACCTATCGTCATAGTTACGTAGTACAAAGGGCCGTTTCGTGCGACAAGGATAGAAAGTGCCCCCACCAAAAACTTCTAAAGCGTGTAGCGACTCCATTTTTTGATCGATTTTATTAATTTTTTCACACATAGTAGTCAAACAGCCAATTCGTAAGATTCCATTTTGCTCGGTTTATTCAAACATGTTTCTCATTTATAATAAGCACTGGAATAAAACATGGAATAAACAATATAAATGAAAAACAGTCAAGTACGGTTTTTCCTTCCTATTATTGTAGTTAAAGATAATGTTAGTTTTACGGTTTTCCTTAAAATGTAAATCATCAGTCATTTCTGTTTAAATATTCTGCGGTTTAAATAACACTTTACCGAAGCTCTCTAGCCGGGACAAAGAGATGATTTCAGATGTAGATTTATTTCAAAACACTTGAAACTGAATTTATTAAAAAAAACACCTGTTTTGTTATTATCAACCTGATCCAGATAGCCAAAAAATAGGTTTGTAAAATGTTTAAATGCTATAACATAACAAAATAAAATACCACACACAGACGAAGTGGGCATTGTAGACCAAAGCCTGTTTTTTATTATTCATGCAAATAATATTTTATTTATGTCTTAATAATTAAGTAGGTAATAATATTTAAGTTGCGAGCCGTACGTACCTATTAATTACCGGCGAGATTTGTTCAAAGGACACAATTTATTTATGATAATTTAAAGACTATAAACATTGTCATACTTAATTAATATAAGTATTCATATTTTACTGTGAGTATTGCTATTTGCTTGTTTTATTTTTTATGACTTATATGCATCACTTTAAATGCAATACCATCGTATTGGACGAGTCTTTAATGTCGGCATAATTGGTGATAAATCAATTTACAGCATACAACACTCAAACCAGATTTTGATTAAAAAGTACCTAAAAGAAAATACAACAACAGTCAAGCCACTGACCTGATACTTCTTGATGGAGTCCATCTGCTCCTTGCTGACGTTATCATGCGCAGGGGGGCGCGGGGGGGCGTCCCGCGCTGTGTCCCGGGGGGGCACCGCCGGCGCCACTGTCTTTGCGGTCCCATTCACCTGCTGCAGAGAGGAACTGGGTCACAACTGGGGTCGTGGAAGAGAGGTGGGTAAGTAGGAAGCATGCTGTTGGACAGGGATCTTTTGGCGCTCAAAACGAGTTGACAGGATTGCACTGTTTGTACATTACTACTAGGACATTATAGTAGGTACTTTATTGAAATTAACTTGGTGGTAAAAATAGTTTTGGGCAGGTGTTTTGTGATTTTGTGTGGTAAAGTAAACGGCGGAATTCCTGTCTTGGATGTGCGCTAAAAAATCCTTGTAAGTACAGCTAAGTAGTTAGATGACTGAGTTTTAAAGTGGAGAGTTTATAATAAAATCAGAGTTAAATGACAATTTGTTATGGACATAATATATTGACTATTGTGGCAGAATAGAATTCATAAAAGGAATCCTCGTGGCTGAAATAATGCCAAGGACCCATAACAAATTGTTTATAAAACAAATATTATTTTTGTCAATTTAATTGAAGGAAGTAAGTGCAGGGAATCGAACCCAGATTTTTCAGAATTGTTGTGGGAATTTAAAAAACATCATCATTATGAAGTTTTACAAAATGCCAAATAATGCTTCTTTGTAGAAGTCGATTAGTAAAAAGTATTGTACCAAGTTTGACCACACAAACAGTAAGAATAATTTAATACCAGATTTGAGTTCCACACTTGAGAATACTAGCTAAACTAGCATCGATAATTTCATTTCAATAAAATATCTCAAATAGAGCCTTCTCAAATCTGGACTTAATTGCACTGAAAAATATGCTTACACATTAACAAAATAGATTCTCAGTTTATACACATGCTTTATACCCATTAAGTTTTACCAAAAGTAGGTACAGAATACCTACACGATATGTAAATTACAACATAATCAGCTTATGTTTTTACTGAGGGGGGGGGCTTCTCTTTATGGCCGAATTCCGCCAAGCGGGGACTCAGATCAGGCAAATTAATACGTTTTTTTTCACAAAACGGGCTATGAAAATAGAGCTTTTATACGTATGATCTCCTACATAGCTATAACACATCTGTACCTACTCTTAAGCGTCAAAATGCAAGCCAACCTTTTCCCAATTTAAAGAAAATTTCAGACATGCATTTTGATCTCAAAATTCAACCCAGAAATACATATTCTTCACATTTTTGGACACAGAAGTAGGCAGATTCTGAAATATAATTTTCTTTATTTCTACTTCGGTGTCTTTTTCATGATAATTTATGGCTCAAGTTCTAATACAACTTGTAATACTTATAACTTGTTACATTCCATCTACTTTTGAACAGTAAATCATTAAAGTATTACAACTTTACAAATATTTCGTTTAAAAGAGACACTTGTACTAATAAGAAAAACTTTTCCTCTGAATTTGGAACACTGAATATGAAAAGTTTTGGGTTTCTTTCTCAGCAAATAATTTGTTTTATTTAATCTACACAAACACACCATGAAAGTTATATTTTTATAATAAAAATGACATGATACATATTATATGAAAATCTTTGAACTAAAAAATGAAATTCAGAAATTGAGCCATTAAAACATAGGTTCCATATTAACAATCAAGGCAAAAATATATGAGACAGTTGAATTTCAATATTAAATAATATTATCCCCCATAAAACATGCACATTTTATAAAATATCTACGCTATTTAATTTTAATGATTACTTAATAAATTAGCCTCCTGAAAAAGAAAAGAGTATTTTGTTATGACACAATATTTTATACAAATAAAGTAAGTATATATTTTATAACAAAATTGTTGCCAAATACTAGGTCTTAAGAAAAGCTTTGTTTTTTTTAATTAAAATAATACGGAAAAGAAACTATTGTAATTATTTGAAATCTGCCGATAAGACGCTTTCAAAATTGAATCCTTGAGGACCAAGGATTCAATTTTGGTTTAGGATAATTTATCAACACAAAATAAAATAAATAATAATATACTACATGATAATGTTATTTAATATTATTTGGACATTACATATTATAATATATAAGATAAAATACATACACGTTTCAGATCTTGAAGAAGAAAAATAATGGCGTATATTTCAAAGTATTAGGCGACCCTTCGGAAGGGATATAAGCTATCTACGCAGATTATGTCCTCGCATGAGTACGTCTATGAGAAATTGAGGATACTTTTCTACCATTTAAGAAAGGCGTTATTTCTTGGTAGACCGTCGAGGCGTAGATCCTTTATGTTATGTTATAGAGGACAAAAAACATCTATAAATCATTTTCTTGTGATCATAAAGCTTGGAAAAACCAGGTAGGTTATCGAAAATTATAGGTTAATAAAAATCAAATAGAACTTTAATGATTTCTAAATTCTGCAGTTTCTTTATAAATAAATACATAAAATAAACAATGCTTCTAATACCAATACTTCTTAATACTTTTCAAACCAATCAAAGCGTATCCCGAAGAAATAGTCAAATGCGATTCAAACATATTTTGAATTTTAACGGTCATGTGTTCCAATGTTCCAAATCAAGATGGCCGATCATTCCGCGGACAGCTGAGCGTTTTAGTGCAAAAAGCGTGGTTTATGATATGAAACTGATGGACGTGAAACAGATGAAACTAGGTGATATAACTTTTATGGGATGATAGATAGTCAATAATATTATTTTCCTATATTACTATCGTCTTCCTAGCCTTCGGTACAACATGTTTTCTGCTTCCTTTCTGAACTGCCGACCGTCACGCGATCCATTATTCCCTTTTATTTAATTTAACTAAACCCATCCCTCACCATTTATATTTTCTCTCATTTAGCCGCATGCTTTTCGTACCATTCGTTTCGTCATAAAACACGTTCATACCAATTTTCAAATATAATGTATGAGTATGAAATTTTAACACATCATTTGTATCCTACTTCAGTGACAATTCTTACTAAAAGTTCATTAGTATAAGTTTAAAAATCTAAATCCCGACTACTGTTTGACCGCAATCTAAACGTATATTTGACTAAAACTATAATATGATATACATATTTGCAATGTCTCGTCAAGGCCTTTCATTTAATACCAAACATGTTATGATTATCTCAATTTAATATTTTTTGAGGTTAGTTTTTGGCATTTAAATTCCGTCATAAAAAGAATTTATAAAATTTATATAGCCTTTGTCACCCGGGCTATTCTTACGAATCAATTAACACCTCATTTATTATAATCCATTCAGTGGTGTAGGCACTATGGTGGAACACACATACATACAAACATTCATACATACTTAGACTGCCAAAATCATTACCCTTCCTTTTGGATTCGCCGTAGTCGGGTAAAAAACAAAACTGTCTTCGATAGACTTGCTTCTGCAAGCCGGAGATTATTATTTTAAAATAAATTGAATTAAACTATAAAGCAGTGTAAAGTTTGATTTCCAATATTTTCCTTTCTCTGCTGAGATGAAGTCATTAAAAGACCAACAGTTTTAAAGTACATTTACTATAGAGACTGTTAAAACTAATAATGGTGACAATAATCAGACAGACAAGAAAAAAGAATATGAATGCGATAAAAATAGATTAAACGTTAACCTAGATATAACTAAGTTGAACTCAGCCCATGAATTCAACAATATTATAGCTAATTGTGTTATTATAAACACTTTATCAGAAACAGACAGTAATAAAAATAATAAGAATGTGATAATTACTGATAATAATGATGTCGTGATTCGCGTATTTACAGAACGAGGTGAAGGTGATGGAACGCTTGTAGTTGGTAATTCTGAACTAACTAGCATGTCTTATCTTTGTGGCAATGAAGATAAAAATTACTATTTTTAGATACCTGCGAGGCTCATTCATAAAGGGCTCTAAAAACTGTTGATAAGGCATTTTCCATGTATCATCCTCCAAGGTTTTGGCCGGAGTAGACTCAAAGATTGATTGCCTGATTTTTATTGGATGAGGTCTTCTTTTCGAATCGGTGTTTACGTAGCATCACTGGTATTCTACCAAATAAGTTGCATACTAAATAATATTTTAACAATTCCAGAATAAAGTATGTAAGTGTAACACGTATATTGTAATGATAGACATTACGTACTACAGAATTATTGTTGATGGCCTCAATTCAGTCACTAACACTTAGGTAAATCAAATAAGGCTCGTGTCAATATTTGCTCAAAAATGTAACAAAAGGAATAACATAGTTACGTCATTTCGAATGAATATCTAATAAGTGCCTCATTACAATCTTCATTATTGACATGGGAGTTGTTGTAGATCAAAACGGTTAACGAATCGTTTACAGATTCAATCTTCGAACAACAAATTATAATGTGTTGATGATTGTGACGGTAAATGATTATAAACTGTAATTAAACCATTAATTTAAACCTTACACGATAATGTTAATGATTTTGTTAATAACTACTTAAGACGAATTGGTGTTAGTCATGATAAATATGTTAAAGCCCCACCAATTTCCCACATCCATTGAATATATCCTACACATCATCTTAGTTCCAAGTTAATACAATGCCGATATAGACCCTTTCGACCCGTCAGGCGATTAATGGGGCGGAATCAAAATTATTCGTAGCAATATTGAAGGCAAGGAAAAGGCTGATTTGATAGTAGATGCCAATTACGGTCGAACCAAATGAAATATGTTGTTATCACAAGCCAGTTGGAAATTATTCTTTAGACTGTTGACTTAGAGGAGCTTTTAGCATGCAGGGCGTTTCAGTTCCACGCGCTACAAGAAACGGTCTTCCGAATTTGCAACCTGAATACTCAGCATTGTATTCAAGAACCAAGATGACATACTGCCAAGTACCCACCACTCCAATGTTCCCATGACAAGCATGCGTAGCAATGTGCCCATTACCTGAAACAGCACGCTCTTTCTGTCCACGGTCGCGGTACCCGGGTATTTAGGAGTCGTTTTCACTATTTGGACAAACGTTTCGGGAACATCCACAGCCACCTCTCTCCCGAGGAGCACTGGCGTCGTATCAAAGCCAGGGGGCAGCTTGTACGAAGCGTAGACAGCCTCCCTGATCAACACAGAATCTGTTCTCGCCGAATACGTGACTGCATCTCTGCAATCTATCAAAGAATCCTCGCCATTTGATATTAGGAGCTGGATTTTGTGATCGCTCAGATTGTGTGTTGTGTTCGAAGCTACGGAGTCAGATCTTTCGGAGATGAGGTCTCCACATTTGGCTGTTTCTGAGGATCCTTTGCTTTTCTTGCTGCCGAAGCTTCCCGAGCCATCGGAGCTTTGTGGGAGGGAGAGGAGTTCTATGGTGCTGTTGTTCTTGAAGCTGCCGGAGTTGTCAGAGCTGGGAGCGGAGGTATCGATGGTGTGGAGGACGGTGCTCTGCTTGCTGCCGAAGCTGGTGCCCGAGCCGCCGGAGGACAAGAGCGGCTCGTCGTCCCTGGAGGTCCGGAGGCGTACCTGCGGGGGCCGCGGGGGCGGGTAGCGGGGAGGCGTTTTGTTCCTCGCGATGAAACTGTCCGGAACGTCCACCGCCATCTCGCGGTGGGGACCTGGAACATGAGATTGTGACATGAGCGTGGGCAGGTAAAACAGTTTGGCCTGAAAAAAGTTTGCCTACAGCCTCTCTGCAAAAACTGATCAAAATCTGAGGGCAATTCCTGTATCTGAAAGACCTATCGTATTGTTATTTCGCTCTCGAACTGTCAGAAATACCTTTAATTTACCTGTATCTGTCTAATCTTATCCTAGCATGCTAGCCCATATTGCAATACCTATACACACGTATATTATGTATTCAATAACCACGCACAATATCACACAGCATCTGTCAGAACATATCAGTGTCGCCATCTGGTTGAGGCGCGGCAACCAATGACCCGCCAGCAACCACAGGCAACCACTTATCTTATCTCACTGCTAATTATATAAAACACTGGCCTGAAATAACTTCTATATTTATTGCCCTTTGTTAGATGACATATCTGTATGTGTGGTCCAATGAGGTGGTAAGTATATTTTGTTTTGTTTTTTAACGATAATAATAATATAACATAACATCACACTGTAATCCCCGAAAGGTGTCACCCATTTCGCCAGTTATGTTTAATTCCCATGTTAAAGGGAGCGAGCCTATTGCCATCAAACGGGCACAATTCCAGACTTCATGACTGATACTGAGAAATTACTGATGGAAAAACACATTAACACGTTGTCCGACGTTGGAAGCTGACCCCAATATAGTTGGGGATGATGACTATGCTATAGACCTTCCCTAATAAGAGAACGTGTTCTTTTCCAGTAAGCATATCTATCTATACTAATATTATAAAGAAGTAAAGTTTGTGCGTTTGTTAAATTGTAAGGGGTAATCTCGGGATCTACTGAACCGATTTTAAAAATTCTTTCACCAATAGAAAGTCACGTTATTGCTGAGTTTCATAGGCTACTTTTTATCCCTGTATTCCCACGGGAACGGAATCTACGCGGGTGAAACCGCGGGACGTCCGCTAGTCTACCTTTACAGTTAAAATGCCATCTTGGCTTTTAAGACGTCTAAGCAAGATTCTCAAAAAAATACAACCAATAGACGCATTTGTTTCCTCCGACACAACTATCAATTAACGAATTAATCAAATTATTCTATTAAAAGACCTATACAAGTGCCATTTACGTTAATTACAAGAATATATCTGTTGTGGCTTCCTTATTTTTTGTGCCATTGTCTAGTCGGAGGCCGTTCGGAAACAAAAACTGATGAAAATAATGTGTTAGAGATCTTTACGTTCTAGAAAAAAATATAGGAACTATTCTTGGTTGGCTGGCTTTTGTTTTCTATTTTAAATGTTATTTGGGTATCTTCGTAGTGTTTTGGTAACAGTTAAGTCTCTTGCTTTTACAGTACAAAAGAATCATCATCTGCCTGTTCTTTTCTCAACTATGTATATTGGGGTCAGGTTCTATTGCGGAGCGACTGCCTATCTGTCCTGACCAAAAGAAACAATTCCAATATTTTTAAGAATATCAATATTATAAAAATCTATACTATCTATACTAAAAAAAAAAGAAAAAAAGAAGAAAAAATATATATAAAGAAGTAAAGTTTGTGTGTTTGCATATTTGTTAAATTGTAAGGGGTAGTCTCGGGATCTACTGAACCGATTTGAAAAATTCTTTCACCAATAGAAAGCCACATTATTGCTGAGTGTTATAGGCTACTTTTTATCCCTGTATTCCCACGGGAACGGGATTGACGCGGGTGAAACCGCGGGACGTCCGCTAGTAGGTAATACTTCTGTAGTTAGAACTCTATTTATATAATAGATCAAATCATAGTTAATCGTGGTATTACTTATTTTAAAAGTACACCAATTATTGTCTGCCTAGCTCTAACAACTGTGTAGTATATCAGTATTTTTGATGGTACAACTGCCTATCTGACCTGTGGAGGTCAATAAAAGGGTAATTCGACACCCCCTGGTAAGACTGAATATCAAGCACACCAAAAATGGCGTTCTATTCACAACCAACCCTAATTTAGCACACACTCCAAATAAAAAAATCTACTTTCAAATATGGAACGAGAATTCGAACTAACACAGCGGAGAAAATTATTCAGGAAAGACACAAAAGCCCGTAACAACGCAAATCCAGCGAGTTTTGTCAAAAAATAATGAACGACTGAATTAATATCTGACAAAATTGCGGAGTTCCATAGCTTGTCGGGAAGTTACCGTTTTTGTCGTTTTTTCATGAAGTTTTTAATCTGCCACTTCGGTGGACAGACGGAATATCAATGTATGAAAAACCTTCTATTTTCATTTCTCTTTTTGCCCGTTGAGAGCTTTCATAGAGGGACGTATTTTTGCATTAGATTACGAATGACTGACATCTAATCTATGCAAATCTTGTACAGCGAGGGGAAATAGAATAGTAGTTTTTTTTTGTATATCTTCCATTTTAGGAAGAGAAAATTGCTTATAGACTGAGAAATTTGTTCGAAATAATCGGTAAATATTCATTACTGATGTGGCATGTTGACTTAGATAATGTATTTAGCAGCATTCTTTGCTGATCATCTAGTACGGTAAATTGGCATACCAATATTGAAATCCCTCATTCAACAGAATGTTATTCAGGCCAGTGTATTTAATTATATTATAATCATTACAAATAGTCTATATTCTCCTACTGATGGGCTAAGGCTTGTCTCCACTCCTTCTAATAGCCCCAGTTCTTGCCAATTTCTAAACAACCCAAGCCGTCCTACTATCATATTTGTACATGGTCTCATCAAACCTGCACTCCCACTTTTCGCCTGTTATGTTTTAATTCTACTGCTCTCAAAACGGTGAAGGAAAACATCGTGAGGAATCCGGCATGTCTTAAAACCAAAAAAAATCTCCTACCAACCCGCACTGGGCACGGTTTTGAATTATAGTCCTCTCCTAGGGCTCGTTTACGGAGACGCGGGGCGTTGCGCGGCGCATGCAGAATGCTCTTTTCGTGCTTTTTTATTAATTTACTGAGAGACGAGTCCACCGCAACAAACGCTGCATTTTAAACAAACGAGTGAAAAATCGTAAAATCAAGTATTGAAATCGTCAACTTTTTCATACATTGCCATGTGTTTGAAATCAAAACGCAGCACGCGCCGCGCGTCGGGGGGGCTGTACACACGGCTACACATCAAGCTATACAAAACCAGTTAATCTTGGCCTCACTTTACTAGATCTTTTCGCACAATGAACGATCAGATTATACTGGTTTTGTATAGCTTGATGTGTAGCCGTGTGTACGTAAACATGCACCTAGAGAGGAGGCTTGAGTTCCTGCAGTGGGAACATTATAGACTGAAGATAATGAAAAAGATCTTACCGGTATCAGATGTGAGTGATAACATGGTGAGCATGTCTTTGTCGTCATCCGGCGGCGGTCGCTTCTCCTCTTCAGCTCCCAGGACTACTATACTGGAGCCGGAGCGTCTGCGCGGCCTGGAATTTTACATATAGGAAATAAATATAGGTGGAAGTACCTACACTCGGGAATCTTCTTGAAAAGAAGATTAAATACCATATTTAAGATAATGTGTCTTGGTATTTTTCGGTATGAACCCGTAACCATAAAATAAATAATAATGAAACTTTTATTTCAGACAATTATTGAATGACCAGACGTATGAACCGGTGCATGTAAAAAGTCATCAGGAGGTGTTCTGTATTCTGTAGTTTCTGCCTTAATCCATGCGAAAAAGACGTTACCATAATGTATGAATGTGTGTAACTATGTAAAATTGACACACCCTATAAAAAAATAAATTCCAAGACTTGTCGTGTTTATTACAGCATAATAAAAATAAAGGCATCGTAACATTGTTAAGAAAAGGAAGCGTGTCCGGCAACTGACGGCCTAACGTGACGAACTGACGCGACGGGCTGACGGGAGCAACGGTGTGAGACGTCAGTCGTCACGCACTCGTAACTTATCGCGTTACGTTACGTAACGGACTGGCTGTAATTACCGTAGTTTAAGATCTCCGCCGCTTATGACGGCATGGGCATGGGGATTTTAATTTTTAAGTGTTAAACTCAAACTTTTTTTTCTTCTTTGTACCAATTTTTTTTTTTTAGTTGTAAGTTGTGTTTACTGCTTTATTATTGTACCTGTATAATTCTGCGGCAATAAATATTTTTTCTTTCTTTCTCCGGGGAGTTTTTTCTTGAATATGTAGCATTTGTATTGTGTGTGAAGCATCGTGAGCTGCCAAAAGGCTACTTTAACCAGAGAACTGAACATTGTACTTCTATGTGCGCATGTGTGTTTACAAGACAACACTACATGCTTTGCAATCACACTCAAATAACAAAGTTTTCTACACTTATATCGCTAAGTAATTAAAGTCTCGGGATAAAGTAAGAGCAAATCAATGTTTAAACTCTGACCAAACTAAATATAACCCAAAGACCAAATCTAAGTAAGACCTGTAAATAAGTAGTTCGTTTTAAAGCTAGCTAAAATCCGAGGCCAAGAAAATCGGCACTCCGAACTAGGTATACGCCTTTTATTCTCATTCTCAATTCGGTATCTAAACCCTTCGACGCAGGGATCGCATAATTACACACAGATTCAGCACTTTTCACAATATAATAACGAAGTCAGCACATTTTGTTAAACCACCATATTGGGTTCCTTTCGATTTAAACCCGGGGCCACTTAAATCCCAGAATTTTACGCCTTGTTCACGACCAGGGCCGGCAGTCCCTACAGAGATAACGACAAAATCGCTAACTTTCGATTGCTAATTCCAACGAATAAATGCGGTTGCAATAATGATGCTTGCGAGAAACGCATCTTGGATGTAGAGACTTGCTTTACTTGCAAGCATCATTATTGCAACCGAATTTATTCGTTAAGTAATTAAGGATTGAATGTTAGCGATTTTGTCGTTATCTCTGTCGAGACTGCCGGCCCTGTAATGATGCAACTTGCGACAAACGCGTGCTTCAGCTGTTTTATTTTCGCGAGTATCCGTAAATCTGGCCATAGACAATGAGTTATGTATGTGCCTACTTTCCTGGTGCCTGTGCACTCAAACTGTACAGGTTTGCATGAACGTGTTTAGGAGTTTAGGACAAAATGTCTGGTTTTCCTTGGAATGGAACTCGGTTATGCATGAAAGATTTTCAAGCATATTTTTAAAACTCAACGTGACCTATGACATGTATTGATGATTGATATCTTAAAGCAAGCTGCAATTTCGTTTTTTTGTTCCGTCCTGATGTATTTATAAATGTTTGTTTTGCGTTGTATGTTTTAATATTGTTTGTTTTTTATCATTTAGTTGTGCGTCTTGTCTAGTCGTCCCTGCTACATATTTTTTTCTTTTTGTCGCTAAAACTTGTAGGTCGTGGCAGAGCGTTTATACCAAAATACCAATCAAAAAGGCCAAAATATAAATAATAATGGTAATCGCAAAAAAGGCAATTTTCTTCCATTAAGACAGTGAAAGCAATTCGGCAATTGTAAATGAAGGCTTTCATTATCTTCGCAGATATACGTGAAAAGGTTCTGCAAGACAAAAGTTGTAGTACTTTTTGTTTGGTTGAATAATATAATTTACAACAATCGTCAAATGAAATGCAATTTGAAACACAATTTTCCAGACAAATAAAACATTTTTACATAACATAAACTCACACTCTTTTTCCATGGGGGTAGCAAACACCACAGAACACCACCTGCTACGATCCTTACATACATCATTTGTCTCGTCCACATTCATACATCTGGTCATACACGCACACCGGTTGCGAGTGCTACTGGTTGCATATTACATGTCCATTATTGCCCCATACACAAGTATTCACAATAAGAATAAGAAGAATAAGAATAATTTTATTGTTTAAAAATTACAGTCATTTCGTTGATTCCTGAAACTCACACTAGGATTCCCTGTGTCAAAAAAAAAAGAAAATTGTTTTCTCAGCATTTTACAACAATTGTTCCAAGTATATTTCAAACAATAAATTGTTTATTTTTCTCCAGCCCTAAGTCAAGTGTAAGTTAATTTTCTACTCGTTCGAAAGACATTGACTAATGGCTAAGAGGTAAATATAACGACAAGTAAAGGCTAATTTACTTAAACATTTCTAGACAGACTAACAATCAAGATGTATCGATTCTTGCTGACAATATTATTTGCGTGGTAGAACTTTAGTTAGAATACTAATTTATTAACATCATCTGCCTAGCCTTTTCCCAAGTATGTTGGGGTCGGCTTCCAGTGGAACCGGATGCGCTGTATACCAGTATTTTACATGGAGCGACTGCCTATCTGACCTCCACGCAACCCAGTTAATACTGGGTAAAACGATACCCTTTGGTAAGATGGTAGAATACTAATTTATCTAGTGTGAAATACACTAAAATTATCCAGAAGCAATAATTAGTGGAAACGGACGAATGGCTTACCGATAGTTGATACTGTTAGCTTGTGTCATCCCACAGCTGGGCAAAGGCCTCTACCGATAACTTCCAGTTGTTTCGATCCAAAGCCAATGTAGACCATTGGTCGGTAGTCTTGTTCAGCTCGTCCTGCCAGCTCTTACGAGGTGACGAATGAAATAAATCACGCCCTTTTTTCAATTGGGACAAGCCCGCCACACTATTCTCAAACTACTGCAACTCCTAAAAGCCAGAATCAACCGTGGCGACTACCAGAAAAGCACTGAGACAACAAAGCTCGACGAAGACTCAGACATACAATTTAACTGTCTTGGATTCCGCAACGAAATTAATCTGGAAATAATAGCGTTGGAGGAAATAGGTTTCCTACTCCTCCGCTAAATCGCGCATGTTGATTTTAACGCATCATATAACTGTAAGGGGTGTTCCACTAAAACTACGTCAATTATATTTATATCTACGGTAATAGTGCCGTGCGGACACATATCCAGGCTTATACTGAGAATACTCGTGTCTATTATAAAAACCCAATTTCATTTAGCCAGACCATAGAATACACTTGACCAAAGATACTCTC
This sequence comes from Diarsia mendica, assembly GCA_949316265.1. NCBI lineage: Eukaryota > Metazoa > Arthropoda > Insecta > Lepidoptera > Noctuidae > Diarsia > Diarsia mendica. Next base: position 3,019,952 of record OX438901.1, on the reverse strand, counting down.
TGGGGATATTAGAAGAATACACCATAAAACTGTAGTTTACTATTAACCATGCGGTTTTATACACATTCAAATAAATCTTCTCAGCTTAACCCTCACAATTCTGCATAAATATTGAACATGACAGACAGTCGGCAACCCTCACCATGCAGACGAGGATATTGTCAAACAATGCGAATGATTACACGGTTAATCCCGTCAGTAAAGTGCTTACTTTTATTGTCTGCCCGGTCGTTCCCGGAGTCCGGAATAAAACGCACGACCTTGACGGGTGGTACAATAATATTCAATACAATGTAGGGATAATGTCATAGGAATAATTTTATTAAAAGAGATCATAACAGGAATCGGGGCTGCGGGTTGTTCGAAAGAGATACCGCGGCAGCGGATGCAAAGGGCTAAGTAGGTACATGGGTGGTTTTTAGTCAGTAGAAGTCTGACACTCCCTTCAGTCATTTGATGATTTCGCAACATTAAAAAAAAAACAGAGCAGGTAAGTTAATACAGGATGACAAGGACTATATAGTGTCCAAAGTGTTATCACGATTTGAGTGTTTGATTCTAGTGTCACTGGCGATGAATGGCCTTATAGTACTGTACAAACTGTATTTTTTATCTTTCCTGCCTTTCCTGTTAATTGAATATCACAGGAGCTGATAGAGTCTACTCAAAGAAAGAACGAAAAAGATTCAATTTGAATTGTCATCGACACGCTAAGAAGATCAAATTGGCCGTCACCATGTTTTCCTACTGAAAACCTGAAAATAGTAGAAGGAATACGTCTAATAAGCTTGTCCCTCGCCCCACACCCTAGGGGCGCAATATTCTCAATTTCAACGTCACCTATAAAACAAAATCCCGGACTAGTGCGACCATCTGTCAGCAAAACCCGGGAATTCTTCACGTAAACTATTATAGTTCTTTAAGACGTGGACCTCGTGACTTAATAATAACTGACACTTTGGATCTTTATGTTAAGCTATGCTTGCCTAAGTTGGTCAGTGGATGGGTGACCACCTGTTAAATACCGAGTTTTCTCCGTGCCTCGGAAAACACGTTACGCTATTGGTCCCGGCTGCCATATTTAGATCTTTACCAATCGTTACATGTAGTCAGTTGCCTGATAGTCTGAAAACCAGTCTAACCAAAGGTTATCGTATTACCCAATACTAACTGGGTTGTAGAGGTCAGATAGGCAGTCACTCAATGTAAAATACTGCTGCATCCTGATCCTGTTCGATTGGAAGCCGACCCCAACATAATTCAGCAAAGGCTAGGCCGCTAAGCAGATGATGAGTCGTTCAATACGATTATACACTGTACAATCATGACCATCAAGTGGTTTCTCATACCAGATTGACAGTAATTTCATGTTGTTACGAACAAAGTAATTAAGACCTAATATTTCCATGAAATAGGTCTCAAATCTGAAAGTTGCAATAGTTATTCCACGAGGAAATAGCTTGTGAATGTAGGTAAGTGTATTTCTATTGAGCTCGTGACTGTGCGGAAAGGGTGCGTCGACGATTGTTTTATTTGTTATCGAAACGGAAAAGTGGGTCTGTGTTTTATTTACTTATTTTTCCTTGAGTTATTTATGTGTGGACTACTTTATGGTGACTGAGTTTGTTCTGTGGCTACTTATTTTTTTAGAAAAACTTTTATCTCCTTGATCTTATATATGGAAACATAATAAACTTTGATACCATTAAACATAGGAACTGGTGAAACGCGAGTGTACTTTGTACCCAGGTACACCTCTGTCTTACCCTTCGAGAGTTACAGGCGTGATGATATGTTATGATACATACAATTAAACTTATGACGACATTGCGCCAGATCAAGGCAAAGATGGCAGAACAAACTTCACAGCTACCGAAATAAGACCAGCACTAGCAAAAAATAGAATTGTTTTGAAAACGCTACTAAGTTTACAGGATAGTTAATAATAATAATAATATTCCACAACTATCACACAACGCCATCTAGTCCCAAGCTAAGCAGAGCTTGTGTTAATAGTAGAACTAGTTAGAACGAACTTTAAAACTGTTAGAATTTGAAAAAAAAATAGGTATTATAATAATTCTACGGTAGAACTAATGGGAGCGAACCACATTAATAATGTTGCAAAGAAGCATAGTTATATATCCAACCAAAATACAAATGTTTATTTACGCTATAAAAGAGAAGCGTTTGTTGCCAAACCATGGCCAATAAACAATACCTCAACGAGCGACGTAACTCCTTGTACCAGTACCTTACCCTAACCCCCATACACAGGAATAAACAAAAAGAAAAACAATTCACACTGGTAGCATGGTTACCCTAAGGGGCGCAGCTTCAACTCCGCGGCTCAAAGGATCAACATGAGATGCAATTATCAAAAGCCTTTCGCTACTACGCGCTCGGCTTCTGTCTAAATAAACAGAAAATTCGCGAGCATAGTTCCGTACTATGAATTTATCTACCCAGAAGAAAATTAGCATTGTAGTTGATATTATATGTTCTCACTCACATTCTAAATGCAAATGTCGGTTCAATTTATCATCATATTTTTTTTTATATTGTCCTTTTTTGTGCCATAAAGCATCGCAATGAATCTAATCTGTAATGTTGCTATAATAAGTGGTAAATAAATAAATAATAATGTACGAGCAAACCCGTACATTTTGTATTGTTTAGTTATAATGCTGACGCTTGCACTCACGATGCGGTGCAGCGCGTCCCATTTCTTAATTCTTTACTTTAGTACTAATAAATCCGCGCAACTGTAAACATCGTTTTACTTATCAAATTCCCTAACCTGGGTCGCGGCGCGTACTCACAACAAATAACATTAACAAACTAGGTGTAAGGTAAGCACCGTACATCTATATGGTCCTTCGAGCCAACGAGCGGGATCATTAACGCGAACAATCAGTGGACTTAGTGCCAGTTCGTGTGAGTGGTTCCATATCAGCAACAGCTGCGGAGTTGCAGTTCAGGAAGTAAACAGCAGTCTTGAGCGCAATTAACATACATCAGAATCAAAGTAAGATCTTTCCTTTTTTTGCTTGATCTAACAATATGAGCCAAACAATGGAGGATCTTCTGGCCAACCAGAATCAAATCATGGTGGCCATGAACCAACTTTTAACAAACTTTAAGAAGGATGGTCAGGAACGCAAGACTCCTGACTACATCAAACGTAGATTGGATACTTTAGACTCCTACTGGCAAGAGTTTCAAGCTAATCACGATCAGTTGAACCCATTTAGCAACAAATCTATTGAGTATTTTGCATTGAATCGCTATCAACAAACTCATGCTTTCTATCTTTCGACGCGTGAAGCAATTAAAAGTGCAGGAACTACGTCTATTTTAAGACCCGCAACACCGTTAGCCGGCACGTCCAAGGCCGGCGTGGACGGGACCCTTAGGAGCATGAATCCAGTGGAGAGTGAGGCTACAACCTTTCTTGAACCACCAAAATTCAAATCTCAGGGCACCAACAGCAAAGTGGACGAATTACTGAAGAAGCAGACTATTAACTTTAAAGCTTTCTATCGAACGGTGGCGAACATCAACGTCGATGCCATAACTGAGAAATGGGAGTTTCAAGATACGTTGAAAACATTGGAAACGAGATGGTCAGCCATTGACATGCTTCACTGGGAGTTGGAAGGTGAACTCGACGGGCAGGATGATTCGTATGAGGACAAGTTTACCTCATATGAAATGACGTACAACAATATGAAGAAGTCTCTGAACAGCAAGTTGTGGTCTGTATCACATAGAGAACAATCGACACCGAAGATGGAAGTGCCTACGTTTAATGGCCATTATCAACAGTGGGTATCCTTCAAAGACTTGTTCACGGAGGCCATCCACAACAATCCGTCGCTCTCTCAAGCTCAAAAGATGCAGTTTCTTAAAGCTAAACTGAAAGGGGAAGCCGAGGGCTTAATACATCATCTACAGATTAGCTCTGAAAACTATTCAACGTGTTGGGAAATTCTTAATCATAGGTACAATAACAAACGGCTTATATTCACGTCACACATGAATACTCTAACCAACCTTCCGGTCATGCATCAACCTTCAGTCTACTATGTAAAACGCGTCCACGATACAACCGTCGAATGTGTTAACGCTATAAAGAACATGGGAGCAGATGTAAGCACATGGGACCCCATCATTTGCTATTTGATGTCAAACAAATTAGATGCTAACACGCATTCCGAATACATCGCATCTCTTAAGCAACCTCGTGAACTGCCCAATTTATCAGACTTTTTGGACTTCCTGGAAACCAAGTTTACGAGCATGGAGTCATCGCGGCGAAAACAAGATCAGAAAGCTCCAAATTCCAATGCAAAATCATCTAAAGATAACAATTCTAACAACAAAAATATCAATCGTAATTCAAAGCAATCTTATTCAAGCAACAAGAACGTTTCGAAATCGAACGGAAAATTACACAATAAACGAACTTGCCCATTATGCAAAAATGGTCATGGATTATTCCATTGTGAACAATATATTGGAATGTCCCCAATCGACAAAAAACAATTTGTCGTTGACAACAAGCTATGCGAAAATTGTCTTTTTAGCCACAAAGGCAAAGAATGCATTTCAACAAAACGGTGCCATGAGTGCGACGGAACTCATAATACGATACTTCACGATGCATTTGCGCTAACGCTTAACCAAGCAATACCTAAAGCTGGAAATTCCCGTACTTTGCCTGAGCAAAATCAGCAAGTTAGTACTACTCACGTGGCTCAACAACGTGATGTACCGGAAACATTATTGTCCACAGCCGTGATTAAGGTCCGAAAATGTGATGGAACTTATCTTAATATGCGAGCTTTGATTGATCAAGGCTCCCAAACTTCACTCATCACCGAAAATGCGGCGCAACAACTGGGACTTCCCCGTCAACGATGCAAGGGCATAATATCCGGTATAGGAGCCAAGGATAATGCCTGCAAAGGAGTTATTAACATAAATTGCTCTTCAAGAAGAGAGTCTTATTATTTTAATACTGACGTTTTCATCATGAAAACTTTAACCAAAAATCTGCCAACTTATACCTTTGCAAAGCCCACGTGGTCTTACTTGGAAAATATAGAACTTGCAGATCCTGACTTTTATGTCAGTCGTCCGGTAGATATTATATTTGGCGCGGACATATATTCAAACATTATTATGGAGGGAATCTGCAGACTAAAACAAACAACACCCATCGCTCAACAGACTCGGCTTGGGTGGATACTGTGCGGCAACGTAAACGTAATACAATGCAATGTCGTACAGTTCGATATTGACCAGTTACAAAAATTCTGGGAAACGGAGGAAATTGCAGAGGCCACTTCGCTTTCATCAGATAATCAAGAGTGTATGCTATTTTACAGCTCGACAACAAACCGATTGCTGGATGGAAGATATGTAGTGAGGCTCCCTCTGAAAACAAATTTGCAAGAACAATTAGGCAACTCGAAATCAAAGGCCATAGCACAATTTGGTCATTTGGAAAATAAACTAATCAAAAATGAAAACATCGCAAAAGAATATAAAAAATTCATCCACGAGTACCTAGCATTAGGACATATGAAACCAGCTAGTTGTAACACGAAACTCGAATGCTTCCTGCCCCATCATTGTGTGATACGTGACGATTCTACAACAACTTCACTTCGAGTCGTTTTTAACGCCTCATCGAGGACATCTAGTGGCCAAAGCTTAAATGATCTGATGCACAAGGGCCCAAATCTACAACAGGACCTTCAATCATTGATACTTAAGTGGAGGCAATATCAATTTGCCTTCACCGCGGACATCGAAAAGATGTTTCGCCAAATTTTGGCCCACGAAGAAGATCAGAGCCTACAAAAAATCATATGGAGAGATAGTCCCAGAGATAAACTACAAGAATATCAGCTGACCACAGTCACATACGGGACTAAAGCGGCTCCTTTCCTCGCAATGATGACGCTAAAACAACTAGCGATCGACGAACGCTGCGATTATCCAGAAGCATCTAAAGTTCTAGAAGAGTCATTCTACATGGATGACCTTCTCCATTGTACTCATAGCGTATCAGCGGCACGCCAACTCCAACAAGATTTAATTAAACTCCTGAAACGCGGAGGATTCAATCTAAGAAAATGGGCTTCTAATAATCCGCATTTACTGCACGATGTAATCTCATGCCAACAACAAAGTAAAAGCTTTCGACAGCCGGAGTCTACTAAAACATTAGGCCTTCGCTGGAACCCTGTCAAGGATAATTTTACATTTGAGCCAAGAATTGATTCAACGGTCACAAAAGCTACAAAACGATCCGTGTTATCGGATATCTCCAAGTTCTTTGACCCCTTGGGGTGGCTAACACCTACAACAACAAAACTCAAAATTTTATTTCAACGAATTTGGACTTCACAAATTCAGTGGGATGAGCAAATACCTGAAGATATTTTTGAAGAATGGAATAAAATTAAGGCGGATATCGATCACATAAGTCAAGTTAAAATACCAAGATGGTTAGGCACAAAACCCGAGCAAAGAGTCGAGTTACATGGTTTCTGTGACTCGTCGAAAAAGGCATATGCCTGCGTTATTTACTGTAAAGTTTATAACGAACAAACAAGCATTATATTAGTGGCTGGAAAATCAAGAATAGTTCCGGCTAACAAAAACATATCTTTACCAAGACTGGAGCTTTGCGCCGCTTATTTATTAGCTAAACTCATGGCTAAGGTCAAGGCTTCTTTAACTGACTACAAGATTGATATTTATGGTTGGATTGACTCCACAGCAGTACTGGGGTGGCTGCAAGGAGATCCAGGCCGTTGGCAAACCTTTGTTGACAACAGAACACGATTTATAACGGAAATAATGCCTCCTGCCTGCTGGCGATATGTAAAGTCTGCCGAAAATCCTGCAGACTGCGCAAGTAGAGGTCTATCGATGTCGCAATTGTTGCAACATCCCTTATGGTGGCAAGGGCCATCTTGGTTACAAACTGTTAAAGCCGATGAAAGAAGTGAATACATAAAATACACAACAACATTGGAAACCAAGGCCCAGAAACAAGTTAACACTGTCATCAAACAAACAGACGACGACAGTATAATCGTGAACTTGTTGAAAAGTCACAGTTCTTTTACCAAAATTGTACACATTTTAGCATGGGTGTATAGATTTATAACAAGCAAGCAAAACAATACGCAAACTTCCTATCTCACTCTAGAAGAGATAAGAAAAGCCAAAATCAAGATCATAAAGCAAGTACAGGAGCAAGAGTTTGCGGAAGAAATTAAAAGCTTAAAAGAGAAAGGAAAGCTTAGCAACAAAAGCAGAATACTAAAACTAAATCCAATTTTGGATAGTGTTGGGCTTCTTCGTGTCGGGGGAAGGTTGAGACATGCTCATATTCACGCAGACATGCAACATCCTATCATTATTCCACAACGAGGACGTTTAACGGAGCTTCTAATAGAACATGCACACAAGCTTACTTTCCATGGCGGAGCCCGCTTGACATCGGGATTTATCCGACAAAAGTATTGGATTATAGGCGGAAATGAAGCAACGAAAAAGCAAATACGCTTATGCGTTAAATGTAGAAAACAAAGTCCTAACAAGCATAACCAAATTATGGGTGACTTACCTGCATCAAGGAGCAATCCATCTCGTCCGTTTGAACACACTGGAATAGATTTTACTGGGCACCTACTCCTAAAGCCAACAAGGGCCGCGGCATAAAAACCACTAAAGGATATGTAGCTGTTTTCGTCTGCATGTCTACAAAGGCAGTACATCTGGAGCTAGCTTCCGATCTTAGCACCTCGTCGTTCATAGCAGCTTTAAGACGAATGGCAGCACGTAGAGGTACTCCCAGTCACATTTATAGTGACAATGGACGAAACTTTGTCGGAGCCAACAAACAAATTCAACAAGAATATCAGGAACTGCTACAAATATTTAACAACAACGAACTTTTGGCAGAAGTGACAGATATGGAAATCAAGTGGCATTTTAATGCACCTATCTGGCCTTCTGCAGGCGGTCTTTGGGAATCCGCAGTAAAAAGTTTTAAACATCACTTTAGAAGAGTTGTCGGAGAGCAAAAGTTGACTTTCGAAGAATTGTCAACAATCCTCACGCAAATCGAAGCGTGCCTCAATGCGAGGCCGTTATGTCCTCTCACCGAAGATCCGGAGGACTTAGACTACTTAACTCCATCTCACTTTTTGACCGGCAGTTCAGCACTTACCCTAGTGGAAACAGAAAGAGACTTGAGGACTAGGTGGCAATTAACTCAGAAAACTGTCGCTGACATCTGGAAAAGATGGCGAGCTGAGTATCTGTCACAATTAACAACCAGGAGCAAATGGCGGCAATCTCGTGAAAACATAAACCTAAACGACGTAGTCCTTTTGCACGATGACAATTTGCCACCTGGAAAATGGTCTATGGGAAGGGTCGTCGATCTCCATCCTGGAGCAGATGGATTCGTTCGCGTTATCAGCTTAAAAACGAAGAACGGAATTCTTAAAAGACCAATTACCAAAATATCAGTGTTACCTGTATACCAAAATCTATCTGACTCGTCCGAGAACGTCCAGGAAGAGTTGAAAACAAACCGCGAACAAACAAAATCTCAAAGGAAAGCGAAGAGAGCTAGCGTAACTACATTGTTTACATCTTTATTATTATTTATGACAATTGTAACAGGAGGACACTGCGATTTCCAATCAACAAGATTTAGACCTAATCAGAGTCTTTATTTCGATAAATTAAGTAACATGCAAATTATACGGGACGAGTGGAAGCTCATTATCTATTACGATATGCAACCATATTGGGACGGCATAACAGCTCTCAACAAATACACGAAGTCCCTAGAACAATCATGCAATACAGTCCGTAATATTATGAACTGTGATATCATATTATTACAGCTGGTTCAAGGTCTCGGTGAACTTGAATACTATAACCAGATGTTGCTCGGTCAGCACTCGAACGAGCAGCGCGCTAGACAGCGGCGCGGTCTTATCGACGGTGTCGGATATCTCGCGAACAGCCTCTTCGGGGTACTAGATGCGAGATTCGCCGAACAATATCGCCAGGACATAACCTTACTACGCGACAACCAACGTCATATTGCCTCCTACTGGAAAAACCAAACATCGATTATAGAGGTTGAATATAATCTTCTCAAACGAACAGAACAAACCATGAACAAACAACATAAAATGGTTTCCCAACATATATTTTCCATTGAAAAGGCACTAAATCAACTTCAATCGGAAACACAAAACATGTCTATTGTAAACGAGCTGACCGTCGGAGCTATTATAGGGAGCAACATGCTACATAACTTGAAGTCATTGCAAGGCACCTTGCTGGACACCATCACTGACATCTATCACGGTCGGTCGGTGGATTAATCCACACCTTTTAACTCCCGTTCAATTACAAGATCAGCTGAGTACTATCGCTAGTCAGCTCCCTAAGGACGTGGCATTGCCTGTAGACAATGTGCAAATTGATTTAAGAAAAATATATAAACTTCTCAAAGTAAAGACCAGGATGCTGGAAGAATACCTCATCTTTGAAATCAGACTTCCTCTTATCAGTAGAGACACTTTTGAGATATTTCAAATATTTTCCATACCTCAAGTCAAAGGAACTGACATGGTTAGCATCCAACCAATATCAGATTATGTGGCCATAAACTTGAAGAAGGATACCTACTTAACCATGACAGAGAAAACATTAACATCATGTCTGATATCAGATGCATATCTGTGTCATATTCAGAGACCTATATATCATCTAAATGAGGATAAAGATTTCTGTCAGACCGAAGAGTTTGAGTGTGCGACAAGGGTGTCTCCCTGCAAAAACAGCTGGTTTGAAAGTAACACAATTAACAACTACATCTATTTTTGTTGCGATCAATGCCCTTTGCGCATAATGTGCGAAGATCAAGTTGTCAGTCATCAGCTGACCGGTGCGGGTCTTGTTGCTATAGACAATGGGTGTATTATAAAAACGCAAGCATTTACTTTGATTGCTCACAGACAACAGTCTAGCCAACTGAACATTAAACCTGATGTTTACTCTCCACTCATACCACCGATAAATCATATTATCAACATTACGATCCCGCATATTATGATATCCATGAATGATTCAGAAACTGACCAGAATCAAATGGATTTAGAGGAACTTGGCCAGAAAATTAAGATCATGAAAGATAATGCCGCTATAGCTGAAAGCATTTCTGTTCATGATATACTCCACTACACGGTGATATACATCATCGTCGGCATCGCGGGAGCAGCGGGATTGGTGTACGCGTGGCGTCGCGTGCGCGCCTGGAGCGTGCCGGCCTCGCCAGCGCCGGCGCCGCTGACACCAGCTCAGGGTGCGCCTGCGCCCCCTACTCGCAGCAACAACGACAACCCGTGCGTGATTCTCGATGACCGAGTGTTTTACCACAGTGTTAGTGAGTTAAATGACAACAATCAGAGCAGTGTTTCTAATCTCAATAGTGCGCGAGTGAATAAAACCACGTCACCTATTTTCGGTCGTTAAGTTTAATGATGCGATCAAAGACAATAAATTCTTAGCTTTATCATTAATTAAGTATTTTTTTTGCATTATATTGTATCAACATAATTTCTGTACAACATTTATTATTTCTTGTATTTTCTTGGAACATTGTTTTCAAAGATCTGATAACATTTATTTTGTTTCTTGTTAATTTCTCCTGTAGGGAGTATGTACGAGCAAACCCGTACATTTTGTATTGTTTAGTTATAATGCTGACGCTTGCACTCACGATGCGGTGCAGCGCGTCCCATTTCTTAATTCTTTACTTTAGTACTAATAAATCCGCGCAACTGTAAACATCGTTTTACTTATCAAATTCCCTAACCTGGGTCGCGGCGCGTACTCACAACAAATAACATTAACAAACTAGGTGTAAGGTAAGCACCGTACAAATAATAATAATTTGTGAGTCCATTATTTGAGCTTTTACAGGAGCAACAAAAACTGATTTTCTAACAAGGTTTGAGAGGTTTTTGACCAATTTTTTTTTTAATTTTATGGCTAGGGAATAAAAAAAATGGCGTCAAAACAGATGGCGCATAAAAACAGCGTTTTGGAGATACGAATTCAGATAATTAGTCCGATGAAATGTAGGTTTGTACGTATTTATGTAAAAGTCGATTTCCGACAGGTTTTCCTGTAATATTATCATGAATTCCCGAAAAGTTAGGCAGAGGTATACCTAATAATACACCCACATTTCGATAGTTATGTTTAAGTCCCATGTAATAGGGGCGAGCCTATTGCCACCAACCGGGCACAAATCCAGACTCCGTGACTGCTTCTGAGAAGTTCCTGGTGGTAAAACCCAATAACACTTTTCCCGACCAGTAAATCGAACCCGGGACCAACTGACCAACGAGGTATTTCTGTAGAGTTAGACTATACGTAAGAACTTCAAAATGTTAGTCTCAGTAGTTTTGGAGGTAAAGACCTTTTTTTTTTATTATTATAAATGGGCTTGCTCTTGACTTCAATCTTGCCCTAAGGGCAGAGATGATGTCGACGATGGAACGAGCTTACCCAGTAGAAGCCTGTATACTCGCGACTTAAACAGATTAGGGTTATATGAACTCGGAAAAGTTCTAATTGATTTAGTTTCTTGAATATCTGTAAAGGTGCCGTTTCTAATTCGGTCTAAAGGAACGCTAAAAACTACTGAATTCTCGCGTTACGCCATTTCTCCGTTTTTTTTTTTTTCATTTGAATGTGTTGTGCATGAGGATTTGAAAATGGAATGTGTCTGTATTTTTAGAAAAAGAAAACCTTTGACCGCACTTTGTTGGATGTGAGAAAATGTTTTCAGTTTTTCGTTACGTTTTTGCTGGATTTTTTGCCGTATATTGAAGGAAGATTTACACGGAGTTTGCACCTAACTACCTAATAAACAGTGAAATATTTTATCGAAAACGTAGTAATTGAACTAACGCAATAACTTTTTTAAAGACCTATCTAACGACATCCCACGTGAGAAAAAAAATACGTGTATATTTATGCCTTAATACAGCTTCCTACAACTAAGAGTCTTTGAGGTAAACTGCGGACATACAGACAGACGGACGGACATTGTGAAACTTTATTATAGGTTCCTTCTTCCGTTTTACTACGGAACAATATAATAAAATATAAATAATTTAGTAAGATCAGAAAACGTTCGATTACGTGAAGACATAGCGGTTATCGAGTGGCGAGTGCAGTGCGGAACATCGAGTGGAACCATTAGAATTTGTATCGATTTGCGGTCGACGATTATGGTGCGCGGTGCTAATGAACTATTGTTGTGCTAGAAATCTAGAATGTGCTGGTCGTAGGAATATTCTATAATGATTGTAGTCATTCAGTCTTACGTGATCACAGGGTTGGAGAATATGGAAAATATTGGCATTCAGTTGCATACAGTTAGACAATACTGTCTCTAATACAATTGGGAAATGGCACGGCAGTGATGATGTTGACGAGGGTCATGGTCAACATGTTTTATTTTTCCATTCTCCCCTGTCAATCGTCACTCTATCATTTTAGTCCTTGATCTATTATATATCTATACAAATAAAAAGAGAAGTCCTGACCGACTGACTGACTCATCAACGCCCAGCCCAAACCCTTGGACCTAGAAAGCTGAAATTTTGCACAGAGGTTCCCTTTATAATGTAGACAAGGAATAAGGAAGGATTTTTCGAAATTCAACCCCTAAGGTAGTTAAATAGGTGATGAAAGTTTGTATGGAAAATCGTCATTTGCACGCGGGCGAAGCCGCTGGCAAAAGCTAGTCCTTCATAATATCATTCCTCACACAATCTATCCATATCTTCTTTGGTCTTCCTCTCTCTCTACATATACCCAAATAGGATAACAAATGTTATGCTTCTATTTATTCGGCTATCGGGTTTAAGGACATGATTTGTTATATCATGGCAAAACGCAACGCTGTCCTTTTGCACAACACACCTCAAAACCATGTATTCCCATAAATTGTCCCCCACACTACACTTATCTAGAATCTCAGCCCCTAACAATACCTATCACTAAACAACGTTGGTCCCTCACAAACGACTCCTCACGGCTATCTTCCGACCTGTCCCTCCACGTATAGGAAACGGCCTCAATAATACATGATAAAGGTGGTTTCATACCGACGAGGCGACCAGAGGACGGAGTAAGCGAGAATTGTTTATGATGAGACATTTCAATTCTCGCCCCAGCGTATTTGGGAGGAAATTAAAATGTGTATTAAAATTGAACTAGCTATATGGCTGCATCGCATTACCCAGGCAAAAGTGAGAAAAAATCTAGGTAGATGATTACTACATTTATAGAGTACTAGCTTTTGCCAGCGGCTTCGCCCGCGTGAAAATGACGATTTTCCATACAAACTTTCATCCCCTATTTAACTCCCTTAGGGGTTGAATTTCGAAAAATCCTTCATAATTCCTTGTCTACGTTATAAAGGGAACCACTGTGCAAAATTTCAGCTTTCTAGGTCCAAGGGTTTGGGCTGGGCGTTGATGAGTCAGTCAGTCAGGTCTTCTCTCTTTATTTATTAGATTTTGCGTAAATATGTAAGTAAAAGTATATCTCACCGGCCATTACGATGATAATAATATTCTACATCTTTCGGTGCACCAGATTCAGTGAGATTTCTATTTTCACCCATCGGTTATCAACTTATTACTAGTGTGAAACCACCATGACAAACCACCAAGAAAAGCTAGAAGGCATTGTCTAGTGACCGGTTTTGTGAACCTACTTCTAAATAGGTAAAGTTTGTAGGTTTGGATGTACGTCGGGGCTGCGGATTGTTCGCAAGAGATACCGCGGCCTCGACATAAAGGGCTAAGAAGGAACATGGGTGGTTTTTATTCAGTAGAAGTCTGACTCCCCCTTTCGCTCTGCCCAAGAGCGGGAGGTGTTATTTGAGGATTTCAAAGCAGCCAAAAAAAAAAGTGTTACCTACTTAATTTTCAAAACTCCTGATCATATTCCAAAAAATCTTTCACTAACGGGGAACTGCACTATCCCCAAATGTCATAGCTAGGTTATTTATTTTTATAAACGCTCCCAGGGTCAATTTCCGACTGTAAGCAAAGTAGCGGGGCCAACGCTAAGTCTACGTATAAGGAGATTATCTTTAATCGCTTGATGGGAATTGATCGATTGAACCGTTTAAGGTTTAAGTAGTTAATTTAATTAGTAGGGTAGTCGGGAATTAGAAATACATAGTCTCATGTTTTGAAAGTTATTTTGGTTGATCGGAGGGCCACACGTGTAACACGTCTGCCATCGCAATCTCTTTCATTTTGACATTTCAAAAACATTAGGATTTTCAACCAATCAATGGATTTCCCGTTATAATCCTTCCGAGTGCGTGATTCGGGTCTCATGATTTTACACGCACAGTTAATTTCGGTAGAAAGCGAAAAACTTATTTATAACATTATTTTCAAACCCGACAAACAAAATATAATAAACATATTTGATTTACAAACAGCCCAGAAGTTAACTTATTAATTCTTGTAACGAAAAATTACGCATAATACAGACACACATATTTTTCTATAAACAACGCAAATAAGTTGCAAACAGGCTGTTTTATCTTAGCTCTACTTAAGAGCTTATGGTACCTCAAACGCGAGTTTTATAATGCGTAAAAGTATATTTATGATTCACTGCAGTAATCAACATCAGAAAAATATATGATATTCTTCAGGATATGTGCTAGTGCCATAGTGTTGTGAAAACATAATACAACTAACTTTGCTCGATAGAAAAAAATCGCGAAGATACCTCTAAAAATTTCTTTTAACGAGTAAAAACCATACTAAAATACATGTCATCGTTCTGATTTTTTTGCCAAATAATTCTACAAGCAACATACTAAAGTCATAGTGTTTTACTTTTTTAGTCCAATCAATAGATTTTTTGTAAATCGCAAAATACTACTAATTTCGCACTATTCGGCCGCTGCGAAAGACGTAACACAACGTGCAAGCTGATTAGAACTTTATTCTAACAGTATTTCAAGCGAAGTTTGAACCACCACAAATAGGGTTGCTAATCTGAGGTAGCATACGCTCTTAATCACATTCTAATTTCATTAACACTATGTTTTATGTAAATAATAAACTAAGAAAATTACATATATATACATGACGGCCCCATATCTATTCACATATCTCAACTACCATTCACCAAATCATCACCAAAGGAGTCCAAAACTTCGCCCTTCTAAAACAATCACGCCCACCTCGACTGTATCTGTGACACTATCTACATCAATATACATATAATATAGAATAGTATAGTATAGTATAAAGCCATGAAAGCCTCCAGTAGAAAGCCTATTTACAGCGTTATGTACGATAGTGTCTATGGTGACATGTCCGACGGCCGCGGGAAGCATAAAGATATGTACCTATGTGACTTTGAAGCTCATTGTTACTGATAGATATGTCTTATATTGTGTCGGGAGGTATCGTGTGGTGTGTGAAGGTAGAAGGAGTAGTGGAATTTGAGTTTAGATTCTTTGGGAGGTGGATTTGAAATTTAGGATGCTGTGATGTGAAGGGAAATTTATTGGAACCCGATTTGATTAGGTAAATGGAAACAGTTACTTTTCATTGACAAGAAACTGTTAGACCCTCTGCTTAAACCTTATTCGTGATAGGCAAAGCTAAAATGTACATAATATCACCGAAATATCCCCGAAAGGCTGGGCACATATCCGGAGTCCGTGGCTGCTACTTAGAAAAAACTGATTAATCTGTTGGAAAAACCAACAGCCGAACCGGGGTCCGGGATAGTACACAGAACCTCATACTCAGCAAGCGCAATTGCGACCACTAGACCAACGCAACGAGGCAGCCTAATTCAACTAAATAATAACTGTTTTCAGGATACTTGAAAACTATAACAAAAATCCAATTCAACTATTCTACAATCATCAACTACAATAATTAACAGCAAGCACATCCCTACGTTAATGCAATGCACATCACACATGGCCACGCAAGAAGGCAACAATAGCCATTGTGTGCACCGTCTTCATATCCACGTGTTTGGCATTCCCCTGCTATGTATAACGTTAGAGCGTCAGTATCGTCTTCGTCACTATCATCATCATCATCAGCCTATTGCAATCCACTGCTGGATATAGGCCTCTTTAATCTTACGCCACTCAACTCGATTTTCGGCAACTCTCATCCAGTTGTTACCAGCCACTCTGCGAAGAGTGGCTGGTAACAACTGGAAGAAGGTAGTTTGAAAGAGAAGCTGTCGCTCACAAAGAACTTAACTGTTTATCTCGGAGTTCTTAGAAACGATGATTTTGGTTTTAAAACCAACATACATACATAGAACGTACGTATTAATGTAAAGACGTATCACTCGTCTGTTTATTTTCTATGGACGGATAAACATTGATTTCTCAGGTGTGTCAATACAGTGAGTCGACATAATTATGATTATAGCTGCAATACTAGAAGCAATACGCTTCTAGTATTGCAGCTGTAGAGGAAAACACTGTCACTATCGGAACATTTTTACGAACAAACTAAAAATATACAACATACTTAAAATATCCCCCGTATATAATTCCTTACTATCACAATAATGTCGAACATAGTCCCATAAAAACTATTATTAAACTACATACAGAAGCAAGGGAAACAGATACGGGAATAGTTACTAGGTCAGTAGGTGTGACACCTTTTTGGAAAACTGTTCGGAGAACAATGTTCGTTTTCCTCTAAAGTTTTTCTCATAAGTTGTAGACGGATGCTCCGATTCTACAACCTACTTTCGACGCTTGATATGGAACTAATAAATTGTGAAGAATGAGATGCAAGGAATTCAAAGATGAAGTGGAAAAGGGGCATAATATTGAAGGAAATAGCTAGGATCCTTGCTGAAGAAAAACTAAGCTATAAAGGAATCTCTTTAGCTATATCGTTAGATTACGTGTAACTAAAAGCATTTTTAATTACGACCATTCTTTCTGACTATTTCCGAGCCTCAATACTTTTTCAGAACATGTTATTATCGTTAAAAAAATGGATTGAGATAACTATAGAAGAGATCCTATAGGAGACAGAACAGTTAAGTAACAATCAAATCTGAGAAAAAGTTACAAAGATATTTTTTCTCAAATAGTAATAAATGATCGAATCGATCCTGATTATTAGCAAACCAACTAAAAATCCAATTTATACTAATGACCTGAATGTACAGTTGAACTTGATTCAAGTTGATGGTCATTCAATCATCGTCATGACAGTATAAATATGTAGGAACATGTTTGATTGACATGTGAATGCGTTGTCTATTCTGTTAACAAATTGGAACACAGACTTTCAAGTTCAATTGCTGTTTTCGGCTAATGACTTTTGTATCATTTTGTGATGTTATAAACTTAGAACCAACTTTCAGAATTACAGACAAAAACTACTCTTATCGCAAAAAACGAATTCTAAAATTAGTTTTTTTGCGATTAGATTACAACCAACACCACATTCAAAAAACATGTTACATTCTAAACCCTGCAAAAAAACCCAATTTTCAAAGACAAAGCTTGCTAATTCCATTGAATTGAAGCCGTTCATATCTCGCGATCATTCCAGCCACGTTCGGCAGCTCACACGCCCTTCCCTGTATTAATAAAACGCCCACTATACCATTGTATAGAGAAGTTTTCAATATTGCCATTATGTTAGGAGATTATCTATTTATTCGTGGGTAAGGTAGTGATTTTATTGTTGATTGTATTCGAGTATTGATTGTAAATTCGTAACGGAACATCATGAATGTATTTTTCCAAAGGTTACGCAGAGGTGCATCTGTAATACTAATACGCCCACGTTTCGTCACTTTTGTTTTAAGTCTTATGCATACAGGCAGGGGGGCAGGCCTGTTGCCGTAAAATAGGTAGACCCCATTTTCTTGACTACTGCGAAAATGCTGATGGAAAATCAAAATAATACTTTATAGACCTCGAAATGACTGGTACAAGAGCGTGGAGCTTGCCACAAGCAAAGAGAGGCTTAAGCCAGCAGTGGGTTAAGTCAGACTGTGTATAATTATGATGAGGACACCTCGAAATTCCAAGATCAGCAATAGGTACTACATGCGACCACTAAACCAACGACGCAGTTGAAGTTGGTAGACTGGAAGCCTTCAGAAAATTTGTTTATTTAACTGAACTGTCTGACATCCCACATGGTTTAATCCACCCACAATTTCGAGTCTAAATCAAACCTTATTTTTGCTAAATAAACTAAATTAAATGCTTTTTAAATGTTAAGGTAACAAGGACCGCCTCCGAAAACGGCTACTTTGACGGTTTCTCTTAAATGCCGAGGGATAATGCCATTTTTAACCGACTTCAAAAAAGGAGGTTACTATGTTCGTGTGTATGTATTTTATTTTTATTTTTTTTTATGTATGTTACCTGATTTCTCCCCCATTTGTGGACCGATCATCAAAATTCTTTTTTTATTTGAAAGAGTATACTCCTGAGGTGGTCCCATTTTTTTTTGGTGAAGATCTGGTGCTGATCTTCGGAGATATACAATGGAACTCTTCAAAAATAGACGGCAAATCTGTCGTAATTGCTGGAATCGCTTGGATGTTTATTGAATATACATTATCATGACGTAACATCACGCCTGTATGCTCTGAGGGGGTATGCAGATGTGTACAATACACTTTTTTTTTGTTGTTTTATAAATTTTCGTGCTTTTTCTGGTGCTATTCAAGTATTCGCATCTAGCAGTCATCGCTTGTATTCATGTTGATGAGCTGATAATGGAAGGTATACCTACTATACTTCTCAACGGTTAAGAGTTGAAAGTAAAAATAGAGGAATCTTGAAGGTTAAGGGTTAGGTTTCTTGGTTGAATGTTAAATGCATAGTAAATATTTGTACTTATAGGATATAATATAGGTTATATAGGTGACTGTTGTATTACAACTAAAAATGAAAAAATAAAAAAAACTTTTTTGCAAAAAAAACAACCGACTTCAAAAACACCAAAAAGAGAAAAATAAACTTCAGAAGAAAAATCAGCTTCTGAAGTCGGTGGCAAAAAAATAAAATCAAACAAACAAATGTCACCGACTTCAGAAGCTGATTTTTCTTCTGAAGTTTATTTTTCTCTTTTTGGTGTTTTTGAAGTCGGTTGTTTTGTTGGAAAAAATCAAATAATAGTAGTACTCCCTTCCGCTCTGCCCAAGAGCGGAAGACCTTTTTTTTTTTGGTGCTTGGAAAATCATCAAATAACCCCCTTATTTGATGATTTTCCACGCACCAAAAAAAAAAAGGTCTGTGTCCCATCAGAGTGGGAGCAATACATATAGGCCGATTATGTTCATTTAAATGAAGTGTATTCAGTGATCTGTAGTGTAAACGGGCCTAAGTAACACTAATCAGAGCAAAAAAGTGTCAAGCAAGCAACCGATTGTGACTTTTTTCTCCAACAAGATGATCTTCGTAACATTGAACATTGTGAACTAGTGTACTGGCACCCGTATTGTTTTATTGTTTAATTTCGTAACGGGCGTGTGTTTCTTACGTTTTTGTTGCTTTTTTTGTTAAGTTGGTAACATCCTGTCTGTAATGGATTTCATTAGCATTGTTGTCATGAGTGGCGGGATTGCGATGATAGTGACTTTATTTATTTATTGTTTAAAGATGAGTTGGTTACTTTACTACTTATGGGATTTTGTAGATGTTTCCTGACTGGGTCCATTTTTCTGTATACCTCCCTCCTTGGTTTACTTTTCAAATATCAACGCATCTAAAGATGTGTCTTGTGTTCCTTATAGTATGGCGCTGCTATATATGTAGTTGAATCGTTAAACCCAATTATCGCCAGTAATTTTCACGCCCCATGAAAAAGGGGGCGAGCCTATTGTCATCATCCGGGAATAGAACCAGACTCCAAGTTCCCATACTGAGAAAATTCGTTCCAATTGATCCGCATCAGTTTATTTATGATTACAGCATAAAACCATTCCCAGGTGTCACTACTTCTATACTGAACTACTCCAAAATGAGCAGTGGTCTTCTAATTACACAGACACTAGCACATCAAGCTACTACAATCTGTCAAAATCCTCTAATAGATTATTATCTACTTTACCTCTGGAGCATTAGGTTCTAGGTCGATTGAGAAAAATTGCCATAATATGTGCTGGAGTCAGTACAATCGGTGGAAAATGGTAAACCCATATGAGATACCTACTTGGGCCTTTAGGTTGTCTTTAAAAGATCGCTTTAAGCGATAAGACCGCCCATTGTGTCACCCCTTGTAAAATGTTTTACTATTGTTTTTTTTGTAATTTGGTGTACATAATATAGAGTATTCTATCTATCTATCTATCTTCTTTCTTAAAACAAGACCTTAATTTTTAAGTACTCTTTCAACGACCACCACCTCATGACTACAACAACCACCAACTCACACCGGCCAGTAACTATCAATGACTTCAATAGCATGTCAAACGTGGACCATTATGTAAACGTGCCATTAGCGAGCTATAAACTTTTTACGTGACGCGTAATTGCAGCTATTACCGTGAGTGGTGTCAATTGCTAACTATCTGTGTATCTACTGTCAACACATGTAATAGCTAGGCTTAGTATGTTGTTTTTGTATCATCCAATACACATGATTGCAGAATAAACAACGATTTTGTTTGTCTGAAACTGTAACTTCTATGAACCACTCGGTATTTTTATGTACTTATTATTTTGGGATATTTCTCCATTCGCCATTTTCGATTGTGGAGTACACTTTACATATCGGCTTAATTTATTGGCATTCCCTTCAACACTTTCAATGAAATTCTCCGTACTGTCTTGTTTATTCATCTTTTGCTAACCCTGATGTCTTCTGCAGATTTCTAACCTAGTGATGAAATAGCCTGGAATCCATAATAAAGATGTTTCACTTCGGTTTCAAATTCTAGACCAAGAACCATCACGATGGTTAAAACTAGCTCATGTCTTGCATCTTGTAGACCGTCTAAAAAAGAAGGTAGGGTTATATTTATTTCGTAAGTACTGCTTTTACTAGTACAGTATTTTAAGTTATGATAATCAAATGCATAAAGAAAGATTATTCAAAGCTATAATATAAAACTATATCCTATTGACATGCAATGCAAACCATACATTTTCACCATAGCACAGTATTTACACGAGCTGGTGAACAATTTAATCACCCGCATGGCAATGCCTTGCTTTCACCGTTTCTGAGTGGTTTTTAATCACCATATTAGCTTTTTTCGAGAGCGTTATGCCGAAAACAGTAAAAAAAGCTATTATTAGTGTTTTCGTTGCACAAAATTATCAATTAGGTAGGTACTTCATTGATAATTTTCAGTTTCATTTATGCTTAACAGCATTAATATGTTAATAATCAAATTGAAAATATATTATTTTGTGGTTTTCCCATTCATCATATTTTCATTCAATTACTTAATTCAATTGCAAACTCGATCAACAAGACAGATAAATAATCTACCAGTGTTTATAACAATAAATAGTACTTAACTGATGATGATGATAATAGTGATGATATTTTATCATTTGCAGCAGTGGCTGACGAGAATTAAAAATAAGGTAAATAAATGGTGTAAGTACATGGTACATAGTGCCTTTTTTTGGGTTGGAAATCATCAAATGAAGGAAGGGAGTGTCAGACTTCTACTGACTAAAAATCACCCATGTCCCTTCTTAGCCTTTTGTGATCCGGAGCGGTATCTCTTTCGAACAACCCGCAGCCTCGGACTAGCTGCAGAAAAGTTTCTTTAACAAATCCTACTTGAGTTAGATTTTTGAAAGGCCTTCATTTTTCTTATGATACCTACATATCAAGGTTATTTTTGTAAAAAAAACCGCGACCCTAAGGACCACACACATTTATTTGAGTCCTCAAAATCCCATTGGCTCGAATTCATTATACCCAGTTCCGTTCTACTTTTAACCATACAAATTATTCATAGAAAGAGCAATCGAACTCACTCATACAAACTAACAAAATAACTAGTTTGGTATCCGATGTAATGACAGGTATTGGACCAAAACATCAAGCAATACAAGTTACACACAGGAAATGGTTGAACAAGCGACTCGTGCGCACCTAGGTGTGAAAGAGAATGAAGATATCGGGCTCTCTGTCACACATTATCAGCTGATCGCAGTAATGGCACCTGTTTGCGACCTTCAAAATGTTGGAACATTTTGAAAAACTTTTTAGTTTTATTGTTGGATTTTGTAACGTGTTTATAATTAAATTCATGGTGTTACAACAGCGTTTGATTATAGCATTTAGGTAAAATAAATAAATGTGTGATTTAAAGCGTATCGTGAATGTTAGGAAAGTTGCATAATACCTAGCTGGAGTAGAGCAAGCGAAAACTTTATAGTAGATCTCGATCGTCTACATCTAGAAGGACGAAGACAATCATAAATCATAATATTAACTTATTAATGCCAGTTTCACGCTAAACGATTTTTTTTTAATTATTATTTAAAAAAAATGAATTTTCAACCCTCAGCAATTCAATCAAGCAGTGAAATAATACTTACTCATTTATTTCAGAATCACTGAGTGTAAATCAACACGGAATGTAACAAAAGATAACCAAGTAAATACCCACAAAAGAATAGACAGTATAAATCATAACGCATACAACAGAAAAAATAAAGGAAAGCCGCCAAAAGAAATAAACATTTTATGCAGTTGTACCAATTTTTATGAATGCCAACCCACTGGCATTTTCCCTGAATCGACTCATCCAATTTCCGTGAAGAGATAAGAACCCGTAAGCGAACGTTTCATTCATTCAATCATTCAATTTTCAGATCAGTGCAACATTCATTTTTTACGAATCTTTCTGGTGATTGATTCGTTCGTCGTCTTCGACTTTTTCTGAGAACCAATGAAAGGCAAGACCTCTACTTCTATTTTTAGACATGTTTTAGTTTAGCAATGCCTAAATAGCATGAACTTGCAAAAAGGCTACCGTAATTCCACACAATTCATAATGTTTAGTTTACTAGTCTCACTCCCGGTTTCCAGAAATAATATTAAATAATAAAATTGATGTCCAAAAATTAAACGCAAGATAAGTAATTCCATTAGTTGTTGATAGTTGAGCCATTTTTAAGGTAATCTCTGTGATGATTGTATCGTTCCAGAAAGCGAGTATATTATTATGCATTCCACCTAGGTTTTCGTCATTCACTTTATCTACTTACTCATAGATACTCGTTTCCGCTGATAAATTCATACACCATTTTTACTCAAAAATTAATGGAACAAAAAGTAACAAAAAAACTATTTCCGATATTAAAGATAGGTCAGCGATCCGTTTATGGATGAATGTCGAGTTTTGAGTTTTCAATTTATAAACATTTTATCATCCTTTCATTCCTCGCAAAAAAAGTGAGTTTTTATCGGAAAGCATAATTATAATTATTTTGCTTTTGATTTGATAAGCGAAAACACAAAAATCTTTGTTTTTCTATAATAGCTTCGATATACATTTATCATATAAAATATAGTGCACCAAAACACCTATTTTCCTCTATTTTATCAAAGAAGTATCCTCTTCTCTATTTTTTACACTCAATTTGTCAAAACGTATTTAAACTACTTATAAAATAGCATGGACACAAAACTTCTCTCAATCATAATTAAAAACGACACGACAAACCGCGAATGAATCCAAAAGAATGACAAGTACGCCATCTACAAATCGTAATATACCATAAACAGAAGAGGAAATCAAAAGGTACAGCAATACAGGAAAACTACAGTACACAGACCCAGGTCAACGACGAAATAAGGAAGCTATTTAGGCAGTAAGTAACTGTAGTTATTGTGGAGACCACTAAACCGGTCCCATTGACTCGTGATTGTGTGTTTGAACTTGACGCTCCTCATTATGTCAATTGGATTAGCAAACGCATAATTGGATGCGAAATTCTTATGCGAAGCCAAACAGTCTCTGAGTATAACTTTCTAACTTTTTTGTATGTAAGTGCTAAAATGGTTGGAGATCTCGAGTTACGAGTATGCTCTGTAACCAGATGGGAAGGA
Source organism: Diarsia mendica (assembly GCA_949316265.1). Classification (NCBI taxonomy): domain Eukaryota; kingdom Metazoa; phylum Arthropoda; class Insecta; order Lepidoptera; family Noctuidae; genus Diarsia; species Diarsia mendica. The sequence goes on along the minus strand of OX438901.1, from coordinate 2,995,743 downwards.
ATAAGTAAATAGAAATGAAATATTTAGTTCACTAGGTACACCATGGGATTTATTGAGGCTTTAAACGCAATTATGTAGGAAAACAAACCTTTGCTCCGATTTAGGAGAATCCGCAAAGAACTCACAAAACAGCACTTTTCGGAACATAACATAACATTCTCACAAAACCACTGTTTACTGTATTCACATTTCAAAACTCAGACACAACACAACGAACAACCACTGACCACAGAGAAAAAGCACAAACAAAAAACCGAACTCGACTTCCAAAAATTTTAAAAGTAATGGGCGTTCGAAACATTTACGATAAACGAAAATTCAAATTAAGGACGGGCGCACGTCAGGTAGGTACCGCGGTGACTAATTGCCAGAGCACAGATAACGGCTGATAAACAAAACGCGCAATAGGTGGGTGTCTATGGACGTGACGTCACGCGCTAATGTAATTTTGCCGGGATTTGTTGTACAGCACAACACGTATTGTTCGTTCTATTGATTTTTGTTGACTGTTCGGATACGGAGTAGGGAAGCACTCGATATTAATGCTAGTAATTAAGTTAATACGTATACGTTTTAAACGTATGTTTTAGTTGTATAATTGGACAAAATAAACATTAGCCACACTAATAAAAATAATTTGACGGATGGTAAAGCATTGATAGCTTTAATTATTAAAACAATGTGTGAAACACTGGAAATATTGAATTAGCTAATAACAACAGACTCTGCTCGGAATTTTGGCCTTAAGAATCTCATTGCATCAGGTTCACTTCAGAGTCCTTTGTTTTCTGTAAATGGGATTGATTTCCACAGCCCTTACACGTTTCAGTCCTTTCGTCCTTCATCATCATCATCTTCCGGCTCTTGTCTCATATTACTTAGGGGCATTCTCCTCTGTCAAAAGTCACGCTATCATTTATCAGTCTTTTCGTCTAAACAATTAACTAATCCTCAACTCCTGCCGTTATGTGAAATATTGAATATGTTTTCTCTAAAACCGACTGAAAGAAGGATTTTATGACAAGAAATCAGCCGTTTTCAACACGTGATGCATTATTTGCACATCATTTAATGTCTTGAAAGTGTGAATCGTCTAGGTGTCAGCTATTAGCGTAGAAATGAGAAACATTCAAAGTAAAAGTTTTATTATTACTATTTGTTACTTATACAAACTTAACATAAGAAATTCCCATGACTGTGTGGTATTTGGGTAATACCGGAAAATGAAATTCGAAACCGAATCCATTGTTGCTGCTCTAATATGGATTGTATTGCCGAAGAATCTGCGGTTTGGATACATGCTTACGTATCGCTAAATATATTGCGTCATCAAGAAACTAGGCTCCTTCATTAACTATTATTACTACAACAACAATTGCTATTAAAATCATCTCGATGTATTGGACCCTTAAAACGTTTCGCGATAAAACTTCATAGTAATTTTCAGGTAGCTCCAATAAACCTACTGAGATCCATTTTGATAATATCTTTCTCTACATTTACTCTAAGTTACAGCTATATTCATCCCTAATATTATAGTATGCATCATGATCTACCAATTAAAGGTCATTCTGGTCCATAACGATATACCTATTTTTAATTTATTGCTGTGTTTGTCATTTTCAGTTCCATTGCATTCATCGCGTTCATCATTACCTACAGCACACAATTCCGTAAGCTATTAAGTGGCTTTATCTGCTATCAAAATAGCCATCCCCTCCGTTAATCCCATCCCCTCAGTCCAGCAATAACATACTTAATTACAACGCGACATAAACTCCTCTGCGTTTAGCATATAAAATGGCTGCATTGTTTGAGAATACATTGTGTTGCATGCAGGACTTGGTGCAGCGCATTTGTTGAACTGGGCAACACATTTGTTGAGCCGGACGAAGCATTTGTTTGTTTGCTCTGCTCATTTGCGGAACTTATGCGATACAATTGTTTGGATATTGCCCTAACGTCCCTGTATGATTGCGAGGATCACAGATTTCAATGGAATTTTGCTATGATTTCGAACTCTGGTTTATGTTTTAACAATATTACAACTCTAGTATATTGACACAACAACGAAACAATATTACAAATCGAGATAGTTTTGTTTAACGTGTCGGTGTACATTGTTTCTACAGGTTCAGTCTAATAATAATCATCTGCCTAGACTTTTCCCAAATGTTCCAAAGGTTCGGCTTCCAGTCTGATCGCACTAATGCAGCTTTATAACAATATTTTACATATCTGTAACGACCATCAAGGATCCACTTGTGACACCCAGGAGTCCAGGACCAACGACAAACATGCTTTCCTAGACACGGAGGAAACTCGGTATGAAATGGATGGTTACCCATTCACGAACTGGCCTCGGCAAGCGTTGCTTCACCTTTAAGATCGACCCGTGTGGCTATTTTTATTTAGTTACGAGCTCCTGACTATTAGTCTATTAAAGATACTTAATCGAGCTGATCTTTCTTTTTAATCTTTCTGGATCGTAACATAAATCATGACTACCTGCACTGTACACGTTTTTCTGGCTATTACGAGTACTTACATCAGTAATATTACGCAGTAACGATGACGTCATAAATACATACAAATAAAACCTTTACCGAACAAATAAAATAATGGTGTTACATTAGTTTCGGTCGATAAGAAAGGTAAATAATGCTGGTCACTTTTATTTTTAGAATCCATTTAGTTACGCTTTTGTTTAAGAATCCGCGATACGATCTAGAATGGCACGTGCAGAAGAAACTGGAGTCACAGATCAGATAATTAAAAAGGCTCCAGTAAACCATGGGCACCTATAGCCAATATTAGCGAATAGTAATTTCTTATAGGACACATTGTGTGAAGATGATCATCATAATATGCCTAACCTTCTCTAAAAGGTGACACTAAGTCATGGGCATCTAAAACGAATAGTAATCTCCTATTGGACACATTGTGTGAAGATGAACATCATTATTATTATTTATTATTTATTTTTATTTCGGACACAAAAAGATCCATAGATTATGTAACCTAACCTTCTCCTAACTACGTTGGAGCCACCTTTTTTTTTTGAAGTGAAAACTTCTTTAGCGGCGTTGAGCACTTTGAGAAATTGTTCTGTGATGGGTATAAAATCTTAAACTCGCGCCAGGACACATGACCACGTGACCCTGATCGAAAATTCGTCAGGACACGTGACCACGTGACCCTGATCGAAAAAGCGTAAGACGGATGGAGAGTAGACAGCTATCCCCTCTCTACGGCGCGGCGAAAATGTATGCCTGGGCCTACTGTTTCGTTTAGGCAGCGCAGGGCGCTTAATAATAATAATTATTATTATTAATAATAATAATTATTATTATTAATAATAATAATTATTATTAATAATAATATAATTAATAATAATAATAATAATAGTTAATAATAGTAGTAGTAGTAGTTAGTAATAGTTTATTATCAAAGATCCCTCAGTAACAAATGATAAATGTCGCAAGTGTCACACACAACCAGAAACCATTCAGCACATAACAGGAGCATGCACAACCCTCACGCAGACCGACTACACACACAGGCACAATCAGGTGGCAAATGTTATCCATCAAAGATTGGCAGTTCAATACACACTCATACAAGACACAAACACGCCATACTATAATTACACACCAAAAGATACACTCGAAAATGAAACTCATAAACTTTTCTATGACCGCGCCATTCTCACAGACAGGACAATTCACTATAATAGGCCGGATATACTACAAGATAAAATAAATAAAGTCACTTACTTAATAGATATTGCTGTACCCAACACACACAACATACAAAAAACAATCACCGAAAAAATTAGTAAATACGCAGAACTCAAACAGGAAGTAAGAAGAATATGGGAACAGGAAAAAGTGTATGTGGTTCCTATAGTTCTCTCAACAACAGGTGTTATTCCGAATCATTTACTCCATAGCCTCAAATTATTAAACCTCAAAGAAACGCTCTATATCACCTTACAAAAAGCTGCAATTTTAAATACTTGTCGAATTGTCAGAAAGTTCATGAAAATTAAAGAAAACGAAATAGGTCCTCATCATAACACACTCTCATCATAAAATCATAACACACCACACGCTGCATTTACTTTGGTTTCGACCCGTAGATGTAGTTGGAAGCTCCAGTAAAGCTGAGAAGCAAAAGCACACTCTAAATAATAATAATAAAATTATTAATAATAATAATATAATTAATAATAATAATTAATAATAATTAATAATAATAATAATTAATAATAATAATTAATAATAATAATTAATAATAATAATAATGATGACAGCTGTCAAAATTGAAACAGCTATATCTCGGAAACTATCGACCTTAGACTAGTTGTGTGTAGGGACAATTGATAGGTCTCAATGAGATCTACATTTCGGATGACAGCTGTCAAAATTGAAACGGCTATATCTCGGAAACTATCGACCTTAGACTAGTTGTGTGTAGGGACAAGTGATAGGTCTCAATGAGATCTACATTTCAGATGACAGCTGTCAAAATTGAAACGGCTATATTATCTCGGAAACTATCGACCTTAGACTAGTTGTGTGTAGGGACAAGTGATAGGTCTCAATGAGATCTACATTTCGGATGACAGCTGTCAAAATTGAAACAGCTATATCTCGGAAACTATCGACCTTAGACTAGTTGTGTGTAGGGACAAGTGATAGGTCTCAATGAGATCTACATTTCGGATGACAGCTGTCAAAATTGAAACGGCTATATCTCGGAAACTATCGACCTAAGACTAGTTGTGTGTAGGGACAAGTGATAGGTCTCAATGAGATCTACATTTCGGATGACAGCTGTCAAAATTGAAACGGCTATATCTCGGAAACTATCGACCTTAGACTAGTTGTGTGTAGGGACAAGTGATAGGTCTCAATGAGATCTACATTTCAGATGACAGCTGTCAAAATTGAAACGGCTATATCTCGGAAACTATCGACCTTAGACTAGTTGTGTGTAGGGACAAGTGATAGGTCTCAATGAGATCTACATTTCGGATGACAGCTGTCAAAATTGAAACAGCTATATCTCGGAAACTATCGACCTTAGACTAGTTGTGTGTAGGGACAAGTGATAGATCTCAATGAGATCTACATTTCGGATGACAGCTGTCAAAATTGAAACGGCTATATCTCGGAAACTATCGATCTTAGACTAGTCGTGTGGGAGTTGGACATTTTGACCCTGAACGTTAACGATGTCGACTGTACAGTCAATAAAATACAAAAATAATTTATTTTGAACTAGACTGTACAATGTTTTTATGATGCTTAATCGGAGGCATGGGAAAAAATATTCCCGCTCCTCCTACCAATCGGAGTTCCGATCGGAGGACAGGGAAAGACAAAATAAATGGGTTAGCATAGTTATGGCGGAATAATTGAATTTTTAAATAATGAATTTGGTTTAACTATGTCGAATGATCGCAATCTTAGCACAACGAAATACAAAACTACTATTGATGCGGTCTTTATTAGACATTTAAATAGGTTCGAATCAAAACTGTTCGTTTCTTACTTCAGCTACCATAAACCTATCGTATCAGTTTTAGAGATTGGCGATGATAGTTCTGGTAATGATGATGGTGAAAAAGTCGTTGAAATTATGGATGAAAGTTGATTTTTCGGAGAGATAAACTTTTTAATGTAAAATAATTGTAATAGTTTTAAAGTGTTAAATTTTTAATGTAATATAAATTGTCATGTTTGTGTACGATAGCGCAATAAATCAATATTGTATTCTACCACATAAATGATAGTACTTTTATACTGTTAAAGCAATTGGTGCAAAATTATTCCCTAACCATTCCAAAATATCAAACATGCTCAACGTTAATAATCAAGTTTTCACTTCTGCCGGCACTCCCGGAGTGCAACCCGTCTTTTTTTTTTTTTTTTTTTTTTTGGTGTGTGGAAAATCATCGAATGACCCCCCCCGCTCTTGGGCAGAGCGAAGGGGAGTGTCAGACTTCTACTGACTAAAAACCGAACCCATGTTCCTTCTTTGCCCTTGCGCCGAGGCCACGTAATCTAGTACATAATACCGCGGCCCCGACGGGCGTCGGCCCTTGCGGGCCCCTCTTTGCTGACATCTCTTTGAGGCGCGCGTGGAACACGAACGCGCCGCCGACACGGTCTGTTGCCGTCATGACGACGGCCGGACGGCGAGCTAGCCCATTACTCACCGTCCACAGGCCCGCGTCTACGGTGGCCGGAAGCCATCACGTGGCCCCCGACGCCCGGAGCGCCTTCCGCGCCTTCCGCGGCGGCTGGGACGTTGAGAGGATCGCTCCCTCTCTCGTTCCGCCACCTCCTTCGCTAGCATCACTGCTTCGCAGAAGGAGGCGACGGCGTCCCATTCCTCCTCGCCCCGGACCATGGCTTGCACCAGGGCCGGACGCGAGAGGTCACCGCCGCCGATCGCCGCTACGAGAACACGGCGGGGCTCCGCCCAGGCAGGGCACACCTCCACAGTGTGCTCCACCGTGTCCTCCAGTCGATCCTCGCAGTGGAAGCATCCGGGCGTTTCCTCCCGCCTGATTCGGTGCAGGTACCTCCCGAAACATCCGTGTCCGGTGAGGACCTGTGTCAGACGGAAGGTGAGGGCGCCGTGGCTCCTCTCTAGCCACTCCTCAAAGAGGGGACTTACCGCCACTATCGTGGCGTGCCCTGCACGGGGTTGCGACAGTCGCTGTCTCCATGCCGCCATGAGATCGCACCGGAGGTCTGTCCGCCGCGTAGCAATGTGCCGCGGCAGCAGAGTGACCCCCCGGTGTAGCGCCTCCGCGCGCCACTCGTGTAGGCGCGCGAGGACTATCGCCTCCAGATCCCACGGCGGCAATCCGGCAAGGAGATTCGCCGCCTCGCGGGAGATCGTGCGGTACCCGCGGACTAGCCTTACGGCCATGACCTTTTGGGGCGCGTTCAGGTAGTGGACGGCCCGCTTCCTCATGGCACGTGCCCACACCGGGGCCCCGTAAAGGGCCATGGACCGCACGATTCCCGCATACAGCCTACGGCAGGAGGCGTTTGGCCCCCCCAGATTGGGCAAGAGCCACCTAAAGGCAGCCGCAGCCCGCTCCAGTCTGGGAGCCAAACGTCGGAAGTGCTCCACGAAGTTCCACCGGCTGTCGAGGACGAGTCCGAGGTACTTTATAGTACACTCGACGCCGATGGGAACCCCTCCCACCGTTAGCTGGGATCCCGACGGTGGCACATTCCCACGCCCATGGAAGCACATGGCCTCAGACTTGTGAAGCGCCACCTCGAGACCCAGCTGCCGGATCCTCTCCACGACTATCTCAACCCCGCGTGTACGTTGGAGCCACCTTACAGTCTAAACGGATGCAACTGTTCTGAACACCAGAATGTTATATAGAGCATCTGCCTATTTGACCTCCATACATTACACACTACAAAACTGTCGTGGAAAGATTTGTTGTAAGTAAGACTGTATGACAGTTGGGACACATTATTATACAAGTCCTTATTAACGTAAAAGTATTTTCAGAGATAAACAGCAGACAGCCACCAATAAGTTTGACCCTAGCAACAGAAAAGAAACAGGCGTGTCTACACCAGCAATAGCGGCTCACGGTCCAACTGCAGTGGAAAGTGGAAAGCAAACCGCCATTACAAATTCACCGCGTGTTTCCAAATGGCTGGCTCTTGAACTTGGCGCGTTATCTTGGCTGTTGCTGTAATGGCATCTTTGAATATTAATGCTGCTGATAATGTACTGGTTTCTTCGTTTAGTTCTATTGTTATCGAGGGGTTCAGTGCTTTGTTGGTTTTCAAGATTATTTGGCAGTAAACTTAAGACTCACGACTAAGACGGCTAAGACGTTATGTTTCTATAAAAATTCAGTTTCTTTCATTACGTTCAATATTTTACGCAAGTCTACTTATTATATATTTATATCATATTCATATTTATAATATTTTTATCTATATTATTGTAAAAAAAATCGTCATCAATCGTTTTCCTATCTAGAAAGTCTTTCATTATGACATATTTTTCTTATGAATGGGTGTTGGCAATTTGGCATAATGTTCTTTTGTTTTTTTTTTTAATAATAGGGGATCGGACAGGGTCAAAATAATATGATTCTGTTTAGTCCGTAAGTTAGATTATCGAAAAATATTGAATACGTGTTTTTTGTTTTATCAAATCAATAAAAAATGACGAAGATAAAACGCGTCAAAGATCTTGGAGTGGGGCTTGAAACGTCACTTGTGTCGTCAAAATGTACTATCATATGACGTCTTCATTTTAAGTTTACGTGAAAAAAGAAAAAATACGTGTCTAATAATTTTTGGAAATCTATCTGACGGACTAATAAGTATTTTTTTGTCCGATCCCCTATTGTAATCAAATTGAACTTAACTGTAGGTATTGTAAACTGTTCTAATTTCAATAATATCTTAGCCGACTAATAACCACACACTCGTAATAAAAATAATCGTTGTAAATCACCTTTAACACACGCCAATCTTCCTAACCACCGTGATTGAATTCTAACGATCAATCGATTATCCATTCAACTGCTTCATAATCGATTAGAGTATCGTAATAAGATCGATTATTACTTTAATCGTCTATTATCCCTCCATATCCATGTCTCCATCCATCCCTTAATCAAGAGCTTATTGTTTGACATAATTGGTGTCTTTGACAATCATGGACAAAGACCATTGGTTGCATTGTGGTCTTGGTCTGGACTGAACGATATTGACGATAGAAACTAGACCGGAATTAGTATAGAAACTCAATATAATTCGTGTGGTTATTTACGTTCCATTGAGAAGCTAATTAGGAGGAACTTTTAAATAGACAAGACTGTTGCTAAATGTGAATAAAATTTATTTGATTATTTTTTTAAACAGAGGTTAAATTGTTACACAGTTGCATTCTCAATCCAGTTCAGTTTTTGATAGTTTGTATAATATATAATTATTACATTAGTAACATTGATTGCGTTTTTGCGTCATAGGACGAATTTTTAAACATAGGATGCATGCAGTACATCCTGTTAATCATGAGTTTCTGTAATATACTTTGAAATACCATAAAAAGTATCAAGTTGTAGTTAAGGTTAGAGTTATAAATATTTGATTAAAGATTAACATAAATTACACTGTGTATATAAACAAATCTAAGCCTAAACCAAATGGGATATATTCCGCAAAAATCGGAAAGTAACAGACACCAATTTTTCACCAACATTCACAAGTCTATACAATCAATGGCGGACTTCAATAGGAACGTCATTTGGCACACCTCGCCACATTGGACAACATCGGAGCTGATCGGAGTGAATCGGGGAGTGACGCGTGGGAAGCTTTTGATGCACAATGAGAGGCAGGCCATTGTATGAAAATGTGATATACACTAGCGAATAAGATCCCGGTTTGGTTGCATTTTTTGGCTAACAGACACAAATACAATTGTCAATGCTGCTGATTACCAACCCTGCAAAAATACAATCGAAAAATGAATATATGTAATGGCTTAGACACCGGATTTTTTTCATATTCAGGACACTTGACAAAATGTTGGCAACTTAGTATGTATGTACTTACAAAACTTTTGCCAAATTCTTAATTTTATTCTCAGACGCGAATTAGTACAAGTTATACCAGAGTGAAGTAAACCAAAATTTATAAATGGTATTGTATTTCGTCAAAAGCTAGATTGTTTAAGAATATTCCTATGAATTAGTATTACCAGTGTTTTCATTTATTGTCTTCGTCACATTGTATTTGATTGAATAATATTATTATGCAAAAATTGTCATAACAGCTCTAGTACTGTCAACATACTTGGAAGTATGCATCTGTTACGATGATCATGATGAGAATAAAAATACAATTAAATGTAGAACGATTGTTTTCATTAACAGTATTTGAATCATGATGAAAGAAAGCATGACAATATTGTTAAATCTCCAACACGCAGATCAAGCGTGGATACGATGGCGAGAGTGTGAAGAGATTTAACTTCATTTAAAACTTACGGGTTCATAGTTACCGCCAGGAAATTATCATGGGACCGTTTGAACCTATTATCTTAACTACGCGTGTGGGAGAAGTTTTAATTTTTAACACCGTACAGGTTTGCAGTTTGCATCTTGTTTCACACAAATGGACCAGTCTTACCAATGCCAAAGGGTATCATCGTGTAAAGTAGGAACTTGATTGTGGAGGTACTGGTATTCAGCTGCATCCCGATAGACTGGAAGCTGACCCCAACATAGATGGGAATAAGCTAGACAGATGATGACAAACAAACGTACATCATAAGTCTCTTTACAATAACAGTACAAATGACTGATCAATGATCATGAACAAGCAAGTCTCTTGTACGTACGAAGTTTTTTGCAGTCCTTGACAAAAATGGTAAAGAAACCGACTGAAGATGACAATGCAATGTAGGCAATGACTTTTGTCTGGAAAATATGTCATCAGTTCAATTGTTTCACGATTCTTGCGAATTAGATTTGTGCCTCTGTCGTCCCACTATCTTGTCCCACATTCCAAAGAATTCCTCGTTCGTCCCACTTGAGTTTTAAAGTCACCACTCGTCCCACATTCCTGGCAAATTCAAAGTACAGTTGACAAAAAATATTGTACTATATCTTCCAATAAATTGAAATAATAGTTTTTTCTAATAACATAAAGATATTAAATACTTCCAGTTCTAGGTATGCATCCGCGATGCATGTTTTTAATTTTAATAATTAAAAGATCTATTGCAATTTAGGAAAATCTTTATTATTTAGTATCACAATCAAATCCAAATCACAGTACTATTAATTACACCTATCAATATACACATTTGTATTTATCTTATAGAAGTACCACGTTAAGATAAATATATATATGTAAAGTTTGATCAGAAAAAAATACCCCCTCACATTCTTCAACTGAGTGAGACGAAATTTAAAACTTGTGTAAAACGCACACTATGTAGGCAAGCATATACTATAAGTTGGGGGATTACATTGATGATAAAAATGCTTGGCTCAATGCTGGTCCTGCTCCACAACCTTAGGGGCAAATAAATCGACTATCATGTGAAGTTAGTGTAAAAAAGCAAAATTAAAATTTTTGAAAAAACCCACGACTGTTAAAAATTAATTGAAAAAAGGATACAATAACATAAAACACCCACCTTAAAAAAACCCAAGAATGTCCGTCGGGGGCTGCCATTAAATGAACTGGTTTAGCAATGTTCAGCTCCCGACGGACATTCTTGGGTTTTTAAGGTGGGTGTTTTATGTTATTGTATCCTTTTTTCAATTAATTTTTAACAGTCGTGGGTTTTTTCAAAATTTTTAATTTTGCTTTTTATTTTAAACTTTTTACTTTTTTTTTTAACTAAGAACATGCACCAATCAAACCTAAACCCATAACTGAAAACAAAATCAAAATCGGACTTGTAGTTTTGGAGAAAAATGGCAACTTTGATTTGCACAAAAAATGTTTGCTGCAGCGCCCCCTGGTGAGTTGTCACCGTAACACCTATCTAAGAACATGCACCAATCAAACCCGAACCCATAACTGAAAACTGCATCAAAATCGGACTAGTAGTTTTGGAGAAAAATGGCAACATGTATTTGCACAAACAAACAAACAAACAACCTCTCACCCCAAACGCATATACCGTCTCCGTTCCGTCGTGGGTAAAAAACTGTCATGGCTGTGGCGTAACTTGTAATTTTATAATTTATTACCCACGACGGAACGGAGACGGTATATGCGTTTGGGGTGAGAGTTCATCAAATTTTCCGCAACATGAGGTTATTTATCTTTCTGGTCAGTCAGGTTTTTAGGCTGACTGTACAATTAAATCAAATTTAACTCATATGAAAAAAATGTGGGACGAGCCAGGCATACGAATTGGGACGAGCGGGGAATAAAATATTGAAAATTAAGTTTTGGGACGAGCGAGGCATACAAATTGGGACAAGTGGGGATTTTTTTATGTGGGACGAGACTCTGTGGGACGACCGAGGCACAAATCGACGGTATTCAATGACGATAATTGTTTAATTGGTTCGATAGAAAATGTTCATGGAATCGTTGATAGACATCAACCCGCTTTTGTTCTACTAAAAATAATGTGTTTTCTAAAGAGATTTTTTTTCTTATTCTCCAAGCATGAGTCTTGAAATGAGTAAAACTAATATTTATTGAACCAAGAAATTAATAGTTTGTCATACAGCATATAACAGATAGGTGTGGCCATAATGATTAAAGAAGGTAGGACCATTAAACTGAATACCTGATTCTTTCCATACGGGACCATAATCAAAATGATGAAAAAATATTTTCTGATACATGCTGTATAGCTGTAGGTATAGGACTTTTAATTTAATTAGAAGAGAAGATGCAGCTAAAATTAGAAATGTAAATACAAAAGTATGAATAAACAATACCTTTCATCAAAAATCTAGAGACAATTAAATCTCAATTTCAGATAACAGTTGCCAACTCGCCTTAAAATAGACAAAATAGACATTTGACCTTTAAATAAATACCATCTATATCAGGTTTCTATTTAAACATTTCCTGTCCTACCTGTTTCAATCTAATGACCTAAATCCGTAGCTAAACCCAGATCATTTCTAGTCTATTTTGAAATCCTTCCTTTATTTAGATTGTTCACCTTTTCAATATCATTATTAAGATTATCTCTCTAAAATATCGTGAGTGAACCTAATTTTAATTTGACGAGGGATATATTTGTGACCAGTCATTAAATCTGATCGTTTTCACCAACACTAGGTTACAATTGAATGAATATCAGTATCTTAATGGAGCGACTGGGAATCTGACCTCCTTAACCCAGTTACACCCGTATTTATAAACAAGTCATTACTATTACTTGAGTAAGTAGTTTAGTAATTCCTTATTGTTAGAACTATCAAACGTTAGAATTCTTAGTTTTACTTTCATTGACGGTTCTTACTTCGTTTAAATTCTTGCCCATTGCATAAAAATATTTGCATAAGTAATTACTTAAGTTCAAGTAATTACTTTAACTCGACCATGAATACGGATGTTAGTACTGGGATACTTTGCTAACTCTGACTGTCAGACTTTCAGGCCACTGACTACCTGTACCGACTACGTACCGACTGTCAAAGATAGAACTTCACAGAACTTTAATTCTTAACATATTCTCCAAATTCTTCAGTCCCAAAAACGTTTTAACAAAAAATAAAACCGACTTCAAAAAAAAAGTCAAAAATAAATCAGTTTCTGAAGTCGGTGACTTTTGTTTGTTTGATTTCATTTTTTTGTCACCGACTTCAGAAACTGATTTATTTTTGACTTTTTTTTGAAGTCGGTTTTATTTTTTGTTAAAAAGTTTTTATTTTTCACTTTTTAGTGGTTCACCTAATGTGGACAATGTTGTATTTTTTTTAAATTTTGTAGATTTTTCAAAAACCGCTTGTCCGATTTCGATAAAAAAAATTATGGGACCATTTGGGAAGTATACCCTTTCCAACAAAAAAAGAATTTTTCAAATCGGTCAGCAAGTGACGGAGTTATGCCCGAACAAACATAAAAAAAAAACAAACATCCGAATTGAGAACCTCCTTCTTTTTTTAGAAGTCGGTTAAAAACATACAAATCCTCTTTACTACGTACCCACCCCTCGACAATAAGACGCTTAGTTATTCGTCTACCTGTCGTCCTGTCCGTACGTTCGCAGGTTGGCGCAACGTCACGGGAAGTAGGGTCGGGATGATCGCCGCCGGTAGCACCTGACGCGAAGACCCGTATTATTAGTTGTGGGGTCGGCTGGTCGACTGGCAACTGTTTTATTTATGTTTACGGTCCCTGCTTCTTGAGGGGAGGTGAATTTTTCAAGTGATGGAGGTTAAGTTAGATTGAAGACATCAGCTGAGTGGATACCTTTACCTAGCTCTGGTTAAGGCTTTTTATGTACTAGAATGCTTACATTTTGTAGTAACGCAAAAGCATGAGGGAAGAGAGAAATTGGTAAGGAAAAAAATAGTTTTTAGAGAAGTCACTTTAGTGAAAATTGGAAGACCCACACCACATCCAAATCTCGCGGATAGTTACTTTGTTTACAATGTTTGCGATATAAATATTTTGCATCGTCAAACAAATATGATCCATATTTCAATGTTGCAATAGAAACAACAATAACAAACCAAAGTCTGCGTTTCTACAGTCAGCTGCAAAAATAAACAATAACAATAAATTCTACCTCAGCACATTCAATTACTATAACACCTATAGTAAATAACCCAATAATGCTAAGTAAGAACACGTGAGACCTATAGTGCCTCCTAGTGGTACTCCAACAGTAAACAAGCGTCAGGTTATACCCGATGGTGGTATAGAGTTACGAGTTAGCGTCAAGTGACTGGAGGTAAATTGAGATCGTTCTCACGGTAGGAGACAGGTTCGGTTTCCAACTGACAGATGGTGGCAGTTATTTTGTAGGCTGATTTCGAAGTCTACAGCCAGAATTCAAATCCGGAGAGAAAATAATGATATTCGATTAGTACTAAAGATGATGCAAAAGTCAACAATTGACTACAGATTACATAATGATTGTAACATAAGAAGATATCGGCAGAAATGAAACGATTATATTTATTCGATACCATTTCGTCATCGTTTCGGCCATAAAATTAAAAGACTCATCCAACGATCAATAACCATGTTCAAATTCAAGATCCAAGCAAGTATTACGTCTGTTTTAATAGAAAAAATGCGGCTCAAATCATAGATTCTTGAAGTGTTTCGTAGTTTCGAAACAATAGTTCATATGCAATGCCGAAGAAAAGTTTAGAAAGTGCTCGAATTAATTCTTCAAACACGTTCACTTTCTTTGTATCTCGCGCAGACGCGTCCAACGATAAACTATTACATTTTACATGTTAATTAACAACGAAATTCACGTGTTCTTGTGAATTTATGTAATACTTTCTTTTACTGCTTTTATGGACTATCGGTAATACGTTATCTGGTAGAAAGTCGTTAAGTATGGACTAAATTTTATTAGGCTTAATAAACACTGTGGTGACCTGAAGCTCTGTTAATGCCATTATTTCTATTCCTTGTGTTTAGGATATAAGTATGTCTCCTCGTATATTATGGTCACTCCATAGTCTCTATCTGTCATAACTGTATAGAATCTGTCATAACTTGGTAAAAAAATGTTGAACTGTGAACGGGTACTCTCCTGCTTCTACTCCTGCAAGGCAAAACCATTTTTAACCTGTAAGTATAGAGTAGGTAACTTACAGAACAATCGAAACGCCAAAACATTATTTTCGAAATCATCCTCTTTATTATTCCCACGACCAAATCTTTGATATTGCAACCGACTCTTAAACCAATTGAACCAACTATTTGCTTTCTCACCGTTAACTAAAACAAACACACTCAAATTATAGTAATCGAAACCATTGAATCTGTCCCAGCAGCTAAACAACGGCTGCCAACTCATAATATTTAAGTACGCGCTATTAAAATATGAAAACAAACAATTAGTCTTATACAACTTGAAATAATTAATGACCACACAGAAGTGACTGCTGGGTATAATCAAATAGACCGCATAGTATAAGTTATTAATTTAATATCATGAGTGATTCAGGGGAGTATTATAGGTAATATTCTTATAGAATGCACGATTTAGAAGGGCTTCGTATCGTCTTTCGTTTTTTTTATTTGTGGACTTACGTCAATATGGTGAAAGATAGATCCCATAGATGTGAATGATGTTGTAACGGGTGATAGGAGAGAATGCAACAAGAAAACCGGCGACCCCAAGTAAAATGGGACAAGGACTGGAAGATGAACAAGTCCCATGAATGCAGGTGCTACTGTAAGGTGGCTTATTTACAAGTTGATCATTGGACTTAAAAAAATTATATACGACTGATGAGGTTCAGAAAAAAATAGATAACAGATTTCAGAACACTAATGCACATTTTTGGCTGTATCCGGACAGTAACTAAATGAACTGTATGTACTTATCCTACCTTCCCAACCTTTTTTTTGGGGTTGAGAAATCATCAAATGACTCCTCCCGCTCTGAGCAGAGCGGTAGGGAGTGTCAGACTGCTACTTACTAAAAACCAACCATGTTTCAACCTAATATGAAGATTTTCCCAATTGATTTCTTCTATATCTACAAAATCTTTCGTCACATACATTTCTTTTATTTCCTCCCTTGAAATGCTTGAAGCAAGTCTCTCACTTTCACAGTTCACCTCTTAACATTTAATCTTATTTTAACAGTTTTCACGGTGGCTTATGCAAGCTAGTTTGTCCGCTGACATTTTCTTACGGATGCTGGATGTTGTAAAAGCGTATAAAAGTTGGTTCAGAGAAACTGTTTGCGAGATTGCATGGTATTATTGGTAGTTATTACAGTCGATGAACATTATAAATTAAATGAGTTTGTATTTCACAGGGTGGAAGGGAAACCGACGCACAAACTGTTAGTATCACGTATTCATTATATCATTCTGAGCTGTCATATCCAGATTTTTCATCGGTTAATTTTTTAATCAGGCTCTGTTTCATAGATTTGTAGTGTATTTTTTTTAAAATTACCTATGAAGAAATTCAAGTCCCTCATAAAGGATTTTTTTATCGGTAATCAAAACAAATTCTTAGAATGTTCATAATGGTTCAGAATGATGTGATAGACACGTTGGTTAAACTCACAGTGATTGTTATTCTCCTAACGGTAACTTTAATATTGTTGCGCTGACCCCAAATAAATTGGGATAAAGGCAGGAGAATGGTGATAATGATGGTAAGGTTGAAATTAAGTTTCTGCTGTCGAAGGTAACACTATTAGGGCTCCCACACATAAACGTGTCGTGACGACGCGTCGTACTACGATGCGGCTTCGTTTCACGATACGACGTCGCGTCGTGGAAATCTACGATGAGCATCGTAAAACAAACACGACATCGTGACCGATGCCGTCGATACAGTGAGGTGGTGTTTGAGTTCATTCCGAAAAATGGACCGCTCTAGACGCATTCTGAAATGAATATTTAAAATGCTTTTGAAATTAGAACCCAAATAAATGTTAATTTGTTCATTAAAGTAATAAGACAACTGCGCAGGATTGCATCGTGAGTTTTTAACGTCACGACGTCGTACCGTGCATCGACACGTTACGACGTCGCGTCGTTACGTAGATTTCCACGACGCGACGTCGTATCGTGTTTATGTGTGCGAGCCCTTAACCATGAAAGGACTGTAGTCATAACTACAACTACGCTCAACTAGTATACCTTTGTCTTACCCTTCAAAAACAGTCATCATGTTTTGCTATGACAAAGTCAAAGCATCGCCAGTCATACAGTGTTATTTAATAACGTCCTCAGCAGTTATGACTAAGGAATTCTATGCTTTCTATAAAGGTACATTTTGTTTTATATTTCTACAGTACACATTGTATTGTAGTCCTCGCCTTTCCCTTTCTGAATAAGTTAGATTCCTACACGAAGTATTTTGGCATCGTTTCAAACCACGCGTGGTTTATGACGACTTGACGAGTGTATCGAACTAGTGACAAGAATTGTGAATTGTGTGATTTAACAATAAGGTTGATTACAAAAATATAGGACCCATTGGCATAGGTATATGAAGAGACTATATGCGGAAGACAACCTGTAACTCACGACTGTGAAGCCAAGATTGTTTAAGTTAATAAGGTAACAAGTACCAACATAGGTTATGGATCAAGCATAGGTTTTAGGGTTTGGTTTTTTTAGAAGATTTGCAAGTTGACCCTTTTCAGTGTGACAATCTTTGACACGACCTACGATTTAAATACTTGCTGCTTACCAGTTTACCTATTAATATATTTAGTATCTACCGAGAGAGACCAAGAAAAGGATGACGAGGCTTGTGAGAAAGAATAATATCACTACATCATCACTACATAGTTTTAAACAAAGTCGCTTTCTCTGTCCCTATGTCCCTTTGTATGCTTAAATCTTTAAAACTACGCAACGGATTATGATGCAGTTTTTTTTAATAGATAGAGTGATTCAAGAGGAAGGTTTTAATACCTTTTTTGCACCCGTGCGAAGCCGGGCGGGTCACTAGTGAAAGAAAAGGAGCAAATAACAACGTGACGGACGACAGGAGAATGAAAGAAAAAGCTTGTTTCGCCGACACCAAGTAACATGGAACGAGATGAGGAAGACGATTCACATCTACAGACATGCTTAGCAAAGTCCATTCTAGTCAGCCAACAGCAAAATACGTCATCTTCCATTCTACACGCAACAATGTAAGTTGTAACTGACAGCAAGACGCATAGCGGCCATCTTGGAAACGTTAACAGCCTCTTGCCTTTACATGAATGCAACGTCATTAGTTATTAGGAAACCAGCGTTTTATATTAGCTTTCTAAGTTATGGTTGTTGGGGAGAAAACATTGACTGCACGCTAACTGTAATTTTCATAATTTTCATCTACAAAGCTTGCAATAAAGTTTACATTTATGATTTTCGTTTCGATCAGGCCAAATTGAATTCGTTAAAAATATTCCTATCTTTATTCCAAGTTTCCAAACTATACGGTCCTTAACTTCACTCTTGCATGCAACCATCATCACATTGTTCTTCATTCTTCTTATGCTGTATCCCAAATATACACATTCAAAATTTCCCAAAACTGTTTCAGAAATACACACAGTTACGTGACCAGGAAAACTCTTCTCCAAACCACTAGTAAGGAGTTTCCTTCCTCTTCTAAACAAGGCGCACGCCACAAATCTTCCTCCTTACCTATCAATAAACTACTAACTCCAACTAATATTAAAAGCTCGCAAACATAAAAACTCTCCAAGAATAATGAGCCAGTTCTGAAACTTGGCCAATATAAGGCCAAACGATACTTGGCCAATAAGGCCAGACGATAAATAACGCACGACGCTTAGAAAAGTGTTATTAAGGCTCCGTCGCCTTAAATATTCTTGGCATTACTCAAGATTAGGGTTGGTGTTGCCAGTTTTGTGTTATGTATGTTTTTTTTTCGGGGTGTTATCACAGAATATTTTTAGCGAGAAGTGGTGCTGGTAAACTTCGTTTTGTGTTTTTTAAGTTGCTAATACTTAAATGTATTTATTGAGTATTTCATGAGGAAATTTCAGCACAAAGCAGTCAAATTCATTCCAGTTACTTGTACGTTTCTATTTGAGCATTTACAGACAAATTGCCAAGAAGAGTATCAGATAATCAGCTGGAATTTTAAGGTAGAATCTTACTAGTTCTTAAAACCTAGATTCCTATGAACAATATGCAACATCATTCTGAGTTGACTTGTTCAAATTCTGAGCTACCCGATATCGTCGAAATCTACATATGATTTTGGGCAGACAAAGCTCCGCGCTTATGATTTTGTGCACGGAAAACATTTGCCTTGTAAAGCGAAATTCATGAATAAATCACCATGGTAAAGGATTCATATGTCCTGTTCATCGCGAAACTGAACACCGAAGCTATTGGTATAACCCGGTTCATTAAAGAAAGGAATCTAAAATGGCAACACATGGCATGTCCTCTCGCTCGCTCACTATAGTGTGCGAGCGTGAGGACATGATAAAAACCGCCATTTTAGATTCCTTTCTTTAATGAACCGGGTTATAAATCGCATCAGAAAAGAGGTGACCAAAAATGTTTTAGAATGGGTCTTTCGTCGTTTCGGACCACGAGCGCTTCGGACCGCGGTGTGAAACGCAGAAGAGCTCTTATGCATCAACCAAAATTAATCATGGCGTGGCGTCTATGCATAATGTGTTTAAGAGTAATTTAATGTGAATGGCAAACAACCGAGTGACCGCAGGATGGTAACCTCCTCCTCCTGGTGGTGGCCTTTTGCTATTTCAGAGATGACACTGATCTGTCTCATAATCAGCCAGCAATGTTCCTACTGCTGGGACACGAAATTAAACATTGAGATCTCAGAACTTTAGTTATGCACCTTTTATATCTATGACTAGCTTTTGCCAGCGGCTTCGCCCGCGTGAAAATGACGATTTTCTATACAAACTTTCATCCCCTATTTAACTCCCTTAGGGGTTGAATTTCAAAAAATCCTTCCTTATTCCTTGTCTACATTATAAAGGGAACCTCTGTGCAAAATTTCAGCTGTCTAGGTCCACGGGTTTGGGCTGGGCGTTGATGAGTCAGTCAGTCAGGACTTCTCTCTTTATTTATATAGATTAGGAAATAAATAACTTTGGACTCTGCGTGTGGGCTATAATAAACACGTGGGCCCAGTGCTTTTGGTAGATGTCGCAAATCTGTCATTTCTCTATAATTATAGCTGCACCCTGATACAAGAACACCTCGCAACAGAAATATCAATGGTGACATTGTTTTCCGGCTCAGTCAGATCAGGCCTGTGACGTCCTAAGCCGAGGCACATTACCAATTAGCGCGCTCCCTTAGTCTATAAATTTTACGTCCTAGACGGAGGCTTTACGCTCAATGCATCTAAAGAATATTCCGGTAAAGCAAAAGCCAGTCTCGAGAAGCCATGCCTATGCAAGAGGATTAACAAATGAATGTACCTGTCCTCATTACTTTTTGCAATTAATTTTATCTTCACTGTTTTTAAACGGTGAACCATGCTAGTTTGGTCCTAGAACCAAAAAATCGAAGACATGTAACTCTTACCAACCCGCATTGGAAGCATTATAGGCTGATTGTGATGATAATGATATATTTATCAAAAACCTGCTATCATCCAAAAAGTAAAACCGGATAACCGGCAACCCTATCTGAGACGGATTAGGCAACGTTCACCGGTTCACAGGCACGCTGCAAACAGCTCTTATCGGTCGTCTCGAGATACTTGACTTATTAGTCACTTAGTTTGTTTTACTAGGGTACCGTGGTACCGTGCTTTAGTGTACCTCTGAGACCTTACTTGCTTACTCCTGGTGAAGGTACACACGGCTACACATCAAGCTATACAAAACCAGTATAATCTGATCGTTCACTGTGCGATAAGATCTAGTAAAGTGAGGCCAAGATTAACTGGTTTTGTATAGCTTGATGTGTAGCCGTGTGTACATTTCAGACTGAAAACATGACTTATTCGGAAAGTTTGCATGATTTACTATATCTAGGGTTTTATTATTGAGGAAATGTCTCATATTCTGTTTGTTTTCCTATAGTGTTAACTTATTTTCGTTAGGTCTGAGGTATACTTACTAACAACACTTAGTACACAAGGTGACACATCATGCTTTACTTTGTAGTATAACCTGACCTCTCTTTGTATGAGCTTCCAGTGCAATTAGAGATCAGCCTTATTTGGTTTACATAGCTGGTTTGTTTGTTATAGTGAGTACAATTGCTTTGGACGTTGGGAATTTTGGACTTGCTATTTCAATAAGGCTCAATATTTTTGACCAGTTAGTAATATTAGAAGAATTTAATGTAGTTTCCAAACAGCTGTAATCTGGAGTTAAACCGGTTCTTAGTCACCAAGTCTGTTTAAACACAAACGTTGTAAATTACAAGTTACAACATTGTTGGCAGGATAAAGAAGATAAGTAAAACGGTTATTTATACTGTCAGATTTACAAGCCATGGTTGCTATTGCTAAGATAATGCTAAGTTATTTATAACATTTATCTATACTAATATTATAAAGAAGTAAAGTTTGTGTGTTTGTATATTTGTTAAATTCTATGGGGTAATTTCGGGATCTACTGAACCGATTTTAAAAATTCTTTCACCAATATAAAGCCACATTATTGCCGAGTGTCATAGG
Source organism: Diarsia mendica (assembly GCA_949316265.1). Lineage (NCBI taxonomy): Eukaryota > Metazoa > Arthropoda > Insecta > Lepidoptera > Noctuidae > Diarsia > Diarsia mendica. Next base: position 2,973,892 of record OX438901.1, on the reverse strand, counting down.
CTACTTTTTAACGGGATCTACACGGGTGAAACCGCGGGACGTCCGCTAGTTTTATTATAAAATGTAACTACAAACTACAATTTTATTACATTAAAAATAATATGTATCAAATTAAATAGGGAAGAATTACAGGGCGTCAAAAAATTCGTCTACATCGCTGTCAACAGGGAAGTGTATCAGAAGGTTGGCAGCAATGCAATGTTGGATAGTACCTATTCCTAATTCTTTGGTCAAAAAATAAATTATGTTTCATTATTTTAAAGAATTCCTACTACCAGTACGAAAGTCTTAACTGCACCAATAAACCAGGATTAAGATTAAACCAACAGATTAAACAATAAACCTCCGGAACATTCTCCGAAAAAGAAACACGATTCAAAAACTAACTATCTCCAAGTAAAAGTCCATAATACAATAACAATAACACCGGTAAACCGGTACACAACAATAAAACCAAAAAAGTTCCAAATCCACGTGGACATAAAACGTGGAAACCCCGGACGAAATTCTCACGAAATGTTTGGCATGGCAAGACTTTAAAAAAAAAATGAAGTAACAAAAGAGGTCTACTACTCGAAATTCGAAATATAAACACAGTTCGAATTCGAATACCGAACGATTTTGAGCGCGGAAAAAATGCAGGTAACAAATTATGGGTGACGTAAGCGGGACCGAAGTCCAGAGAGCCCGGAATAACGTGGATGTTTCTTTTTTTTTCTTTGTTTTGAGGCAAAGGAAATTGCTTGTTTAATTGTTTTTGAATATGGAGGCTTTGGTATGATGTATGTTGTTGAATGCTTTTGAAGAATTTTAATGGTCATTTTATTTCAGATATTTGTTTACAAGAATAATTATTGTTTTGTTTGTGAATTATTTTGTTATTTCTAAAGTTCATCGACCTTTTCAGGTGAAAATTTAAAATAATAATAGAAGCGGAAACCCCCGGAAGCAAACTGAAATGCCTTGATCTTTCTCAACTACCTTACTAATTATTAGGCTATTAGTTCACCCATATTTCGTCAGTTATGTTTCAGTCCCATGTAAAAGCGGGCTTATTGTGTTTCTTTCTTTCTTTCAAAATACAATAGGTCATCATGCACACACAACCATCACGCTTGCGACTACTAGACCAAAAAGGCAAACCGTAAAATACTTTTTAATAATCATAAATTCAGTAACTTTTCTTACACAACTAATGAATGAAATAAACATACACTAACTAAATTATTTCCTAAACGTCGCAACTTCCCACATTATCACTAATAGAACTGCCACATTATAAAATTATGTTCATATTTAGTTGTAATCATTGTTGTAAGTAATGATAATTTCGTCGGCCTACGGAGGTATTTCAAAATTGTGGAATGATCAGTGGATCACGCATGCCCGGACCATCAAGGCGTTCTTGTAATAGGAATGGACATTAGGAGAGAATACCATAAATTTCTCCCGGGCCATCCGTTTCAGGGTCCCGTCCGTGATCAGCTTATTTAAATAAGCCTTTTATGGGATAAAAGTTAAGTTTAATTACAATCCTATGGAACGCGGTGTTGTTTGTTAGTTTTGTTTGTTACTTTACTTTGAATAAAACTGTGTAGGCTAGAATTAGTTTCAGTACTATCTCGAAAGGACAAGCTAAATTACGCAAATTATTTTCTTTATTGTGATATTGAGTCGTGTATAATCACTTTAATCAATAATTGTGACATGGTTATTGATTAACATGGCAAAATTTTTTTTACCGACCATACTTTTTATTTTTTGGGACAAACCACCGCGATTCCTGTACGCTCGAATCAACAGTAGCAACTACCAGAAAAGTGCTAAGACAATGAAGCGCGACGGAGCCCCAGAGAAAGATTTATCTGTCGTGGATCCTGCAACGAAATAATATCTAATTTTTATCAACAATTCATGAAAACATCACCAAATCTTATACTTTTTCCACACTAATTTCAAAGAGAAGAAAAAATATCTTCAAATACACTCCTACACACGGGTCGTTCGTCGTTTCGCACCACGAGCGGTTCGGACCGCGGTGTGAAACGCAGAAGAGCTCTGAAGAATGGGCTGTTTCGGACCGCGGTGTGAATCGACCATAGGAGAATTTGAATGGGTTTATTCGAACCGCGAATGAAACAAAAAGTTTTCTTAGTAATAATGCGTAAAGTACAGTCATGCACAAAATAAAACAGCTATATAAGTTCTACGATATTGTGATATAAGGGTGTTACAAATTCGTAAAACCAGCGGGACTCAAGCTTCTCATTCGTTCTATCACACAGTTTAGGGAATAACTACAGCACAAACTACCAGGAGAATAGAAGTAGGCAGGGTACATATTGAAAACATTTTTTTGGAGTTGAAAAAAAAAGGACAGGTGTAAAGTCCTACAAACTACCAGGATAACAGAAGTAGGAAGGAGGTATTGAAAACATTTATTTTGGAAATAAAAAAAGGAAAAAAACGATAAAAGCAAATAATATTAAATTAAGGAATAATTTAGATTTGATTTAAAGATTCCAATACCTCCTTCCTACTTCTGTTCTCCTGGTAGTTTGTGGGACTTTACTACCTATCTTTTTTTTAAATCTCCAAAAAAAAATGTTTTCAATACCTCCTGCCTACTTCTATTCTCCTGGTTAGTTTGTGCCGTAGTTGTATTCTAATCTGTGTGATAGAACGAATCAGAAACTTGAGTCCCGCTGGTTTGACGATTTTGTAACATCCTTTATCGTAGAACTAGTGGGAAAAAAAAATTAAAAAAAGTTCCCACTAGTTCTATCGTAGGCAAATCGTAGGACTGTGCAGTAGAACTAGTGGGAATGATCCGTTTTTTCTACTCGACTGTACATACAAACTTTGAAATTAGGTCGTATCTAAACATAGTGGTTCGAATCGCCCCATTCCTAAGAGCTATTGGTCGATTCACACCACTCGGCGCTCCAAGAACCGCCGTGGTGCGAAACAGCCCATTCTTAAGAGCTCTTCTGCGTTTCACACCGCGGTCCGAACCGCTCGTGGTGCGAAACGACGAACGACCCCTACACACCATAAGAAACCTTCAAAACCGAACCTTTCCTCCAAATACCTCGGCAGTGGGTAATCGTGACTAACGGGTCAAAACGAAAGCTTAGAGAATTTACCTTAACTTAGCGTCACCTTAGTTTATGTAATTCTATTTTGTAGGCGTACACTGGGCGTTTAAAAAGTAAGGTATGTAATTGGTAAAGCAATAGATAGGGTTTTAAGAGGATTATTGAGGTAAACTTGATCAGAAATTTAGTAGCGGTGAAGGTCAACGTTATTGAGTTAAAAATGGTTTTTATTCAATAAGTAATGAAGTTTTTAAAGAATTTAGTAGCTACTAAAGCTGTGCGAGGAACAGTGCTTCTGTACATTTGGGGGGACCCTAGGGATAGACAGGCTGCTTTCTGATCTTCTCTGGAGCTTTTTCGAATTCATATTCGAAAAAGCGTTAACGATCAGAACGATATCCACGTGAAAGAAAATATTATCGCCAAATTACTTGCTTACTTGGTCACTAATATAACCAAGCGTCAAGAGTCCTGCCAGTGACGAATCGTAAGATCCTTAAAGTATTAAATATAAGTCAAATAAACTGTATGATATCTAACAGAACTGATTGAAAAACAACTCGACAAAACATCAAACTGTTTTGATTTTATTGATTATACACAGTAAATCAACATTTTTTTTTTTGGATAGCGCTGTATATTGACTGACGATTAAAATTACTAACAAATCAAAAGTAAACTCAAGTATCTACAGTAAATAAGTGCTATAAAAGGTGTTATCTAAAAAATCTGAAGTATCTGTATACTTAACTTGATAATAATCGGTTAAAAGCATAGATAACGCACGTTATTTGTCGGTTAACTCACAAAAAACGGTTCCAGTTAAGTACGGCTTAAGTAGTAACGGATTTGGAGATGCTTACTTTCTATTAAATGAAATACTTAGTCCAGGTTTTAACGATTTTTGTAGAGAAATTATTGGCAATAAGTTAATCATTGAAAGTAAAATTGTGATTTGCGTGTTATGTCACAGAAGGAATGAGGACATAATAATGCGGCTAGCTTAATTTAATTAATTAAGAGAGAACAGAGCCTGCGAGGCATTTAATAAATAGTTATTTGAAGAACTAAACAATTGCCATCTCACTGCATCAAATCTGCCACTGTTGTGTGCGACAGGAATCGCAACTCCTATTCCATTTTAACTGGTAAAAACCATCTTTATAAGAAGACACTATAAAATGGTAAAATCAAAAATCTTTCAGTCTAGCTAGTCTAAAAGATAGTGCCTGTCAAATACTTATCATTCAATCAGTCGTAAAATACTCGAAAGGGAAAAGAAAGGTGCTGCTTTGCAATCTAAACTCGAAATTATACAGAGAATACAGACTGCCTGTTGAACTTCCAAAACACAACTTATGTTAAAAGGTTTTGTTAGTATCTATATTATCTATCTACAAAAGTATGAAGGTCGGACTACTGATTAATTTATAATATAAAGGAGAGAAAAGGTGAAAATAGTTGGGATATCCATGAAATTTACAGTTTAACAATACTTTGTAGAACATAAAATCGAGAGAATTAAAGTAAAATCATCACAAGTTGACGCTGCATCAGTTTGTAGCTGTTTTTAGGGTTCCGTACCTCAAAAGGAAAAAACGGAACCCTTATAGGATCACTTTGTTGTCCGTCCGTCCGTCCTTCCGTCCGTCTGTCAAGACCATTTTTCTCAGGAACGCGTGGAGGTATGAAGCTGAAATTTATATCAATTACTCAGGTCTACTGTCCCTTAAAGCTGTGAATCTTAAATGAAAAAATCAAACTTCTAAGCCAACGCAATCAAAAGATACAGCCGTTTATGCCGCAAATTTTCGACACTTGCAAGGGAATCAAAACCTACAGGGTGCTTCCCGTGAACTCAGAATCTTGAAATTTGGTACGAAGCAACGTCTTATAGCATAGATAAAGGAAAAATTACGAAAACCATAAATTTTTAGTTACATCACAAAATATATTTTTTTTACGGAACCCTCGGTGCGCGAGTCCGACTCGCACTTGGCCGGTTTTTTTATAATTATTATCGGAGTCATGATTTATGCTAATAAAAAATAAATGAATTAGCGCTTAGGTACACACTCAAATTCTTTACGAGCTACAAAAAGTGCATTCCGCAAACTCCAAAACAGAGTTCACTCAATCAAATAAAGCGAATTTCACGTCCCTAATTTTTCAATTACACAACACAAAACAAGACAGACGACAATATCCGTTTTATTATATATTATACACAAAACGGCATCCATAACAGTCATTTCCACAAAGGAAATTTGTATCAAAACTTGTCATTGTTCAAGCCTTCGCAGTGACGACGTTTCTTAAGAGAACCAGCCCGTTTTCATAACTTCACGTAGGCATCCTAGCACTTATTTTGGAGCAAAATGAGTTTTATATCTTAAAGGATAAAGTTGATTATGTTAGCCAACGTTTTCTGAGATAGGTCGTTATGGAGCGGAGCCAGGAGACAATGGGAGTGCTCAGTATTCGAGTACTGTGCGTGTTTCCCGCGATATCGCGTTAATATTCGTATTAGGTATCGGATTATGGCTAAGGAATTCGGATACGCATCGAGTAAACGTTTTTAAACGATGTTTTAACTGACACGGGGATATTTTGCGATGTTTCTCGGTTGCCCCTTTTTAGGGTATTAGGTCGGTGGGTAATGTACTGAGGGCAATATGCTCCGGAAATATGATGTCGTTTTTATGAATTAAGTGGATGTTTTTTGTGGGAAGAGGGAATATAAACACGAGTGTTTACCCATCCAATTTCGTAATGTTATTTTTGTGTGTGTTTGTGTTTCGAATATTTCGAACATTTTGCCTTGTTGTATAATTCGCAGTTATTGTATTGAAACATAAACGTAATTGATATAAATACCAATATATAAATTGACAAGTCATCATCATCTGCCCAGCCTTTTCCCATCTATGTTGGGGTCAGCTTCCAGCCTAACCAGATAATAAATACATACACAAGGAAGAAACTTAAAAAATTCAAACGTTACTAGGTACAATATTAACAACTAGCTTTTGCCAGCGGCTTCGCCCGCGTGGTTGTCGGAAAATATCAAAAATGACGATTTTTCATACAAACTTTCATCCCCTATTTAACTCCCTTAGGGGTTGAATTTCGGAAAATCCTTCCTTATTCCTTGTCTACATTATAAAGGGAACCTACCTGCAAAATTTCAGCTTTCTAGGTCCAAGGGTTTGGGCTGGGCGTTGATGAATCAGTCAGTCAGTCAGTCAGGACTTCTCTCTTTATTTATATATAGATAACTCTACAGAGCAAACATCACGTCTTTACCTAAGAACAGTACAGAATAATTACTAAACAAAAACAACACGTAGTATAGTTGACAATACATTTCCCACGTCCGATAATTATCTAGCCAATGTCAAGTTGAAATGACGAAGAACTATCATTAGCTAACAATTCCTTCCGTAAAAATGTGCGGAATTGTAAAAAAATGGATGGAATCGTAAAAAAAAATGCAAAGTCGTAAAAACTGTTGATGCTAACCGCTTAAACAAGAGATTGCCGAGGCCTTTGCTTATTTTGAAAGATTTAAGAATTTGTATACAGTGTGTCGTAACAACAAAAATATTTTTACTGTGGGAAATAATATTTCTACATATTTTATTAAGGTTGAAATTAGTTAATATACATTGAAATAACACAATACATCTAAAAAATGATACTAAGTTTCCAATAACACCCTGTATACAAAATTGTATGTACATACCTACAGGCAAATTAAGTTTCCTAAAACATCCTGTATACAAAATTATATGTACGTCACAGGCAAATTCTACTGTTTTAAGACTAGGCAAGCTGTTTCAAGACCTAAGTACGGACAGAAAAAGGTCGTCTAAGCGACATAATATTACAAAAAGACATATCTCCTGAACTATCTACTATCTTAAGACCTAGTTTCAGGCGCACACCATTTCTTTCCAGGCTTTTCTAGACGAATATAAAACTAGACTATCCTATTTTATTAAACAGGTTGGGGAAATATAAAATACTTAATGGTCTCCAAAGAATATTACTACAAATAGATACTGACAGTACTGACACTGTACGTCCTGCGAATTAAGAATTATATAAAACTAGCGACCCGCCCCCGCTTCGCACGGGTGGAATGTGCTACATATATAAACCTTTCTCTTGAATCACTCTATTAAAAAAACCCGCATCAAAATCCGTTGCGTAGTTTTAAAGATCTAAGCATACAAAGGGGCAGACAGCGGGAAGCGACTTTGTTTTATACTATGTAGTGATAGTGAAGCCAATGAAAAAGAGTATTGTTGTACTGTCAACTACAAATCAGTAGTAACAATTTGACATTGCCATCACCTCTTTATCGTAGCAATAAGGACGATTTTCTTAATGCAAACCTTACCACTGAGGTGCGGTTTCTGTACACCTATAAAATGTATGATGTACCAGAAACACACGGTCTGACGCATCTTTACCGCATGGACCCGTAACTGCCACTGCTCTCAGCCTACATGACAAGGGTAAGAATACTACTCTAGGGAAATTACCATGATTAAAGTAAACCATAAAACAAAATATAGGTAGAAACTATTTTTAGTAGGAACAATGATGACAATAACTCATAAGATAGGGGCGAAACCACTTGGGAAAAAACCTAATGGACAAATGACTGGAATAGACAACAAGTTTTTAAAACACTCTTTCAAAACAACAAAAAAATCTATTATGATATCCGTAGAATATTGGTGCTGGTCATGAGCATTAAAAAACTGGCAGAACTCGATCTGTAGACCAAAAGATCGCTTCACACGCAACGACACGCGTGATCAAGTCGCTCCAATATTAATAGATTCATAGTAAGCGGTGAGAACGGACGATATACCGCTAGACACGGGTAAACTTACTGTAGAATGTACGAGTGCTTGAAAATGTTACACGCTCGTGTAACTCGAGAATCTTGATTTGGTGTGAAATACAAAATAATATTGTAAAGACCAATAACTGATCTCTGAGAAAATATGGATTGCGTTTAATGATGCAGAGAACTAAGGCTAAGTTAATCACTACACCTTTCATCATAAATAACATATCAAACATATAAAGTTACTGAACTTACAGCACATAGAATAATAGAACCAGTACAAGACCCAAATGAAACAGATAAGATTGAAGCAACTAATATAAAGAATCGTGTGAAAGGCAACTTAGCCGGCATACAAGCAGCTCTTATTACTCGTAATACTACCGGCCCCGCCTCAAGGCATCGTGTGTAGCCGTCCTTAATGCACACTTTCTTGGGAAAGTTACAAAAAATAAAGTAGGTGTAAGAAGTTACAAACGAACTCCAGTAAGGATTAATAATGTAGACGCCTGCGGGTAAGAGATGGTTCTTAGAAATTTTGATGTGTTTCGTGCTGTACATAAGCTTTATTATGAGCCTGTTTCACGGTATCTGGGGTCTTCACATTTTTAAAGATTTTTAGGAGGGGCTGATGAAAGCATTTCAAGTCAAGTGGATGAAAAAAAATAAAGGTAAAGGATCGGGTACTGAAATGCAACTATGCCGCCGTCGGCAATTAGAGGACTGTGATGGTTTCGTTAGGACAGAAATTGAGTTAAACTGAGAAGACGATGCACTTCTGATAGAACTAAATTACTAAAGTGGTTCAGATCTAAAAAAATATACAGCGAAGGATTTGAAACTCAACTGATTTATTTGTATTAAAACATAAATTAGTTTTGATCCATGTCTCATGGATAATAATGAATTTCAATAACATCCCACACGGGATCCTAACATGGTATTATGAGTTTTTAATAATTGAGCAGGTACGTATTATTTGGGCCATCGACCAAATTCTTCATAAAACTGCGGTGACTGCACTTTTATTACCTACTAGGTACCTAGATTATTTATAAGTCTCAAGTCATATTTACTTCATGGCTAATTATAAGAATGGCTTGACGTCACGTAGCCGACGTTCAGCTGAATCCGTCACGTCACAATTTATTGGAATCTTTGCCGTTCCAGTTTGAAGTCAAATGACTTTCTATAGTATAAACAAACTCATCAGCGCAGTGTTTGGTTTCAATAAAATCACATTTTATTAATGTAATGATGATTTTAAACACTGTGGAAATTATGACATTTTCATTATCTCTCTAGTGCAAATTGTACTCGTCCAGTAGATTACGATGCTGAATTGAATTCTTAGCAAACATAAAACATGTATGACTAGGTAAGTATAAAATAAAATAGCATTATAATTTTGACGGTTCTCTATTGTGTCACCTAACTTTTTTATCCATAATTTAAAATGCCATAACTTTTTTTGTCCTAATCATCATTTGTCCGAATGATAACTTACCCGAACTAAATATCACATAATATCACATGCTATAAAATTGAAATCCCTAAATATAATATGTCCTAAATCCATTTGTCATAAATATTACAATCAATAATATACGAAAGACATAAAATCGTTTTCCATAAAAGTTTTAAGTCCTAAATTAAAATAACATAATGTTTATTTATCATAATAATATTATTATTAGAACAAAGTATAACAAAGCTTTTGGTCACGTCACTCATACATGCAACGCATGTTGTACTCCATGACGCGCGCTCGCTTCGCTCGCATATTACATAACACTATTGTCTTCTGTCCCCGAAGTGCCGGGCCTCCGCCGGCCTCCTTCGTCGGCCTACGGCCCGGTGCCCATGCCGCCCATAAAGGATACTGTCGCGAGACGGTGATTCATCCACTTAGCGGACGACTAGCAACAGCCTATAATTTTGGTTATTCATCCGGCTAATCGGACGACTAATTAATTTTATTCATCCGCTAATCGGACGACTAGACACTTCGATTTTTTTTAGGACTATAAAATTTATTATAAACGAACCTTCGGAATAATACACATTAGGTAAAGCAATAGTTAGGACATATTAATTTAGGTCATGTAAAATTAGGAGATTCAATTATTATAGTAATCGATATTATGACAGAATACTTTTAGAACTAAAGATAATTATGTTAAACAAAATTTCGGCAATTTGAACATTATGGTTAATGAAGTTTATGGCAAACGTGTTATGGATAATGATTTTCGGACAAACAATTTTAGGAGAAGTAAGGGAGTACCAATTTTGACAAATAGAAAGTTAACGTTTTTTGAGCAAGTACATTTTAATATTGTAGACATACTTAACGCTTTTACTTTTACACTAGTAATTAATTAGACGCACAATGCTCAAAACGATATAAATCTGACACTGACTGGTAATTCAAAATTTTTGAAGAAGACGAACAATTCAAGTCAACGAACTAAAAAGAAATATACGCAAAAACGATTAACAGAAACCATGAGAAAGATAAAGAAGCAATTTTATTGTAGAATTTAATAGAGAAACAGTTATAGATAATTCCATTAAAATTACAACAATTACTGAAGAGAAAGAATTCTACTAACAATTGTTAGTAAATCGGGGACACGACGGTTTACTGCCGGCTCACATGAGCTGGGAAATACCTGTTCAATGTACCAGTCATGTTGAACCACTTGATATAATATCACACTTCACTTGTAACGGCCTAACGGGTCCAGTAATCCAGTTGAGCTTAAATTAATGCCAAAGAACTTGAAAGTGTTTTCTATAAATATAAAACAGTTCCGTGTTTGATTGATTGGTTTGGCTGACTGGCTGTTAAATAGCGTTAACCACTGAGATAGAAAGGTTCGTAAGGACATCGCATTCAAAGGATTTTAGAGATATGTTACTGAAAAGATACTGAGAAAGATTTATTACGAAACTTAACCATTGCCTCTGCGGATTTTGGCTTGTTCGGACTAGCAATGATTGATTACATTGTGTTTTTATTTCGTTGTTCGTATCGGTAGTAGATATCGACTTGTCCACCAGTGTCTGTCCTGCGTTATCATTACTGAAAAGAACTGTCTGGACGACTCATTAACTATCCTTACACTAGGATATGTGATGATATAAGATTACCTTCTTCTTGTCAAACTTAAGTAACTCCTACAGAACCATTACCATCTGACACATTCATCCAATTATCATTAAGTTTAACAGTAAATATTTTATTGGATTCAACAAAAAACGTAACGTATGACGTTGCTACGTGTATGTTTGCTACATCTCAATAATGTAAGTACACAACTGGAGCGCAGTCTGCCTCATGCAATAGTTTCTTTGCTGTTACAATTACACCATATTTTGTTCCTCACTCTTTACACCTGTGCAAATCGGCGTCACACACGTTAGCTGGTAATTTTTCAACAGTTTACTTATCTTCAGTTTTTAGAATTTGAATAATTGAGCTTGTTGAAAAGGATCTGGAGTTTTTGGGAAAGGATTATTTTGAGCTTTATTGTTTTTTGGAAGTAGAGAGAAGTAGTTTTACTGTGTGCTTTGTAATAGCATGGAAGCTTTTAAAATGCACCCAATAAAACTTTTAAGGAAGGGTGTACGTCGTGTGGACCATGGGAAGTAATCTTCGTTTAAATCTTTTTGACTGGATCATTGTCATATTTCAATAACGATACTGAACAAAATATATCGTAAGGGACATTTGTATCCAATGTCCCTTACAACAAATTCCCTTACACTTAAAATTTCACAGTCAACATGAGTGGTTTGGGCTTAAAGAAGATTGTTTCAAGTGCTTCTTGCTAGATAATCTTTTCCAATTCATGCACCGAATTTTGCAACAGATGTTTAAACTTAATGTTTCTTACTTACATTTACATCATCTCAATCTCTAGTAGTAAGCGAATATCGTGGGAATTACTTCTGTAATGCCTAGCAATCAAAGAAAATAACCAGTTATCTATCGCTATACTACTTATCAATGGTGGCCTTAAGTATTTTATAATTACACACATATCATATTTCAGGAAATGGTTCTAGAATATTGACCTGAATAACTTTATAAGGAAATACTATAAATATGGTATTGACAAGGATATGTTGTAGGTAATCATGAATTTGTAAGTGAAGTCCAATCTAAGGTAGGACGATGGTTGCCTTCAGAAGTCATAATAAAGAGGTTACTGAAGAGATAAATAATGAAAACAGTGGAAGCAAATATTTGCTTCCACTGTTTGCATATCAATAAAATATCCTCAGGAAACTAAAACAATATAACCACAATTCGAATTGTTCACATCTTAAACCAAAACAATTAACACTCATAGTAAAATCCAGAAGCGTTTGTAATTTTCCAGACATTCACTCAACGCTCACTAAGTTACCACATAATCCATGTTAAGTTAACAAACTGACTCAGGAAACAATGATCTCAAAGGCTGCGCTTAACGACTTCAAAACTTCGCCCCCGGGACCTCGCCACAACTTCATCTAACGTTAGAAACTTACTGACTATAGAAGATAAACAAATAGGAACATTACCTCTTGAATAACTGCTTGTAATGCATCCTAGATCCACACAATGCACATCACAGTCACAGCACACCACAAAACAAAACACTAAAGAATTCCAAACACTTATAGAAAAAAACACGCGTCCAGCGGTGGGTATCACGAAAAAATTCTAAACACAAATACTGGGATGCGTGGGAGTCGGGTCGCGGGTGACAGCGGGGGAGGGGGGGATAACGGACAGGTGGGGGCAGGTATGCACCCTATCCTTACAAAGCGAGACAAGTGCTGCTCCGGCAAGTGCCGGCGATTGACTGAATCAGACTGATCTACCTGGGTGCGCGTGCGCAAGGCTGCTCGATCTATTGTTGTGAGCACAGAATATAACGGATGAAAAGTTTGAATTTTCCCTATAGATGCGTGGTGTTACGTTGTGTAGTAATGACAGTTTTTTTTTGTGGTTAGTTGATAGTGATTCAATGTGTCTATGGGTTTGTCATTATTATTGTTTAAAATAATATACTTGTTCTTAATAGGTTAGGTATGGTTGGGTACATAAGTAGTGTTTGTTTTTCTAAACAATCGAGATTCAAAGAAACCCATACTACCGAAAATTAAAGTTTTTTTATATTGCTAAATAGGCCTACTTTTGACCTCGATCACGCCTGATGGAAAGCGATGGAAGAGGTCTATGATGGAACGAGCGTACCCAGAAAATACCTGGTTTCTGTTTGTAGAATACTGGAAAAAGTACATGGCAAAAGCAACTTAAACGACAGAAATATTTTTGAATAGTTTAGACACCACTTTGAGAAATAGTTCACTAATCATTTTGTTTTTATTTCTAGTTTTATTTGACATTTCTGCACAACAGCAAGCTAGATCTAAAATTGGGTTTTCTTACAGCAATACATCTATTGCGAGATTTGCAGAATATAATATTTAGTCATGTGAATAAAATACATTCCGCTAACCTTTTACAAAAAACCTTCGAATTCCCGAAAATGGACACAGCAGACATGACATTTCATTGACAAAAATCGAGCCCACGTTCCCGATCAATTGGCCACACATCAATAACTACCCGAATCCATGTCCATTGTGCTAACATTACATTACACACATGAATTACATTGCGTAGGTATGGGAAGGTCTGGGGACCATTGTGTGCATCCACCAGCTTATATGGCGAGGGTGGGCTCCGGCGATGCGGAACAGTGGTGATTGTACCGCGACCGTGGCGTTCTAGATTCATGTTCACTTGTTTTTTATAGATTCTGTAGGGTCTAGACAAGAGGTGATCTATAAAGTGTTTGTAAGCTTCAAATACAGGAAGATACCCCAACGAACAAATGGTTACCAAATATTTAGTACCTATATCAATCCGAACATAGATATTTTTCATTAGTTGGTACCTAGCAAAATTTTTTATAAATCTGCCCTTGTAACAAACAGCAAAATTTTGTTTTTACCGATGACTAATTTCGATGTGGGGTTCAGAATTATACAGGTACTTACTGAATTCGATACAATAACTTGAATAATATCGAAATGTGGGCTTTATTTATGTTATATTTTAGAGGAACCTAGACAAATAGCAATTGATTTGAAAGGGCTAGCTAGGCTTATATTAATATCTAGGCTTTAACCAATCATTCAATGCATGCGATCAAAAAAATAATTCACTTTTTTTTAATTTGATTAGAAATCATTTGTTTCTAAGATACATTGTAAGTACATTATTCTCCTAACCATAACACAGTGAACGTACATCAAAATACTATGAATCAGTTATCCTCATGGGGATAACCCAAATGAATTTGCATTAATTAACGAATAATTAAAAGGCAGATTCTTGAGGCTTTTCCAAATTAAACCAGTGACCTAGATAGCGGTGACAAACATCATCATCATCATCATCTCCTTCTTCTTCGTGCGGCAATTAAGTACAGGCGTGTTTTTTTTTTAACTTTTTAATCCACTTATTTTGTTTCACTCCCACGCATTTTTGGGTATAATCCCTACAAATCGACATAGTAAATTGAATCCAAAATCATACAACACCATCCAGCTTAGCTTATCACCGTATCATTCCCTAGCATCAAGATTTTAGCAGTACAGCCAGTGTCCAGCATTATCTGATCCCTATTCTCACACTATTCACACCTTCAGAATGATATTATCTCAAAAATCTGAGAAATTAAGTTATGGTCATAGAGGATCACTAAAAGGTATTCACCTAAGCGACGTTTTATAGTAAAACTATGCAATAGATTAATAAAGCTATTGGTATCATAAAAACTTACCTTCTTTATTATACGAGGATTCAGGTAAAGCTGGTCACTGGCTGTATGACCGACAAACGTTCTAGTATTCGTGCCCAGTGCTGCCATCTAGCGGATAATGTCGGAGATAATGCGTCTCATGTAAGTAATTGCCTCTAAGTAGTGCGTCTGCATCAACCAGTGGACAGGAAAATTAACTGGTTCTTTTGGGTTCCTTGGATTATGGCTAAAAGTTACCAGTAAATATTGTATGGCTGAAACTTAACTGTGCCAGAGGAGGAAGCTTTGAAACTAAAGAAAATAGTTGGGAGCTAATAAGTAAATTAATAATAAAGGCACTTTGGATCAATCTTCAGGTTAAGCCTCGCTTGCCTAGATGTGGATCGGTGACCAAGACTGAAAGTCTGACAGTCTTACCAAGGGATATCTTACCCAGTACTAAATGGGTTGTGGAGGTCAGGTATTTAGCTGCATCCCGTTATACGGAAGTCAACCCAACGTAGGTGGAAAAGGCTAGGCACATGATGATGAAATAGGTGCAAGCCATGGACGAGGAACCAAAAAATTCGAAGACATGTGACATCCGCCAATCCGCACTCGGCCCGCGTGTTGGATTATAGCCCATCCCTCTCCTAGAGAGGAGGCCTGAGTCCCTGCAGTGGGAACATTATAGGCTGATGATGATGATGATGATGATGGAAGAGGATTTGTTACACAGCGTCAGTAACAACTTACACAGGCTTTTAAATGACATAGAATTCCACATCACAGTGTATTCCTAAATATAGTTTGTATTTCTATGGTCTTCCAAATTCGAATCTACTCGTAGACAAATCAGTTACTGCATCAAAGAGCTTTCAACAAAAGAACCTAATAAAAGCGTGTTAAAAAAGTCCGCACTACTATCTGGAAAATGCTGGGATGAAAGGCCGTGTAATAAAATTAAAACGAAACTTTTAGTTTGATCTGTAGTTCAACGAGAGGCGTTCGTAGTGGCAAAATGGAGGTGTCAGCAGCGGAACTAACTTAGATGCGCAAATTGGCATTTGCATTGGTTGCCAACTTTAGAGGAAATCAGAAGTTTCATGTGCAATTTGCAACATATTCATCTGCAAATCTGGAATTTGAGACCTACTTGAAAGTTCGGAAATAGATTTATAGGCTCGATGTCCTGTGTTAGTAAGCCTCTTCTCAGACCAAGTAAAAAAGAAAGACGGCGCGCCGCAAACACCAACAGTGAAGCCACAAAACCACACGCCTATAGCAAGTAAACATACAAGCTCACGCACACACCTACACGATTTATTCCATTCTAATACCAAAAACTAATACCACTGGTATTTGTTTCAACTCATATTTTTTTTCTATTCCGAACGGATACCACTTTTTAAATAATTTAATTTAATGTACGAACGAATACCAACAACTTGAATTTGGTACAGTCAGCGCAGTCAAACCTAATCAAAGTAAATTTGTTTTTCAATATTTTTATAAAATTATATATTCTATAAAATTCGTGGATCACATACGTAACTGACCAACTCCTCAAAAACAAAATCTCCGTAGGTCACTGCTTAGAAAAATTAAGGGTTTAGCTACTAATTGTTGAAATATAAGAAATTATTTACACGTCATTTAGCTGATTATACTAATAGTTGATTTTCTGTGATATTTTATAATTCTTAGATTATACAAAAACGTCATATATGAATAATTCACTATTATTCATATATGACGTTTTTGCAAAAAAAAATTGCTGATTCATTGCTATATAGGTGAAGAATGACTGATTTGATTAAACAAAAAGTTGATTTTCTGTGAAATTTTACAATTGTTAGGTAAGGTTAGAATTCATTGCAAAAAAAATTGCTGATTCATTGCTATGTAAGTGATGAATGACTGATTTGATTATACAAAAAGTTGATTTTCTGTGATATTTTATAATTGTTAGATTTAAAGTGAATTTTTCATATTAGATATTATTGCAAAAAAAAAAATGCTGATTCATTGCTATGTAGGTGATGAATGACTGATTAGATTATACAAAAAGTTGATTTTCTGTGATATTTTACAATTGTTAGATAAAAAGTGATTTATTTTTGTTAAAAATTTACCTGACATAGTTGTTATGAGATAGGTAGACGTGAATAATTACGTACCTGTCTAATAATAACTATGTCAGATAAATTTCAATATAAATTAAGAGTTAATTTTTTGAGATATTTTGTAATTTTTAGATTGTAAGTAAATTCTTCCTGTTTGATGTTTTTGCAAAAAAAATATTATACAGGTATAGAGAGGAACTAAAATTATATTAAAGTTGATTATTTAAGTGATATTTTATCATTGAACAAGACGTTTGCTAACAAAATTTGATTTTTTTGGAGTTATCTGTTTTTTTTTCAATTAAAGGTCTTATATTTACATACAAAGCATTTTTACTGACTCTACCTTATATCTTTGAACTTGTTTTGGTATTAGTTTAAACAATGGTATCGGTTCGGAATAGAAAAAAAATATGAGTTGAAACAAATACCAGTGGTATTAGTTTTTGGTATTAGAATGGAATAAATCACCTACACTAAAACCACACGCATTTCTCCTAGACGACTTCACGAGATATTGTCTACACACATAGATAAAAAGTTGGCTTCACTTTTGATGTTCGTGGCGCGTCGTCTTCCTTTTTTTGTTGGTCTGAGAAGCCTCTTATTTTGTTTACTTTTGGCATATAATATTCACTCAATAAACGTAATAGTCCATCCAACAAAGAGATTGTAGAGTGCGTGAGCAAGGCCCTAAGCAATTACTTCAGAAAATTGTTCAGGGTGCTTAGAGAGTTAAAATACTAAAAGTCCTGATATCTAGGGGGTGAGGCGGAGTGGGGGGAGGGGGTTAAAGTTCCCATTTTTCAGTTTTTCGCTAATATCTTTTAAACGGTGCGTCATGAAGATAAGAAGTCTTCTACGCAATGAAAGCTTATAAAATTATGTACCTTGCTGGTGCGCCATACCATTTGAGGAAGCACATACATCTTCCCAGCCTCTTTAACCTCACTGTGCGTGGAGGTGGGCTTGTAAAAGATCGCAGAATATTATTTTTTATATTATTTTTTAAGATATAAGATACTTTTTATCCCCAAATAACGTGAAGGAAGTAGTATACAAAAGGTAGTGTTCAATTCAAGTAGTTTTTTTTTCAATTTTCACTTTTCCGGAATGTGTAGTTCGAAAATAGGTAAGAATGTGAAAAAGTGTTTAAGATAAAAGTTGTACATAATTTTATAAGCTTTCATTGCGTAGAAGACTTTTTATCTCCATGAGGCACCGTTTAAAAGATATTAGCGAAAAACTAAAAAATGGGAACTTTAACCCCCTCCCCCCACTCCGCCTCAACCCCTTGATGTCAGGACTGTTATTATGTTAACTCTCTAAGCACCCTGAACAATTTTCTGAAGAAATCACTTAGGGCCTAACTCACGCACTCTACAACTCCATATGGGTGATTTATTGGGTGGACTATAAACAGAAAAGTAATCAAAAGTTATAAAAATATCTTTAGTGATCCGATGTAACGATGTGGTGATGTAGGTTTTCGGCACTCGACATCTTTAACTCTCGTTCGGAATTATCGTTTTTTTTTTATAAAATGAGCAGTTGGACGATAATTTTGTTGGTCACGTCGTCGCAATTAACGGTCACTTGTGTGAAGCGCCTAATACCAGCTTTAAGGCAACTAATAAGGTCAAGCCATTGAGAAAATATTAAACATGTAACTCAAAGTAAAATAGACTGCCAAATTAATAGACGGATACCGACTACTCCGATTACAGTGGACGTACCTCCGTAGCCTTTGCAAGTACGGTCAGCATCAGAAGTAACTGAACATTTCGGAATTTTAATTCTTTTATGTACGATCGAAGACAGTTCTGCCTGATCATTTAAAAAAAAATTCGCCTAAATCGTGCCGAGGCGCTGCCACGGGCTAGCGAGCGATTCTATTTCTTGAGTGCAAGCAAAAATGAGCTTAGTGGTGATCAGGCGCATAAGACCGCCATAGTACATACAGGACTCTAGCTATTATTTTTAATGTTTCGAGGATTATTCGTTAAAATAGTCCTTACACTCCAATAACATGTAGTAACGAGTAATATCTAACAAGTTTTTATTAAAATAACAGCTTCTAAACTTTGAGCAATGTTAATATACTTCTGAATTTCTGATGCTGACCGTACCACTAAAGAGGCTGTATTACCTACTTTAGGGGTGTTATTAATTACTCCGTTGAAGTACACGTACCCTATTGTGGACCCCATCGCAGGAAATGGCGGGACGGGCTGGACAGAACCAACGACTATAATCCACAATGGCTCTCAATCGAAAGATTTGGAGTTCATGGCATTTGCCTTGCAGTGGGATGACACTGGCTAACAGTAACATGAAGTGCACGAGGAACTCATTAAAACTAAAGGCATGCTCATAATATAAATAAATACTTCAACATACAGAACCCACGAGTTCTCTAAGAACCTGTAACAGCACAGATACGCAACGCCTACCACCACGCACTCGATGCTGGCTACTGACAGATTTGCGCTCGCGCATCACCCAGATGTTATCGCTGCTAATTACGGTATACCACTCATTTGCATAGCTGCTAGTTAAGTATAATAAATATATGATGTAGATTATGATGTTATATAAGTTTCTATTGGCCTTAATTCTTGAATTAGATAAGTAAACAGGTTAGATTAGGTCTTGAATCAAAATTTAAATATTTTATTTCCCACTTATAAAACATCGATGTTTCTCGAAGTTTCCTGTGGAGAAGAACCGGGAAGAAACGCCATGTTTACGACACGAATGATCTAAGCTGGCAGTCAATCAGGCAGTATTGCCATTATTACCCTGTAAAGTCACATATAGTCGGTCGCAAATCCTATTTTATTGAACAACTACCTGAAACCGCGCATGCGTTGCAATGCGTTTTTTCTACCTACCTATCTACTACCCTACCTACTACCCTACCTACTACCCTACCTACTACCCTACCTACTACCCTACCTACTACCCTACCTACTCTATCTAAAAAAAAAAAAGTATCAAAGAACCTTCTCCTGGTTCTTAGCTACATCCCTACCAATTTTCAGCTAAATCCGTCCAGCCGTTTTCATGCTATGTCGTGACAACGGAAAACGGGTTTCATTTTTATATAAGTACCTATAATTATATGTAGATTTAACATACAACCTGCCACTGCAAATTGCATAAAACTAAAAAAAAAACGAATTTTGCGGGCTACTTGAAGGATTCAACTTAAAAGCGAGACAAAAACGCATAGATAATTTTTACTAATGCTAGCTGTAACATTGCTGATTTAAAACCAAAAAGAAGCACTCATCTAGACAGTTAACCTTGCCAGATTTTTTGTCGAACGTGATCAAGTAACGTCTTTGGAGGAATTGCAAAAGTCAGGACACTGATGATACGAATTAACTTTATTGTACTGATATTGTAATGTAATGTACATATATTCTGCATCACTATGACTTATACTTTTCTGGGACATCGGTTTTCCGTCTATGTAATCCCACGAGGTTCCAATCCAAAGGGTTTGTTTGATGCATGTTACGCTTATCATCAAATTTTTGGTTCTAGGTTATGCTAGTTATTGTAAGTTTTATACATATACGTAAACATAACACAAAATGACAATGATAGCAGAATTCCCCAAACAAACAAACAAATCAGAACCAAACTCCAATTTACAAATAAAAATAAAAGTAAACACATAGATATTCAAAATAATTGCTTACTGCACTGACTACTTTATTGCAATTCAAAACATTTATTTGATGACTCAAGCAATCATAGATCATAGAACAATTGTCATTTGATGACGTCAATACGGCGTCAGGGATTGCCCAACATAATAATTAAAAACGATATTATTATACCTACTCAATCATATTGCAACCTCATTCATAGTTGAATAATTAAAATTGCCGATGAAGACAAGTATGCAGAAGTTAATAATTACATCTGCAGGAGATCGTCATATTGACAGTATAATGTGGTATCTATATCTATGTCCATTTACAACAAATTATAGGTACTTCGTTTTATGATGCCAACTCAGAACTGTATGATAAAAGGCACAAGGGGATGAAAGGGACAAACAAACATGTTGAACTTGGCTGGGCAGTGGCCACCTGTGGTCACGAATGTAATGCCTAGTTATTTATTAAGAATATAATTATTTCTCCTATAGAAGTCTTTGGATATCAATCTACGTATTCGTATCGTTCAACAAGTGAACACGGAAGATACGTGTGCGTAATAATAATCATTTCTTCTCATAATAATAGATATCACATTTAGATTTGCATACAATTTAATCGGCAACATTATTTTAATCGACAGTACCCATGAAAGGGTTTCAGAACACAGGATTGTAATAGACAATCAAAGATTGCAAGACATTAACGTTTACAATATAACAGTCTTACTAGAAATTGAAACATAGACCATATTTTATTAACATAACTTCGATTTTAAAGCCCTAACGGTTTCCATGTCCCTTGTCACACAGCCCTTCCATTAAAGACAACATGGCGGATACAAAGCCTAGTCTAAACATCTGGGTTGACCACCAAATAAGGAACAAACGAGCAAAGTTTCTACCAAGATACTTGCTTACCCCATCATGGTTTCTCTATCGGCAAATATTTCCCTCTTAGGCACTACACAGCTGTTTGGATCAATCAGCCTGTTCTGCATCATACCAACCATAGACGATAGTTTGTGCATGTGTGGGAAATACCAGCATCTATCTATAAATACTCCGGAGCTATTCACACTTTAAAAAAAAAAGATTTTGATGACTATAAAATACTAAAAACTTAATAAAACGGGAATCATCGACACGACAAAGAAAAAGATGACGACAAGACTACAAGTAATGGCAGTGTCGCCGGAGAATTGGTTAACAAATTGTAAGCAAACGTGTAAAGAAAACTTTTTAAATTGAGTCGATTTGTACGTTTTATACTCTACTTTCAGTTGATATACCCACATTTAAAAGGTACCTAGTTATTCCCGCTATCAAATTCGACACATCATTAAAGCCAAACATCTTCCCAAACTGCAAAGACACGCCAGGGACCACTAATAACGAAATTAAGAACATAATCAAGATAGTGTTACCATTACGAGCCTGTAAGTTGATAGTTGTGATATATGTTCAGCTTACAGAGATAGAACTGACCTTGGACGGTACGACCGAAGTGCCAATGTTACTGCTTCCTACCTTGTTTACTTTCTAAGTCAACGCTGTTTTTGGCGGTAGTGAATTTCATTGTTTTAAGTTTTTTGTAAATGCTAAAGTAATTAATTTAACTGATTGAAAATTTGCCGTTGCATCGCGTCGGTTCAAAATCAGGGAAGCAATAAATTTAGTGTATCGATGGCAATTTTTTGGCCTACAATTCTATAGGATGTCCGTTAATTTAATCATTGTGCCATTAATATCATTAGTATTGATTTCAAAATTGTTTAGGAAGACATCGTGAGGCAAATTAATTGAGATAAGATAATGATGATGATATGTGGTATTCACCAACCCACACTGGGCCTGCTTGGTAGAAACAATTAAAACATTCAAATTAGCAATGTTCAACAACATAAAATATGCTGTAGTAGTAACAGCAAAACGAGAAGTAGGTATTGTAAAATAATTCTCACAGCAGTGATGCGATCCGGAATTCCTAATGCACATAATATAATTGCCCTCTACAATCGTAAAACATCTTGGTGCAATTAGGACGGCAACAAAAAATGGGGAAAACAGACTCACTTACAATGATAATAATAATACTGTTGAGAAAAACTACATCCGTTTTGATTTTCGGTCAATTTATGTAAAATAAAGATTGTTTGTATCTGAAACCAGCGAGTCATTTTGACTGACCTTTGAAATTGCTTAATAATAACTGGTAACTGTAAAGTTTCGAGAATATTTACATCTTGATATATTATTATACAGACTTGATCGACATATGCACTGCAAATATTTGCTGACTAACGTAGGAATTTTCAATCATGGAAGCCGATTTAGCCGATGCACCATCTTTTGAAATTCAAGTGTTATCAACTCAGATCGAGTGCTTTCATTTTAAACCCCTCGTACCGCCTTTTAAATCTAAAAAGTACAAAATATCATCTAAAACTCACCGGTTCTCTCCAGGTCCAAGTTTATTGTTCTCAACGATAGCCGTAGCTCTGATCCTATGATCAGGCTGTTCGCCAATCAGTTTCTCACTCCTGCCGTTATTCAAGTGCTCCCTAGCCACACTATACGGTATGTCACAAATATCCCTATCAACCACCACACCACTATCACTTTCACAAATCACTTTAATTTTCTCACTAGTGTCAACTTCGTGTTTCTCCGGTTCCACTTTGTCTTCTTCTTTTATTATGTCCTTCTCTTTCTTTTTGTCGAAGCCGTTGGCTATGACGGGGGCTGGCTTCGCCTGGAGGGATTTGGGTTGGGCCTTCGGAGAGGATATTGTGGGCTTGCTCTCGATTGCTCCGTTCTCGTTTATTGATGTCACGTAGACTGTCGAGTTTGCTATGTAGCCGTTGAGTTCTTGTCTGTTTTCTGGCTGAGTTCGTTTTCGTCGGTTTAACTGGAACAAAGAAAGAAATGTTAGTCAAATTATGCGTGCTATGTTGTTTTTCAAAAAGGTGGTATTCGCAAACTCATAGGCGTGTATGACAAGATGTGTGAAAATGGATGAAGCCGAAAGATTTCTGTATAAGGATCGAAGGTTTTCATACGATTCTGCCAAACTCATGGATTTGTTTTATGTTTGTGTACAGAAACGGAAGCTAACTAGTCACATCCAGCTACTACATAGAATATTTTATTGTTAAGGAAAATTTGACAGTTTCGGTTGGCTTTATGTGCTATCGTTTATACCATAACCATGTCCAAGTTCAGAACTGTCATTTGTCATCATTCGATCTGATTAAACACAAATTATCCGTACAACAATGTCGTCTTTCTGACCTGATTACGACAGACGTTAGATAACAAAGTCAAGTACCGCTGCCAAGTAACATGCAATATTGATGGCATCAAAACTACATTAGTTGCCTATAGAATTATATTAGTTATAGGTACTGAAAGTAATAACGTTCGTACATAAGAACAACATAATCTTACGCTTGTTCCAGATTGAGGCTTTATTTGCAATGATGTCGAACTTAACAAGCATAAGGCACGTGTCACACTGCTAGCGAGGAAGCTTACGAGCAGCAAGAAGTTGAACTCGAACTCTTTTTCACGTTCAAGACGCGACAAGAGATAAGATGAAAGATTCTTGTCAGTGTCGTGTGGTTTGTGACTTCTGTGTCAGTAAAACAGATTTTAACTTACTGTCATTTATTTTACAGTTTGGATGGCTGTTTGTTACTCTTTTGCGCAAAAACTTACCAAACTTTGATGAATCTTTTCAGTAATATTATAGGTTAAATATATTATAATAATTAGAAGCTAGTATGTATATATTATTATAACAAACACAGATATTGGCCCTAACGAACTGTCTCAGACAAACAACTCGATCCCAGTTGATAGCTAGGTCTACTCGCATGTCGCTAGTCGCGGACGGTGAGACAAATCCCTATGAAATCGTTGTTCAAATTCTGTATCCACAGAATTGCAACCGGATACACATAATAAATCTATTACTTAAATTACATTTCGATGTCGATCAAGATATTAAAAAAATAGCAATACAATACAATGTTAATGAATGATACAATGACACTCCCCTTCCAAGACTCCATAATGAAATAAAATAAATTAACGTCAGATATAAAACCTTTGATTGTGTTTATTGACTTGCTTTAGAACGTAGTCAAGGTAATTTAACAAATACGGATAATTATGCAATAAATGTCATTGAACCATAATATAAAAGTGTGTTCATTAATTTTTTTTTTCATAGACCAGTGCAGACCACCCACAATTCGTCAGAGAATATTGCTATCAACCGGGCACAAACCCAGACTCTGTGCTACTGAGAAATTCCTGATGGATAAACCCAATAGGTAACACTTTCCCCGGGTCTGTCTCCCTCCACCGATCCCGGGATCCGATTTGACGTATCACGGATCCGCGCCGACTTTGGAGTTTCTTGCGGGTTATTTTCCATAGGAAACGACCAACCCGCACCTTTTGTCGAAGTTTTAATAAGTGCCTATGTACATACCAAAGCTGAATCCAGGACCTCACGGAGGAATGCTTGTACCACATAGATTCTGCGGGATACAAGTATTCCTACATGAGTCTAGCTAGGGCCTAGAGAACAACGAGGCAGTTAGTTTTGCGCCGATATATTTGTAAGAAGTACCTATACGTAGGAGGATGTTTAGTGAATTGTTAGCAGTATGCGAACCCATCCATGTTCGAGCCATCTCAGAGCCACTTATCGCCGTTCGCACACGATTACTGGAGTGTGGGTTTCCGCACCGCTTCAAGATGGTGATAAAAAATACACGGACATAGCTAAGTATGTTATAATAAATACAAATACACAATGCACACGGATATATGCCCTGGTTTTAGGCCACAGGATAGTCCAGTTACGCACACGACAACGCCCTAGGTTGTACTGCAAGATGCCATTCACAAAAAAAAAAAAATACAACACGGATATACGCAGTAACAATTGAACTTTAAAACCAGAAGTTGGTTTGATTGATGCCTCGAGAAAGAATTCCTCGGGCACCTGGAAGTAACCTAAACGAGTAAGCAGTCTATAAATAGTATTTCCACCAGTGGGATCCTGGTCTAGTCTCTGACTCCAGTCTCCACCTCATGGCCAGTCCTGATTTTATTCTCGGCCGTTTCAATAAAAGATAGCGGTGATTAGTTAATTTAAACGGAGTCAAGTTATTGTAATCGACGCTTATTCAAGAAGACACAGTTTTAATAGCAGAATAATTAAAACAAAAAAATGAAAATCATAATAAAACATGCCAAAAAGGACAAATATGTTGAAAAACCTCATAACGTTCACCATATGACAGAGTCATGGGTTTTTATGAAAAACGCTAATGGTCCCGAACAATATGTCACCGTACGTAAGCGACCCCAATTAGTAGCAAAAACACCACTCGAGTATACGAGCGTTTAAAAATGTGAAATGCAACAAGTGGGCCCTTGATGTGCCTATTATATTGTGGAGCAATCATTTTGTGGGAAAAGCTTTTTTATGGGCCGAAGACACACACATTTCGATGGAATTTGTGGACTTCGCGTTGTATGTCTTGTGTTTTTTTTTGTTAACTTATTTGTTGAATTAGATATCAATTGTTAATAAACGAATCTCCTTAATTAGAAAGTGTTAAGTAATGGACCCTTTACGAAACAGTCTTCAAGCATTCTGTACGTCACACTAACGGAAACATTATTGCTGGTTCACGTTTTACGGTAGGTAGGACACAAGGTAACGCATCCAAAACATTGTGCTGATTGATTGCATTGAATAGTACGGGGGTCAAAGAGGTATTTAAAGCAAAATACATTCAAAACTACAACAGGTATCGATATTTCTAAACTCGGCCAAATATTCGATGCTTACGACTGTACCGGTGATCCTTTATTGAATCAACAAATCATCAATTAGATAATTGCCTATGGATTGTCAGATCAATTGCCAATTACAGGTTCATGGACCAAACTAAGATCATAGTCAACCAATTGATAGAATTGATCTGAATTAAATCAACTTTGATGCAAACATTGAAACCAACCCTGCCAGAAGCGAAGAGTCTATAAATTAAAAAGATGACATTGATCTGCCTAACTTACTTAAGTCTGTTGGAGTGTCTTCCAGTCTAACTGGACGCAGCTGAACATGAAGCGACTGCCTATCTGACCTCTAAAACACAGCTACCTACTGGGTATTATTACAATATCCCTTGGTCATCATCATATTCTTGAGGAGGGTGACGGTATAAATGAAAGAAAGTCCGTGTCACCTTTAACTCTTTGTTTATTCTTCTCAAGTTCTCATAAATAATACAGTGACAAGCAAAACCGTGCGCGTGCGATCTGTCTAGTGGCAAACTAGTGTTGCCAGTCTAAAATCCATGTCGCCACACCACCCCCCCACGGTGTAAAATAACCCCATAATAAAAAACAAAAAAAATAATAATAAAAATTTGCGTTTACATATAGAAAATAATGAGGAAAAAAAAAAAGGGAAAAGATGCTTTAGACGTCGATGGGCGTCTTGAAGCGGACATGGCGACCTGAACGAGATACATAGTTCTGAGGCTTTTGGCAGGATGGTGATTGAGGAGCAGTAGTGTCAGTACACCCTGTATGTGGGGGCTGTTCAATAAAAGCTGGCTTCACACGGTCAAGACTCACTTGCGCGTCCCTGTTAGGCAATGCAATTGTTATTGTCTTATCGGTTCTAGCGATAACTCTGTGAGGGCCAGTGTATGGAGGCCTAAGGGATGTTTTCGCGGAGTCGTCACGTAGAAAAACGTGAGTGGCGTTGGGTAATTCCTTGAAAACGAACGCATGTCGCTCTGAATGACGTGACGCTGGCACTGGTTTTAATTGGGCCATGTGGCTCCGCAATGCCGTTGCAAAGTTGTGAACGTCTTCGATCTTGCTCATCGTCGTAGGAGTTACAAATTCCCCTGGTAGACGAAGAGGTTCACCATAAACTAGTTCAGCGCATGATGATTGTAGGTCTTCTTTTAAAGCAGCACGCATGCCCAGGAGCACTAAAGGTAGAGCGGTACACCAACTACCACCATGGCACATAAGAGCAGCTTTTAACTGCCGGTGCAGCCTCTCCACCATACCATTGGCACAAGGGTGATAGCTGGTAGTCCGAGTGCGTTGGATAGATGAGGACTTTAAAAGGGACATGAATAGAGCAGACTCGAATTGTCGACCCTGATCCGTGGTAACTATAGAAGGGACCCCAAAGCGAGCTATCCAGCCTATCGTGAACGTTTCGGCCACTTCTTCAGCTGTAATGCCGACCATAGGCCACACTTCTGGCCATCTGGTGAATCGGTCCACTGCAGTAAGGCAATACTGGTAACCTTTACTAGAAGGCAAAGGACCGATTATGTCAATGTGAACATGACGAAAGCGATTTGTTGGGGCTGAAAAATTGCCTAGGGGCGTGGATGTGTGTCTGGTCACCTTACTACGCTGACATGGTTCGCATTCTCGTGCCCATTGGCGACAATCTTTATTTATTGAAGGCCAAACGAATCGTTCAGCTACCAAGCGTGCGGAAGCTTGCGCGCCAGGGTGGCTGAGGTTATGAAGTTTACTAAAGTAATGGCGACGGAAAGAAGGCGTAACGTAGGGTCGCGGCTTTCCGGTAGACGTGTCACAAATAATGCTGAGGTTGGTGCCTGGGATGTCGATTTTCTCCAGTTTAAGGGAAGAATTAGTCTTAACATTTTGTAGTTCTTTATCTGTAGCCTGCTCCTCTGCCAATGCTGAGTAACTGTCCTCGAGGGAAATTGCTTCTATCCTCGACATAGCATCAGCGACCACATTTTCCTGACCCTTTACGTGTACGACATCAGTTGTGAATTGGGAGATGAAGGAAAGCTGGTTGAGCTGAACTGGAGGAAGTTTCTCGCGGCGTTGAATAAAAGCGTATATGAGCGGTTTATGGTCCGTGTATATCGTGACATGTTGAACCTCGAGTATGTGACGAAACTTTTGAACGCTTTCATACACTGCGAGCAGTTCACGATAGTACGCGGGCCATTGTGCTTGTTTTTCTGTCAGCTTTTTGCTGAAGAACGCCAAAGGTTGCCATATGTCGTCCACCTTCTGTTGTAGACAAGATCCGACTTGTGATGATGAGGCATCCGTAAAAAGTCCCAAGGTAGCATCACTGACTGGGTGAGCCAGAAGAGTAGTATTTGCCAGACTATCCTTGCACTTTGCAAACGCAAGCTCTAATTCGGGCGTCCATGGTACTGGTTTGGCACCCTTCAGATTGGAAGAAGTCAGAATATTGATGAGCGGTGCTTGTAGTTCTGCGGCGTTGGGAAGAAATCGGCGGTAAAAATTTACCATGCCGAGAAACCTGCGGAGGCCTTGCACGGATTTTGGCAAGGCAAAACTCTGCAGGGCTTCGATTCTCTCCGCAGGAGGGCGCGTGCCATACTTATTGATTCGATACCCTAAAAAGGTTACTTCCTCAGCTCCGAAAACGCACTTGGATGAGTTTACAATGACACCATAGTCGGTCAGCCGTTGGAACAAAGTTTGCAGGTGTTCCAGGTGTTCCTCTGGAGTGCGTGAGAAGACCAGGACATCATCAACATAAGGATAGCAGAAGTCGAGTCCCCTTACGACCTCGTCAATGAAACGCTGAAACGTTTGTCCAGCATTTCTAAGTCCGAACGTCATGAAGGGGAACTCGAACAGGCCGAATGGCGTGGTGATTGCGGTCTTGCAGATGTCAGCTTCCTGGACTGGCAATTGTTGATAGGCCTTCATGAGATCGATGGTGCTGAATATGGCTGATCCTGCCATATTTTGTGAAAAATCAGCAATGTGTCGAACGGGGTAGCGGTCCGGGACTGTCCTAGCGTTTAGGACACGGTAATCCCCACAGGGACGCCAGTCATCTTCTCCTTTGCGAGCCATGTGTAGCGGTGAAGCCCAGGGGCTGTCAGAGGGTCTAGCAGTTCCACAGCTGACCATCTCTTCGAATTCCTTTTTAGCCGCGAGTAGCTTCTGCGGGGCTAAGCGGCGAGGGCGGCAGGACACAGGCGGGCCATCGGTGGTCACGATGTGATGAACCGTGGTGTGCTTGACCTGTCGAGGAAATCCAGGAGGACGGGTCAAATTTGGAAATTCCAGGAGAAGTTTTCCAAAAATTGAATCGTCGGTCATGGAAACGGCTTTAACGCTGACCTGGCTAGCTTGAGCTACTGAAGCAGCAGTGGTCAAGCTTGTGTTGCCGTCAATGAGGCGTTTGTGGCGCAAATCAGGAAGTAAGTTGTAATAACTAAGGAAATCCGAACCTATGATGGGAGTCTCGACGTCAGCTATTGTGAAACTCCATTGGAAATCCCGGCGCAGGCCGAGGTTGAGGCGCAGGGTAATGCTGCCGTAAGTTTTAATTGAACTGCCGTTTGCTGCAGACAGCTGGTACCCTGTCGATGATGTGGCGCGACCTCTGGTTAACTTTTGCGGGTAGCAGCAGAGGTCGCTGCCAGTATCGATGAGAAATCGACGGGAAGAGGCTCTGTCTGTGACAAATAAACGGCGGCACGACGTGTCACGGTCAGTCGCCGCGTTTACTGACCGTGGTTCTCGTTTCCCGTCTCCTTCCAGCTACATGGTTTGGTGCACTTGTTAGCCTTCGTTTTATAGATCCTGTGATACCAGCACAAGGAAGAGTGGGATGATGAATTTGATCTGGAGCGTGGCCTATTGTCGTTTCGAGCTCTTGCGCGTGAATGCCTGTCAGTACTAAGCGCTTCGACCACCTTGGTCAGTTGTTCCACTCGAAGGGCGAGTTGAGATAATTCTGATGAAGGGCCCCCTACTGCATGCACTGAAACCGGTACTGCCACTTCGACAATCTTGTCGGCTATGTCAGCGGCCTTCTCAAGTGGCAGGTCCTCTTGGGCTGCGAGGATAGCTTGCACATTGTTTGGTAGACGGCGCATCCAAAGCTGTCGGATAAGGTCATCACTCTTGAAAACCGAGCCAGCCAGAGAGCGAAGGTGGCGTAAAAACTGGGAGGGCTTCCGGTCTCCTATATCTTCCTCTCCCAGAAGTCTACGAACCTTGTCCTCTCTTGAGGCTGAAAGGCGCTTAATAAGCTCTGTTTTGAGGTGATTGTAACAGTCAGTTTCCGGTGGATTTTCAATAATATCTGCAACTTCTCCAGCAACCCGGGCATCCAGCATGGCCACTATGTGGCTATATTTTGTACGATCTTGTTTGATACCAGCTAATTCAAATTGAGCCTCAGCTTGGCCGAACCATACGGTGGGCTTATCGGCCCAAAACGC
This sequence comes from Diarsia mendica, assembly GCA_949316265.1. Classification (NCBI taxonomy): domain Eukaryota; kingdom Metazoa; phylum Arthropoda; class Insecta; order Lepidoptera; family Noctuidae; genus Diarsia; species Diarsia mendica. The sequence goes on along the minus strand of OX438901.1, from coordinate 2,943,006 downwards.
TGGTAATTTGGCCGAAACTGACATTGCTCGATTGGCCTGGCTCACTTGCATTGCTCTTAATTGTTCCTGCAGATCTTGTATCTGTTCTGCGGTAGCCATGGTCACAATCAAGAAGAAGAGAGAAAAAAAAATAATGGAAAACCAGAGGGTAAGAACAGAGTTACAAACTGCACAACAATTGTCAGCGCTCAAATTACAGATATTATTAAAGTATTTTGTTTTTGTTTACATGGATAAAATATATTATTATGTACTAGCTAAGAAATATAACACAATAACACTCTGTAGTTACTAGTGCAATGCAACTTAACAAAATATGTATCCAGTAGGTATGTTTAAACAATAAAAGAAACAATACAATTTTCAAATTCACAGCTTGTCTTTAAGGAATGAAACTTAAAATCCTATTTTATTTTTGCATTTGGTGGACAGAGCTCAGTAATCACTATGAATTTTGAATGTAGGTACACCACCTGGGTAAACAAGCTAAATTATTTTGGTATTTTTAGTATTTCCAATTTACAGTACAGGAACTAGGTCATAACTAGTCTAAGTCACCCTAAATGTATAAAAGGTACACACACAATACAAAAGAAATTAGTACAACAATAATAACATAAAGGTTTGTTCTTATTAGGATTTTTCTTATCTTATCACGTTATCCCTGTTAAGAAATGTCACAATATAGGTAACTACAAAACATAGACTTATCTTTTATCTAACCATGCTACAAATTATTGTCATTGATGTCACTAGTCACTAACACAGTAATACAGTACGACGACAACGGTGGGTACGTTCCGTAGACAGAGAATTCTATTAATTAACCGCTCTGGGCCCGACTGGAACGACGTCGTTCCGAGTTTACACTACACTCCGCGAGCAGTTACGTGCAGCGTTTCACTTGACGAGACCTGCCTGGGAGCGAGGGCGCGGATCGGAATTTCGATTGACGCACCGGTAGAGACCACCGCAGGGTTAAGTAGTTATTATTAAGTTCGCTCACCGGATTGTTGGTTTTACCGTCGATGTTGATTGCTGGAGCGTCGTCTTGCAAATTGCCACAGACCAAGTAGTATTCAAATTGCCGTGGTTGCTTGATTGCTGCAGCCAACTCGATGACCGAGTCGATGGCGGAGCACCCGTAGGATTTTCGCAATTGCAAATTTTCGGCCGGACGGACTCAACATCAACAATGGCGGCGGCGACGCAACTTTTTGACTCCGTGTAGAATCTTTTAGCGCACTGCACTTCACTGTATATACTTAGGCGTTTTCTTGTCGCGGGTCACCAATGAGGAGGGTGACGGTATAAATGAAAGAAAGTCCGTGTCACCTTTAACTCTTTGTTTATTCTTCTCAAGTTCTCATAAATAATACAGTGACAAGCAAAACCGTGCGCGTGCGATCTGTCTAGTGGCGAGCTAGTGTTGCCAGTCTAAAATCCATGTCGCCACATTCTCATGTCTATCATAAATTAATCTAGGGTCGACGCAGCATGTCTCCTTCTTCAATATCTCTGTTTTACTCGTCATCTCAGCAGTCACCTCCTTTCTAACCATAACATCCTTATGATCCTTCACACTGCCCATCCATCGTTTCTTTGACCTTCCTCTATTCTTGTAGACATCAACATTCATGCAGCGCAAGTCACGAAAACCTTGGTAATACAAAAAAATATACTCTAAGATTCATGAAAAAGGTAAAAATCAAAAATATAAAGTATCTCATTTCCAACTTAGTGAAGGAGATGAAGAAGCTAAAAGAGAAATGTTTTCACCTGTTTTAACTCCAAATGATATTGAAATAATGTGAAGCGAGCGAGTGAATCAAGTGCTCTCTACCTCCGACTCCGAGTGAAGTAACGAATCGCCCGGAGACGACGGCGATGGTACGAACAGTCTGTTGTGTGGGACAAGTGAGAAACGGAAACAGTTACAAGGACTGCCAGAGTTTCGGAATTTGTTCGAAAGAGTTACCGCGGCCCTGGAACGCAAGGGGCATTAGAAGAAACACGAATGGGTTTTAGTCAGTAAGAGTCCGACACTCCCTTCTGCTCCGGGCGGGAGTCATTTGATCTTCTTCTTCTTTTCGTATCGATTCTACTTCATACGGTTTGGGCCCAGTAGGTAGCCGCGCTTATTGGAGCGGCAGAGGCGCTGTTCAGGTCGTCAAGGGTGCATGTATGAGGACATCTAGGACACTCCCAGGTGGGGCATTGTTTGGTCCGGAGCGCCGCACTCGCACTCGGTGTTGGAGTCATTTGATGACTTCTCATCCTTAACAAAAGGCAGTTACAAGGAGGCAGAAAATAATTTATGTTTGCTTTGGATCTTTGCCTTATTAAACCACTCGGCTTCTTACTAAGACGTACACATCGACCATTAAGAAAAAAGATACAAAAGATCCCAATCAATGGTACAATTAACTAATATTTCTTTATCCTGTGGTTAGTACAGTCGAACCAGCTAATAAGTATACAGGTAGAGCTTTATATCATTCTAGTGCACTGAAAATATTGATTGCAATTTTGTTTTACAAAGCGTTTCGCATTAAGCGACTGATGTCAAACGCTGCGCTGTATCGTTTGGTATCAGTCTCTAAATATATCTGTTTAATCTTAAATTTAAATGCAAATTAGCTGCCTGTATACTTATTATCTTGTTCGACTGTACCTGTGTCAGAGTGTCAGAGTGTTTATGCCGCCGCTTATGGACCTCTAACTTGGTTTTACCTGCCGTCGAGAATATCTCTAAGACATGCTGGTTTCCTCACGATGTTTTCTTTCACCGAAGCTAATGATAATTATACAATACGCATATGAATCCGAAATATCTAAAAGGGGCTCTAAACAAACGTAGCAAAGTTGTTATCACAACTATCTATTAAAAAGCCACCTCTCTCAACTTGCACCATCATAGAAGTAGGCTTGCCAAGTGGAGTCGCACTGAATGCAGCCCAGCTCACTTGCTCTCATTGTCCCAGCTAATCTATTGTACGCCTTCCATTATGTGTTCCCGCCATGTACCCGCTATCTCTCCCAACTTGGGCCACCGACTCGAGTGGCCTCAAGTGGTGGACTGAATGCAAGCCAACTTGTCCTAGCCAATTTATTGTATGTATGTTCTGAAATACTCTACAACCTTATGTAAACGTACTGTATTTTACAGCATGGGCCTGGAGTTGAGTGGCCTGGTGACACTCAACTGGTCCACTAGGACTGGTCGAGTGTTGGACTCTGGGCTGGTCAGCACGATTGTTCTAACTTAACTTGTACATACTCAATACAGACAAGTGGGTGTCATAACCAGTGCCTGCAGTTGACTGGTATGTTCAAGTACAGTAGAGTAGTGGATTAAATACAGGCAAACTCACTGCAGTAGTGTAGTCACTGTAATGCAGCGGTGGCCCACTGGTTGCGGTCCCAATTTACGAACAGTAAGTAGTGGGTTCGAACCCAGGCAGTTGTTTTTATGCAGCCAATACCTTAGCCATTGCGCCAACCGTGCCGTCATTAGTAATACTACGAATTAGGATAACTACCCCAAGTAGATGATGATACGTTATATCTCCCACCTGTGTGTTCCCATTAGCAAAACATTCAAGTATATAATACATGTCATAGTTTCTCGCACTATCTTCAGTTAGTTAAAAAAAAAGTGTCATGAAACAACTTTTTTTTATGTAACTCTTTCGCCAGTGGGAAACAATTAAACTACGTGTACACGCTATAGTTTACAACTTGGGCCACCGAGTCAAGTGGCCTCGTGAAGTAGTGTTGGACTGAATACAGGCCAACGCGCTCGCATACAATGTCCTAGCTAATTTATATTATGTTCTATTTAGCTGCATGTGCGCACTAGGTATGTAAGTAACTAAGACATTTAAATATACACACGAAATACAAGCAAAAGTGATCAACAGAGGTTTTGTTATACGGCCTCACTGAGACTAATCGCAGAATCGATACGAAACGAAGAAGACTACACCCGTATTTATAAACAAGTAGGTAATTACTATTACTTGAGTAAGATTTTTTCTCTGTGGTTTAGTAATTCCTTAATGTTAGAACTATCAAACGTTAGCATTCTTAGTTTTGCTTTTATTGACGGTTCTAACTTCGTTTAAATTCTAGCCCATTGCATAAAAATATTTGCATAAGTAATTACTTAAGTCCAAGTAATTACTTTGACTTGACATAAATAAATACGGGGGTAAGATCTATAGAGTGAACTTCGTGCTTCATGACTTCGCAAGATAATAAACCTTGTCTATTAATTATTTACTCGTATGATACGCTTGATGAAGTCACTTGTAAGAATACGCACATTTTGTTAATAAAAATAAGGGTTATTTTCGGATGAACCCGACTGAGCTAAGCTTGAGTTAGAATGAGTTCGCTCTCAGCCATGGAATTACAGTTTTTCTGTAAATGTCCCTCTGAGATTTAAACCTCTATAACTTGGTTAAGTAATATTTAATACTAAATAACAGAGATCCTAGTTTCGCAACCGCTGCATTCTAAAACTGTCAAGAGAACGTGGAAATATGCAAGTGATAATACAAATACCAAAGACTATTGACTGGAAAGGAAAACAACATTCCAATTTAAACAGCTAATAATGACGATTCATTGTTTACTTTCTTAGAGGTGCGCACACATTGCTCTTTATAATTCCATGACGCGCGTTCAAACGGGCCAGTTAAACGCGCGAGCCCACGCGCATTCATCTATGTGTTGTATATTAACACCTCGCCTACCTACGTAAGGTATCTGCATATATTACGCAAGTAAACAAGACTAGTGCATTAACATGTAGGACATGTTCCATTACCCTTAACTCTACAGACAGTTTGGACATGTCACGTCGAGAGGCGTGATTCGGTTGAGCGACGATGACCACTGCAAGCGATGTCGGGCACTTGAAGCCTTATGGCTAATAATATATTATGCTATTGAATCAGTCCTAACATCTTTACGGTTATTATTAACATATAGACTTAGACTAAATTCTGTAGAGCGAACAGAGGCCTCATTGATGACTTGAGGTGTTGCGACTTGCTTCGTTTGCGCAGGCACTATAGCAAGTGTTGTCGCGGTGAATAGTGGTTAGCAACGCTACTTAAGCATGCAACTCGTTGCTAAGTAGTTAGATTTAAGTTAATTAAAGTGCAAATTCCTATACTTGCGACTTTGATAATGAGTCTCAGGCTAGGTTATGTTAGTGCTAGAAACAGCTGTTTTCTATGAATAAATTATAGTGTAAGTCCTCACCTCTACAGACAACTTGGACATGTCAACAGGCGTGATCCGCTTGAGGGCTGAAAGCCGCTGCAAACGCTGCCGCGCCTGCTCCTCCACGGCAATGAGGAACGCATCCTGGATGATGTTGTGGCCGATGTCTGATACTGTGGACAAGATAATATTGGTTAGTTTGTGATTGTCGATAGATAGATGGCTGTATAATGTTAAAATGTTTAGAATGGCGGTAGTTTGCGTAAGTCAAAGATACAATACAAGACGTTCTACAGTTCCACCATCCCTCACTGGACTAGACTGATGGGTAATGGCCCATTTCCCCTCAAGCAGACGAAAACAACGTCCCAGAACCACTTCTGGCCCTGGAACGTCTCTAGATATGGGGATATGGGAATCTTTAGATAGTATAATTAGTTTTCGTTTTCGTTTCCACAACACGAACGATACCTAATTAGGCTATCTAAAGATTGGAGCTTTATAACTTTAAAAGTACTGATTTTCATGGTGGGGTTAAAATAAAACAACTTTTAATAATACAAATAAAGTCAAGGCTAGGTTAAGTATGATGATGGGTTAGATAAATATGACATGTAATATTACGGTGCTTATTACTGCGACAAGAATCAAAAATGATTTCATCGCGCGTTTTAGACGCGTCTAAATAAATGAGTACGCACCCTTAAACGCGTTGAAATGGCTAATGCAGCCGCACAACGTCCAATAGATTGGATTAACAGCTTACCTACTTAATTAAACCGTTTTAAAGTAATATCCTTAACATTAAATACGTTGGATATGACATACAGATGGAAGGATAAATCAAATAGCTGTCGTGTTAAATGGGAAAACAGCTTATAGACTTAGGCTATCTATTTAATTTGATCTACTTAATGACACCACAAAATGAAGACCTACGGGCACAAAACGTTTGAACTTAGCCCCGCTTGTACCACCAATCGCTTATAGATGTTGAGTGTGGAGCCCTGACGCCAGCCAGAAGGCGACACGGTAGACCTCGCAGGAGGTATCGAGACGAGGTTGACAGAATCAATGACCAGCGGTCTACACTGGCCGTGGATTGAAAGATTTAGAGATCATGGGGGAAGCATTTGCCCAGCAGTGCTATGACACAGCGTTACAATATCAGTAAAGAAGTTATGCTAAACTCTTTTAAAGTGAATCCTTCCACTAAACATTTACAGAATCCTTTCAACTTCACTTTAAATATCATCAAAATACTACAAAGACACGTGCATCAAGATCGGAGGAAACAATTCGCGTGCCGATGGTGTAATTAATATTCAGCCGGCAATCGAGGGCCTCTCTGATGAGTCAGCCATTGCGACTGTGAATATATTTAGGAGAGGTAGGAGTGTAGGTCTGAAGTTAGTATTTGAAGTGTAATTCGTTGCAGAGTAATTGGTTGCAGTGGGTTGGTTATGTAATTGTGATCTAGTTTGAATTGGGTCATTTAGACTTAGTTCATTATGGTAAATTGTGGACATAAGCCTGACTGCAGTGTGTATTAAGTTATTGACTAGCACAAATTTATAAGGTTGGTTCACCGGTTTACCGACACGATATAAGTAAAGCAGAAAAAAAATTAAATAAATACAGACACTATACATTACGCAGTTTTCCAAAAGGAGGACGACAGAAACAAAGTACAAATTAATTGAGCCTTATAAAAATATGGATGAATATAAAATCAGAACAAAAAAATATATATTTAGGTAGAGTAGCCAAAGAGTAGTAAATCAAAGACGTGGTAATGTGAATGCAGCCCCGAATACCAAAGGATTGCACAACAAAGTATTGTTACTCTAGCGCTCCCGATTTCCTCATGAGGAAAACAACACCAAAAATTGCAACAACCCCACCTTTTTATAACCAGTCAACACTTTCCCACAAACTGCACAACATTCGAAACAAACTTTTAAAAATACCCCGTCAAAACCCACGCAAAAGTCACTTGCAATCTCTACAAACAAACTTCCTGAAGAATGTCCCCAGATCCCACGCAAAACTCAAAATCTTTCCAAAAAAACATACTTTCAGTTCCAACCCGGATGAAAGGTCCCGACGATGATCAACCGCACCCCAGGGGTAAACTAACTCATTTACTATGCCTGAAAGTACACAGTAAGGGGACGACCATAAAAATGAAAAATGTGACTCCCTAACTCCCTACAGCACTTTAGTGGAGGAAAAGCGCGAAATTTTAGGGATTTTTGAGTTCCTTAGAAGGGTCATTTGGTGTGGAATTCGGGGGTGTGTAGGGTACACTGGGAACATGAATGTGGGCTTTGGGATTTGAAACCGAGATGGAGTTAAAGAATTTGGTATGTAGATGTACTACGTCACTGACGGTGGAACTGTTTTCGACTTTCCGACTCGCAGGGTCATAAGGGTGAAAATTGGCCGCCGGTTGTGGTTGTACTTGGAGACAACGTAAAGGGTTTATATAATTTAAGCTTGTTACAAAGTAGTAAATGAAAATGGAAAGAGATTCATATGGAAATCTGTGGAACTCAAATGAAGCAAGCATTACATAGTACGGCGCAGCAGTGATGGCAGGTGGAATAAAGCTGTGATCAAGTAGCTTCCAAGGACTGGAAAGAAAAGTGTTGGTCGTCCAGCGGCGAGATGGGTAGCCGACATTGTTGCCATCGCGGGAATATCCAGGATGTGGGGCTGACACAACAGCGTGGAGCTTGGCACAAGCAAAGAGGACCCTATACACAACAGGGGCTGCGGATGATGATGATGAAATGAAAATGAACTAAGAAGTATTATTTATCAGTCATACTACCACTAGCTTCATGAACACCTGTAACAAATATGTAGTTTAAATTTAAAGCTATGCTAGGTATCAAATAATTCACATAGCATAACATAATACAATCGTAACATATCTCCAAAACAGACATTGTGCTACAATATTATCAAATACTCTTCCGTGTTACCGTTCTATACGTGTGTGTGTGTGAAATGTTATGAAAGCCTTAATAACATTGCACTGTTGCAATTTCAACTCTAGGCGCTGAGACGAGTGTTGGAAATCCATCATTGAGCTTTTATTTCAAACGTCACGTCACCTACTAACCATTTACGTTTCACATAATAATACTGAAAACGAGGATAACTGTCTCACAATTTGCTAGGAAGTTATCTTTGCGTTAAATTGAGAAGCGCGAGCATTGAACTCTTGATCATATTAGAATGTTAGATTTATAACATAACATGACGCTCGTATTCCCTGAAGGTATATATTTAAAGTACTTATAGCCAAACACCCTAGTTATTTTTCAGTCAGTTGTAATATGGGCGAGCCTCATCAGTATTCTCTTACCCTTATCCCAATTTGGGGTCGGAGTAGTATGTCATCTTCTTCCGGCATACTCCCTATTACTCATCATCTCGTCAGACACGTTCTTTCGTGCCATAATATCATCCTTCATGCATCCATCGTTTCTTTGGTCTTCCTGTACTCTTATCTCAAAACTGTCCACACTACATTTTCCTCATAATATGGGGTGAGCTTAAGCCTTCAAATGAGGGAAGTGGGGGAACACCCAGACTCCGAGCTGCTATATACTGATATATTCCTGAGGGAACAATCAAATAGCATTTTTCTCGCCCTGGGAATCGACCCGTACTCCAGAACTAGCACATCCGGTAAACCAGAGAAACAGTACAGTCAGCATCAGAAGTATATTAACATTACTCAAAGTTTCGAAGCTGTTTTTTTAATAAAAACTTTGTTAGATATTACTCGTTACTAAATTAATGTTATTGGAGTATAGGGACTATTCTAACGAATAATCTTCTGAAACATTAAAAATAATAGCTAGAGTTCTGTACATAAAAGAACTAGCTTTTGCCAGCGGCTTCGCCCGCGTGAAAATGACGATTTTCCATACAAACTTTTATCCCCTATTTATCCCTTAGGGGTTGAATTTCGAAAAATCCTTCCTTATTCCTTGTCTACATTGTAAAGGGAACCTCTGTGCAAAATTTCAGCTTTCTAGGTCCAAGGGTTTGGGCTGGGCGTTGATGAGTCAGTCAGTCAGTCAGTCAGGACTTCTCTCTTTATTTATTAGATTAAAATTCCGAAATGTTCAGCTACTTCTGATGCTGACTGTACCTACAGAGTTAGCATTATTTAAAAAAAAAACAAGTTTAAAAGTTCTAAATGAGAAAAAAACGTATTCATTTGATAAAATAATATAGCGGTGCGCAAATCTTCCATGAGGTTTTTGATTGATGATGATTTGTTTTTGTAAGTCATTGCTATTTGAATGATATCAAGCTTATGTGCCTATGTTATTGTATCCAGCCATAAATAATTAGGTATTTTTAGTTTATTTCGTATTCAAGTAAACGAAACGAAGTAAACTTAATACTTAATTATTTTTAACACATGCATTGTAGAGGCCGTCTTTTAAGTATGGAACCTGTAACAGAAGACCTCACAAGCTTACATAGTGTGATTTATTCCATCACCTGTTCCCCAATCAGAATGGAAATTGTCATCGTACAAAAACCGACCTTATAAGGCTAGAATCTAAAACTCGAAGATTTTTAACACACTCAAAACTCAATAATTCTACCAAGTCCCCGACAATAACCAAGCCTTATTCCAACCATCTTTAAAATCGCAAACATCAGCTCCATCCACACAAACCCGCACAACGTCCTTGTATAAAAACTAGACCTCTCAGACCCTAGACCAGACACAAGTACATATAATAAGTACCGTTCAGCCGTTTGCACTGGAATGTATATTAAAAACTGGTTCCGTACTAACCAGAGTACAGCCAAAACCCAGCATTACCTGACCCCTCTTCTCACACCACTTCTTAATACGAGAGGTCAGGTTATACTGGGACATTGACTGTACTAGCTGACCAACTTCTTGGATAAGACAATTGATAATCTACTCTATTAGTCCAGTGGTAAGTTTTAGTTTGGTCGGTGGGAGAGGTGGTCGCTTTCTGATGTCAAAGATAGGTGATACATCATCATTAGTGATGTTTTGAGGGAATCTGATGGTTGTGCTGGGTTATAATGACTTGGTTGGGAGTGCGGGAGCGAGTTTTTTCATTGTTTCTATAGTTACAGAGTTTATGTAAGGCTAAAAGGAACTCCCGAAGAGAATTTTAAAGGGTTGACCCACTCACTGATTAGTGAAACAGCTGACAAAACTTTAACCGTTTTATCAAACTATCTTGGGGTAGATCAGGGTGAATACACTGAATAGGGGATCGGACAAAAAAAAACTAATTAGTCCGTCAGATAGATTTCCAAAAGTTATTGGACACGTATTTTTTCTTTTTTCACGTAAACTTAAAATGAAGACGATACAGTGCTTCGAAAACTCGTGTGACGTCATATGATAGTACATTTTGACGACACAAGTGACGTTTCAAGCCCCACTCCAAGATCTTTGACGCGTTTTATCTTCGTAATTTTTTATTGATTTGATAAAACAAAAAACACGTACTCAATATTTTTCGATAATCTAACTTACGGACTAAACAGAATCATATTATTTTGACCCAGTCCGATCCCCTATTATTAATAATTAAACTCCTTCCTCGTATTATAAAACGTGGTCTAAGAAAAGTAGGTACCGTTTTTAATACTAGATTTAAACCATGACCCTTTAGTTTAAACTTAAAACTTGACACATATTACTCATAGACGACATGACTGTCTTTAAACTGACATGGTCACTGACACTACTATTAATATCATAAACGGGATATTTACCATGTTTGATTAATTAATGTTCCGAGTTCCCGATATTTCGGCGCTGTTACATTACAAGCACCATGATCACGGATTAAACCGTTAACCCGTAAACCGGGTTTATCCGTGATCATGGTGCCGCTTATGATATTAATAGTAGTGACATGACTGTCGTCATGACTGCTTCGTTGGTAAAGTGGTCGCGTGCGTGGAGGTCCTGGGTTCGATTATATAGGGATAGGCTCGCCCTCTATTACATGGGATGATGGGACTTCAACATAACTGGCGAAATTCAGGTTCAACTGTGCCTAACCCTTCCAGAATTACAGGCGTGATGTTATGCAAAATTACTCATAGTATAGGTAGTCGCAGAAGGAAAAGGCCAGTCAAATATTGAAATCGAGAAAGAAAACGAAATTACGACAAGCGATACTATTCGATAAGATTCTGGCGCCAAAGGAATCTTATAAAACACATTCGATTTCAATTTGCATTAATTCGTCCAATCGGCATTTATAACTTAAATTATGAAAGGAATCCCACAAGCATCAATGTTGCATAATTTAATACTAGTTATGTTGATCGGAATTATTTAAACATTATGTTAACAGAATCATTTCATAATACTGGAATTGACTTTGAACACTGGCCGTGGCCACATCTGTAGATGTGACGCTGATGATATAGTTTTTACATAGTCATCATAATTTCAGCCAAATGGCCTCCTCCAAGTGTCGCCACATTGAAAAGTAGATAAATAAACAGTGCAACTAACAGCGACCTTCACCATCCAGCAGTAAACATATGAGGGGACATGGCCCAGTTTTTTTACCTAAATAGTAAATAGAACCTGGGTGCTTAGTGCTTACTCTGAAATATAATTCCGATAGATCGACATTGGTCAAACGTCAGTTGGTTGAGTTAAACGTCAGGGATTGGCTAGACTCAGTGAGTCCAGCCAATGCCTGACGTTGGACTGACAATTCCAATGTCGATCTATCGGAATTATATTCGAGAGTAAGCACACTGGTCGTTAGAAATATTTAAACCAATCATGGACTTTGAAAGACAAAGTGATACTCGAACCCATTTCTGTTATCTATGCTCGAACCCTTGTATTACTCTTATAGAGGGGCTGTCAGTTTGCTAGACTACTGCCAAAGCTACATTTTGTCATGGTGAAATAATATTAAATTTACTAGTTTCTGGCACGTAAGTAAAGTTAAACCCGTCTCTTACAGATACGATCTCAGCATGCATAAAAGAAAAAAGTGAAGTGCCGACTGTTGATTATCCAGATAATTCAACATACTCAAGCAAGTTACCGTGGCGTTAACATTCCTCTTCACACGGTTTAGTACGAAGATTTAACCCAAGTCGTGATGGAACGATTCGTCAGTGAGGTTACTGGCAGGGCTGCCAGGGTTGCCGATTTTTTTCGAAAGAGTTACCGCGACCCTGAACACAAAGGGGTTTAGAAGGAACACGGATGGGTTTTAGTCTGTAAGAGTCTGACACTCCCTTCTGCTCCGGCCAGAGCGGGAGGACTCAGTTGAAGATTTCTCATCCTTAAAAAAAACGGCTGCCAACAAGAATGCCCAATTCCCCAGAAGGTGTGATAAATGGACATGCTACCGGTAATAAAAAATGGAAGGGATCGAAACTATACAAAACTTATGTGAAACCTGTTGAAAATTGTGTAATGGAGTCTACACACCAAACCCACGCCAGCAAACATGTCGGTAGACGTGTCAACTGATCGCTCATCCTGCAAAGTCGCTAACAGGAACATAATTGACGGTTTTGCGGAACGCTTTGAGAGCAGTGGTGGGCCAGTGGTGGCAGCCCCGACTTACGAGCAGTAAGTTGTGATTTCGAACCCAGGCAGATGCATTACTCTTGTAATTTATTTCATCACCACTGCTCTCAAAAACAGTAAAAGAAAACATCGTAAGGAAACTGGCATGTCCTAGAACCAAAAATTCGAAGACATGTCATTGTGACATCTACCAACACGCACTGGGTCCGCGTGGTGAATAGCCCACTCCTTCTCATAGAGAGAAGGCCTGTGACCCAGCCGTGAGAAAATTATAGGCTGATGATGATGCAGGTCCTGAACTTTTGGCATTGGGTATCTCCAATTTGGAGGCTTATAAATATTAATAATAAATAATAATAATAATATTCCACAACTATCACACAACGCCATCTAGTCCCAAGCTAAGCAGAGCTTGTGTTATGGGTACATACCAATAAATCTTATATGTCAATGCCTAGTCTCATAAATGGAACTAATCTTTTAAAGGGTGACTCTGGGTGACACAGACAACAAAAGACGATGCTTTAAAACAAATGCTCCTCCTATGAATTTTCAAACAGCAGAGTCCTGAGACTCACTCAAACACCAGAACCTGTGCGATGCTAGAAACTACTTATAAGCTTAAAAGCTTCAGAGAGTCATATAAATAAATCAATTAAATACTCTACTAGTGACATTAGTCCATTGGATCGGCTAAGTGCAGACGAAAGTTTTCTTTTTGAACTAACTCGATATGGTCGAGCGAGACACGCAGTCCAGAAAGCTCTGATTACTATCAAATATTAAGTTAGTAACTAAGCACTCAGTTTTAGAAGTAGTCGTTAAGAGAAATATCTTGGTTGACATAGATGTCAGAAAACAGGACAATTCCATTGGGGATGAAAGGGATGGTCAGTTACGGAGATAGAGATTTATTTGGATGTATTATTGCCAGGAGCTATAGTTTCTTTCTGTCATGGTTTACCTTAAAAAGGAGAAAGGTTTTATTGTTTTTTTTAATTAATGTAGATAGCTGATTTTATCACGTTACTGGAAAATAACCCTTTAAATCGAAATCATCACTGATTTCGATCTTTAAATTGATCATGTAACTTGCAGAAGCTGTGCCGTTACTATGTTTTTTTTTTAATATATTAAGTGATATAGATCTTCAACATTGTGAAGAAAAAACTTAATAAAATTTAAATCTTAACAAGAAGGTTAGGAAACTGGCATCAAATGAAATATTCATAAAAGATCATTAAGATCTTTGATAAAGAAGCAGATTTACAAGGAAAGTTATTTACAATCAGATAATACGAGAGTCTTGCGTGCATAGACAGATATAAATCTAAACTTCAACTAAAACCCGCTACTTAGAATAGTTAGAAACGTGATAACATCTATAATTTTAAATACTTATAAGCTATAAGACTTTACGTGCGTTTATTAGGTAACACCAACGCACTCTGTTGAGTCACTGTTGTGTCGCAAGAGGCTGCGGATTGTCGCAGTCTGATGCGATTTGTCGTAATGAACAATGATATGACAATCTCAATCCGTTGTGTGATTGAAGGATAGAGAGAGCGGTGTGGCGTTTGATGCTCGAAACTACATATAAAGGAGGATGTATTCTGATCCATGCATTCATGTCATTTGATACAATGGACTTTAGAGTTTAATATCTATGAGCATTGGAAGAGAAGAACGCTGTCTCAAGTAATATGCGTAACCAATTCAAGTCAAGGGGTATAGTTTGACAAAGGTAATACCAGGATTTAAACATAACATTACAAAACATTACTCCTGGTTTTTATAGGCAGTACCTATTAGAACATGAGTGTTCTATAAGGGTGTACCTTATAGAACACTCATGTTACTCTCTCTCACAATAATCATTATCGAAGTCATATGCAAAATGAGATGAGTCTATAGCCAACAGCCAGAACTGAAACCCTGCTTCTTCAGCTGGTGAAGTCGCGAAGTATAAGGACATGGGCTTCTAGACCAAAGAGGCAGGCAACCAGGATACATGATACAATAAAGGAAGGGTTAAAAGAAAAGAATGACTAAAATCTGTTATCAGAGACGATAGTTATACCAAACGAAGCTAAATATTAAACAGTAACAACGCGACGATAATAGCACTGCGCGTGTCCAAGCCCCACCTTGCTTTGTAAACCATTGCAATATAGAAAAATTTGTTGGCAACATTCCGTGAAACTAGATAATTGGTTCATCATTGATTAACCTCCAGCAATTACTTGGAAATTCCAATTACTGGCTGATTGGTTGTGGAGCAATAATATATGATACCTACTGGACGTGGAAGGATGAAAAACAATATTAGCCACGATTTGTCAAATCTACGAGTACCTAGTATATGGTCAACCGCAAGATAACTTATGAGACACAAAACAAATAAGATTTGAAGAGGGAAATATGGTCTAACGAATTATTTGGAGCCTACCTTAATAGGTAAGTAGACGCGATGGATGGACTGTGTGACGATGATAGATATTGCGATGACCATTAACATAGAAGACAAAAAACAACCGACTTCAAAAACACCAAAAAGTGAAAAATAAACTTCAAAAGAAAAATCAGCTTCTGAAGTCGGTGACATTTGTTTGTTTGATTTGGCTTTTTTTGCCACCGACTTCAGAAGCTGATTTTTCTTTTGAAGTTTATTTTTCACTTTTTGGTGTTTTTGAAGTCGGTTGTTTTTTATAGAAATATTTACTATGAAACCTATGCTTGTATAGCGCCAGAAAAAGCACGAAACACGTAATACGTGCCTATGCTTGAGGGTTACCCTCGATTTCTCTGGGATTCCATCACCAGGATCTGGTTTTCATATCATGGTACAACCCTTGAAATATCTCCGTTCCAATAAAAAAAGAATCATCAAATTTGGTTCATAAACGACGAAGTTATTCGCGAACACACATAAAAAACGAACGAAAAATGTTCATAAATTATTAAAAAATGGTCATAAAATGAAAAGTACTGGGCCAAACCATGCTAAATCTTTATGGGACCAAATAGCAACTATTCCGCATCAAACTAAAAAAGAATCACGTAAATCGGATCATAAATCGCAGCGTAATCGGTGTACATACATAGAAAAAAAAAAAAAAAAAACATACCGATCGAATTGAGAACCTCCTCCTTTTTGGGAAGTCGGTTAAAAAGAGACAAGCTGCGCCGACCCCAAATAAATTGAGATAACTCAGGAGAATGATGATAAACTGCTTTACCAGACAGTAGGTAACTTCTCAAAATGTTGTGTCAGAAAATGAAAGAAAACAATCAATTCTGAGTAACCTCCATCATCATTACAAAGCAAACTTCAATGATAAATTGTTTTTATGAGAATTAACATTCCACGAAATCGAATCGAACTGTAGGTAGAGATATTTATTTATATTTCAACAGGTTTCACATATTCTGCGAAATCTGCATCAATGCAAAATACTAAAAGTTTTTTCGGATATTTTTTTTTTTTCGTATTGTTGGAAACGATATTAGTTAGTGGCACTAAATCATCACAAATAAATACCGTTACTGTGATTAATCATTGCAGTTTAGAAAGACTAGGCTAGCAGACATTTGTTACCATCGCGGGAATATCCTTACGTGGAGCTTATGGCACAATTAAAGAGAGGGTGCAATGGGTTATTCCGGGCTGTTAAGATGATGATGAAGGCTAGCTAGTAGAGCTACTAGCCTAGCTCGGCGCTATGCTAAGCTTGGTAAGTGGGCTCAAAGTATGTAGGTACCAGCAATCGGTGACCATTGTAATAGCACACTTATGTGTGTATGAAGCGGTGATAGTATTAGATAGAAACCTGAGAGATTTTTCTCGATGGCATGTTATGCCTATTTAGAGGTCTATAAGCAACATCAAAACTCGGTTAGGTTTGCCTTACCTAACAACGATAAAGAAAGACCTATCTCGCAGACGCAGAAGCTAAGCCCCTTTTTTTTTTTTGGTGGGTGGAAAATCATCGAATAACCCCTCCCCCCCCCCCCCCGCTCTTGCGCAGAGCGAAGGGGAGTGTCAGACTTCTACTGACTAAAAACCAAACCCATGTTCCATCTACGCCCTTGTGTCGGAGCCGCGTTAACCTTTCGACAATCCACAGCCCCGACGGGAAGCCCCTGGATGTGTGTTTCATTGGCACCTTTTTCCAATCTGTACCCAACCCGAACAATCACACCCACCTAAACTTTTCGCCAGACAATAATCCACCCACACGTGACACAAACAGCTACAAAATAATCGTCAGCCATCGTGACGCGTGACGTAACGGCTTGCGGCAGTCATGCTGGGTGTCTAAAACCGTACATTGTAGTACATAAGTAAGTACACGCATGACGATTTAGGAGCAGAAGATCTAATTCATACAAAGTATGTCTCTTGTTGTCAAACATAATTATGTATTTACAGAAGCAAGTTACAATACAACACTGATTGATCTAGAAAGAGTAGGAGCTATTAATTACTGAGCAAAAAGTTGAATCCTGGATTCAATTTCGCAGTCTGACCAAATGTTATAGGCTTTTCAAATAGAAAATTTACTGGCATTTCGAAATCAGGATCGGTGCACCGTTGATGGCAATACGCGCTTCCTGTAACATGGTACTGAAACATAACTGGTGAATTATTCCCCACATTTCACCGGGTAGGTACGCCAAAGTTCACCTAAATTTTCAACTCCGATAATGGTAATTATGTTAAGGCATAAAAGCGTTATATGATAAAAAACAGAATATATTTACAATTCAAACATGAGTGTTATGAACATCGCCAATGAAAACTTTAGGATGAAAAATTTTAGTAAGAGTGATCATTCGGATTACAAATCGTTATGAAGAACAATTTTCTAGGTAAAGAACTTTAGGTGAGCCAATATGGACCCCATTTCCCCATTTATCTTGTACTTTGATGATGATGATCATGCGGCCACAGCGATTGCATTTGATGGCTTTGTAGGGTGGTTGTAGAAAGCTATCTGGTTTGTTCTTTCATGTGCTCTACAGTGAAAAAAAGAAAGAAAAATGATTTATTGGTTTCCCACAGGACAAAAAACAAATAACAAGACAAGCCACAGCAGAGACAAGCCTATTCAACTGTTTTGGTGCACCTATGGCTCTGTCTAACCTTTTGAGGATTACAGGCACACATTAGGAAGCCATAGCTAGGTCACGTTATATACTGATTGGATCTTCTGCCTCTGTTTCTACTCCACCCAGCAGACCACTATTGTGATTACGACGATTCGCGACCGTTACTCGAGACGCCATTGTTCTCAACACAATATGTTTAAATAACACTCAATGTAAATCTTTCTGCTCTTTCATTTACGGAGCGACAAGGATTATTATAGAGATGTCATCTGGCGTGTTATTAGATTAAAAAGTTGTTTGATTTCTCTAGTGGATAGCAGGCTGCAGCACCTCTAATACTTGCACTGTGACAATGCTCTGAATTACTATTTTATGTTGTACTCAAATGTTTATTTCACCATGTTATTCACAAATGTGGATGAAAACATGCAATATTGTCCTTCTCCAGATTCCAGGCTACCTTTTTGTCGTTCTTAATATTGAAGAAGACAAAGTAGTTTTCGCATAAATTATAATATTCGTAAAATGGATTTCTGTGCTTATTAATTGTTGCCCTCAAAAATATTTACAATTAAAGCACATGGAGATAATGCGGTTATGCAAGTAGAATTTCTGTAGATCAAAATCGTTTCAATCCAGAAAACTAAGCAGACTACAAACACACAAGACAAATAAACTTCAAATTCGCATTCACGACATAAGCAAAGGGATAAGGATCGTCATAAACTTGACGACCCTTATATCCCTAATTCCTAAATCTTGAAAATACCTGCAGAACTCATCTTAAATCATCGTGGCATTAGTTAAGACCCTCGCTCACACACTCAGCTTGGTAAGACCCTAGAGAAGCCACGTAATGGCACAAAATAATACTGCCTCGTAAAGTCTGATGTCGGGCTAGAAAATATAGAGAGACGAGGAAATTATTTCAGGATAATGTCGTGCGTTTCTGGCTAGGTTTTGAGGCGCTTTAAATGATTACTTGGTCTAGATCCTGGGATGAACCAGATGTCGTTACTTTTTTTTACAAGCTTCATCATAACTTAACTTGCCTATTGAAGTGTAAGTGGCCCCTCAAAGAATGTGCAAAGAAAAGAGTATTGTTATTGTAGGACTTTCAGTACTCGGCTTGGCGCTTAGAGTTGAAATTCCAAAAGTTAGACCTAGTACATACAGTGCAATCATATTTAATCACTTATTTACGTGTTGCAGATTGGGTGACCGAAAGCTCAGCTTGGGAGAGACGTCGTCAGTCGAATGCAATAGGAGTTAATTCATCATATCAGCTGAGAATCACCCATTGCTTGGAGGCCTCCCTTTTGTCCCGTGCGTAGCTTATCCAGTTCCAGTGTTTCCCGCGACATTGGGGTTATCGTCAACCCAACGACCTATAAGACGGCCCTGTTTTCTTTGGCCATGCTTTCGTTCAAGAGTAAAATCCGTTCTTATTTTTACTCAAAACTCGACGACCAGCGTAATCCTGATTCATCCACTCATTAAAACATCATCTCAAAAATGGCGATAAAATAATGATTGCTTCAAAGCATGTGGGGAGAATAAATAGCGCCACCGATTACTGCATAGTTATGTACATAATTATAAGTACATAGGTATGTGAACTATTGCCTCAACGTGATACATCGGATACCTAATCTACTGATGACTAATGATCGGTTCTGTGATGTTTATCCGCTAATTACGTCGTATCTCAAGCAGGCAGGCATATGATTTTCCACATGACATGCTTGCAGACTGTAGTCATGTAATAGGGCGAGTCTGTTGCCAGCAAACGGGCACAAAACCAGACTCCGAGCCTGCTACTGAGCAACCAACTGTGGAGGCTTTTAAATGGCTTGTCTTTATTAACCTTATTATTAATCTTTGTATTGTTAGCTGTAAGCCATCCAAACACAATAAAATAATTCCTGGTGGTAACTACTGGTAACCCTCAATAGTACTGTGGGATAGTAATGATTGTCATGTCGTTTCTACAGATCTATCTAGCTATAAAAGAGATCCTATAAAGGATGATATAAAAGAGAAAGAAGTGAATGGGGGGGACAGGAGAGAATGGAAGACGAAAACGTGTTACGCCTATTCCAAGTAGAATGGGCAAGGGCAGGAAGATGATAATTATGTTATACCAGCACGGAAGATACAGCATAGAATGTGAAGTAATACAGCAGATTCCTATGCCAAAGACAAAACACATGAATGGCATACCACTGACTAAAGTCAAAAACGACGAGAATGATGATAATGATTGCACTAAGATGATAAACAACGAAATCAGGACAGTAATCATTGCAGTAGCTAATTAAATGATAAATGTGAACTATAAGTTTTTAAACTGACATGGTCACTGACACTACTATTAATATCATAAACATAATCATTAATATCGGGAACTCGAAACAAAAATCAAACATGGTAAATGTGAACTATTCATATTATTCCTCACGACATTGCACGCGGCTTATGACGTAATACCTGACTTTAGAGACAATGTTTCCTGATTGGTGTATGAGAAACACTTTGAAGACAAGTTCATGCTATGGTGGAAAGTAAAGGTTTTCACAGTTTTTGTATGACAAAACTGTCAACACCTTTACTAAGTGATGGCCTAAGTAATCATTAAAGTTCTCTGAGTACGGCAGTTAGACATAAAAATCGAATAAATGTCGTCCACCAATATCGTGGCTAAATAATAACACCCGTTTGGATCAATCTTCAAGTTAAACCGCGCTTGCTTAGGTCGCTTGCATAGGTCTGTTGGTGGGTGGCTCTGAGTACTAATTACATACAGAGTTTCCTTCGTGCCAGTTAGTAACCTGGTACTAACAAATGGTAATCGGTAACGGATTACCTGTAATCCGATATCGATTACCTAGTACCTATTATCTGGGTGGTGGGGGTCGGATAGTCAGTCACTCTATGCAAAATACTGGTAGTCAGCTGCATTATATTTGATTCTAAAAAAGGGTGTAAACAACTATTTTAGGGCCTTGGAGGTTTACGACTTTTTGCTTCTTAAACAGCTGAGAACCTTATCGTCCGTATCTAGGGAAACCTGTCGAACTAAATAGTCAAGCTGTAAACGTATGATTGCACTTTACTACTGATACCGGAAATGGCGACCTTTCCAACACATGGACCTATGAGTCTATTTTTTGCAAAGATCGCAATTTCCGTAATAAATAGGTGAAGTCCGAAACCCAGAAGTCAGACAACACACTACGATCACAACACAACACGGCCTCCAAAAGGATTTGCGCAAATTACAAGCAAGATTATCAAAAAAGAATACTATATTCCAAACCCAGCATTGATGAAAATGATGGACGCTAAAGAATCTATCCGATATAAACCAGGAAGCCAATCCGCAATCTTTCAAAGTGTGGCATCCAAAATATTCAACGCACAATGATATTCAGAATCATCAGGACTGGTGCAACTGGATTCCAGGCTTCGAAGTCCAACATTGTTGCAGGCTAATCAGATATATTCATATTTATACAAGTAACATACATAACTATACCGCTCATGACTACATCGACAAGGCCGGCCAGTTTTTTGCGAGCCGATTGTTCGGGGGTACGACAAGGAAGACGAAATCCTTGGAAGAATCTGCCGCTGATATTTATAGCGATATAATTATTCATTTTAATTTGATGCTGATTGAGAATCTTAATTGAAGCATAAGTTTTATGTTCTTGTTCATATTTATCAGTGATGGAATTTAAGGTAAGGCACTTGTGATGAATGAATGACACCGCTTGAGAAAAGAGGAAAATGTCACGAGGAAAGTTTTATATATATGGCTTAATATAATATGGCATGAAATAGTGTCTGATGAGATGATGATTAATAGAGAAATATGGAAGAAGGAGACATACTGCGCCGACCTCAAAGGAATTGGGATAGGGACAAAAGAATGATGAGTTGTGACGAATGTGGGAATGCTTAGAATCTTTTGTTGTTTCGTCCATCAGATATTGGTAGATGTGGTTGTACCAAATTGCGCATACACAGTTTCAACGGCTGGCAATTTAGGTTTATGTTGGCTCATGGCTGTGAGCGAATGTGAGAAATTCTGGGTGTAGGTACAGATCAAATGATGCAGAATTTCGACAGCACATCAAAGTATCATTTTAACAGATTTTCAACTTAATATCTAAATTCTAAGTTGATTGGGAATACAGTTTTCAGTCGCTGGATGTGCTAGGGACTGTACCTACTGTACTAGATTTATCTTGAGTTCTTGACAGACACCAAAATAGAAATTTATATAGAAGGGAGAGATGCTTTATGAAATCAACTTCTCCTGAATGCGTGATTCAAACTTGAACTTGTCTGAATCGTTTTATTTCCTGTTCGTACTCGGAACACGATTACAAGAGTACGTGTCTCATAAAATAAGTAATTTATAGAATTTAATAAACATAATGCATATACTATGAGTTGATATCCGGCCATTTCTAATTTTCTCTTTTGTGAAATTGTGACTAACATTTCTTCGTATGTCTCCTTTTGATACCTACGAAGAAATGCCGATAAAATATAGATGTAAGCGAATAATTATACAGAATTTTGCGTCTGAATTTCCACAAGAAGTAGGAAAAGGGCAAAATGATAAAGCGAGCTTAAACCCCTTCAAATTCAAGGGATGATCTCAAGACACTCCACGAACCAGTCACGCTTAAAACCATGAAATTGACGAGGCAGTCAATAATGTAGATTACATTTATGAAATGCTTTGCTTTGAAATTATGATTCCGTAGTAGTCACGTAAAGTAAATACAAAACATACACATATTTGAACGTACACGTAAGAGCGTAATTAAGTAATTAGTTTGTAATAGCTAAACTATTTGAGAAGGTTCCACGGCGTTATCTTAGTGATGTGCAGTTTTTTAATGATGCAATGTAGAACGGGGTCATTACCAAATTCTTTTGTCTATGGTAGATAAGTTTTAAAGTACGTCTCTTTGAGGGGAATAAGTGCAAAATGAGTGCGTTTGTGCATCTTGAAGCAGGTTTTGGTTAAGAGGATGATAGAGAGCACAGAACATGGAATACGAATACAAGTATGAAAATAATGATGCAACATTATTATTTTCGCTGGTAGAGTCTGAAAAACAGAATCAGAGATCGAGAGGATAGGAGTGTGGAGATTGACACTAGTAGAAAGATACTATGTGTGTCTGGGGAGGACGATTTTGTACCACTTATCGACATGAGTGAGAGAAAATAATCCGAATGTGACTCGCAAGCTGTTAATTAGTGACTGAAGGAATATTTTTGTTGAATCGAAAATTGAAACAAATACGATATCTATCGCTCATCTATTGCTATCGATCGTTAATACAGTGGTAGAGTAACGATCAAGAAGCATGATTAAGTTAGATTTACGAAAGATCTTGGAGATAATTTCCAAACTGCTTGGATTTCAAGCGACCAGGGTGCTTACTCTGGAATATAATTCCGATAGATCGACATTGGTCAAACGTCAGTTGGTTGAGTTAAACGTCAGGGATTGGCTAGACTCTTTCCGCCTTATTACAAAACGTAGTTAAACCTGGTTTAACTTAGACTTGGTTTATCTCGCATGACGTCTCACTTCAATAATATTCAAAAGAAAGTGACAGCATGCGAGATAAACCAGGTCTAAGTTAAACCAGGTTTAACTACCTTTTGTAATAAGGCGGAGTGAGTCCAGCCAATGCCTGACGTTTGACTGACAATTCCAATGTCGATCTATCGGAATTATATTCGAGAGTAAGCACACTGGTTTCATTTTGTCATTCATTTAAAAATTCATCACGATGGAAAGCCTGTGGGCCTTATTGCCAGAAACTGTATTTCACACGAAATTTGGCAAGACTCACGTCCAATCAAATGCCAATGAGTGGTGAACTGCCACCTGCTCTGGTATTGGAGTTGGCGACCTGTTGCTGACTTATTATCCACTGACGAGGGGTGATAAACAGCTGATAGACTTATTAATTTTAAAATAATTTGGTTAAGATTTATTAACCAGAAAGTTTTGCATAATTAAAAAAAAAACATTTAAATTTTATGGCAATAGGCTCGCCCCCTATTCCATGGAACTTATACAAAACTAGCGAAATGTTCGTTTCATATTATGTACGTTTCTACGTGACCCCTTGGGAATTAGAGGCGTGATGCAATGTGACGTTAGGATGTTATGAAATGATAGCTCTCTCTCTTTTTACTACGCGAAGTATTTTTAAACTATTATTATTTTCGTAAATAAGGGGATGTCTCTTAGACTGATAAATAAGTCAATCTTAAATATCTTCTATCTGGTATTTCACCTTACTAAAACTAGAAAATCGTGTCAATTTGCAGTAAACACTTATTTAAGTACACACTCCGTTATTACAGCCAAGTCTCAGAGGATAGTTAGCTGCAATACTGGACATTAACCCTGATATCATGATGATACAGACAACAAAAAAGCAAAGAACTACACAGGTATCAAGACCGGATCCGTCAGACGGTTTACATCCCATACAACGCACATAAAAGACGAATAATTGAATGGATGGATGTAGAATTTCACAATATCATCTCTTTGTGGTGAAAAAAACGTCTTAGAACTTGAACACTGACAGTATCGCACAGAAAATGACCATCGACAACGACGACGGCCACTCCAGAATCCAGAAGCAAAGGGCAAAAGCCTTACTGCGTCTAAGTTCACTCACCTCTGGCAACCTCCTTGTCGAAACTGTCACTTTTACAACACTGAACACTAAGTACACCACATATTGTTAAAGGAAACGTATCGGTTCATAACAGGAGATTGTTATTAAATATTATTTGACGATGTTTTAAGTGAACACTACACGTAAGTCGTGAACGCTAACAAACCTGTTACGTTCTTTCTCACTCTAGGCTGTATGGTGGGTTGCCGTGCGCTGGCTTACGTTTTACCGTAATGTCAGTGAGTCATTGATGGCTGGTAAAAAAAATGTAGCTGTCAAATTGAATTTGAAATTGGAACGCGTGTGTTTTGTTTTAAAAGTCTTGTTATAATATGTGATTTGTTTGTTATTTTGTTTGTAATAGCTAAATAAATAGCCTAGATTCTATTTAGTTTCTTATTAGAAACGATAACTTTGAATTCTTGTGTTCATACTGTAATATCTTTCAGGTTTTATTTTCTTATTTTTCTCTCTCTCTTATCCTGTGAATCTCTCGTTGAAAATAATAATGGTACCTAGCGTATTTCTTATTGGAATTGCATAGGTAGGTAGGTACTGCTGACGTTATGAAATTCAAAAAGTAGGTAGGTATATATACGTATTATATTCCCTCTACCTATTTTTAGAACTGCTCATGATAAGAACAAGCGGAAATTAGTTACAGATCTACTGTTATAAAATAGCCTTTAAGTATCTTAAATTCCTAATTCCCAAAAGTGTTAGGTAACTCCCAAAGCAACAACGCTCTGACGTCAAAACCGCTTGATTACCCACTTAAAAGTACCCAAGACCGACGCAACGTCTCTAAATATGGCAACACTAAAAATATAACCTCAAAGGCTGCCATGTCCGAGCGAAAACGCGGCGAGCGCGTTCAAAACCACGATCGGGCAATACAGTTACATGAGCGAATGTGACAAGGTCCCATAAAGTTGAATGCTCAACGACATTAGAACCATGTCATAATAACACACATTCGTTGTTTTACGAGCCCAATACCGGCGCGGCGGTGGAATGACGTACTGAAACTTATTCACTGTCGTTTGGTAATTAAGTAAGGGAGTTTAGACTTTAGTGTGTGGTATTAAGGTCTTTGGTGGATTTTGTAGTTTGAAGTTGCATATTGGTGCAGTCGCAGCTGAAGCCATTCGGGCTGGCCGTAATCATATTACCTACTGCAAAGAGAGGTACAATCGTACTAACCGTGGTGCAGCATGCATTAGGAAATGTAATTTCGCTTTCTAGATGGCTTTTTCTTCTATTGATATACGGCTCAATACGGCTTGCAGCCAAAAGTGTCTAGACACGTTTGTAAACATAATTTATCTACCAAAATATCATAAACCTTCTCTAATGCGTTCAAAAACCATAGGCAATGACCAGCATTACCAACCAGCAGAAATAAACGGAACTGTTATGAACTCTTAGAAACAGTACCTAGGTTATGAGTTTAAATTTGGAACAGGTGTCAAATTCAAGTGAGTGTGCTATTCTAGTATCTACATTAAGACCATCAAAAAGACAACTGAACATCTACATTTTTTATTGCATTACACTGGTAACAATGCTGGTCACTTCCCTATGGTTCCTGAACCCATCATAGAGCCCTTATGATATTTGGCTAGATAAATTAGTTTATGCAACTATACATAATTAGGCATTACAACACTCGTGTGATGCTATTAAGAAACTCGCCTTATGCACAGTCGCATAAACTACTATTATTTAATCACCATCTTCTCGTATCCCTATTCAATTGTGATCGGCGCAGCATGTCTTCTTCGTCCATACTTTTCTATTACCTACTTCTCATCTCATCAGACACCTCCTTTCTTGTTATATCATGCTTCACACAGTTGAGCCACAGTTTAGTTTTCATTATCGTTTCAAAAATTACCCTTGCTACCTTTAAAGACTCGACTTTATGTCTCTGTTTGCACTTTTCATTGAGTTTTTATAAGTACTACTAATGAAAATTTAACCTTTATCATTATCACTCACAAATTGAATTCATGGCACGAGAGATTGGCACTAGAAAAGAGAGGCCTATATCCAGTAATGGTACTGGATATAGGCCTCTCTTTTCTAGTAAAAATCTTTCGTGCCAGCTTCATCCAAGTTTTCCCCTGATAATAACTATGTCGTCTGCCTATCTAGCCGCCCGGGTGACTAAGCCTACATTGTGGAACAATAAAGAATTGAGTATTTGAGTACCTTTTGCTACGTCAACGTTGATAAAAATACCTAAGAGTTAACATTTCCGGGTCACGTTTTTAGAATCGATTAAGGAAAATTGCAAAAGGCTTATTATTAAGAATAATTTAATGCTTACCTCATATGTGACATTAAATAGTAGGTAGGGCAGTATAAGGATAGGTACTCTTAAGACTGCTTAGGTATCCATTCGCCACCAGACTGTGGTTTCAACCTAGACAATAATTCATCGCTAAAAATACGAACTTCTATATCTACCGACATCTCTAAATCAAACCTCTCTAAAGGACGAATGTTCAAAAATTCTTTTGCAAAAATTTCTATTATGCAACACCATACACTGCCACATCAGAAAGTATCATCGATAAGCAATTAATATGTTTTTTTTTTTTTCGAAAAGCTATGTATGAATTGAGTAAGAGTGTAGAGACAAGCAGTAAAAAATCGCGAACAATATTCCGAATTATGCATACCTACTTTTCTGCGGACGTATCAAGAGTTTTTTTTTAACTTTGAGTTTAACCTCAAACACATAACTCTAACTCTATAACATGTTACTGTATGTTGTATTAAAGATATCTGTAAAATATTGTCACTGTATTGAAAATAAAGAATTATTATTATTATTTATTATTATTAACCTTTCCTAGCTCTAGAACATGATCTGAATAATATAGACCGAACGATTTTGGTTATGCACAGGGAACCCATCATTATGATATTTTTGCCTTCAGGCAATTTTACCGGGTAGGAAGAAAACTGTGCGCTTCGAACCCAAGTAAATATTCAAATCGACTTCCTATTTATGAAAAAGTATCGGAAAAGTTCAATAAATAATTATTACGAAAATCTTGAAAAATTATTTTCTTTTCCCATTCTCATGGCATTCGTCTCCCACACACAAATCCCAAGTTCTAATTTTAAAACATTCATAAATATTTCATACCTACAAGAAAACCGGTTGGTAATAGACATAATATTTCAGTAAATTCAGCCTATAGCAGTCATCATCCGGGCTCTGGAAGTAGGCTACGGAAATAACAAATTTAAAGTTAAACAGTATTACCTGCCTACAGAAAATCATAGCTCGCCCAGCATTCCACCTACTTCCTATTTCTTTCCGATAGTTTTATTGAGTTTAAAAGTAAGACTCTCATATCTTTGCAATATTGAATCATTGCCAGCAGACTGTGATTTGATCTTTAGCACGGACTTTTTCTTTACTTTGAATGCATTTTGTATAGTACTTAAAAAGTTTTTCCAAGAAAGAGTTTGGTATTGTCAAATATTTCAAGGGGTCATAGACTGACTTCTTGGTCATGTTTTTCTAAAAGGCCAGGTGCGCAGTGCTCTCTGGACAAGATATAATTATACCTACGTAAACGAAACAAAAGAAGTGCGTCAAGATCGTAGCAGGTGGCGTTCTATAGTTTCTGCCTGCACCCATAAGAAAAGGGCATGTAACTTTATCACCAAGCAACCAAGCATTAGGTCCAAGGTCGAATGGGAAGAGACAGTTTTGGAAAGCTTGATGTGCTAGCATCTGTCCCTGTTTGTATTTAAGAAGGATGAACCTAACCAGTCATTTTACAGGAAGAAGAAAAACATACGTTACGTTTAAACGTTCTCTTTACAAAGCGATATCGTTTATAGATTTAAAAGAAATACCGATTGCTAAGAGTCCTGCATTACTGAGCGTCTCATAAAATATTTGTAGTACCACGCTATTCCACTAACGCTTGATTAAATATGCATCTTCCGCAGGTGATCGCACAAAAGAATCCGAAGCATCTCTTATTTATATCTAACAATTGATTCATAAACTTGTCGAATATTTCAACATTGTTCTCTTTGTCATAGTAGGAAATAAGGCAATCGACGACTCTACGTAGGTAGGTACTTACAGAGGTTTCAAAATAAAATGGATATGGACGCATTTACTAATAAGAAAGGTACATTAATAACGCTTTAACGCAATTCATATTATGATCTGCTAAAGTTGCCATTTTATGGGTCCAGGTTCTCTAGAATTGAAGTCATCAACATTAAAACAAGAAGAAGAAGACGAAATTCTTGTTCATCACGAATTCTGCGGTCAAAATCTGGTCAGAGTTTTTATGCCGCGTACGGGCCTCTGACTTGGTCGTACGGTACCTACATGCGGTCGAGAAATAATTTCTTTGTGGTTTGTACGAATTACGATGGTGGCTTATCATCACTGCTGATAAGATAAATGCGATACACAGCCCTGATGGAGTCTTGTTTTGCTCTCGCTATTGCAAAGGACTTATAATGATAGCTGCCATCTGGGGTCGTTCGTCTTTAGGTTAAGCCGCGCTTGCCTAGGTTGGTTTGTGGATGGCTGACCACACGTTACATACCGAGTTTTCTTTGTATCTCGGAAAGCACATTAAGCTGTTATTTCCGTTTGGCATATCTATATATTTGGCAGTTGTTGTTGTGTTCAGTAATCTGAAAGTCTAACAAACAGTCTTACCAAAAGGTATTGTATTACCCAGTATTAACTGGGTTGTGGAGGTTAGATAAGCAGTCGCTCCATGTAAAATACTGGTATTCAGCTGCATCCAGTTAGACTGGAAACGTCCGTCCCGTCCCCAACATAGCTGGGAAAAGGCTAGGCAAATGTTGACCTGGGTATGCAATGTATTTAGATCAGATACCACTTGTAAGCTTTACTCTCTGGTATATAGACGGGATGAGTAGCAAACAACAACTTCTACAAAACATTTTATTTTAATTGCTGATTTTGCTTACCAACGTTTCATTTCTACAATATCATTTCAAGCATCATTATAAATTCCCGCTGACCATTTCTTCTCATTTGCGGGAAGAAATTCAATACTAATTGCAGCAAACGTAGGTATTTATAGATAGTAGAATACAAACTCTGTTGTGGACCAAGTTTTAGGAAACTGGATATCTCTACACCGTACGGTTGTCGGCTTTGGATCAAATGGGGTCTTCCCCCTCGCAATGAGAAGTTAAACCGTAGGTACCTTGAAGCAGCTAACAGATTTTTAGGCTAGACATGAATACTCAGATGCTGGGAACCGACTGGATTTTCATCAAGAATATGGTACAGACCCGAACTAACCAACTTTCTTCATGGAACCTAACATCGTAATATTAAAAATAATATATCTGCTGTCCTAAACATTATCATCTGCCCTTTTTTTTCGGGAGGGACATCATCAAATGAGACTGGTGTCAGTTTTTTATGCCCGCCCATAGGCGTCTGACATGGCTTAACGTACAGTTGACGAATATCTCTCAGGTATGTTAAAGACTTATTTCACGATTTGAGGCTCTTTTCAGCAGTAACTATAACTGCTTATTATACTAAGAATTAAAACGACGACGTCGTAAGGTGCCATATTTCTACAGAAGAGTGTCCTGTAGAAAGGAGAGATGAAGACTAGTAAACAAGGAGAGAGAGAGAGAGAGAGATTTAATATAGGAGAAGTGTGGTGTAGTAGAGTCATGCATTTCATATACTTTATTCTGTGAAAAACAATATTGTTATTTAATTCTGGTTCATGTATAACTACATAGATATTTTGCGTAATATATATACACCCCATAGTACTGCTGCTATTAAGTTAGAGGGCTTAGGCATAGGTGGTTTAGGTCCTAAGTTTGACATTCATAAGGGAGTCAAACAGGGCGACCGGCTGTCTCCTAATCTGTTCACCACCAGTACCGTAGAAGAAGTCTTTCAGACGTTTGATAGTGAACTGGGAAGAATTATATTCACCGGTAAGTACATCGCCATACGATACATTCCTTGCTCTTCATCAAGGCGGATCCAGGATTTCTTTCTGGGGGGCCTACCTAGTCTAGTCAACAAGAGTTTTTTCGTTATTTTTTTTGTTATGCATATTTTTCTGAGGCGGAGATATGTTTTTTAATAATAAACACTTGTTGACAAGACTACATGAAAAAAAAATCCTATTCCAACTAGAAACGCGCAACTTTCACTCATGTTCTTTCTGTTCTGTGTGCTCTGATAATTCGATTTGGCTATAAGTATGTCTTGTACTGTGATGGAAACTCCATAACAGTCTGGGGGGGGGGGGGGGGACGTGCCCCGTGTCCCCCCTCCCTCTATCCACCCTTGCTCTTCATCATGTAGATAAATTGTCAAAATCAAACACAGCTTATCAAATGTTTTGCCGCTGTTCAAAATAATATGTTCTAGTAAGAGTACTCACATAATTTGGTCTCGCTCCGTCGCTTCACCCGCAGTTTGATGACACACGATGAAATGCACTGCAACAAACAATATTGTTGTTGTTGTTAGGTGTCCAAATATTAGCACTACCTATGTTGTTTTATGTGGAGCATGCTGGTGGCTGTTTAAATCAACTGAAACGTGTTTATTTTCTCACCAGTTTTTACTCGCAATTTTGACTGGGGTAACGTAAGTAATTGTAGTTGCAATTGCACCCACAATTACTTACGTTGCAATTTAACTATCTTAGAGGGATGATTTTCGTGAGTTCTCTTATTGGGGGTAAACTTTAGGAAATTACCTATTGGAAAACTTAATTTATTTTTCACGTTACGATAGTGCTTGCTCAGTTTTAAGAGCAAAACAATTTACAAGCTGAGCAAACCGGAACAATAACGCCAAAAAAATAACGTAGGTTAGGTACTTCATACATTTTTGTTTACATAACATATTCATTTTCATGAGTTAGTCCTCGACACTCCCTTAAAGTACCCTATGTTAATTACCCTATCATTCTGTATAAACTAATTTAAAGATGAAAACAAACATAAACTCGTCCGTGTCCAAAATTGATGGTTTAAGATCTCGGGCGAGTTTTTGTAAAAGGTCCAAAATCAGTATCCCCCAAACTACAGAAGACAGATGCTCCAACACTCCGCCATTTAGATCGTCATTTATTTAAGTACCCTCCTATTTTCCTCCGAGGCCTCTAGCTAGGGCGGAAAAGCGCCCCAATAGCTAGCTCTTTAAAAATAGATTGATTCAACGACTACTCACTGCGTATTCAACCACGTTAAATGATTCTGGTTAAAATGTAATAACTAGCATTCAATCAAGCCTTAGTGTGTCTCTTATATTTTTACAATTTCCCACTTCTGATGTAATCATTGATCTTCTTAAAATATATAACTATACTTCTTTATTTGTCTTTATTTTAGCTGGTGTTGCTTGACTATAGTTTAGCTTACAAACCTTTTTTTTTTTTTTTTTTGGTGGGTGGAAAATCATCGAATAACCCCCCCCCCCCGCTCTTGGGCAGAGCGAAGGGGAGTGTCAGACTTCTACTGACTAAAAACCAACCCATGTTCCTTCTTCCTCGCCCTTGTGTCGGAGCCGCGGTAACTTTTCGATATCCGCAGCCCCGACGGGATATCCGCAGCCCCGACGGGTAGCTTACAAACCTTCATCATCATTCTACTGTTTTTATCCCAATTCATTTTGGAGTCGGCGCAGCATGTCTTCTACCTACTTCTATTACTTCTCTTTTACTCGTCAACTCATCAGACACTACCTTTCTGGACAGCATCACCCTTTACACTGTTCATCCATCAAACCAAGCAAGAGTTTAGAAGGAAAGAAGAATATTTAAAAATGGAATATAAATGAGAGGAAATTTAAAAAAACTAGTAGCTACCTAAGACTTGAATAGGGTAGTTGTAGTTGATAGTCCGTCAGATAGATTAAAAAAATATACAGGTTACATATTTTTTTCTTTTTTCACGTTAACACAAAACGAGTTTTTTTGAAAATGTTGTTTGCGCCTTTAATTGTAAAACATATGTCTGAGTTTGGAGACACGACATACTTCAGGCTGCTAATGACAGATCCTTTTTCAGAGCCTTTTGCACGAGTTTGCCCGTATTGTGGAAACCGCAGCAAGAGGAAAGCGTTGGACTTTAAAACAAACAACCTGTGTGTTTCGTGTAATCCTTTTGGTCATTCTTACAGAGGGATAACATAGCTGCTACCATTCTTTTACAAGCTTTATTTAACTTGTTATTAATTTCGTAAATTATGAAAGAGTGGCGCTTTCGAGTCAAGCATGAATATGCTGAAAATCTTGGTACTTTGATCGAGTCCTTTAATATCGGTGACACTTTTATATAGTGAATAAATAAGAGTACATGCTCCATCATAAATAAGATGCCTGTATTGGATAAATACTGCTTTTCTAATAGCAAAATAACACGTGACTGATTCATGATACAGTTTCGATTAGAACATTTTCGTACTTGAGTTTTTATATATTTAGGCGGACTAAGTGCATGTTTACGTACGCGCGGCGCGGCGCGCGGCGCGGCCGGCGACGCGATCCGCACTAAATTCAAACGTATGGCGGTGTATGAGTGCGTTCACGGAGAAGCGAATTTATACGCGATTGCTTGAATTTGAGGCGGCGGCCGCGGCGGCGAACGCGGCGGCGGCCGCGGCGACGGACGCGGCGATGCACGCGGCGGTTTATTCTCGATGAAGCGATGCCCGCGACGGAACTTGGCCTTGAAAATTCGCGGCGGCCGCCGCCGCGGCCGCCGCGCCGCGTCTCTATGTACACCGTCGTACATTGCCATACGTTTGTGTTTGCGCGAACGATGATATCTGCCGCTGCACGCATCGCCTGTCCGTGAACACAAAATTCGCTCGACGCGTCGCTCGACGCGTCGCCGGCCGCGCCGCACGCCGCGCCGCGCGTACGTAAACATGCACTAATGCAATCTCTACCAGTCAACCTTTGTGTTAAATACTACAACATTATCAAGGTCCCCATCATCCTCTGATGATGAAGAAGCATTTCCAAAGTTCCTCACCTCATGTATATGTCCAAGCACTTCCGTCCTGGACATGTCCTCGAGGCGCGTCTCGTTCACGTCCAAGATCTCGTCAGCCAGCTCCAAGTTGTCCAAGCTTCCAGCAGAGGGTGACCCTGGGGAACAAAGAATATGTTAATATGTTATTAGATGGTGTTAAGCCGTTAGTACACACGCTAGCACAACAAGCTACTACAATATGTCAATTTTCATAAATATAATCTTCCAACTTTATAGCCAAAAGCTTTTGCCTGCGACTATCTAAAGGTACAAGTTGGTAGTCGACTGCACACAGCAGCAGCAGACGACATGTCGCAGCGACACTACTGGTTTCTACGTATTTCTATGAAATTCCCTCCGTAGTTAGCGACATGAAGCTAGCGACGCGTCGTCGAGCGGCAGGCGTTGGTGTCGTCCGACCGCAGATCAGTAGTGCCCATAGATAACAGAAACAACAGGAGATATGCCATTTACTGAAACGACATGACGCGACGACGCGGCGACGTGTCGTGACGACATGTCGTCTGCTGCTGCTGCGTGCAGTCGGCTACCAACTTGTACCTTAACACAAAAAGAATTTCAATTCAATTCGATTCCAACCAGTAGTTCCTGAGATTAGCGTAGGTTCAAGGCTGATTGGATAAAAAATACAGTTTCGGGTAGCTCGATGTGCTGGCCTCTGTACATACCAGCTATCAATTCTCATCTTTGTCGTTTGTTACGTCAAGTCAGAAGCTTAAAAGTCTTTTTGTTTTTTTTGAGGGTGAGAAATCATCGAATGACTACTCCCGTTCTGGGCGAGTCTCTACAGAAGGAACGACAAAATCGCTAACTTTCGATTGCTAATTACCAACGAATAAATTCGGTTGCAATAATGATGCTTGCGAGAAACGCATCTTGGATGTAGAGACTTGCTTTAATTGCAAGCATCATTATTGCAACCGAATTTATTCGTTAGTAATTAAGGATTGAAAGTTAGCGATTTTGTCGTTATCTCTGTCGAGACTGCCGGCCCTGGGCGGAACGGAAGGGACTGTCAGACTTCTACTGACTAAATACCACCCATGTTCCTTCTCAGACCTTTGTTTCCGGGGCCGCTGTATCTCTTTCAAACAACCCGCAGCAAGCTTAAAAGTCTGACAAACAATTCAGCAAGGGGTCATGTTCTAAAGTACTTACCCGACTACGGCAAAGCCAAAGGAGGGTTATGATTTTGACAGGCTATGTATGTATGTATATAGACTGGCCTGTTGGTCTAGTGGTTAGTGACCCTAACTGCTATGCCGGAGGTCGTGGGTTCGATTCCCACCCAGGACAAATGTTTGTGTGATGAGCACGATCATTTGTTCTGTGTCTGGGTGTAATTTATCTATAATATGTATGTATTTAGAAATATATAAGTATGTTTATCAGTTGTCTAGTACCCATAACACAAGCTCTGCTTAGCTTGGGACTAGATGGCGTTGTGTGATAGTTGTGGAATATTATTATTATTATTATGTTTGTATGTATGTATCTCCACGTTAAATACTGGTATACTTAGCTGTATAGTACATACGGTTAATTACGGTTGGAGTGGAAGCCGACCACGAGATAGTTGGTTATAGGCTATTATATGAATTGTACGGCAATTAATTGATCGACGGCCTATCTGACAGACTGTGGTCACCGGGCGAACATGATGCCACACAATTCAGCTTGGTCTCTAAACAAGTTGAATTGTGAAACTGTCTCCGAGAATGCTAGCTTTTTTTAGCGTACATTGTCCCACTGTTGGGCAAAGGCCTCCCCCACAGCCTTCCACTCTTCGTTTCATTTTAAATAACGCAAAATTATTCGTAAAAAAAAAACTTTGTAAAAACTTCTTTCCCATATCTTTTTATCGTGTTGGCTATAGCTATATTCTTTAATAGGGGGAATACATTTCAACTAGCTAGGTTCACACATTCCTGATAAACGCGGTAGTGACACCCGGACAGACAGGCGGACAAGAGAGTTATCTTATAAAGTTACCTTTTTTACCTTTTGAGGTACGGGACCCCAAACGGGAGTCCACGCGGGTCCAGCTAGTTGCTAAGTGAAGATATTTAATACCTCTTCCCTCTACAAAGTACACAACATAAAAGCGTTTGTAATCCTGCCTTTTTTGAACTTTGGCCACTCTTTTGAACTTTGTTGCGTAGCGTAATTTCAAAACAGAAATGTTTTAAAAAAGGGGTTGTTACTAGTTGCTACGGTGGCTGGTGGCTGGTCCCCACTTGGATAGGTGCCTGTATTTAATTTAGAATGCCATCTTTTGTCTTTTTTTGTGGTTAGTGCCTAAAATGGTGTTAGGGAAACACGTCGCCGTTAACGTTACGTGTGTCGTAGATTTTATAAGGTTTTTTCTCATATTATTATGTTCGTTGTTATTGTTTTCTATTGTTTGTGTATTTTACCTATCAATGGACCTTAGAAGCCTGAAATAAAATGTTTATAATAAATTATAAACATTTATTATTATTATTTATTATTATTACCTATATTATGTCTTGTGGTCCATGGCATCTTGGTATAGATTGCCATTACGATTTGATACAAAACTTAAAAATCAAATTCGTTTTATTTATTGTTGTATTTTGTTTCTGTAAAAAGAATGAAAGGATCCGCAGTTGATACCGCGGCCGCTGACACAAAGGGCTAAGAAGGAACTTAGGTGGTTTTTAGTCAGTAGAAGTCTGCCACCCCCGGAGCGGAAGGAGTCAATAATTTGATGATTTCATACCCTCCTTTTTAATGCGCTACGCAAGCACTGTGGTGCGTTATTTGGTCTCTTTCATGTCTTTGCACTTTTAATTATAGGACAAGTCGGTTTCCTCATTATGTTTTCATATACCTTTCTTTTTAAACCCAAGGTAATATAAAAATAATTTGCACAAAGTAAGAAAAGGGTATGGGTACGTGTCCATGTACCATGTACATAATTATGTACTAGGCGTCAGGTGAATGCAGCAGATTTCTATTATGAATGAATTGAATAATGTTAAAATCTTTTATTTCACTTGTTACTAACACAGTTTATAAGTAGTGTGTCACAGTAGTGTGTGTGTGTGTGTAGTGTGTCTAACATCATATGGATCAAGGTCTGAAATAAAGTATTTTTAGTTTATTTTTTATTTAAAAGTTTTATGTAATTTATTAAACCTGTGCGAGAACAGTGGTAGGGTATTTTTTCTCTTCCTCACGTAAAAATGTGACTACAACAGCTAATATTCTATTTATTTCAGTTGTCTTCCAATACCACATTCTCTCATGATTGGCAAGTGGCAAGGCAAGTGAAATAAAAAGAAAAATACAGCTCCAGTTGAAAACCATTTTACTGAACTGGGCCTATTAGAGTGCTAAATTGTTTGTTTAGATTTCAGTATTCTAACTTGTATTATTTTGTGTGTGCTCTACTCTAAGTCTAATGGTCTATCTACTCTATTTAAACGAGTGTCGATGGAGTTTCTTGCCCGTACTTATACTTATCTCCATAGGCTACGCTACGCTAGGGCAAAACTACAGTACCTACTTTCCCAAGTTATTATGTCTTGTGTGCAGGGTTGGGCAGTATTTGAATTACTTGTAATTAAAATACGTAATTGAAATACAAATACGTATTTTGTATTTGTATTTCAATTACTTCCTTATAATGTAATTTGTAATTCGTATTTCAAATACCTGATGACGAAGTATTTTGTAATTAGTATTTCAAATACTTGAGGCTTCAAAATACATTTTAACAAAAATACATTATTTTAAACTTTCATTTAACGATCGTGAGTATGAGTGCGAGGCGAGAGTGCAATGATGGTAAAGCAGCTATTTAGAGTTGGCAAAACTGCACCTGTTATGTACACTGAACGTTAAGACTGTACGTCAAAATTGGCCGACAAAACGCAAAAAAATGTACGTTGAATAGGGTAGTTGACAAAAAAAAACTAATTAGTCCGTCAGATAGATTTCCAAAAAATATTGAACACGTATTTTTTCTTTTTTCACGTAAACAAAAAATTAAGACGATACAGTGCTTCGGAAAGTCGTGAAACGTCACAGGTTGGTCCATTTTTACCAGACTATGACGTCAAAAGCCCCCTCTCCATGGTCTTTGACCAGCTTTATTTTCGTCAATTTTTATTAATTTGATAAAACAAAAAACACGTATCCAATATTTTTCGATAATCTAACTGACGGATTAAACAGAATCATATTTTCGTTTTTGAAAGCCGTTTTTTTTTTTTGAAAATGTTTTTGTAACTATGTAATTTGTATTTTGTATTTCAATTAAAAATAGCTAAAATACTGTATTTTGTATTTTATATTTCAAATACCTTACTTAAATGTAATTTGTATTTTGTATTTTAATTACTTGCGATACTGTATTTTGTAATTTGTATTTCAATTAAAGCAAAGCATGTATTTTGCCCAGCCCTGCTTGTGTGTGACTGTAGCTTCGTTTTATTTGTTTTTCTCAAAAATGGTATGTAATGTTGCCATAACATCTCTAAAAAGTATCCAGAAAGTGAACTTTACCGGAGACTTATTCACAACTGTCCAGTAAGAAGCGAGATTTTAAATTTGGAATCTCCTACTGTCCAGTAAGTAAGTATGTAATTTACTTACTGGACACTAGGTCATCCTCTTTAGATCTGCAAAAAAAAAACATAGTACCAGACACAGATTAGAGTTTAGCCATTATAACATGGTTATAGAAGGGAGGTTCCAAATATATATCTATCTCTCTTTTTGGTATGACATTTTATGAGATACATATATTTTTGGAACCTGAAACAGCCATTTTATACGTTGCGTTTTGTACTTAGTAATGTTGTAGAAGTATAGTGTGGGATTTTATGATTGTATTTAGTAATTTCAGTTTATTAAAAAGTTTTTTCTAAAGTTGTTTCCTAAACTGCCTCGTTGGTCTAGTGGTCGCAAGCTCGACTGCAGAGCGTGAGGTCCTGGGTTCGATTCCCGGGTCGGCCAAAAAGTGCTATTGTGTTTTTCACATATGAATGTAACCTTCAATATTAATTAAACGAATTTGTTGTTAAACTTTCTTTAATTTTTGAGAAAAGCATTATACAAACCTCAACCAGTAAGAAAGCCATCCTGGCCTCGTATATAACCAGACCTCACCTGCGGTTCGGTCCGGTTAACTCATACTTGGCCAGGAAGTAATGTACTATTTCTGACATTTAAAAGTGCATGTAACGGTCTAATTTAAATTAATTGAATTAAATGCTTTGATGCTTTTAACGGCACGTTTGGAGCAGTGGCTCAAGCAATGGACTGCTGGGCTGCGTGTCGCGGGTTCGATCCCCGCACGGAACAAATATTTGTAAGACCTACAGATAGTTGTTCCGGGTCTGGGTATTTGTGTATGTGACTTTAAATGTTTGTGAACGCACCCACGATACAGGAGAAATTCCTAGTGTGGGGCAACGTTTTAAAAAAAAAAAATATAAAAAAAAAAAGTTGTTCCGGGTCTGGGTATTTGTGTATGTGACTTTAAATGTTTGTGAACGCACCCACGATACAGGAGAAATTCCTAGTGTGGGGCAACGTTTTTAAAAAAAAAGAAAAAGAAAGAAGAGTTTGAGTTCAGTGGCATATATTTCAAATCAACGTATTCTCTTTCTTTCTTACATAAAGCTATGTGAAAATAAAATCACTAGCCACTACCTAAATGGAAACCAAAATCCGAATCCACTTGATATGAAAATGAAACCGCCGCACTTTTACAGTTACTCTGCACCTAAATAATAAATGAACTAGCTTAATGAAATGGCATAGCCTCGGCATCCGGAGGGTGTCTTTGTGAAAGCAATGTTAATAATGGAGTGCTTCGCTAACAGGCTCGAATCTTCCTACTTTTCTAGGTAGTCTACTTGAAATTAATCAATCTTTTGCTTTTTATTCTTGGTATTTAGTTGATAGAATACTTGTTTAAATTGGTTTTCCCTTGTTTGGTATAACAACGTTTCGTCGAAAATCACTTCGACTAATTTCAGTTACCATAATTGACATGTTATCGCAAATAAATATTTGATGAAATGAAAATTAAGTATGTGATATTATACAAAATGATAATTTTCTTAAACGTTGTTCGAACAAGTAACATTAACATAGGTACTTATATCAAAAGTTGTTCGGAAGATTGATATTTATTTCATTGTTACCGCTAATTGTAATTATTGATTGTCATTATCAGACTGCCTCGTTGGGATAGTCGCGCGACTGCTGACCATGAGGTGCTGGGTTCGATTCCCGGGTCGGGCAAAGTGTTATTGGGTTTTTCAGGAATTTATCAGTAACAGCCACGGAGTCTGGATTTGTGCCCGGTTGATGCCAAAGGCTCGCCCCCTATTACATGGGTCTTAAACATAACTGGCGAAATGTGGGTGTACTATTAGGTACACCTCTGCCTAACCCCTCGGGTATTACAGGCGTGATGTTATGTTATGTGTGTCATCATCAGCTGCTGCCTGCCTTTACCCAACTATGTTGGGGTCGGCTTCCAGTCTAACCGGATGCAGCTGAATACCAGTATTTTACATGAAGCGACTGCCTATCTGACCTCCACAACTTAGTTACCAGGTACATAATATATTGTCCTACAAATTGTGTGGTACGTTATCCCGGTCCTACGCTCAGAAATATTTTATCCTTGCTACCTTTGCTAGCTACCACAATCCAGAGTTTTTATTGAAGAAATGTTGGGCGTCTCATCAAAGATTTTCCCGCTGCTCTGAACAAGTAAAAATAACGTTGTTCAAAGCGTATTGTCAAAGCTTTTATACTGGAAATCTGTGGGTCAAGCACACCAAAAGATCGCTGAACGTCCTGCGCGTCCAGTATAACAACATCTTCAGGATGATGTTGGGGCTGCCTCGCTTCTGTAGTGCATCGGGGATGTTCGCACTGTATCGAACTGATGGCTTTCATGCCGTCATTCGCAAGAAAACTGTTTCCCTGATCTGCAGAATGCGTGGCAGCTGTAACAGAATCCTGATGACTGTAGCGGATAGGATCACTTCTCCGACGTGGGTATCATTTATTAGGCGCATAATTTGAATGTTTTAATTTTAATTTATTTTAATTTGTGTTTTATTTTAATTTTATCTAATTGTATTTTGAATGATTTAAATTTAATTTTTATTTTATCTAATTTTTATTTTGAATGTTTTAATTTTATTTTAATTTTATCTAATTTTATTTTGAATGTTTTAATTTTTAATGAATGTGTATTTTAATCTTTTGACTCGTTGTAGTACCTATTATTTTGATTTTAATTGTAATTTATTTTTAAACCTGTTTTCTATGTTTTATGTTTTCTTCTACCTGTATGGATCAAGTTATCTGAATTAAATGATTTTTTTTTTTTTTTTTTTTAAAGTGAAGCTACCTACTCACGAAAAACTAGCTTGATAGTAATCAAATTAAAAAATGTTCCGTGGCACCCGGACTATAGGTGTTTCTTGATTTATCCAGAACCTGAAAATATGCCTTTCATAGAATTCGTACCTACCTACTATTTGTGAAACTTTTCAGCTTCTAAAATATTACGAATCTGGAGAAACGACATCCTAAAAAGTGCGGTTAAGGTATTATGAGCCTTTGTATGTTATTTTTACCACTGTTTTTTTTTTTGTTGAAATCTATAAAAAATAAATATAGGTTTGTTTAGAAATCAAACTTCAAGTAATAGTCCTCCTGAGGCTGAGGCTACATTAGGCCGCGACATGACCTGCGACACATGAGTGATTAAAACAAGTAAACAATTCAGTTAAAAAAAAATCGCTCTTCCAGTCGCATCGCAAATCGCTGCCTACTGTAGCCTCAGCCTGACCGTTTTCGGTCACGGCGGCCAATCGTAGCAAAGATTAGCCAACTGCGCGGGAGATATTATAGTGCACAAGCACAAAGTGTGTGCGCAGGCACAGGTGCACTCTCTGTTTCTTTTTTAAACTTCAAGTATCCTTATTCAGACAGGTAATTTAGTCAAATATAATTATATTCCTACAGAACCGACACAACAGGCCTGGAAAACTCAGTCCGTGACCTCGATCCGACTAGAGCCCAGGAAAAAGGGCCCAGCCGAGTCCGAAGTTAGTCGAGCATGACCGAAATGTGCACATGAGTAAAGCCATTAATCGTAAACATGAAGGTACCATATACCTCGTAAATTGAGGAGAGATAGGGATAACACATAATTATAGAGAATAATAACTTAATGGACAGATATTGTTTTGAAATTTAAATTAAAGACAGCTCGGTAATAAACGTCATATTACTCTTTACCTGATAAACAATGATAAATACTGAAGATATTTAAAGAAAAGACCCTATAAATCAAAGAAAATATAGTGACAAAAAATACTGTTGAAAGCTTGCACGATCGAAAGCTGAAAACTGAATGAACACCAACTGAGTAAGTTGTATTCTGCCAGTAACAACTTTAATTGAAGAGTTTGTAACTCTTATTACAAATAAATAAATAAGAAATTTTGGAGATTAGGCAGTAAAACAATAGAGTGACTAGTAGATAACAATAAGCATTTCATTAGATAGATATAAATCTTTGCGCATTCACACATCATTTTGCCTTTTGGGGCAGAAATACTCATGCAAAAGCCGAAGAAAGAAAAGCTTCTACATGAAAATATTTCAGCAGAAGCTATTATAAATATCCTTATTTAATTTACAAAGAAACCTTGCTATTACTTACCGTATAACTTGATTTTATTATCTTTAGTTTGCACCACTATAATAACATAGCCTTCCAGGTCAACAGATTTACATTTCACCGTTGTCATTTTGTCAATCGCATTTATTTGCGTGGTCGGCGCGTTAAAAGTATTCATCTTGCTATATTATACTATGTGTAAACTCAAAATAGCTATGAAAAAGATTCGTTCACGCTCCCGTTAGAAGAATCAGTGATTATTCTTTTAATTTCATGCCAACGTTTACGCCAACGCCACTTCAGACACAACCCGCTTTTTGAACAACTATTCATTTTTATTATTTTCCACATTATTTTTTAAATCCTAACCCGGAGATAGTAAATCGGCCATTATTATTTTTGATTCTCACTCGTTACAAACTTAAACACTGCTTTGACATCTAAACAATAATTATCACAGTTGATTAAAAGTCTGTGTTGGCGTAATTCACATTATTCCAGTGTATTGTCGAGGTATAGGCGAATTTCAGAGCATTTTCACACTGACAAGTCACGTTATGGTGTTTAGAGTAAACGCGATCGGTTTATCACACTCCCTGAATGTTTAGTACATTATCTTATTCACGTGTACGTAAATTAAAGGTTTTTAGATATTTATTCGGTTATTAGTCTAATATTTAAGGCGTATCAACGTGTTTTTGAGAGTGAAAAACCGGTCCCACGTCCGCGGGCTGGGTGGTCGCCGCGAATGGATACGACTATCCCATTTTCGCGCGATCAATAATGCTCCCTACCCAGCATCCCTTCAGACTCGCACAGACGATCGTTCTATATTCCCATTTATATTATTCCGGGGTTTTTTCGTAACTTTATTCTACAACATTTTAGATAATACTATAATAATGCAGAAAAAGAGTAAAAAAATATAGTAAATCATTGAAATCTCCAAAAGTAGGG
Source organism: Diarsia mendica (assembly GCA_949316265.1). Lineage (NCBI taxonomy): Eukaryota > Metazoa > Arthropoda > Insecta > Lepidoptera > Noctuidae > Diarsia > Diarsia mendica. The sequence continues at coordinate 2,899,613 of OX438901.1, read as the reverse complement.
TTTCGCAAGGTCCCACCGAGATTTGAACTCGGATCGCTGGATTCAAAGTCCAGAGTGCTAACCATTACACCATGGGACCGCTTGAGTGTCAGAGTGAAATTACCGTCAAGTACGTTGCCATTATTATCATTCAAAAGTAATGCAACATAAACTCATTATTTAATAGTCTTAACAAAATAACATAAAACTTTTCAAAAATAGACACTAATAGCATCTCCATAATGTTGGTTGAAAACCACGCAATAGTTACAGAAATCACATTAGATGGCAGTACGAAACACCGTAAGCGACTTGGAATTCGTGTGAACAACGCCATCTACCGATAAGTATGGAATCTCTAACTGATCATATGTTTTGGTAACTTCAACATTGAAATATTAATATTTAGAACAATGAATTAATTAATGACCACCTAAATGGTAGAAAAAATGTCGGTTCTATAACATAAAATTATTATTAAATGGCATGGTATTTATTATTTGAGCAAAATGTTTATGCCGAAATCATTTTTAGCACTTGCAAGCATCTTATTTGTGTATTGAGTTTCTAGCAACACTAAATGTCAGTTTGTCACTGACTTCGCTACGGTATGGTTGTCATTTCGTCCGTCTATCAAATAACGTGATAGATGAATGGAAAATAATTAACTTTATCGCAGCGAAGACGCCTCTCGTATCTCCTCGAAACGTAACGTCGCGCGTGTTACAACACATTAGTGATTATAAAAGGGTGCTCGCTTTGATACAACACCGCCATGATCGATGTTAGAAACAAAGATGGCGGAATAATACGGTGATCATAACCAAACGCGTTGTTTTGTCGTGTGTAGCGTTATGTGCTGTGGTGGGCGGCGGCTGCAGCAGTGTCGGGGTGCGTGAGTGAGGAGGAGAGGCGCGATGGGGGCGCGGCCGGGGTGATGCCGCCGCGGCCAGCGGCCGGCCGCGCGGCCATGGCGGCCGACAGCGAACGCCCGCCGCTCGCTCTGTTCACCGCCGTGTACGACTATGTGGCGCAGGGAGAGGACGAGCTCTCCCTGCGCCGCGGCGAGATCGTCGAGGTGCTCTCGAAAGACGCCAACATATCGGGGGACGAGGGCTGGTGGACGGGGAAGATCGGCGACCGCGTCGGTATATTCCCCGCCGTGTACGTGACGGAGGAGGACCCCCTGGCCGTGGAGCCGCCGCGCGTGTCGTTCTCCGAGCTGAAGCTGGAGGAAGTGATCGGTGTGGGCGGCTTCGGGAAAGTGTACCGCGGCTATTGGAACGGTGAGGTAGTGGCGGTGAAGGCGGCTCGCCAGGACGCCAACGAAGACATCGACGTTATAAAAGCGAGTGTGTTACAAGAGGCGAGACTGTTCTGGGTGCTGCAGCATGAGAATATAGTGTCTTTAAAGGGGGTATGTTTGGGGGAGCCAAACTTCTGCTTAGTGATGGAGTATGCGCAAGGCGGGCCGCTGAATCGAGTGTTGTCGGGGCGGAAGATCCGGCCGGATATCCTGGTGGACTGGGCCATCCAGGTGGCGCAGGGCATGGCGTACCTGCATGTTGGAGCCCCCATGTCCCTCATCCACAGAGACCTCAAGAGCTCTAATGGTAAGTGGATTCTATTTCTATCTCATTTTTAACATAAGTAGAATTCAGATGTTGTTATTTAGAACAACAAAATGGTAAACACCGCCAGGTTGCCTAATGGTAACCTACATTACTTTATTACTCTTTGCAACATAGTATGCTTTCATGTTCAATTATCTAAGGTATTGGCAGATGTAATAAAATAAATTTACTTATCAAGCTTTCAATTCCGCTGCCATGGGGTTCTAATTCCACAGTTTTTCATTAAAAAAATTAATTCTTCATTAAAATCTCATAATGTAAAGCTAGTGTCTGTGATTCTATGCCAAATAATTAAATTATTTAACGAGTTCTATTATAATCCTTTTTTTGTGTGAAGTTGCAAGCACCAGCCCAATATGTTTCTCATACAGCAGACACATTTTACTATAGTGACTGTCTCGTTTCTCCAGTGGTCATCAAGTGCGACTGACTACTGAGCAAGAGGTGCTAAGTTCCATTCCCGGGTTGGGCTAATATTGGATCTTTCTGTCTGGAATTTCTGTCTGTGTCATGGAGACGAGATTTGTGCCTGGTTAGAAGTTGATGGCAATAGGCTTGCCTATTACATGGAACTTAAACATGTTGAATTGTGGACGTATTATTAGGTGCATCTCTGCCCAACCCTTTTTACAGAATTACTGGTGTGATGTTATGTTACATTTTACTTAACTTTTTTTTAATATAAAGCGGTAAAATAAACTATTTGTATTTTTGTAGACATGAAACAAGACAAAATAACACTGTTGTCTGTTAATTCTTGAATGTGAGCTTTGAAGCATATTTGCATTTCTTGCATCAACTTTTCATCATTGTTTTTGTGTAATCAAACAAAAGAAAACTCCAGCTTATCTCAGTTATTATCTTTAAAATATTGTTTAAATGTCATTAACCTATATCATTATCAGTTGCCAAATATCCTTGAATGTTAAACCCAAGGTCACGTCTACAGCTGTGTTATCAGACGGAAAACATCCACATTCCAATAGAGATAGCTCTATTGACTGATTGATAACTCTCCCAACAGCTGTCGTTGCCTAATTTGAAACGATGTTTTATCAATTTCGGACAAGCCCTAATAAGATTAGTTTTGTTTGCTATCTACCTTTGTTTGGCAATGTATTAGATTTGTTTTAGGCTTGGTGTTTGGAATTGATTAGTATACAATTTCGTTTTACCATTACCTCCCTGTTGGTGCCTGTATGGTGGACTTTGACCTATCCTTGCTTATAACAGACCTCGGAGTATCAGATTTGTTGAATATTCCATATTTGTAGTTTATTCATTGTTGGTGGTGTGTTGATGCATTAAATAATATATAGACAGTAATTTTGTTTTAAAACTTTTATTTAAACTAATTCCTACATTAAAAGTAGAAAAGGGAAGGTCTCCCTTTTATACTTTTTATGTTAACAATTTAAATAATTTTAATTGAATAAAGAAGTCACCAATTGTATCAAAACAACCATCATCATTTATTTTTGCTATGACCTCAACCTAGAAAAAAACACATCACCTGTTTATTCAGTACCACTTATTTTGTTTATACCATGATTACATTAAACCTACATAGAAACCTAGATTGGTATAAGTCTTTGATTTCCAATCAAACTATTCAAATTTTTAAATATTCAATGACCCTTACGCAAGACTTTGACATGTCTACCCACATTCTCTTTTTATAAACCCGCCTACAGAGATCAAAAACTGACAAATAATATTAAACCACGCACATGCTACATAATAATCCTATAAGATTCCCAATGCAGGGCAACAGGCCTCTGTTCTTTGAAAAGAACCACCATAAGACGTCCACTGCTGGACAAAGGCTTCCCCCATAGAACGCTAACACACAAAAGACAGACAAAAAAAGCTCACGGTCCACAGCCCCTGGCGGCTCCACTTTTTCTGGCCTCGATAACGGGTCAAACATACATCATAAATATTTGCATTTTTTTATCTTTTGTGTATGGTGTAATAATTACTTAACACCTTCAATTATTTCTATTCTATTCTATTCAATTATTTACTTACCACCTTATAAGTTACAGCTATTCACTATTGTATGCTTTAAATGGCGCCAAAGCAGCAGATGTCAATCGGAATTTTTCTCGCCTTTTGGGGACTGCATAATTGACACTTCTTGAAACTGTGCTTAATTGGACGCTCAATGAATGCCTTTTTATTGATTACTGTAATGAGCTTGTTCTAAAGTGTGGTAATGTAATCATGGCAACAGTCACATATCAAAGATTATATGAATGGTGCTTATCTTATTATTGTTTGAAATGAAGTTATTTTTAATTTCTTTGTTATTACTAATCTAATATTAAACTAATTTTAAGTTATTTTCTACACAATGTATTTTATTATGAATTAAATGTCTTGGCTCTCCATCTAGTCCCATAATATGCGTGCCGCTACGCAGACCCCCCAACAGTACCATCAGCCATTTTTATTTTGACAAACTTGGCGTATTCACTGCTTGCTTACCTATTTGTCATTTAAACTGATTTTTATATTCAATTAAATTTTATTCACAACTAAGTTACATTGTATTTGAAAATACAAAATAATAATAATAAGAACCATATTCATAGTGATAATTAGACCAAGTTTAGGATGAAGTATTCCCACCTGAGCACCGATTTTTAGAGCACCAGCTATTCCCATCTGAGCAAGTGAGCACCAATCAATATTTTGATGTGGTGCTTTAGTGGGAACAAAAAAAAAACAATTAATTTTATTCCCATTTGAGCACCTACGACTACGATGTGGTAGCTGCTAGTGATGGGGTGTACTTATAATAAAAGTAATTGATAATTATTTTAGTAAAGTTCAAACTAGGTACCAGGAGAACAGAAACATTAGGAGGAGACGATGTCGAGGCCCTTGTACGGGCGGGAACATTCTTGAACCCCAGCTATTCGGGACATCTTCTTTGAAAATCACATGAGTTGTGTAACTTATTCTAAAGATTTCAAACAAGCTAGCCAAAAGGCCAGTATTAAAAAAAAAAAGAACTTGATAAAACTTCTTCATTCTCTTGCTTTATTTGGGGGCCGGCACTGCAGGACTTCTTCTTTAATTCTTAATTATTACTTGTCATTTCAACGGACACCATAAGAGGAACGATGGATGTACAGTGTAAAAGATGGTACAGCATGAAAGGCCTAGTCATATCATCTTTTACGCATATTATTATAGGCCATCCATAATTTCTTCAAAACTCAATAAAACATGTAACAATTATTTCTCACACTAACCTAACATAGTACATTTCATTACTGAAGTGAACTGGGCCACGAGTGTCATTCCTACTGCTCTAGGGTCTGTGAGTTGTGACCTCTTTTCATACGATTTACACAATTCAACAAATTATATTTGTACGCAGTTTTTGTCGCGTACACCTTACTGCTCGGATTATTGTGCAATTGTAGTAACACTATAATAATATAATAATGCCTCAATATTATTGCACTGTATTTTTAATTAGACTCCGGATTTCCGGACACAGTTTTCGTCGAAACAAAGAAAACTTGTCCAGGTGGAGATTCATAGATGACTCTGCCTTGGAGTATGAATGGTGTTGCCCACAAAGGATGGGACACTTGATACTGCTGCCTATCCTGATAATTGAGGAGCTTGTAGCCAAACTTTGGGCTGACTGAATTCGAATTGTCTTCGACAAATCGACATGCTAAGTAGATCATTGCATTGTTGGAGTTTCAACTCTAGCTGCGAAGTTGAGGGTTGAAATCAGGAGTGGGTTTTTCCTTAGGTTTTCAATTGGGTCTACGTGAAAACGCTGCATGATGTACAAAATAATTTTCATGTTCACAAATACCTTCCTTCGATCCAGCGAAGGATAGAGGCTGATCAAACGCATATCTAATACCTACTCGTATCGCGACGTATTTTTGACATAGGTAATCACGTCTACGCGACGTTGGCACGGCCTCTAAGCGTCGTCAACGCCTACTCGTTTAATCTCGCAAAATAATCACGGTGAACTTAAGCATCTTGTCTGCATAAAGTTCCTAGATGAATAAGGACATTGCATACTTTGTTTACAAATGGCAAAAGGTAATAATTAATGGCGTTAGAAACATACCTGATTTTAAACTTTACGTTATTAATGACACAGACAATCAAATGCTTATGCGCATTCGTAGTCACAAGTAGCAATATCATAATTTTTAATGCGGTATTGCAATTTAATACTAATAAATCTAATAATTGACATCTGTTGTGTAGGCATGACCACAAAGTTGTATGATTTACGTAAATCCACAATTGCATTTTACGTGTACTAAAAGTATTTTAATTTACTTGATATGTTTAAATTCATCAATGCTTGTTTTACACTCGGACTAGGTGACAACTAAATGAAAACCTAAACAAAATCGATATCTAGATTTCAGACTCTCGGCTGATGGTTGAGAGTTGGAAATTCAAACTAAGCTATAATATTAAGGCATCGTTTACTGTCGGTGAAAACGGGCCATAAGTCTGTCGCCAATATTGAAATAACCTTAAGTTCATCGATCCACGCTTGTAAACAAAGGTTACATTTGAAATGTCACTAACCCTATTAGTAATAAACGCGGAATAACCGACAGTACTTACTTACAATATGTATGGCTAAACAGACGGCAATTTGTCCTTGATTGAGTGTTTTAATAATAAAGGCATTAATGGTTTCGTAAAACGACTGTCTAATTACTTACAGATGCTAATTATCTCGGTGGAACTGTACCTTGATTGCGAAAGTTACTCGTTGTCGCGTTAATTTTGACAAAAAAACAAAAAAAAACCTTCTCTTCCTTTCTTTGTGCTCTACGTTTTGTTACGATTTTCCTTATGTTCTCATATATAATCTATGATCGAATAAATAAACAAAAATCCTTGGTTTTAAATGTTTGCCTTTTCAGTCGATCAACTAAGCATATTGCAGTAGTATGTAGTCTTAGGCCTCTAATGTTTAAAAGTTTGAATTGACAAAATAAAGCGATTCTCAGAAGTATGATATAAAGTATGGTACAGGTTCAGGCCATTCCCTTTCTGGTACGGCAATGCAAGTATGTACTCATAATAATATGTCACACACAATGACGAACAAAAGCAACGTTCATAGGTCTATCTACGTCAGCGTTGTGACGCAAATTAAAACATGGCGTCATTTATCTGCAATACAAGTTGAATGCATTTGACTAGTAAATCAAGACACGATACACGACTGGTTTTGTTAGTGTACTTTGTTGCAGAAGAGGGCTTGGAAGCCCTGGATGAGACTCGCGTCTCGCACAGACCAGGGTAGCATGGCTCAAACGGGCGTAGGCTTATTTTCAGCATTTTTTGTTTTGGTATATAAGGCTGGCCAGTGGCAATGGTGATCTTTTTTGTGTTATGCTACTTCCTGCCTTGTCTACCAGACAACCAAAACAGAAATCACCTTGAACTTAGGCGTCTTTCAATTAATTGGTATTTAGATAAGAAACCAATTAAGTATTCTGCATTAAAATCTAGGAGTCTATTACAATGGAGTTTCGTTATATTAAAGAAAACTAAAAACATACAGAACTTTATTTCATTACTCAAGAAGTAATTAAAAATGTCTTGATCAAGTGTACAAATTGCAGCGACAATCAACCCCAAAGTTTTAAAGACTCTTTCGAAATTAAAAACACGCGAGCAAGTTTCGGCGTCTTTGGGTATGTTGCCAAGAAATACTGAGAGGTGAAAATTCCAATATTTCAATCTCCCCTCAGTCGAGCCCCAACGGATAGGGCGCTAACCCTTTTACCGTCCAATCAGCTGAAAGCTTCCTGTCATCGTAGCTGCCACGTAAATTGGACGTTATTAAACGTAAATACTGATTTCCACCGTAATCGCACATTTCTGGGCAACGCTTTGAACGGATTTTCATTTCCGCTTTTTAATGTTTGGGCGATTACGCAGCGCTTTTGGAAGCTGTTTGATGTAAATCCAATGTTTGTTTCGTAACTAGGAAATGTGTTTTAGTGCTAACAGTAGTTCTATCTCTCTCTCTTTAAACCCTATCTAAACACCATCCCTTATCATCATCATTAGTACGACATCACCCAGGGCTCTATTTTTGCTTTTCCACGCTTCTGTGCCTGTCTCACTCAGGTTAATTCAGCGATGGCCTATCATCTCGCCTACGAAAATCTTCTTAATGTCATCATCTTATTAATTAACAAAACCAGTTTATCTATTAGCCACTAATTTCCTAACATAACGCAAACATTTCTCATTTCTGCGCAACTTTGTCTGTATGTCACGGCCTCGTTTCCGTTCAATCTCCTCGCATATCCGTTGTTTCATTGAATAAGATTTACATCCTTCACCATCAGCCTTGGGATTTAATATGCAAAATACTACACGATAAAGCTTCTTAGAGTCTATATTAAAAGTCTAGCATTTTGCGCAGGTATCGTAAAGCCAAGGAATCGAAGGCGAAATTATCATCTTGAACCTTTTGAAACTCCAGGTGCTACTTAGCCTTTAGTGTGACCTGAAATTGAACCCTGATCATCATGAACGGATGTTGTGAACCGAACACTATCAACCACAATCGATGTCAATGAGAAGGTCAAGTATTTTGTGTATCACATTGCAGACATAATCATTTCGCAGCTGTAAGGATTCTTAGACTAAAAGCTTACCTCTCCACTCCACGCTGTACTGTAAATCATTGCGAAGAAACATTGATAACACCTTGAGATTTCTGCAATCCAGGTGTTGCTATTCACTCTGAAAAGAATTTCACACTAATTATAAAAAAACTGTGTTAAACTTTCACTTGTCAACTTGTTATTGAAATACATAATGACGTTTATAATTGATCGTGCCAAATTCAGGCCTGGTATTTTGTTAAAGTAATATTAACTCGGAATGCTCGAACCATAAAGGTTTCGGAGCTACATGTGGTGTTGGAGTGACGTGGTAATGATTGAGGGTACAGCTGGTTATTACGACTCTGACATTTGATGCGACCTGGCTTCAATGGATGTTGTAACACGGAGACGTGTTAAAACAATACCAAGTGCGTATTCTCGGCATTGATAGACTTTGTGAATGAAAACTTGAGCGTTATTAGCAATTATTAATGTATCATCTGCCTTTTCTCAACTATGTTGAGGTCGGCCTCTTGTCCATCCGGATGCAGCTGAATACCACAGTATTTTGCACATCTATCTGAGCTCCTCAACCTTGAAACTGGATACCACGATTCCCTTTATTAAGGCTGGGTGTCAGTCAGATAGTAAAACTATTTGGCTATGAAGCTGAATAATGAAAATTCTTCGATAAATACTGAATAATGAAAATTCTTCGATAAATATTCTCCAAATCACTCCTTCAATTCTCCAACATAAATTAGCATTACATAAAAACGAATTTTCAGCCTTGTGAAGTAACACTTAGTGTCCGTATTACGTATGCACGAAATGGGGCATCCGCAGTGGTGTCCGCGATCTAAGGCCAATCGTATCCGTTTGTAGTTGTACGCAACTTGAGCATGTGTGACGCAAACCGTCGCCGTAACGGCTTGGGGTTTCTCTAAGGCCTTTATGTTACGGTATCCGTCATGTCTACTTTATAGACCATGATCCCTTCCGTCAGGAAAAGCTTATCTGGAATGTTATTGACATCCTGTGGCAAAGGGGTCCCTTGAAAAGCGGCTAGACGACAATATTCGCATTTAACTTATTTATAGGGGCATTGTTGTGATAACTTAGTTTAGGACAATATAACCTCTCTGTAAATAACACAATATCGTGGGCCTATTCGGCTTAGTAGGCGACTCGGCCGCTGCTACCAATCCTTTATTTGTTGTGATATACTATACTTTCTTTCTTCGATTAACTTTCATCATCATCACTTATCTTGTTAACTTCATTCACCTGACCTTATCTCAATTTATATGAGGTAGGCGCAGCATATCTTTTAATCCATACTTTTGTATTCCTCTGCATCATATCCAATGCAAACTAAATCGATAATCCTTCTTCATACCATCTATTTTTACATGTGTGATCTAGACCCAGGGCGAATTTTGAGATAATATATTTTTATTCTGTGCAGAACATAGTACAAATAAGGCTACAGACTTCCACCAACCATTTAGAAACATTTGTACATGTTTCAGTACTGATAAAACTTCGTCGTCTTTCTCCAAAACTACTTTTAGTTACCAAATTAATTGTCCTCTCTTCTACAATGTTGACCTCTCGAAAGTTTTAAATTGAGTTCGAGACCGTTTATCTTAAAGTTTACCCAAGACTTTATCTTCGTCTTCCATTATTTTTGTGTAAAACAGAAACCCTCTTATATTCAGGGGTTATTTGATATCGAGGGATACGTTATAAAAGTAGCACGGTCATCGAAGTAATCCTATTAGTTATAATAACAGGAAAGTCATGATGGATGGGACTCCCCTAAGCGATTAAGATGTGCTGGTTGTAAGGAAAAAAAATACTATTACTTTTTCTGTTTTTGGTGTCCATAATTTGAACTAATATTGTAAGAAAAATTTGGAACTTTGACATCTAACATCTCCGTAACTAGAAGTTTCCCGGATATGGTCCAGTACAAAAATAAATGGTCGCAATGATGGGGAGGACAAGTGTCTCTTTTGGGTTCGTTAAGAGTATTTTTACACCCTTTATTAAATTAGACGAAAGTTAAATTATAATTAGTTCTCAATTTCAGAGAAATACCATACCGCTATCAAATGTGTGATCTTTCTTCCAAAGCTATTGTGAAAAATGAGCTCTTAGATAAAGCTAGTCACATATGACTAGCTTTATCTAAGAGCACATTTATCTTCGAAATGGCGACCATTACCTGCTAAATAACCTTATATGTTGAATACCGATCGACGGAAGAAAAGCGGATACCGATCGACTTTCGTTTTACCGTGAGAATATTGCGACATTCTAACCATTTCTCTGTTTAATTAAAATACCGATTTTGTAACCCGTATCGCCAGTAGCAATTTGTGCGTGCGAATTGACCACGTTAATCTTTAAAATCGAAATGTCACAGAGATTAATTTTGATTTAAATCTTGATTTTGTAAAATATTTGTTCTGTAAAGAATTGCGGCGGTTTCCTGCAAGATATTTCCTTATGTTTTCTGCTGGGTTCTATTAGTAAACTTGAAGAAATTGCAGGTTGACATTAATAACGCGTCCGCTTGGCTTCTGCCTCCTTTTACCGCTAAGCTTTCATAGCAGCTGTCTCACTTTGTCATTACGGAAACATTTAAGAGTAACATTGCTGTAAGTTGTTGACTAGAATTCCATGTTCATCATGTCTATTGAAGTCGACTTCCAGTCTAGTCTAACGGGATGACTAGAAAAATGACTCCAAATTTTCTAATTTTGTGTTACGTGATTTCTTGAATTTTAAATTGTATAGTAGCGAATGGGAGGCAACATTCAACTTAATTTAGAAGGCAATAAGATTCTAATAGATAACGGTTATTTCGATTATTTCAGTTTTGATTCGAATTTCCCAATTTCAAGCTCTAAAGTAGATCGTAAAACGAAATAATTCAGTTCGTTTTATCGCAATTGAAATCGTTGAAAGTGCTAACTGTTAGGAATACAATTTTTAAATATCTTGAATGTTAAAGTTACTTTTAATTAACTTTATTTCGTCAAATGTTAAAATTACTTTTAATTAACTTTATTTCGTCAAGATTGATTACAGTCTGTGATACCGATCCACATTGTTTTCGCAGCCGTCTATAGAAAAGGCCGTGAACTCAACATTTTTCTTATAAGAAAAGTCATGTGTTCCCAGTTTACCCAGCAATGGAATGGCATCATAGACTGGGCCAAGAAATCTAACAAGTTGCTATCGACGAAAAGTGGACTGAATAATTATGCGATTGAGTTTATTTGCTCTCTTAATTGCAACAAGATAAACGGTAAAAGGTAACGTTACCTAAAGAACAAAAAAATACCTAATTCCTTGAATCAATACAAAAATAACCTTTCGAATTAATACAATACTAACAGACCATCAGCACAGTAATAATTATCTCAACGAAATCGACTAAAACAATAGATTGATTGATGTTACTTTACAATAAATCAAGACCGAATGAAGTTTAGTCGACCTCGCAATTGTTTTACCACTTTTGATAAAAACTAGGCCTATGTCCAGCAGTGGACGTCTTTCGGCTGAAATGATGATGATGATGATAAAAACTTATCATCATCCATCATTTTCTTTGCTCGTGTCCTGATTTATTTGGTATCTGCGAAGCCTCTCTTCTTCTTGATGCTTTTCTGAGACTAGTAATCTCAGTAGTCCGCACCACACCCTCTTTCGTACAGTTTCCCATTATTTCTTTCCGAAAAACTTTCCTCACGACATTTTCCTCATTTCATTACTTTTGAGGACAGTAAATGCTAAGTATTTACTACACAAATATTTTACTAAAACTTACACTGACTTTGAAGGTGCAAGTGACATTCAATCTTATAACGATAAAGCAATTAAGAAGTTGACTATACCGACTAAAAACAAATCTACCGTCATAGAACCACAGGGTTTTCGTAAGATACCCGCATTGCGGTGTTCCATAGCACTGTAATTAAAAAGGGTATAAGATGAAGGGAAAACTAAAATCGTGGTTAAGATTAATGGGCTATTAACCTAAAATGTAACCGATAACTTAATGTAGCTGGAAACTGAGTTCATCATCATCATCATCATCCACAGCCTGAACTCACCCACTGCTGGGCATAGGCCTCCCTTTTCTTGTGCCATTCTCCACGGTCCTGTGCCAGCCTCATCCAGGTTTTTCCCCCGATGGTAACTATGTCGTCTGCCCATCTTGCCGCTGGACGACCCACACTTCTTTTTCCAGTTCTTGGACGCCATTCAGTGATAGCCTTAGTCCACCTGTCATCACTGCGCCTTGCTAGGTGTCCTGCCCAACTCCATTTGAGTTCCGTAACGCGATTTCCAATATCGAAAACCTTTGTACGTTTTCGAATTTCGACGTTAGGAACTCGGTCTATAAGTTTTATCCCTAGCATGGAACGCTCCATGGCTCTCTGTGCTACTCTCAATCTGTACACAGTCTCCTGCGTGAGCGTCCATGTTTCGGCACCATATGTCATTGTGGGCAGAACACACTGGTTATAGAGGCGGGACTTCAGACATAGCGGAACTTTGGCTGTTTTTAAAATGTCGTCTAATTTGCTAAACGCGGCCCACCCAAGCTGTATCCTTCGAGATATCTCCCTTTGTTGGTGTTCTTTGCCAAAGGAAAGAATATGACCGAGATAGACATACTGGTCAACTATCTCCAACTCCTCATTTCCAACTTTGACAGAAGAAATTGAACAGCTGTTGATATTTGCCATAATCTTCGTCTTGGTCATATTCATCCTAAGTCCTACGTTGAAAGAGGCATCGTATAGGTCTTGAAGCATATTCTGAAGATCCTCGAAGTTTTCAGCGAAGAGAACGAGGTCGTCTGCAAATCTTAAATGCGACAGGTAAGCACCATTTATGTTAACACCACAACTGTCCCAATTTAGGCATTTCATAATGTCTTCAAGGACTGCTGTAAAAAGTTTTGGTGATATGGTGTCACCCTGTCGCACTCCCCGCTTGATCTGTACGGGTTTAGATAGAGTATGCATTCGAACCTGTAGAGTGGCCGAGGTGTACAGTTCACGCAGCACATCCACGTAGCGGGAGTCGATATGGCAGCGATGGAGAGCGTGGAACACAGCCCAATGCTCGACACTGTCGAAAGCTTTCTCGTAGTCGACGAAAGCCATGCATATGGGTCGGTTATATTCTTGGCACTTCTCCATCAACTGCTTTACCGTATGGATATGGTCGTTAGTCGAAAATCCGCTGCGGAATCCAGCCTGCTCGATGGGTTGGGCTTCGTCAAGTTCTCGGGTAAGACGATTTGTCAGAATTTTAGAGAAGAGTTTGTAAATTTGAGAGAGAAGACTAATGGGGCGATAGTTAGTTAGTTTCGAAGTATCGCCTTTTTTGTGGATGATGTTGACAATGGCATTTTTCCATGGTTCTGGAGTACGGACATTATACAAAACCTTATTAAAAAGTTCCACGAGGATCTTATGTATTGGTTCACCACCCGCTTGTAGCAGCTCAACCGTGATTCCATCTTCACCGGGAGACTTATCTGACTTCATGCTGGATAGCGCTTTTATGACCTCGCTTGGTAGAATAGGTGGCAAGGCTTCCAAACTTCGATGTTCAATAGGGGGTACTCTAGTATCGTCATCGGGAGATGGTTCAGCAGATTTCGTTGCGTATAGCTTCTCATAGAACTTCTCAACAATAGCTACAATCTGATCCCGATCCGTCACCATGTTATCATTGTTATCCCTGAGCTTAATGATCTGTTTGGTTCCCATGTTAGTTTTTCTTCGAAACACTTTTGGACCTCTGTATGATTTTATTGTATTAATAATTATGTTAGTGTTATACTGTCATATATCTTTACGTATTGACTTATTTATTTGTTTACTAATCCTATCTATGTCTTTTTTATCTATTGAAGTATGGAGTGTCATATCTCTTCTTTTCTGTATTAAATTTAAAGTATCTGGCGAGAATTTCTTTTGGTTCTTTTTAGCTCCACCTAGGTGTTTTTTGGCAACTTCGGTCAAAGTTTTGCACAACAGATGATTGATGTGGTCTACATCTAGATTTTCCTCTTCAAGTCCATCAAATTTGTTTTTCAGCTCAGCTTGGAAAATGTCTTGCAAGAAAACGAATTCCTGCTTCTCATACCTTCTTGTGGATGTTATCATCTTATTCCGTTCGCTTTTCAAGTCAAACCTAAATGTAGCTCTAACCAGCCTGTGATCACTACCTGCTTTGAAGCGTGAGAGTACCGAGACATCGGTGACCACGTATTTATGTGAACTGATTATATAATCTATCTCACTCTTAGTGCAACCATCAGCAGGGCTATTGCGTATCTTTTTATGACAGCGGATAACTCAAAATGTCTATCAAATAATTGTCAAATGGTGAGTTTTTAAGAAAAAAATGTACCAAACCATAACCAATTTACAGTTAATCTATGGTCATTTCTGATAGCCACTGACGTTAAAAAGATACGCAATAGGGGGGCTGGACTGACCCAGGTCCACTTTCTGGACGCTCTTTTCTGGAAAAAGGTGTTCATTGCATACAGTTTGTTTTGTTCCAGAAAATTAACAAGGGTTTGTCCTCTTTTATTACGCACGCCAAGACCAAAATTGCCCACGGGTTTTTCGTTATTCAACGGTTTTCCGATTCTGGCGTTGAAATCGCCAATTATGGTGGAGTAATGGCATGGTGAGTCGTTAAGAGCCTTTTCAATGTCGTCATAAAACGACTCAACTTCTTCGTCGGGGTGGTCAGACGTTGGAGCGTATGTTTGGATAATCTTCATGGAGTATCGTTGGTTAAGTTGGATTATCATAAAGCAAACGCGTGTGGATATACTTTTAATGTTTGTCATTGCCGAAGCCATGGTTTTCCCAATCAGAAATCCAAAACCTCCATAAGTGGAGTCCTCGTGGCCTCTATAGAAGAATAGGTCACCTGAAGTTAATTTAAGTAGATCTTCACCTTTCCTTCTCACCTCCGATAAACCTATAATATCCCATTTGATATTTTCTAATTCATTTTGCAATTCGTATAATCGGTCGTCCGTTCGAAGCGTCCTGGCGTTGTAAGTCGCCAGGGTCAGGGTCGTTGGATTGTGACAGCTGGGCGACATCCAGAGATTCTTAGCACCCTCTGCCCCACCGTTACCAGAGCCGCTGTCAGAACTCGGAATAGTGGGGCTGCTGGGAACTGAGGGCCGGAACTTATTGACACTATTCATTGAAAACTGAGTTAACTTTGTTTAAATGATATTTTAGTGCTTCTTAATTCTTTCATGGGAAATTACTCGTTTGTAGTAATGATGATGTTCATATTTGTTATTTGTGGTATTTTATTTTAGTACATGATTAATTTAATATTTTACATAAACTTACGCCCTTTTCGCATGTGGGTAGATAGAAACTACAGAACGCCACCTGCTACGATCCTTAGATTCCTTTTGCCTCGTCCACATTAATTCATCAGGTCATACACACGCGCCAGTTACGAGTACTACGCACCTGTCCTTTATGAAGAACGTCACCAATGAGATCAGTGTCATGTCATAATAATTTACTAACTATAACATAGGGCAAAGGAACACTGACTTTGTTGGTGATGTTCGTCAGAAGACTCAGAAGTGTATGACCAGATTTGATCGTCGTTGTAGCAAAAAAGTTAGGTGTAGTTTCTGCCTGCCCCTTTTGCAAAATGCATGAGCTTTTAAACTACTCAAAACAAAATAGGGCCCACCTCGAATCAGTCACTATTTTGGTCAAAATAAACTTTACTAAGTAGTTGTTGACAAAGTTATGCATTGAACCGTCAAGCTGACATGTTTAGGAGCCCTTATCAATGTTTATTTCGACAACATTCATATTGGTTTCAAGAGGGTGGCTAAAAAAGTGAAGTACTCGAAAAAAACATCGAATGCACAAATTCTCAGTCACTTAAGTTTTCAGTCTACACTAAACACTGCTGTGGAATACTCACGTTTTTAACAATTTTGTTTGGTTTCTGTGTTACTTGTGATCACTATGCCTGGTTCTCGCCGACATATGGACATGGAAACCGCTGCAAGAGGAGTAGCTTTGCTTCAAGAGGGACAGTCTCAGAGATCTGTGGCTATCCACCTCGGTGTTTCGCGACGAGCAATCCGAAATGTTTGGGAACGGTATCAGGAGACCGGCAGTGTAGCTAGGAGACCTGGCACAGGAAGAGTCAGGGCTACAACTGCCCAGGAAGACCGATATCTAAGGTTAACCGCACGACGAGAGCGTACTGTTACCGCTCGGACCCTACAAACTCGACTACGGCAATCTACAGGGACGAGAGTCAGCGACCAAACCATTCGGAATCGGCTTCACGAAGATGGACAACGCTCCAGAGTACGTGCTATCCGACTTAAACTGACTAGGGCTCATCGTGTAGCACGCTTAAGGTACGCCCGGGAACATTTGGAATGGACCATGGATAACTGGAGGAATGTGCTTTTTACGGACGAGTCTAAAGTGAAGTTTTATAGTGATGACAGACGGATACGCGTATGGAGAAGAGAAGGGGAACGTTTTTCAGAACCATGCGTCCATGGAACAGACCGATGGGGGGGTCCAAGTGTTATGGTATGGGGTGGAATTAGCTTACACGGCAAAACAGAGCTGGTAATTCTCAATGAAGGTACCGTAACCGCCGCCAGTTACATCGAGCGAGTAATCCAGCCCCATGTCATCCCGTTTGCACAAAGAGTGGGCAATAACTTTGTTTTTATGCATGACAATGCTCGCGCACACACAGCCCGTGCCACCCAAAGAGCCCTCTCTGAAGCCAATATCTCCGTTTTGCCATGGCCAGCCATGAGTCCCGACCTCAACCCAATAGAACATTTATGGGATCAACTCAAAAGAAGCCTGAAAGAAAACTACAGCGATGTGAACAGCCAGCAGGAGCTCATTAACGCCCTAAAAGTCTGTTGGGAGCAAATTCCGCAGACAAACGTGACTCACTTGATTGAAAGTGTACCAGATAGGCTCAGAGAGTGCATACGGAGCAGAGGAGGACCCACTCGTTATTAAAAAATGGCAAGCACCATATTTTTTTTTCAAAAGACGTGTGTTTACAAAATTTTGTGTATCCTTTATTTTGTGTAATTTATCCTAAAAACTGTTATTTGTGTTTTTATTAAAGGAAATAAACAAATGATTGCATTGTTTATGTTTACACTATTCCTGAAAGCCCACTTGACACTTGTACATTCATAAAAACTGAACAATTATGTTCAATTTTAAGTTACGGCAAAAAAACATGGTGGGCCCTATTTAGTTTTGAGTAGTATATAATCTTTTTGTTTCCAACAATGCAAGTCTCTAAATATTTAATTGTTCCTACAAATCATTTTCAGTAAATTAAGTATCTCGGATATTTTGGCAAGACGCCATATTTGCTGACCGTTCAGTAAAACGCATTGGCGTACAAAAGAACTAAAATCTATACTAATATTATAAAGCTGAAGAGTTTGTTTGTTTGTTTGAACGCGATAAACTCTGGAACTACTGGTTGGATTTGAAAAATTCTTTTTGTGTTGGATAGTTCACTTATCGAGGAAGGTTATAGGCTATATAACATCACGCTACTACCAATAGGAGCGGAGCATAAATGAGAAATGTTGCAAAAACGGGAAAAGAAAATTCCTTTCTGAGAGCTTCCGTTGCGTGCGCTGCGAAAACGGTTTAAGTTACGAGAATATCATGTATGAAGTAATTATTCGTCTTTAAAAGTTCTAAAAAAAGTCCGCGACAGCATCTGTCTATCTTTTAAGATTGACTCACTGTAACCATTTTTTACTATTAAAATGTTAGGTTAAAAAGAATTATTTTTTGCGAAGCTTATTTAACCAATATGGTATTAATCTATCTATATATATAAAAGAAAGTCGTGTTAGTTACACCATTTATAACTCAAGAACGGCTGGACGGATTTAGATGAAAATTGGTAGGGAGGTAGCTAAGAACCAGGAGAAGGACATAGGATACTTAAAAAAAAAAAAAAAAAAAAAAAAAAGGAAATAGGTAGTAGGTAGGTAGGGTAGGTAGGGTAGGTAGGGTAGGTAGGGTAGGTAGGGTAGGTAGGGTAGGTAGGTAGGGTAGGTAGGGTAGGTAGGGTAGGTAGGGTAGGTAGGGTAGGTAGGGTAGGTAGGGTAGGTAGGGTAGTAGGTAGGAATAATCTATATTATGTGACGCAGACGAAGTTGCGCGGGTCAGCTAGTATCTAAATAAATGTGTTCGTTAGAACGGAAATTTAATATAGAATATTTGTGCTCTTTACTCTATACAGTTTAAACAAATATCTAACCCCCTTATTAATAAAAAAAAGTTAAGCCTGCTTAAACTTACGCTTGGTTTATCTCGCATGCCGTCCCTTTCATTTGAATATTTTTGAAGTGAGACGGCATGCGAGATAAACCAAGCGTAAGTTTAAGCAGGCTTAACTTTTTTTATTAATAAGGCCGTTAGAAGATATCGCAATGTAAAAATACCCGTGCGGAAAAATAATTACGCGGGTTGCGTCGCAATCGCAATGTAGGTACGGGGGATTCTGTCTGGCCTCCGGGAAATTCAAATTCAAAATATTTACTGCATCATAATGTTTACAAGTACACAGTGTTATAGTATAATTATTTAACAGTAAGAGATAGATTTTATAGTAATTCACACTTTAATATAATCTAAGCTAATCTAAACCATCTAAACTATTGTAATAAAGAGGAAAGATAAGATTTTTTGTGTGTTACGATTTAGCTTAATTAATGTCGGATAGTCGTTAGATCGAGAAAGGTTATAGCTATATTTATGTGACGCAGACGAAGTTGCGCGGGTCAGCTAGTAGTTTATAACCTGGATAGGACACATAGGATACTTTTTGTCCCGAGTGTAAATCCCGTGGGACAATTATCGAACTACACGCGGGCGAAGCCGCTGGCACAAGCTAGTAATGGATAATTTCAATACTATATTTACGATGGAATGCAATCCCCATTCCATTCAATACGCTCGATAGTTTCAGCTCTATTCATCGAACGTAAAAAAGATAAAAGAACTTAAGTTATTGGAGTATTCATTCAATCCATTGATCTTCTAACAAGTACTTTCAAGTTGGAACTATCGAGCGTATTGAATGGAATGGGGATTGCACTGAAAAACCCAACCACGAACAAGAAGAAAAGAGGTGACTAGGTGACTGACTACAAGATAACGTCTGAAACGTATGAGAGTAGGAGACATACTGCTGGCAGAAGAGAGTAAGATGGTGATGAGGCAGTGGCTAGCTGTCACAGTCCACTTGACACTTCAGAGTGTCATTGACCCTGGCTTCTCATAATCCAGCTCTAAATGTCGCTGCTAAATGTGGGTGTACAATAGGTACACTTCTGTCTTACCTTTTCGAAAATACTGGCGTGATATTATATCGCGAATCATAATTACAAACCGGTCGGTTACCCGAGACATCGTCGCTGTCTGCGCACGCGCCACTCGTGTCAGCCGTGTTATTGTAACACAAGATGTTTTACCAAAAGTGGGCAAAATTAAACCAGCTGTAATACCACTGTTCTGATTATAGTGCACTGTGGAATATGCTAGTGATATTTCATGTTTAACACGATTTTTCTGGTTATAAGTAATAATAATTGTAGGTACTCTTTTTACCCGACTACGGAGGATTGTGAGTTTATTCCAGGTTTGGGATGAAGTAAAAGCGTTTGATGCAGAACAATATTTTTGTCAAAGAATGTATATAAGTGATAGTGTCGCACTGAACATATCGGTAATCATGACAGGTCTTATCTGATCCATCAAGATTTGCTGGAAAAATAGTTGTTTTCAGGTGATTTCTTGACTCAAAATCGACTTGACCCGATCAGAAATATATCTTCACTGTACTCCGTCGTAGTGTCGAGTCGCTTAGTATAGTACGAATCGATGTCTATTCGCGTATTGTAGTACTGTTTCTGGCCTTCTTAAACCAATTCGTCGTCGAGGGTGTGGCCCGTTCTTTGGTTTGTTTTCTTTCTAATAAACCTTTAACCTCATGAATATTCACACTGGTCTAACATTTTTTCCAGATTTAATGGGTCATAATTAACAAGCAACCCACCCAAACGTGGTCACGGTTTCCATGCCGTTAAACTTGGTTTATTATGGCTAAAAGATTAAGTTGTAAAACCGAACATTTTACTCATGAACGGACTTGCGTCACTAACCACGCCTGATGCAATATATTTTTACACGTAAAACATAAAAATGTCTATTTAAAACCACTTAAACGTTGCCCAATTACATTTTGTATAGTTAACACGAGTTTGCCATAAGTTACACTGATTATTATAAATTGGATACTGTTTGAGATGGAGATCTATTGTGGTAAGGATTGGCAATTATCACAGACGTCTTCTTTCCAATTTTCATCGATAAAGTTCAAACACCTGAATGAACGCACATGATCGGGACATGTAGCGGAAGAAAGGGGAGGCCTTTACCCAGCATCAGCAGTGATTCCAGGCTGATATGATGATGATGATGATGAAAGTTTTTCCTATTGTACGACAAAATAGCGAAAGTGAATGGCCACTGAAATCTTCCCCAAACATGGCTCACAATTCTAAGCACTAATTTTCTAGTGATTGGCTGTGTTTAGTGCTATGTTAACTTGCATCAAGTTATACTATTTTACCTGAAAATAGCAAAGATATGGTATGGGTAAACGTTTTGCAGGTGGAAGTTAGCAAAATTTCATTTAAATCGCCTACTCGAGTCTACATAATCCTTTTGCTCCGTCATACATTTACCTCTACACGTGTGCCAGAACTTATGTGCTTTAACAACTATTGAGCAAGTATGTTCACGTTGTAAATTCCAAAGAAACTGATACGGTACACTGATAACTGACCGTCGACTAGATCGTAAAGCAGGTTAATTGTGAAACGCCCAGTAACGAGAACGTTTAGGTTATACGCCCTTTGTTGACTTTATCACCGCGGGTTTACGGCTCGGTGAAAGCTTTAACACTGTTTCCCGTCACATTACCTTTAATCTTTTCAGTTTAACGATACGGAATAAATTGTCTGGTGTTAGGGCTTGGCTTCATAGGCTGCCGTACTAGGTTCACTGGTTTAGATGTGATTGTGGCTTGTTTACGTTGAGTGACGAAAGTTGGGTGCAGCTAATCTGTGGTGCAGCGTTTGTAGATTTTGGTTGCTATTTTTTTTGGACATGCTGCCTCGCTTTTCCCACCCACGAAAACTTCTTAAAGCCAGAATACCTGATAAACCACCTGAAAAGCGCATGAACAAAAAAAGGCAGTTTTGGCAAAAGCAACAAAACTCCCGTCCTACTCTCATTGTTTCAGCGCATCTTAGGTGGTGGCCATATCTTACTTACTTTTGGATCGAGCTTGAGTCCAGGTCTAAGTTTGTACTAGAATATCGGGATCGCACTGCAACCATGGCGCGGAAATCAATTCACAGTCCTGTGTATAAAAGTATGACAAGTCGGAAAACAAAAGGTAAGAACTAAGTGACGATAAAAAAATCAGCCCATTGTCATCTATTATACCGAATAATAACGTGTTATTTGCCGATGACAGCACGATCCTAATAGACTGCCTCAACAAAGAGCTCTATGAAAGGGAAATAAATAATTCTCTAAAATTAATAATAAAGTGGCTCACCGAAAATAACCTTATCATAAACCTAAATAAAACTAATATAATGCATTTCTATCAAAAAATCCTTCCCTTAAACCTAAAAATTAATTATATGGGACAAACTATTGATAGAGTTAATGTGGCTAAATTTCTGGGTATTTTGATAGACAGTCAATTAACTTGGAAACCGCAGGCTGAAGAAGTTTGCAAAAGATTAAGCACGTCCGCGTATGCTCTCTTCAATCTGTCTAAGAAAGTTAACGTGGATACTTTAATGGTTGCATATCATGGTTTGGTGGTCTCTATTCTAAGGTTTGGTGTAGTATTCTGGGGCAATTGTTCCGAAAGGGAGTCTATATTTAAAGCCCAAAAACGGTGTATAAGGTCTATTTTCAATCTCAAGGTTACAGATAGTTGCATTCCTTTTTTCAAGAAACATAAAATATTAACTTTTCCTAGCATATACATTCTCGAAGTAGCTATCTTCGTTAAAACTAACAAGCATCTATTTCCTGCATTAAATGACACAAGGCTGCGAACTACTGCCTTGAGATCCAAATATCAAAATCTATTATGTACTGGTAGATATAACACTGCTTTGCTTAAAAAAAACGTAATTGGTATGGCACCTGTTATATTTAATAAATTGCCAAATTGTATTAAGGATAAGCCCTTAGTAACATTTAAGAAACTCCTGTCGTCATTGCTAACAGAGAAATGTTATTACTCTGTTACTGATTTTTTAAATGATGAATTGTAATATTTGTTTTATTTTATGTCATACTTGTACTTTTCATGTAAATTTTTGTATGCCAACAGGCAGAATGTACTGGGAATATACCTAAAACTAACACCACTATTGTAACACCTGCATTCTATACAAATAAATTATTATTATTATTATTATAACTTTTATTAACATCCGACCAATAAAAATACAAGCAAAGGGCCGTGGGAAAATATATCCATTCTCAGAACTGTGTTGTTTTTTCTAAGAAAAACACGTCATAAGTTGTCAAGTTGCTACCATTAGCATAGCGTAGATTGATCTCGGAAGGCTGTCAGCGTTTGCAATGTCATTGGGCTCATAATCTTATGATTCTGTAACGACGTAAACCATTTTTTTCGCTTAGGTCTGTAGAATTTTGAGATTGATAAATGGTTTTTCATCATACATGGGACAGCCCTTCTAGTAAACCAGTTTTCAGAGTAGACGTAGTAAAGCAAGGTCAAGCAACTATTAATTTGCGACTATCTTTATCTCTTAGGTGAGTGACGCGTGCTATGTGGTTTAACTGCGACGTGTATTTATCAACGTTCTTATTTCTTTATGGCACACAAAATTACAAAGAAATTGTTACAAAATGTCAGATTTACCGTGAGGAAACCGGCATGTACTAGAACAAAAAATTGTACCTAAACGTGGGTTACTTGGGTAGTTATAACCACAGAATAGATAAAAGAGGTATTAATTCTCTCAGAGAGGAAGGTTGTGTGTGTCCCATCAGTGTAATCATTATCCGGCTGATTATGCTTATGTCAGATATTAATGAACAAAGACGAACTTAACCCGCCAATGGGCTCTGAGAGCAAACTTCATAACAATAGTCTTACAACTTCCTAGGAACTTCCAATTTCTTCAACAAGCCAAAGTTCCTTTACACATGCAGGAAACAACCGGCTGACTTTGAAAAGCCGGATAGATTTCTTAATAATGCTGTTTGTTTAGGTTTTGAAACAATTCAAAATCAAAAGGTCTGCTAGCAACCACAAGCAACGTCTACGGGTCTATTCGTTTCGTTCATGTAATGTTCACGCAACTGCTGCCCATGCCGCCAAGCAAGTTTTATAGACGCCGCGACTAGACCGCCCAGTGCGTTACCAGCCTAGATTCGAAACAGTTAGAGAGATTGAGATATTATGTATTTCTCCATAAATCGCAGAACTCGAAACAACCAGAACCAATTGTTTGCTATAATTCGTCTCGGAACGAGGCCTCTACACAATTTAACGTACTTTTCCGTAAACAGGTAGTCCGGTCAATATAGACATTTGAAATAACAATAATTCCCACAGAGCCAAATATTGATGGAGAGCTGGGGTATACCATTACAAACAAAGCCTTAAAAATCCCCATCGATCCTATGTGTGCTACCATGAAGCACATAACCAGTGGAGAAAGTATGGGCACGTTTTTGTTCTAAATCAAAGTCACTAATATACTGCGGGGGGAGAGGTACGTTTCGGACTCTGTGATTGGTTGACAAACTGACAACCAAATGACAACTCATTCTCTAGGGATTCCAAAAAAGTAATTGAAAAAGTATCGATATCGATAATTGTTTGACTTATTAGTATTATAACGATTTGTTTGCAATAGAGAGATTACGGGTTCGATTTTGAAATAAAACAGGTAATTATTAAACTTAGAAGACTGTATTTAAAAAAATATAATATATTTACTGGTTTTTAAAATGGATTAGTTTTGAATATGTTTTTCTTATATAATCCTTTGAATTTGTATTATTTTTCGTATTATATGTCAGTCGAGTATCAATATATTTTTTTGCTACACATGAAGCTAAATCAATTAAATGGTTAGTCGATTCTACGTCAAATTGGTGAAAAAAAAAGTAAAAGGACCTCAAATTAGTTCAAATTAATTTTGTGTGTTAAGATCATGATATCACGGGGGTAGCAAAGGGGGGTTAAAATTTCGGTCATTTTTTGCCTAGGACGATTCGTTTTCAAGATATTATTTGTATTTAACTTATTTTGGTACAATAATTTAAAACGCCCATAACTCGGAAACGGTGCATCGTAGGACCATACTTATCGGACCCTAAATGGTGTATAATATGGCGCAGGTTAACCCGATACTGCAATAAAATTAGTAATAAAAAAAATTAAGTCCTCGTTCCATAGCTAGGCTACACAATCCAACCAAATTTTTTTTATCCCTATCGTGTCAGTTTTTTCATAGGCCTTTGCCTCCGTTTTTCTGCACGCACGCCACTGCCAGCAATGTGTTCACATGCCGATGCGCGTATTGGCCACCTTTACTCCAAAACTAAAATTGATAACGTCTGTTCCATACCTACACTGGCCTATATAAAAACATTTAAAAAAACATATTTTTCTAGGATTGCAATGATTCAAATAGATTCCAAGCAACGCGTCTAAATTTTGTGTAAAAGGCAGGCAGAGATATCATACACTTAATTTTTTTACTGTTATGTACAAGTTTATGCCAGTATTATACACATTTGCGAGTAAAACCAAGGGAATAAGCATACTTGAAAATATAGCAATAATGAAACTAAAAAATGTAAGGTAAGTATTTTAAGAACTTATATTTTAAATTATATCGATACCATAAACCGTCGCGATACTGCGAACTCGAACATCACTATCATGAAAGAAAGAGACAACTGCATTAGTGCAAATCAGTGTACCAGAAAGAGACAGCAATTATATGATTCTTTTTTCATTGTTTTGATCAAATTGAATAGAAAACCACATAACTGTGCAATGTTATCCCATCTTTTGTGTAACTTGAAGTTGTAGTACACTTTCCACACCATTTAATTACACAACTAGGCATTATTTTTCGTAATAAATGCTTTCAAAACGGGAGCGCGTGACGTTCGTGCGTTAGCCTACAATTTTTGCGACTGAGCAAAATTTCGCCGCGTACGCTTGATATAGCGTGTGTTTGGCGCCCGCGGTAGCCCCCGCACGCGCTCTCCACTGGTTATGTGCTTCATGTGTGCTACAAAAGTTATTCGGGGTCAAAGGTCAAAATTTGAGGATTTTTGAATTTTTCTCGAAAACGGTAAGTTTTATCAATTGAAGTCTCAACCTGAAGTTGTAGATCATAAAATTCTCTACAAAAATGTTCTACGTTATTATTTTCTAAGAGTTACCATTCCTGAGATATCGCGGTTCTAACAGTCACATTATTCTTCACTACATAGTATAAAATAAAGTCGCTTTCTCTGTCCCTATGTCCCTTTGTATGCTTAAATCTTTAAAACTACGCAACGGATTTTGATGCGGTTTTTTTAAATAGATAGGGAGGTTTGAAATAGAGGAAGGTTTGTATGTATAATAACATCCATTTGCACCCGTGCGAAGCCGGGGCGGGTCGCTAGTTATGTATAAAAGCGAAAGGTAACTCACTCCTCACGAGATCTCGAAAACCGCTGGACGCATAAAGATGATTTTTGGACAGGAGGTAGTTTATAGTTAGTAAACGTCCGCTAGGAACGAATTTTGCGACAGGGCCGTATTAGGGTGATCTTAGGGCCCTCGCAAGTTTGTATGAAAGTCCTTCATTTTTTGTGCTACAGTCTTGATTTTTGGCAGATACGTAGTTTATAGTCAGTAGACGTCTGCTATGCATTAATTTTCTGACAGGGCTGGATTAGGGTGGTCTATGAGCTTTTGCAAGTTCTGATTCATACAAACTTGCGTGGGCCCTTAGACCACCCTAATCCGACCCTATCGCAAAATCCGTTCTTAGCGGACGTCTACTAACTATAAACTACCTCCTTGCCAAAAATCATATTTATACGTTCAGCGGTTTTCGAGATTTGGTGAGGAGTGAGTTACCTTTTGCCTTTATACATATAAAGGCTCTTAGAATCGCGATTTCTCAGGAAAGGTAACTCTTAGAAAATAATAACGAAAGACATTTTTGTGGAGAACTTTAAGATCTACAACTTCGGGTTGAGGTTTTTTTTGATAAAACTTACCGTTTTCGAGAAAAAATCAAAAGATCTCAAATTTTGACCTTTGACCCCGAATAACTTTTGTAGCACACATAGCATCGATGGGGATTTTTAAGACTTTGTTTGTAATGGTATACCCCAGCTCTCCACCAATATTTGGCTCTGTGGGAGTTATTGTTATTTGACCACTACTTCTATGTCTAAATTGACCGGACTAAGGTATGTTATTTGCGAAAACAATTCGCCAGTTTTAAGAATGTATTTGTCTTTGTTGCTTAATTACCGTTACTTAGTAGACAATGTATCTGTTCAATATTTATTTAAGTTTTCCGAAAAGCCAACCGTTGCAAATTTGACGTGTAAAAAAAGTCCTTATGGATGATTTCTTAGTATTTTTTTAGTCTATGCAGATTAGAAGAATAATAAGAAATCCCAAAAAAAGAACTGAATATTACAATACAAATGCTTGTATTGTAGCATTCATTACTTTATTATTACTTTTATCGACATATTTACATAAAACAATATTATGCTAGTTTTGCCCTAAACACCACCTACATTTCGCCAGTTATGTTTACAATTCACCAGTTTTGACCTTAACTTGCCTCATCATCATCATTATTTCAGCCCGAAAACACTTATACCGCTGGGTATAGGTATCTCCTTTCTTCTGCACTGTTCTTTGTTTTGTGCGCCTCTCATTAACTTAGACTCCCCGGCAAATAAGTTGAAACAAAATGGCGTCGTTCTGCGCAGGTTCCCTGCTTGATTTGTATGGGACGTCTAAAAAACGACTACTGCGCATGTTCAACTTATACGCCGGGTGGTATACCTGTATGTGTATAAAAGAGAAGCTCAGTAACAATAAGTTCTTGATACCACGTCATTCTTTGTTCAAAACAAAGACAAAAGCTCAATTTTACATATCGTCAAATTTTATGTAAATAAGCCCATTGATATCAAAACAGCCGATCCCCATTGCGTATAGAATAGTAATGTAAACTAATATACCAACAGTTATTTGCCTTATCGTCCACGCTTCCTCAAAACATGTTTAGCATGCGCCAATGTTATGCAAAATGAACGATTATGGGTAAAACCCAGTACTGTTGTACCGGTAGACGGGCGATTGACACAGAGTAACAAAGGTTTGGTAAATACGGCAAAGTGTTTGTTCACTTACCGGTAATTTATTAATTGTCACAGATTTTTGCGCAAATTTTGAAAGACTTGCATTGAGAGAGACGTGATTTTGGTCTACTCGATAGCAGACTGACATCTCTGGTTCTGTTTAAAAATGCAATCCTTTTTTAGTTATCTGTTTTGCCTACAGTACACCTGTTACTAATTAATACCTATGTTTTGAAGCAGTGACAAGAAACAACAGAATTTTAAGTGTTACTAATAAAGGCCAAAGGCAGAATTCGTACCACCTATTTTTTTTTTGTTAAGTGATAGAATTTGTACCACTTATTAAGTCAATTAAACCATTCATTTTCATGTAACATTAGTATTTTTAGAAGTTCGGATTCATTAATTATATCAATCAAAAGATTTAAGTAGTTAAACGTAATAGTTATGTTTTTAGAAGTTGCCATTTGTAAAATATCACGAGGCTCACAATGATAAATAATTATTTAAAAATAGAAATAACAGTAAATATAATTAACCAATTACACATTATACCTTAAAATGAATAATTATTGCATACAATCTTAATAATTAACTATTTAATGATAGGAATTATTTTCGACATCAATGTTTTTTTTTGTATTGGCAATTATTTTATTGACAGGACAGGAAAATCTTTCAGAGTCTCTGTTCGGTTCTTTACTGTTGTTTTGGATTGTTGTTTGTAACTGCATCTGAGCAATTTAGCAAATCATCTGGCCATTTTTACGTTGAGTCGAGCTACTGCTCCTCCGTACTCTATCTGTTGATAGTTTTTTCGCGAAAGGACGCTTTATTAATTGTGCTGTGTGTGTACGTGCTTCTAATTAAAATGACGAGTTTGCAATGCATAAATTGCAACGTTCGCTTGTCCCGAATAAGAAGGCACGCTTTATCGGATGAGAGTGAAGATCTCGTCAATACTATTCGGCTGTGGACATATCCTAGAGATGTAAGTAGTTTCAAACATAACATTTTGCGTACGAGTGTGTCAGTTACGAAGTGATAACTTTTACGTGTTAAAAAGTAGTCCTTATCATTTAGACTACACGATATCATACTAAAATAATATGTGTGTACAAAAACTAAACTAAACATTATTTGAAAAAATAACAAACACCATTGTGGTTGTTTAATTAAATATTTACAATTTGTCCTATATAATGTACAAACACATAAGTGATCGTTTTGCATGTATTGTTTACTTGCCTAACACTTCTTGTTTGCCTAACTTGGTTTGCCTAACACTGTTATAATAGTTATTACTCTGTTAGTATGACTGTTATAGTGTCATAGTCATATAAAGCAATGTTGAGCCGTACACAAAATCACTTCTTTATTTCCAGATAACACCTGCTGACCATGTTTGCCGTGCATGCTGGCAGCTAGCTAGTCATCCCCGTTTTCTGATAATATGCCGAGGAGACGCTCAGGCCATCAAAGTGTTTGTGTTGTATGTGGGCAATCCATACTACAAATCAGTCAACGCAGGATTTTGATTGAAGGTGCAAATGAAGACGAACAAAGAATGGCTAACACAGTTGCTACTTGGATCCAACCACGAGAGGTATAACAACAAATACATACCTAATATAACTTGTATCAATTAGGTGTCTTGATTTGATGTATGTGTTAAAACAATGTAAATTATTTCCCACTAATACCATGCATTTTTAAATGCAACCTTTTCTTTATTTATATATTTTTTATTTTAGCTTCGTTCTGAGGATGAAGCTTGTGTGCCGTGTTGGCTAAGAGCTAGAAGAACTAGGGTTGTTTCACCAAATGAAGATATTCAACCCATTGTACCTGATCATTTGGACGGTGATCTTTCTGATTTGATGTGTGCTGTATGTGGTCAGAGTCTATCCGACCCAACATCAGATCAAGAATGGAATCCCGACAACACTGCTCGTTTGATGGAGCACCAGCAGGTATATGAAATATATTTATAGTAATTAGCTTATAATAATGTGTCATGCAAAGGGCAATTACTATTTTATGTTGCTAAATCTGGGACAATCATGATGGCTCTACTAACAACAAAAGGGTACTGGTTTTTCCATTGTCACATAGCCCTTCTCTCTCATATTAACACAACATAGATATTTTTGGTAAAGATTTTCTGTAAGGTGAAAACTGAAAACCAATCATTTTATTTATTTATTTAAACTTCATGCACAAACGTGGTACATAGGCGGACTTAATGCCACAAGGCATGGGTTTGGGTTTTTATGTCAAGAACTATTCTGTAGCTTGGTCATGTTGGGCACAATTTATGTCTGTCAGTGTTTAATTTGTGTTTCATCAATGTTATTTATATTTACAGATGTCATCCATGAATGAAGTTTGTGGAGTTTGCTGGGGCCAAGCTCGAGATTAATATTATTTATCCATGGAGAAATTATTATTATTTGCTTGTGGTTTAGGTACCTATACCAAATTCGCCAGGCTCGTTCATATGTGGGTGAGCATTTTCGGTTTCATGGAGTATATACATTAGAGGTATCTCGAGAGAGAATACATGGCTTAGAGGGAATAAACCCAATGTTGCTTCGTGCTAAAATAAAGTCCCGCCATTCTTCTGCTAGAACTTATTTCGTTTTCATAGTTACAGAATCAAATATGAATGGTCGGGACGCAATCAAAAGTTATTGTTGTAATTGCATTGTAGGTTTAAGAAGTGGGATGCTGCTCACACGTTATAAGTATTATTTGGTACCTTAGTTACGCTCGCCATGAAGGTATGACCCGACCTGCCCCTTGCTTAGATGAAGTAATATTAAGAATAATAAAATAAATGTTAGATCCTACAAAAACAAAGTTGTTTTATTTAACCACACTTAAAACTCCATCAGCACTTCATCATTTATCATCATCATCATCAAACTATTGCAGACCGCTGCTGGACGCAGGTCTTTCCTAAAGCACCCTACTGAATAGGTACAATTCTCATGTCAATTTGCCAACTTATTGATAAAAACACTACAAAGATAGCACCAGCTATCTAGAACATATTATTATCCTTTTTCACCAAAAAAATGTTTATACTACTACACGTAATCCATACTAAGTAATATTATTGTTGAAGCAGGTGTTGTGATTTGGCAATGGAATGGCGTGTCAGGCGTGATCAACCAAATTAACTCTTCGATAGTATTTATCCAGACTTTTATTTGTCAAAATACAAGCAGATATTACACGTCCATTTTATAGTATATATGATGAATTAAGATTAATTAAATTGGACAATATTGGAGACGACACAAAACGTACACAGAGAGCCGTGAGCAGGAAGTAGTTGTCAACTTGTCAACGTCAAAAACAGTAGACAGGTGACAGCTTCAAATGTCATATAAATATGGCTGCGTTTAAGCTGCGTTCATGTAGAGTTTACATAATTCCTAATAATTATAAATGCGAAAGTAACTCTGTCTGTCTGTTACTCTTTCACGCCTAAACGGCTGAACGGATTTTGATGAAAGGAGAAAACCAAACTCCATAGAAACTTGGGCCTGGCGTTACAGGGCTGAATTTTGGCCATTCATTAAAGAATCTAGGTAGGTTCCATGAGCCCAATTTTCACGTCTCCCAGTGATGGCCAAATTGATAATATCAGACAATGACATTTTAGGTTATTTAAATTATTTGAGATAATTAAGTTAAATAACATGATATTTTCGAGGCTTTGTTTCCTACGCAAGTCTAAAACCCCCATGCGCTGTGCTGTAACATAGCACTATGAGGTTTCAGGTAAGTAGATACCTACTTTCCTTAAAAAGTGCTTACGGGGGTGACTTCAGATTTATATTATTGATATCACTGAAAACATCAGCTGAAAACTATGTTTATTAGACAAGGCCCACTTACCTAACTACTGGCTGATATTTGTTAGGATTATATCTGCTGGGGGATTTTTAATAGATTGTGATACCCAATAAATTAAAATGTAAATAAAACACATATTTATGTTAAATGGTTTTTTAATCATCTTCTTCATTAGGATTATCATAGTATAATAATACAGTATCCAGAAACTGTGCAGGAGGCAATTGATTACCTTGGTGCCGTGCCCAACTAAGATACCATATTATGCTCATGGTATGGGCACAGCAACCAACCGTTCTTTTTCCTATGATACAGGTGCAGTAATATTGAATTATAGCATCCCTTCCACTTAGAGAGCTGTAGATTCATCCTACTACTAATATGCCTGGATTTCATCCTTCTCTTAACATCCAGGTTAAGTCCGATGTAGATAGCTCTTGCTGTAGGTCACCGTCCACCTCCCTACACACTTCTATGACATATGAGCCATTTTCTTTTCCTTTTCCTGAATGAAAATGCCGGGATGCTCTATTTGCTCATACCCAACACGAGTGACAGACAACACTTGAAGCGCCCACCTGAAAATAATTTATCTACATTAAAGTGTGCTTTTACACATGCGATGTGTTGTGTGTGTCCACTTTAAAAATACTGATCTAAAGAAATCCTGAGGAGCTCGGAGCTTGACCATTATCACACCATTATCAATGTTTTAGCATACCAAATAACATTTTTAATGACCTTTCAAAACCAAAAGGTAAACTAAAGAATGTTAATAAAGCATCAATAAAGCAAATATACTGACCGTGCGTGGTAGGATCAATTCTCTTATAACTTCGTGTATTCTGCGTTCTTGCACGGTACTAATCCTAAGTGTATACAACGAACTCTTCTCAGAAGAGAATGTCCACAGTGAATACACACCCGTCGGTGTCCCATAGGTGTCTGTTCACTTTGTTCTGGTATATTTCCATCACTAGATATAGCATTGGCATGATTCCAGCAAGCCAGGCATATAAAGTCATTTTCATTTACCTGAAACAAACATTTGACTATTAGGGTCTAGCAAGACTAGCATTAGCATTTAGCAATAAACATCTGGGTATATTTGGGTAGACCTATGCCCCTCATTACAATCCCACTGCAGGGACACAGACCTCCACTCTGAGAGAGGGAATAATAGGTTGTAATTGAGGAGGTTCTTTTCAAAACTTGACTATTCCACTTTTCAATTTTTTTCAGAATTTAAGAAAAACGTATTTTAGATATGCAGCAATGTAAATCGTTATTTTTTTTTTTTGAATATTATATACAAGCATAATACTCATTGTGTGGTACAGGTTTCAAAAGTTTGGGATTAATATATACTGAAAAAATCGACAATTTAAAATGGAATAATCTAGTTCTGACGCGGCTGTGCTGGAATAATCAAGTTTTGTTGCAAATTCTAGAGGAATCAATGACAATCATGACGTGATTTTTGTGTCAAACAAACGCCACAGTCATACAAGTGTTGTGCAATCGTTCAAAAACGATAATTTCAGCTTCTTAACGAAAGTTAAGTGAGCATAAAGTTCTAACTGAAAAATGGACGGATGAATGGACAAAACATGTTTTGTTGCAATTTAGATTAAAGTAGTAAATTTACTTCAGGATTAATCATATTTTGTTCCAAAAATGAATATTGGAAGTGGGTAATGCCATTTCGAAGTGGAATTAACTACTTTTGACCAAATCGTGTGTTTTGTTTATTTTTTTCCAGTGGATCTATCGCGTTTAGCTAAGCTCTTGTTTTTGCATCGTGTAGATTTCAATGTTACCAACCCAAAAAAAAATAAAAATCATGTTTTGTCAAAAGTGGAATAGTCAAGTTTTGAAAAGAACCTCCTCAATTAACCATGAAGGTTCAGTCCGGTTTAGCGATGTGATGTCTTCAAATATGAATTTATTGCACATTATGCTATCATTAAAATACAACTATAAACAGACAACTGAACATGAGCGATAACACTACTTAGTTTGTTTACATTAAATAATTACATATGATTACAAAAACGTTATGTTAAATAGAAATATCGGATACTAACCGTTTGAGGCGCTACCCATTCTTGAACAATTGAAAGAATAATCTTCCAATCTTCGCCTTCCACATCATGAGGACCGCAACAATGCAATGTTGCGGTCCTCATGATGTTGAACCCAGTCGTCAAATGAGCAAAGTACAAATACGGTTTTCTAGCAAATGTCAGCAGGGGTGGCAGTTTAGAAACGGTGTCCAATGTTCAAGCGAGGGTCAGTCAAAAGGCAATCAATTTCGGAGTCCAGTATTCGATCAAAGGTCTTAGAATAATAAAATCTCGAGAGATCTGGAAAAACACATTCACTTGCACACCAAACGAAAAGCGAATGACATGACAATTGACTTGACAGCCGTTGACATTGACACTTGCGTTTACTAGTGCATTCCGTGGTGCAGCCGATTTTATCGATTATTTATTTGGTTTTTTTACAGGTTACGTTAAAAATCAATTATATGACAGATTTTGAATAAACATCTATTTTAATAAGTAAAAAAGTGATAGTACATAATGATAATGATTAATAAAGATAATGCAATGAAGTATTATTTAATTATTTGTAAGAATATCGATATCCACTAAGTCGATCTTATTCTTAGGGTACGCTCTATTGATATAATAACAGCGTTCGTGAAGTTAGTGACAAAAAATGAAACAAGTGTTGTAACGGTTTAAAAAGACACAACCTCAAAAATAAAACTGGTTATAACTTTAAGGTCCTAACTTCTAAAAATCTATGAATTTTAAAAGGGCTTGCCTATTGTATTGACTACCAATTAAAACAAAAAGTATCCCAAAACACGACATTTTATTAGCGGTACGAAACTCCCATACAAGGCTGCCTTTCACCTTTATTAATTAATGTGGTTTCAATATTCAAATAGGGAAAATGCTTGTATCGCGAGATTCTTTGTGCTTTTCTATGCAACCTTGAGGAAAAATACTGCACGCGATTATATACTTAAACGAAAACTATTCCATTGAATTCTCTACTTTGCAAAGAATTATTCGTAATTGTAAAAAGTTTCTAACAAAGAAAAGCATTCCTTGCAATGCGATTTCGTTTTATTTTTAAACACACTTCAAATTAACTTAGACGCCCACATACCATCACTAGTGGGTGACTGACCCAGTCAGTGTGATTGCTCGCAGAACAATAAAACGCTTAATTACGAAGCCGTTAACGTTTCATTTCGTTTGCACTTAACCGCCCTTCAATTCCTTTTGCGACTCTCCAATACCTTTTCTAAATCAAATAATGAATACCAGATTTCTTAACAAATGAAACAAACAACAATTATGTCTTGGCATTGTATAATCATACGTAATCTTTGCAACGCAAAGTTCAGTTTCAATTAAACAACAAGTATGATAATTACGACCTAAATAGTTGACAAGTGTGAGCAGGCGACAGCCAATTTAATTGCCGAAATCAAATACTGTCATGCAACGTTGCAAATGCGATAGAAGGTACCGTGGGATCCAAATACTTGATCTTTAATCCGAATGCTATTTATTTATGTTATGGGGTGGATGAATATGTATGAGGCTGAGCTTTTACGTACACCGGTAATACTGGATTACGAAATAGTTGTTTATCGATAGACAGACGAATAGTAATCGCTCACAGAGTAAAGAAACGCAGAAGGCCTGCAGTCTTCAATTTTGATAGGTAGTAAAGGCACATAGCAAAGACTCAAAGCCTAGTAGTATTACAGTGATCTAAAATTGATCCTGGCATCAGAATTTTACTCTACAGCACTGCAAAAGAAACTTCCAGTCTTCTAAGTCTAGAATCAATAATTTTATGACCAACCCCAACTTAGTTTGTTTAAAAGTTTTTAATTCTAGACATAAAAACCACAGATGTTTCATGTTACTGAAATCAATCATCTTCATAGTTGATTTTAACTAGGATAAATGAATCTAGCTCTTTGGAATATCTGTTCGTGTTGGTGGATCTTCTGTATCAAATTCGTAGTAACATGTTGGATGTAATGCGGATCTGGCCGTCTATTACGGATGTGCTAGTCTAGGTTTTCGTTTTGCTTTATTGCCATTCTGCGGAACAACTGTTTGTTGCGCCCACGCTTCTATCTTTATCGGATAATCAGTTTCTATACAGTGGGATGGTGTTGTAAGTACATTCGGACATGTGTTTGTTGATCATACATCCAACACGAAATGTTCCGAATTCTGAAGGTTCAATGTCTCCACGTTTCAAATTGACACAAAATTAGACAGCGTACCGTTAACTTTTTAATGAAGGGGGTTCATCGAAACCAAAATCGATTAGGTATCATAAAACAATCTTATATCCACTGCCTGAAGTCAAATTGGGCGACACAAACAGAAATTGGCGTTGATTAAAAAGTAAACGAAGTTCGGGATCCCTAATTGAGTTTTTACGACCTTTTAATGGATCAGAATTTCTTTGGATGTACCTATAAATATTCGATTTTCCTTGATCATTTGCTAAATTGCGATCCTAGTCGTTGCTATAGGTGATCTCGTTTGGGACCCGTACCAACTCATTATAAATCCGTTGTTGAATAATGTGGTAATGATTGTTGGGTTCTTAGCATATCCTTTTTGATACCACCTATACGGTATCACCTCTTATGTTATTTTCATCATCTTTTGTGATCGTTATAGGTTCGCTTTTCAACCATGTCAATGTCAGGAGACCTGTTTTAAAGAATGATCGCATCTATCAAAATTCAAAACCTTGAAGGATTTAACTTTTTGAAATCCATATTTTCACTCAAGTTCCGTCATATCGGTTATAAAAATATTAATTTTATAATTCCTCAGCCAATTAAAACAAGGAACCGTAATCGTAACCATCCAGCCACAGACTAAACCCGTGACACATATTCAATTACAAGTCGTTTGTATAATCTATAAATAACTAGTTAGTGACCACAATCGTACAGGGGCTCAAGTGGTCCAGATGTACGAAACCTGCCTAGCTTGACTTGACTGCCTGAGTCACGCAGAAAGCGTTGTTTTTAAATCTTGATGATTCATCGCGGAAGAAATCACTTTCGACTGGCAAATCTTGCGAAATTTGGCTGGTTTGATGCATAGAATTTATAATGTGATCATGGATGGAAATGGTTTCGAGCACCTATAATACTTTTGTATGGGGTGTGTCACTCACTAGCGATATCAAATGTTGTTTGTTTTCAACCAGTTCTGATTAATATGAACTCTCTGTTAGATATTATTACATTCTAACTAAACCATATTGTTAATGTCCAGAGTTCATTCTTGTTCGTAGTATTTTCCAGAGATTATTTGATAATAACCATTCGAAGTGAAGAAATTACTACGAAGTAATGAGTCAATTTGTGCTTCAGACAAATCGACCCAGTATCAATTACTTATTTGTAGTTATCAACTAATACTCGTGTTTACATTGATAAGTTACTGTATTTCACTGAATTAGTAAACGAATGATAGATCAGAATCTTTATTTCTTTCATCGGTTAAAAATTAGCATCATTACGATAATGAATCCTGCAAACATCATTATCTTTTGATATTGACCAGAAATATTTGCGTGGTTCACACGGTATCTCTAACTTGTTTACTTCTTTGTATCAAATTCTTGGAATCCTTTACCGTTAAGATCGTACGATTTTAATGTTTAACCTTGACTGTGGCGAGACGAACTGTAAACGACCCCATAGTTATGGTTTATAGCCTCTCCAAACAAATTCGACTAGTATTTTAGGCAATATCGAATTCTGTCCAAGTGGGAACATATTTTATCTTTATGTTAGCGAATTTGGCAGCTTTTATTGCTTCTCAAAAACATATTATCTTTATCGTGACTGGATTTGTATCTATTGGAATAAAGCTCGAAGTAGAAAATGATATTGTATGATGTACTTTGTCTTTAGAGTGACTGGCATAAGAAGAATCAATTACCCAATTGCTTTCTGTTGTATGGTAGTCATGAGGAGGTGAGCTAACGATTATATTAGGAACATGAGCGGTGTCCACTTGACTACAGACTGTAGTCTTTAATGTTCTCTTCAGCTCTAGGAACTATGATCAAACATTGAAGTGGACTCTTGGGAACAGTTTTGTTAATTGTGCAACTATGAATAATTTCATCGTCAGCCTTTGGAGACAAGGCATAGGACTCTCCAAATATGATGCCTCTAAATTGAATTCTCGGCTACTCTGTACACATCGTACGTTTATCGTATGTTTCGCTCGTGTAGTCTAGTCAACAAGTGCTTTTTGAATGAACTTTTTTCAGCAGTCTCTTGAAAAATTTTAATTCGATTTTGAAATATTTGCAAAAATCTAAACCCGTTTTTTTTTAGTTAATTGTTAATAACTTTTGCAATTTTTGCAAGCGGTACTTCATTTTTTTCGAAAATCATCTGGATGCTATTCCGAATCGAATGACACCTCAATCATAATTTTCGGAGACTGCTGAAAAAAGTTCATCAAAAAAGCACTTGTTGACTAGACTAGTCAGCTTCAAAGGTCAAGTGAATTTTTAATACAAATTGCTTTTAGGTTTTCCCCATATCGAATTTGATTCAATGTTCGAGGTCGCCGTTAGCTTGTAGACACGCGTTGTTTATTCACGTGCCGTTGGCTAATACGACACGTGTAGCTGATGCTGTGTGACCTTGAGATTTTGAGATTGAGATAAGAGAAGACTTGGAAGCCTTGTTTCTTTTTTATGTATGTCTTCAGTGCAGTATACATTTTGCTCA
This sequence comes from Diarsia mendica, assembly GCA_949316265.1. Taxonomy (NCBI): domain Eukaryota; kingdom Metazoa; phylum Arthropoda; class Insecta; order Lepidoptera; family Noctuidae; genus Diarsia; species Diarsia mendica. The sequence continues at coordinate 2,861,086 of OX438901.1, read as the reverse complement.
CTAACGCTATACAGTTATGGTTCATTGTTATTCGTGATTTGAACGGATTTAGCATGCAGGTAGAATATGAGTGCTGAGGCGAAGGCGCGTTCGTATTTCAAGCACGCCCCAAATAGATGTCAGCAAATGGACGGGGTCCGCAATAGCCGACGTCTGGCGGGGCTGCGGGACTCTTCGTAAGAGATTTCGTGGTCCCAGAACACAAAAGACTTAGACGAAACGTGTGTGTTTCTAACTACCACGCGGACGTGAGCAAAAGCTGGTTTTTCCAAGTATTCTACGTAATTACTTGTTCGGCATCTTACGAGATATTTTGATAACACCCACGTGCATTTTATCGGGCTTCCCTAAATCGTTTCGGTCTGAAGTTCTGAACCTGATCACGCGGCGAGGTTGTGACCCGAAAATTTTCTGCTGATAATAAATCCCGGCACAGTTTTATTGTTTTATTATATATTTTTGTAATTATCCCTCGCCCAATCAGGAAACGGATCATTGACTCGTAAGTAATGCGTAATGAGTTGTGATAAATTGGTTGCCTCTCCTCCAATAATGGCTTATTCTTTCTTTATTTCTTCCATAGCCTTGTTAGAAGTATTATTTATATTTTGTAATCGGGAATTTATATTAATACTCAGCTTTTTACCTGGAATGCTCGTTTTAGCTTTTTCATCATTATTAATAGTTTTATCTATTACCTTGCTTGATAAATTGTATAGTAGGTAATACTTGGTTTGCACTGTTTGTATTTCATAAACCGGTTCTATTATTAAAACAGCGCTTATATTAATTATTGCTGATACTACTTTTTACATGCACTAACATTGGCTGACGTAGTACCAACTCTGCTAATTTTAATAATAGGCTCTAAAACTCAGTTCCAAAGTACAGAACATTGCACTTAAACAATTTAAAAGAGCTATTGAAAATTGAAACCACGGATTATTTACGCTTGGTAAGCTAAAGCCAGTGTTGGGCAAAATGTAATCTAACTACTGATTACTAACTACGACTACAAAAAGTAGTTAGCAATCATAACTACTAACTACATAAAGTAATCGAAAAATGTAGTTAGAAATTTTAACTACTAACTACAAATTGTAGTTGCAATCACGATTACTTGATTACTTTTTATAACTACATTTAAAGTGATGTAGCGTTAAAAAGGCCGAAAGTTTCAATTTGTTTTTTTCAGTATTTTTCGAGTGTTGCAGTGAAAAATTCACATAATATCTACGACTTTAATCCTTGCATTTGATTATTCATAAAAATAAACATAGGTATGTGCAATAAACTGTTTTTTTTTATGCAGCCTTATTCTAAAACATATTTAAATTACCTACTACTCATTACATGTTAATTTCATTGCAAAATATAAATTCGTAAAACTTAAATAATCAGTTGTTATAACTACTCGATTGCAGCAATCAAACTAACAACTACTTAATGTAGTTTGATTAAAAGTAGTTAACTACATGTAGTTATGATTACATGTAACTTAACTACATGTAGTTAGCTACTTTTAATCGTAGTTAGTAACCAGATTACAAAATTGTAGTTAACTACGCCCAACACTGGCTAAAGCTTAATGTCATGGTGACTCTCGGTTTTTTAGCACCGTTCTGTGTCGTTGGCCTGACTTCCGAAAACCGTGAGCTATTAGCAAACATTGTTATCAGGCGTTACCTTGCGTATACAATCTTTGTTTTTTGTGAGATCATCATCATCATCATTTCAGCCAAAGACGTGCATGCTGAACATAGCGCAAGTGTCGCCTCACAGATCGGTCTTGTGCATCTTACATGCAACGGATCCCCGCAACCTTCACCAGGTCATCGGTCCACCTAGTGGGACTCCATACAACTTCTTTGTGAGATGTCTGTTAATCGTTCAGTAAAAAAATGCAAAATGCGAAGAGTTTTGTCTCCACAAGTCCACAGCTAACAGAATAAGCACGCTGAACGGCTCAAGTGGCAATGGGCAGCTATTTTACCTGTAGAACCGATGACTGTTGTTGTAGATGTGTTCTTGAGAGAAGACCACGAGTCGGGAACCGTAGTTTATAAAGCTCTCAGGCTAGGGTAGAGCTATAATCCTTGCGCGATGAGAGTAGCCTAAATAAATATAAATATTTAAATGACATGCGAGTGACTTTTGCAGATCAAGTGTTATCGAAGCGAAATTGAATGTATAGTGGAGTCATATCAGTACCACTTATATACTTATAACAAAATTGATTTAATACAATATGTATTACTATCTCTTATATGTAAGAGATTTTGGGCTGTCTATGGTGATCAATACTATTCTCAATTAGGAATCCTCTGCTGGTCAGTGGCCTTCCTAATTCTCCATAATCATTTCTGTTTATTATAATTATTATCTTGTTTTTATCGTCGACTTGTCAGCTCGTCTTGCAATACTTAAAGCTCTGTTTACAAAACTAATCTATGACTAGCGTACACCTGTGCCACTTTTAAATTATCTAGAATTCTAGAACCAGTTAATTCCATCTGTATTTGCATATTATCTTGATCCAAGTAAATACCTGCACGGCAGAAGATAACTATAATTGCCATGGACTATTAAACAACCGGATTGATTTCTGATAAGGTATCGACACTTAGGATTGTGATCTAAGTGATAGCTTATCGTTTATGTATTTCGTTTTGATTAAAATCATATAAGAGCAAACACTCCAGTGCAGTGCAATTAATGATTTGAATTTGAACACCTACTTTTTAATTACCATGTCCATTACACAATTACACTCCTCTCGCATTTCAATTTGAGCCCAATAAAAAAAAACGCAACAACAAAAATTGTAGTCTGAATAATAAAAAGATTTGTGTCCGATATCACCTACTTAGCTCCTTCTTCTTCTCGTGTCGATGGACTCATATTGCCACCTGCCAACCTCTAACATTTGCTTCGAGTAAATCTTGAAAGGTGCAAGTTGATAGTGCAGGATGGGCAGGATAGGAGGTAACGCATATCCTGCCGAGGAGCTCCACACTGGCAATTTGTTTGGGATTAATCGAGCATACCCCTTTTGGCCGGATTATGTCTACAGCGGCCAACCTGGGCACAGTCGGTTAAGAGATTTCCAGATTGGCCACTGCAGTTCGTATCAACTAGCGAAACTGCAACTGAAAATTGTCATAACTTTACCGATAGCAACGGTAAAGTTTTTTCCGGCTCTGCTCAGATGGAGTGGTGACTTGCTAGCCGATTACCTTGTTAAGGTTTTCCGTGCCTGCCTGGCCCACCGCTACATCCCCCTGAAATGGCGCGAAGTAAAAATAATCTTTATTCCAAAACCAGGTAGGAGTGATTACACCCAACCCAAGTCCTTCAGACCCATCAGCCTCACTTCGTTTTTCTTGAAGACACTGGAGAGGCTGGGAGACAGATGGATTAGAAACAAAATATCGCTATGTAAACCCCTACACCCCAACCAACACGCCTACTGCGAAGGTAAGTCAACTGAATCCGCACTCCACAGCGTGGTCACACGCATCGGAAACGCGCTAAAGATCAAAAATCCAACGCTGGGCGCCTTCATAGACATAGAGGGTGCTTTTGACAAAACGAACTTCGCCAGTATTAGCCAGGCACTAGTCGTGCACGGTGTGGCGCCAACCCTTATACAATGGATTCACAACATGCTAAAATACCGTGCTATTCAATTTACTGTGAACACCACCACACGAGGCATCGTTAGCAGAGGCTGCCCGCAGGGTGGGGTGCTGTCACCACTACTGTGGAACCTAGTTGTAAACGAGCTCATTACAGAGCTCAACGCTAGCGGCTTGTACTCGGTGGGTTACGCAGATGACATAGCTATTTTAATCACGGGGAAATTTGAAGGCGTCTTATGCGACCTCATGAGGAAAGCCTTCAAAATAATCGAGAATTGGTGTACTAAACACGAACTGTCGGTTAACCCCACTAAAACAGAATTAATAATGTTCGCTAACAAAAGAGTCCTTGGACCACACAAACTTCCTAGTCTTTTCAACACCGAACTAACACTCAAAGAAGAAGTTAAGTACCTAGGAGTGATTCTTGATAGCAAATTGCTCTGGAACAAGCATCTTGACTACAAGCTTAACAAAAGCACGATCGCCCTATACCAATGCAAAAAAATGCTAGGAAAAACATGGGGGCTATCTCCAAAGATCACGCGATGGCTTTACACAGCGGGGATCAGACCAATGCTGACCTATGGCGCCCTGGTTTGGTGGACGAAAACTGAATTCTCGACCACAGTCTCCAGGCTCCAACGTTTCCAAAGGATGGCATGTTCCGCTATCACAGGCTGCATGAGGACAACCCCAACTGCAGCAATGGAGATAGCCCTTCAACTAACCCCACTTGAGCTGTACATACAGCAGGAGGCAGCTTTAGCAGCCATCAGGCTTATGCACTTGGGCATATGGGGCAAGAATCACACAAGTCCCCACGCAGGCATCCTGGACCGGGTGATTGAGTATCAACCTCTCATCGCTGCCCCGTGTGATAGGACACCTAACAAACCTATGTTCAACAAGAGCTATAGCATACAAACAACAGAGGAATTAAGAGATCAGTCAGGAGTCAATGAAGTACGCATCTACACAGATGGCTCCAAAACTCAAAACGGCTCAGGGGCTGGCGTACACTCCCTAGACCTCAACATTAACTTTCACCTACCACTAGGCGAACACAGCTCGATATTCCAATGCGAGTGTGTCGCCCTAACACAAGCTGCAACAGCCGTAAAGCGTCTGAAGATTCACAGCCACGCAATCAGATTTGTAACTGATAGCCTGTCTGTGCTTAAAGCCCTAGAAAACAAACAAACTAACAGTAAATTAATATTTGAATGTCACCTCGCCCTGGAGAGTATATCGCTGTCCAACAGTATTACCCTCCAGTGGATTAAGGGGCACAGTGGATCCCTGGGAAATGACGCCGCAGACGAACTTGCTAAGAGAGGGTCCGAGATGGCAGTGCTTGGCCCGTACCCACTCCTTCCCTTACCTTTCTCACAGTTCCGTACATGGGTTCGCCAGAGATCAACTGAACTCCATAACAGCAAATGGTCACGGTCTACAGACTGCAGACAGTCAAAAATGGCGATGCCAAGTCTACATCCGCGGCTAACAAAACGACTGCTTAGCCTAAGTAAAAATAACCTTAGAATAATAATAGGGACAATAACGGGCCATTGCCCCCTCAATAAACATCTTTTTACCATAGGCGCCACGGACAGCCCACTCTGCAGGGGCTGCTTTGATGCCGAAGAATCAGCCGCCCACGTCATCCTGGAATGCGAGGTCGTGGCTACTCAACGCAGACAAATCCTCGGAACGGTGAGGTCGCTCCGCGAAGCCTGTGAAGCTCCCAGGAAACTTCTGTGCTTCTGGGCGGAGCTAGGCTGGCTATCTTAGCCAGGACACCTACGCACAACGGACCGATCAAGAGTCTAAGTGCGGAAAACGGAGTCCCCACTCTACTCTACTCTACCGATAGCAACAAGTTACGTATTACTTACGTAACGCCACACAAATTCCGGAAACACTTCCCCGTCATAATATTCTTTACAACGATCTAATCCTCAATCCATACTCTAAAACTGAAACGTGACGATCGGCAGTCTTGCTACTGCGGTACCAGTAACCTTGGCCGCTCGTGCCATGCTCGGCCCGGCACTGGTGGCGAGCCGGTCTAAATTATTATTATTCATTATTTTTACAAAATATTTTTTGTGAGTATTTTCAAATAGGAATTTTGATTTTATTTAGGGATAAATATTTTTGAGAGTAGGTAACACTGTGATTGTTTTGTCAGCTGTTAGATTGTGTTGTAAGTTTCTAATGTCCGTATCCGTAACCGAAATTATCCGAAACCAGCGGATAATTCGAAATAGTTTCATATCCGTATCCGGTATAAACTTATTCCTATATTCATATCCAGATCCGAAATTTCATATCCATAACATCCCTGGTAAAAAGTCTTCTAGTCGAGTACTGTACTTTTGACTCGGTTTGAACGAGGCTCGATATGTTGTGTGTGACTGGGGAAAGTTGCCTCGGGCCTTGTCTAGATAATATGTCAAATTGACAGGGTGGTGTTATTAGTTCCTTACGTGTACTAGAGTTTCTAACCTCTAATAAATCGTAGCTTAGCAAAAACCTCCCAAAATGCCAAGTGATAAACTTGCTACTGTAATTGTTTTCGAATTACTTCCTAAAACATTTTTATCCAACCATTGATATAACACGTGCAGTCAGAGGTCTGCCTTACTTGACACATCTTTTCTTTTGCACGATAGGTACTTGGACCCCACCTGAAGAGGGTTGTAAAACAATATGCAGTCATTAAAATAGAACTTTCAAAACAAGTTAATTTTGTAAAATTCTAGGCAAACATTTGAAGTAATATGCTCAACACTAGTAGGTATACGGCGGCGGCGAAAATGTCACCGACAGCCGTCTGCCGCGAATGTTTTGCATTTCTTTAGACGTGTTCATTTTGTCTCCATTATCTACTGAATTGGTTGGAAATGTTGGAATTCAATTTCTGCAGTCAATTTAGGGCTAGTCGTTTCTGGGGTTGTTGGTTGCGAATTTGTGATGCAAAAAAATAAAACGTTCACTATTTATTCATCATCATCCTGCCTTTTGTAGCATGTTATTTTAAGTCTACGCAACACGTTGTTTTTTTTTATTAACATTGTTGTTAAGTATCTATTTTGTAATATCGGATGGAGTGTTAAATTTTTGACTTATGTTTAAAATCATTACACGCCTAACATCCCTGAATGGTGAGGCAGTGGTACACCGATATACTACCCTCTATTTATGTTTCCCAAGTACGAAAAAATTATAATAGCTTTAGGGGTACATTAGCATTATTTTCTGCACATAATCAAGAATTTCTTGAGTATTTTTTTCTTTCTATACTTAATTTTTCTTTTTTATTGTTGCAGGTAAACCTTCAAAACTTGTCGACTAATCGATCATCATTACTCAGTAAGATTACTCCGACTTAAGCTGCAATTTCGCAAGAAAAGGACCACAAGCTTTTTATCCACATATTTTTTAGAATACGCAATATCTTACGGTTCATCAAAACAGACCAATGACCTGCTCAAAGATTCAAATGTATTCTAAATCAACACTACAGTTTCAAGTGGGGGATAATGTCCGAAGAGATGTCAACAAATACGGACAGCCGGACAATCTTTTACACAATACACTTGGACATTTAAACGCACTTAATATCAACCACTTTCACGGTTGTCACACACCACCTTGCCCCACAAACTAATTAGTAAACAATTCTCTAAGATACAATAACTTTACCATCGAAGGGGTCTGACTACTCGGAATGCGTGTTCTTTCGTCATGTTTCCACGTCACAGTACAATCAACTTTGAAGGTAAAACTGTAAGATCGATTTTGCATTGACAACGGATATTGTTTACGTTCTCGGGTGAAACCTGACGAAACGTTGGAGTGCCCCATAAGGTATGTGGGAGACAGGCCTTGTCTAAAGGTGTGTTGACACGATACGGGTGTGCTCGGTCTCATTTCTTCGTTTGCTAGGACAGACTGGTAACAAATGTTCCAATTCCATGTATCGGTTTCTATCGTCGAGAGCTTTCGTGGACGTATTGATTTCCACAATAATCATCGTCTGCCTAGCTTTTTCCTAGCTACGTTACAGTCGACTCCCAGTTTAATTGGATGCTGCTGAATACCAGTATTTTACATAGATCTTATTATGTACCTACTTAAGTTAGACTTCCCAAATATCTATCCGAATCGAGTGACTAGTTGCTCATGTAAATGAAGACGCGGCTCCTTGTGCATATTAACTGTTCAAAGGGTCTTCCTTAGTGTGCGTAATTAGTGGAAGATTTAAAGCCCGAGTATAAGCACGGTAGGTTGGGTAAAACTATTAATAGTTCAATGATTTCGGGGTTATCTTTAGACAGGTATGAAGATAAATGATTTTGTTTTGGTTTGGGTCAAGAAATAATTAACAATTTTGCGGATATTCATGGTTGCTTAGATACAAGTTTTTCCCGATATTATCTTTCATAATTTTATTGAATACAATTCATGGGAAAACTGATGAGTATCTAGTAATAACACACTTTTCCCAGTATCAGCAAGAGCCAGATGAAACGAAATATCTGTTATATGAGCACAATTAAGATAAGACTCCATAAGACCTGTATAAGGCTTGATCGTGGCTCAGGCAGAACTATTAACTTTCGACCGTACACTATTTATGGCGATTGTAATCACCTCGATGGACTGTCCGGTGATTATTTACCAATTAAGAGGCTATTAACGTTTATACGTCTATTTGATGGCCCAAAGAAATGTCTAATGACGATGCATAATATGTCAGAAAAGGCCTCGGTTTTACGAGCCTAGAACATTTTCAGTAAATGTCACTAATATCTGCAAGATTGAAGAGGAAAAAATGTATTAGTCAATAAGTTGTGACTACTTGTGACTTTAGCAAAACCCGTTAATAAAGTCCTCGAACGTTTCAAGTATACTAAGCCTAGCCTATCTAATTACCATAATACATTGTCGAAGAAACAGCCCGACTCATTTATAAAACATTGATCTTATACTAGTTTCTCAGGAACTTAGGACTGGTAACATCTCAGACCGCGCACGTAAACAGCATTTTTTCGCACGTGATGACATATGCGTCTTTTTGCACGCATCGTGTGAGTTCTATTCGTGTATCGAGGTGGCAGAATTCGTGTATAAACGGATAAGGTAATGTTATTGTTACGACGGTCATCTAGAATCTTCGAGAAACCGCGCTAATAACTGTGTAGTACCTACAAAATACGAGTTCATTCTTTTAGGTACCTATTTCCGTAGTAGGTATAGAACTTACATTGTATTCAAGGTCAGGCGCCGGGAGTCGCCGGCAGTTGTCATTGTAATTTCGACCGTATGCCGACGACGTTAAGTAACTTCTTCCTTGTCGGTTCTTTTATCTTTAAGTTTATTTTTTGTTAATGTTTTTTTGTGGATGCTTTCTTGAATAATAGAGAATCATCTCGAATATCTTTTGTTTGCGTGGGTATAAAAGGACCGATTGAGGACGAAGTGGGTCAGTTCACTTTTATGCGAGACAACGAATGCTTCGAAGAGATCTAGTGCGACAAAGTGTTCAGTAGTGTATTGCGATTGTGACTAAGTGTATTGCGACTTTGCGAGTAATAAAGTTAATTCGTGTGTTTAATTGGTAGTGTTTTTATTTATCCCATACCCAGCTCGTAACAATTTGGTGTCAGAAGCGGGGATAAATAATGCCGATTCTACCGAAGGACGACACGGATAGTATCCGTACGAGGAGTCAGCGGCAGCAAGGTATGGACCAAAGGCGATTTGGGGACTCCCCGACACAAACACCGGGCGGTGCCCAGCCTACGTCAGAGCCAGTCGCTGGCCCATCTGGAGCTACTCCAGCGGCACCTACTACATCAGCGGCGCCTGACTTGTCTGCCTTAATGGCACTGCTGCAAGACCAGGCACGTCGTCAGGAGGAGCAGGCACGTCGTCAGGAGGAGCAGGCTCGTCGTCAGGAGGAGCAGGCTCGTCGTCAAGAGGAGCAGGCCCGTCGGTTGGAGGAGCAGTTGCAACGGGACAAGGAGGAACAGGCTCGCCGTCAAGAGGAACAGGCTCGGCGTCAAGAAGAACAGATGCTCCTGATGAAGGATCTTCACGCATCAGTTGGGAAAGAGCTGAGCGTGGTGAAGGAGCAGGTACAGCAGCACGACAACCGTATCGCAAAGGCTGAAATTCAGATCGCCGATGTGAAGAAGGCCTTAAGTGAAATTAAGGTTGGAGACGGGTCTGTAACTTCAGTGATTGCTGCCCCTTCGGTGCGTGGGTTTAAAGTGCCTCCATTCGACGGAACATCTTCATGGTCGGCCTATAAAATCCAATTCGAGGCCGTTATGAAAGTGAATGGGTGGACCAAAGGGCAAGCCATGACCGCACTCACTTTGGGTCTCCGAGACCAGGCTCTTACCATTCTTTAGGCACTCGGCAAGGATGTGACCTACGAACAGCTGCTGGAGGCATTAGAGTCCAGATATGGCGACGCGCACCTGGAGCACGTTTTTCGTGCTAAGTTAAGGGATCGCGTTCAACGTAGTGCTGAGAACTTACAGCAGTGGGCTCTGGAAGTTGAAACGATGGTTCGGAAAGCATACCGGTCTGCCCCTGCACTCATCGATGGAAATTTGGTACAGGCGTTCGTCGACGGAATACGTGACTTGGAAGTGAGAGCCGCTGTGAGACTCGGACATCATAAGACGCTGAAGAACGCCTTAGCACATGCTCTGGAAGTAGAAGCAGTGAGACAAGACCATCGAACACACTACGTCAGAGAAGTTGTGGCAACACCTGTACATGAGCGTCCGCGAAAGTACAGCCCTAGGTGCTACGCTTGTGGAGAAAGTGGTCACCTACGGCCAAATTGTAAAAAGCGACGCACACCGAGGGAAGACCAATCACAGCGGGAAAAGGCGACTGATATGACTGCCCAGCAACAGTGGAGAACTCGCGGTAACAATGATGAACTTTCAAGACCTTGGCGTGAAGACTGTATGCAGAGTTCCAGACAAGAAACTAAGGAAGTTGTGTCTGTGAGGAGGCTAAGAACAGATCTCAGCGACGAATGGAAGGAAACCATACAGCAGGCTCAGCAAAGTGACTCGGATATCAAACCGATCTTCGAGTGGATTAAAGCTGGTGGTCCGAAGCCCAAATGGAGTGATGTGGCTGCGATGAGTTCCATCACGAAGAGTTATTGGGCGCAATGGAACAGCTTGGTGATCCAGGATGGAGTCTTGTGCCGTAAATGGGAAAATGCTCGTGGGGACAGCTGTCATCTACAAATGGTTGTCCCTAAAACTAAGGTACCGGATGTTTTACGGCTCTACCATGATGGATGCTCAGGAGGACATATGGGGGTGAAAAGGACTCTACTGAAGATCAGAGAGCGCTTTTACTGGATCCACTGTCGAGATGATGTGGAGGACTGGTGTCGCAAATGTACCAGCTGTGCGGCTGTGAAAGGACCTCACACGCGAAGCAGAGGTGCATTAAAAGTGTACAACGTGGGAGCCCCCTGGGAGCGAATAGCACTGGACGTTGCGGGACCATTTCCAGAAAGCGATAGCGGAAACAAGTACTTCATGGTTGTCATGGACTACTTCACAAAGTGGCCAGAAGTCTTCGCCATTCCTAACCAAGAAGCAACAACAGTCGCGGATAAATTGGTTCAGGAAGTCTTCTGTCGTTTTGGAGTACCCTTAGAAATTCACAGCGATCAAGGAAGGAATTTTGAATCGCAAGTTTTTCAGGAGACTTGTCGATTGATGGGTACACACAAAACCAGGACCACCTCTTACCACCCACAATCTGATGGAATGGTGGAACGATTCAACCAGACGTTGGAAAGATATCTGGCAAAAGTTGTGGAAAACAGGCAAAGGGATTGGGACAAGCACATACAGCCGTTTCTTCTGTCCTATCGGAGTGCAGTTCACGAAAGTACGACTGTAACTCCAGCCTTCGCGAACTTTGGAAGGGAATTACGGTTGCCTGCAGATTTAATTACTGGAACTCCCCCTGATGTCCCACGCAGTGTAACGGATTACGCGAATGACCTGCGTAACAAGTTAAATGATGTGTATGAGCATATCAGGCAGTCCGGGCAACAGATGTCTGAGAAGATGAAGACTCGTTATGACCGGAAGGCAAACAGTCGTGGTTTCGACGAAAGTTCGCTGGTGTGGTTGCATAACCCAGTGCGGAGCAAGGGAAAGTCTCCGAAATTGCAAGCAAAATGGGATGGACCATACAGAGTTGTGACCAGGATCAACGATGTCACCTACCGAATACAGAAGGGTTCGCGAGGTGCGCCTAAGGTTGTGCATGTGGACCGACTGGCGCGATATTACGGGACTAATGATGCTCGGGAAGAGCATGTCTAAGGAGGGGGCAGTGTTACGACGGTCATCTAGAATCTTCGAGAAACCGCGCTAATAACTGTGTAGTACCTACAAAATACGAGTTCATTCTTTTAGGTACCTATTTCCGTAGTAGGTATAGAACTTACATTGTATTCAAGGTCAGGCGCCGGGAGTCGCCGGCAGTTGTCATTGTAATTTCGACCGTATGCCGACGACGTTAAGTAACTTCTTCCTTGTCGGTTCTTTTATCTTTAAGTTTATTTTTTGTTAATGTTTTTTTGTGGATGCTTTCTTGAATAATAGAGAATCATCTCGAATATCTTTTGTTTGCGTGGGTATAAAAGGACCGATTGAGGACGAAGTGGGTCAGTTCACTTTTATGCGAGACAACGAATGCTTCGAAGAGATCTAGTGCGACAAAGTGTTCAGTAGTGTATTGCGATTGTGACTAAGTGTATTGCGACTTTGCGAGTAATAAAGTTAATTCGTGTGTTTAATTGGTAGTGTTTTTATTTATCCCATACCCAGCTCGTAACATTATTAAAGCCGTAACTGCCATATTAGATTACTATGCAAGATATTTCCATTTCTGCTGAGTTTTAAAGAGGCGTTTATCGATTTTATGGGCAGAGATTTAGAACGTTGATGCCTATTGCTATTTTGTTGGGTCAATTTATGGCTCAGCGTTTTGTAAATCAGTTTCTTTTTCATAAAAATGCATTTCATATTGAAAACATTTTGCACTTTATCGCTAAACTCCATAAAGCCTTCTTTATCCCGGCTATTTCCGACCATTTCACTTCTGTCGCAGTCGCAATGAAGACAAATTGTCCAAACAGAAAAAAAGCTCTTCAACAGCATTCCGTAATGTATTTAAAGTAGGTTGTTAAAAACAAAGTGAACATTTAAATTCCTATTTCTCAAGATTTAAAAGCAGACACAATTTGCAAGGATTTTCTTAAGTTTCACGCTTTGCCAGCGAGGCGAGATAATCGGGAGCGGACGTTAAATTGCTGATGAATATTATGATAAGGTAGATTTGGTTCGCCACAAAAGTTGCCCAGCATAATATCTTTTACTTGTAAGGATGAATTTCATCATTGCAAGTAAACAGGTGGACTGGGCACATTGCTCGCAGAACAGATGGCCGATGGGCCCAAAAAGTTTTGTAGTGGCGAGCCCGAACCGGAAGACTTTGCGTTGGAAAGCCTCCGACTGGGCGGATCGATGACCTGATGATAGTTGCGGGGATCTGCTGGATGCGAAACGCATGAGACCGGTCAATGTGGCGACACTTGGGGCTATGTCCAGTAGTGGACGTCTGTGGAGTGAAATCATGATGATGAAGTAAACACGATCAGCACATTCAAACCACATTCATGAGCTCCCAGTGTCATCATTATTGTTGACACTGACGTCAACAGGTAATTATTACTAATCAATGATCTAGATAAGATTATGTTATGCTTGTAAACTATGAGTTGCAAGCACTTCAAAGTCTATCGTCAAAGTTTTCCGTCAATTTCATGTTGTTTAGCGGCTTTATGCAGCTGCGTAGAGTGACATTTGCAATCAAATCGGAATCGGACAGATACGAAAGAGGCAGTATAGTATTCTTCGACATCAGAATTGTCAGCATTTCCGTTCTCCACTTTTTAAATTGCAAATTGGACGCGTGAATGCTAAACCGCCCCGACAGCAACTGCCATTTTAAAATGCGGTAATCGTTTTCCAATATTTGTCGTTCGACCCTCGCTTCACGAGTATTATAAACTATGAAGGGGAATATCTTTGCACCTACTAGGGCCAGTCCTAGCAGGACACAGTTAACAATATTTCTAAAGTGATATACAACAGCTGATGCAATCAGAACTCGGGTATAATCATGGTTGTTGCCAGTGGCGGTACTCCCATAGAAGCAGAAAAGCACAGCTTGCCTTAATAAAACAACGAATTAAAAAAAAAACGGTCAATACAAAAACAAAATTAATATTATAATCATTATCATCAAACTGCATGCCACGCGAAAAACGGAACGTATTGATGCGACGTTGTCAGGTTTACGTACTCAATAAACCAGAAACTCAGACCAAGAAAAAAAGAAAGACGGCGCGCCGCGAACACCAACAGTGAAGCCACAAAACCACACGCCTATGGCAAGTAAACATGCAAGCTCACGCACACACCTACACTAAAACCACACGCATTTCTCCTAGAACGTCACGACTTCACGAGACATTGTCTACACACATAGATAAAAAGTTGGCTTCACTTTTGATGTTCGTGGCGCGTCGTCTTCCTTTTTTTGTTGGTCTGAGACCAGAAAATACATTCGCGCGCAACTCGCACTGCGACGTTGCCAAACTTCTAATATTTCTCCCGACTCCCGACCTCAGCCGATTGATCAAACAGATCGATCGGGCATGATCGGGCTCGGCTAGCCCTTTCTCTGTCACACCATTCGATTTCGAACTGCTTCTCTGACCTCTCTATCCTACGAACATAATTTAGAGTTGTTTGTTTACATACTTTTTGCCGGGTTTACGACAAAATGTATAGGATTTCCAACAATTTCCAAGCATGCTTTGAACGTTTGAGTTTAAAGATTGCGATTGCGAGAGAATGTGAATGAGTGTGTGAATGCAAGTTCGCGACGCGATTGGACTTGTTTGAAGGGAATTTCGATCTAGTTCAAATTTGTCTTGAGCGTTGATGGTTGATGATGCAATAATATTCTATTGTGATTTGATTTTTCCGTTTCTTGTTAGAATTTAACAATAGTTCCTTGTGATTAGTTGTGATGGATTAAAGTGTGTGAAAGCGTTACTGGGCAAGGTAAATACTTTAAATTTTACAGATAAATATAATCTCGTTACTTCACCTAAACCTACTCCTGATTTGAATATTTCTCAGAAAATTAAAAGAAATACTTAGGGTCGCGTTCGGACCGCCGCAGTGAGCAGTCGTTTGCGAGCTGCACTTGGCCATCTGCTACGGTTTTTTTTTCTTTTCACGACCCGGCTGCCACGCGCCGCCGTCGGGCGCTAAAGCCAGCTAGTGTTTGAAATTTATAGTCGGGTGTGTTTGCGAATAGTGTAACTTGTAGTAATTTGAGTGGCAGTGATACAGTGTAGTGTTTGGGGACTCGAGCGAGCCGCAGTGTATCCCGAGCCTGTAGCTGAAATCTGGTGAACTCGTTTATTTTATTAAATTGAATGTACACAGGTTATTTTCCTAACTACTGAGGGAACGAGTTACCTATCCTTACGTTTAGAATCACAATAGCAATCCTTGTGGATCCTACACTGGATCAATTTAAAATGTAATTATAAGCCTTCCCCTGTTGTCAAACTTATGCCGACCGCACACTAGCATAATACTAATTGCTTAAATGGCAACATAGACGTATTGATATGTGTTGTATTGGGCCTCAATGTCAACAATACTCCCGCGTATACCGCTTAATTCTTAAAAATACCACGACATAGCTGGTAATGCCGCGTCAACGAGTGCACACTTGTTAATTAACACAAGGTCAGGCCCTCCATTACATAATAGCATCGCAAAGGCCGACTCCTCTCAGGGCTACAATACTGCGCCTCGCGCATCTGTCTGCAACGTGTGGCACAAGGGAAAAAAAGCATAAGCCGAACTCTGGAAATCGATAGGACGAAAAACATGGTTACGCAATAAAAATCCAACAATAGGGACCGGCCCGAGCAATAAAACCCTCTATAAAAAGAGAGCGGCTTTCTCTCATTGTCCACGGAACAAAAACAGATTGCATACTTCGACCATTAACGAACCAACGAAGCTTTATAAAAATCCTAGTAAAATACCATACGCTAATACGCTAATAAACTCTTTTCCCAGGGATGCCAATAAAATTTGTTCACAGGAGCAGTAATAAGCAACACTTAATAAGTCTTTGCGAAGCCACAACAATGAAAGCAAAAATGGACCAGCAAAATAGCAAACAGGACCCACTATCATCTAATTTAAACATGGAAACAGTCCACATGATCGGAGACGGAAACTGCTTGTTTAGGGCCATTGCGCACCAAGTAAACGCCATATTTTTTCTGACGTTCGACCACCACATGATAAGAAAAGACCTAGCTAAATATGTTGAGAAGAATCAAGACCAGCCGAACATAGCACTAGCGCTTGCGGGAAACCTGCCTACTACCACAAACCCAGGAATTTCTTCCTTTGTACGTCTGCACGTACAAAGGAAAAAATATATCGAACAGCAATACAAAGATGGAGTCTGGGGTGGTGAAGATATCATCATTGCAGCAGCCGAGTACTACCTCATTAATGTAACAGTACACCAAGACGGGCCTAGTGCTCCCATTACATACCGCCCCAAAGACCCACAACACGCCGTAGCCACCATTAACTTACTATATCGCAATAACCACTATGACAGCCTTCTTAGCGCACTTAATTCTCAAGACTCAGCAACAGATAGTACACCACACAACACGCCAAATATAAGCACAACGCTATCACCTGCTGAACAACCCGACGCTAACGGATATACAATACTAAGACCTCCACCCTGTCATAGGAAGATAACAGAAATTAATAGTGTCAAAATCGCAACCTGGAATGTCAGGGGCTCGGCCACACATTCCAAGAAAAATAACATTGACAAAACCTTGAACGATAAAGGGATACACATAGCATGCTTACAGGAAACAAACCTGAGTACCGGATTATTTAACTCAAAACACTACACCTGGCATCTTAGTGGCTCTACCAAACGCCGTGGCCTCGCGGTACTTATAAGAAAAGACACGACTATAACAATTCAAATAACAAGAAGAAATACAAACATCATGGCAGCAGCTATAACGGCCCTCTGCAAAGGACAATCGGTGAACTTGTATATAATAACAACACACATACCAAGCATTAAGTCAACTAAGACATTTTCCGATCTGATTAACTGCATCAATGCAAAGCCAAGAGGATCAAACATGATCATCCTAGGAGACTTTAATGCACACATAGGAAAGCAAGACATAAACACTAATGGAAACCAAACGACTAATAAGATCGGTGCCAACCTGTTGCACACAGTATCGAATGACAATGGTGAAATCTTATTAGATATAATAAAAAGAGAAAACCTCCGACTAGATACATCACGAGGCAGATCAAGCTGCAGAATAACGTGGGAATCTGGAAACAGGCATTCGCAAATTGATCACATACTTACTGCTGCGGACGAGCCAAATATATTCAATTACATAAAAGGCGAGTGGAGGAAAAATATATCAGACCATAAAATTATTCTCGCGGATATGACTTTTCTGAACCTCAAGAGGGAGAAAAGAAAATCCGACACTGCAATGCTGAAATCCAACGTGAAACCAATGCACAAATCGGAGCTTGAATTCAACTACAGAAATTACGACTATAGCCGACTCCAAAATGAGGAAATAATGAAAGAATATCAAAAGGAAATCATGAGCCAACCTCAGGTAATAAATCTACAAAACAAGAAAAATAGCCAACTAGTCCCATGGGATTCCCTTATGGATATCATGAGATCAGCAGCGGCAAAGATTCTTATAAGTAGGCCAATCAGATCCAGAGCGCATAGAATAGCGCTCGCAAAACTGCAAAAAGCCAAATTTATAAAAAACTGCTACCCTAGTGAAGCATTCGCAACCAAACAACTAAGAGAAGCAAGACACAATCTGCAAAATATAAGAAGTAAAGAAGAAGAGGAAAAATGCGAAATATTCTTCAGAAACCTAAGCGCAACCCATCCATCACAACGAATGAAAATCACATACGATTTTTACAGGAGACATAAAATGAACATGAAGCACACCAACAAACAACGCTTTATACCCATGTCGAGGTGGGAAGAAGATTTAAAAAAGTCAGCAGGCCCACACATAGAACTCCTACCCCATGAGAACACACCAGAAGCAAAAGATGAACTATCGGAAGAGGAAATAAGTGATATCATTAAAAGCATGAGCAACGGCAAAGCACCAGGTACTGACAAAGTGGTGTCCGAGCTATTCAAAGCCCTGCCAGCAGAAATGCTATCGGAAATTATAAAACACATGCAGGCAGCATGGGTAAGCAATGATATACCAATGTCTTGGAACAAAACGATCCAAATTCCAGTGCCTAAGAAAGCAAAACCAGACGGAATTAATGACTACAGAAAGCTATCTATGTGTAACGTGGGGTACAGGATATATGCTAGCTTTCTTCTAAGAAAGCTGGATGCCTCAATAAAAGAACTAGGAAACTACCAAGCAGCCTTTCTTCGTAATAGATCGACCGACGACCATATGCACACACTTAGGAGAATTCTTGACGAGGAATGGAGAGAAGGCTCAAAAACATATGTGCTGGCGTTAGACATTGAAAAAGCTTTCGATACGCTGGACTTAAGCTCTCTTAGAGACATTTTAGTTACTAGAACTAACAAATACCTAACAAATAGAATAAATTATTAAGGCATGCATGAATGCATAAAATGGTTTGGCCAGCAAACGGAACCGACGCAGAAAGGCAAGGGAGTCAAACAGGGATGTCCGCTATCCCCACGACTATTCACCATAGTAATGGACGACGTTCTCAGAACATTAGAAGAAGAAATAGAATACCTTCATCTAGACCAAGACCATGAGATCCAACTCCCTATTATACTGTCCTTTGCAGACGACGTGATAATAGTAACAAATAATCTCAGGGAACTGAACGAAATGGTCACCAAAATCAAACCATTACTGCTATCAGTCGGACTCCGCATTAACGAAACGAAAACAAAACTAGTAATCAGAGACCCACACAGCACCGGAACCCGAGATCTTATTAGAATCGGAGGAACCAGTATTCAACCGGTAGACGAAATTAAGTACCTAGGCACGTATATAACATCGACACTTAATCGAAACAACACAGTAAACGCCAGATGTAAACAAGCGATGCGTAACTCCAAGACCTTAATATCCTTCATAAAAAACTCGAAAATGGAATGGAAAATCGCGCGCCTCATCTATAAAATGGTCATAGAGCCGGCAATGACTTACGGTCTTAAGGCAGCGGCACTCACAAAGACAAACCGATCGAAACTCAGAAGATACGAAAGACTCATTCTTAAAGATATGATAAAGAGTACGCGAAACCCCCCGAACAAGAAAACACGCGAAATTCTTACGGGAAAAACAATTACCAAAAAAATTAAATGCCTGCGGTTATGTTACTACGGGCACATCCTCAGACGACCAGAGCCTCACTTACTACACGCAGCTATTAGATACAAGGCGAAACGGCTAAAAGTTGGAATACCAATATATACATGGAACGAGTCACTCCAACAAGACATGGAATACTTCAATAAAAGCAAAGAAGAATGGACTCAGCTAGCAGCAGATAGAACAAAATTCAAAGCAGCCACCCTGGAAATATATCACCTTAGCGAAACTGACAGTGAAACAAATACTACTGAAGATATAC
The DNA here is from genome assembly GCA_949316265.1 of Diarsia mendica. NCBI lineage: Eukaryota > Metazoa > Arthropoda > Insecta > Lepidoptera > Noctuidae > Diarsia > Diarsia mendica. The sequence continues at coordinate 2,841,582 of OX438901.1, read as the reverse complement.
ACGAAAATAATATGTGTAATTAAGACGTGACAAAAAACGACTGGAATCGCGAGCACCAGAAACGAACGTGCCTCCCCAATACTAGAAGAGACCAATCTAACGAAGGTCAAAACACCAATGCTCATTCCTATGGATATACCTGTCTTTACCACTATTCCTATATTGGCTAGAGGCTGCATAGTCGGCTGATTGTGCCTGACTGGCTGCGGCTGGTTGGGCTTCCTCTCCCATCCCAGAGCATGTCTTTCCTTACAAAATCGTGCCCCCTGGTGTATCCGGACTTGTCCGGGTCAGGCTTGCTCCTGGCTGGGTGTGGTGCTAAATCATCAATCACATCATCCGAAAGTTAAAAGAAATACTTAGGTACTAATCGATCAGCATACAATGTACAATGGGTTGTCGGCTGCTCTCATAAAACAATTTTTTCTGTTGGCCTTGTACCTATATTTTTTTCGAATGAAAAGAATGCTTGGAGTTTTGGTTACGATGATTTAAATAACTTCTCTGGTGCCATGAAAATACATCAAAATTCTCATAAACATTTGAATGCTGTTATTTCATTTTGTAGTTTTGGTAAAACACGAATTGAAACAGCTTTATCTCGGCAGTTACAATATGTGTCGAGATTATGTATCTGTAAATCTATCTAGTAATAATTGCCTTCAGTGTGTTTTGTTGTTTGTCATCTGTCCATGGTAAAGAAGCGAAGAATAAAGAGTAATGGCTGTATACATTGTGAGTAATAACATTTTTTTTCATCTTTATGTAAGTAAGTAGTTAGAAACTAATTTATTATTTTGTGTGCCATCTAGCGGTTTGCCCAAAGCGGCTGTATACGAGCGAAATACGTATTGACTCAAATAGTTCAGTTGTTGCGTTTATGTCAATAGATGGCTCTTGTTAATATATTATTTTACATGATACTGACAACTTGATCTATTGAAATAGTTGTAAATTTTCTGACAGGATATATAATACGAAAAGTGTTAGTCATAATTAAATATTAGAAAACAAAACCGGTGTTATTAAAAACTAGTGTCAGAATTCGGAACAAAAAGCGTTTTTTTTTTTTTTTGGAAATTGTGCTTTACCTCCAAATAATTGCTGGCACGCCACTGGTTGTTGCAGGTATTAGCAACAAACCAAGCAAGGTGCTTTACTATTCTTTCCAGTGTTCAAGTCAAGAACCGCCTAGCACATGAGTGTTTAACCAAAAATTCAGCAATAGGAATCATTTACATTTGCTAGGGTCTACCAATGACATATTTATTCATTGACCAAGAGGGCCATGGCCCGTGGGGTCAGACTGCAAGGAACAGCACAACAGGTCACTTGTTTTCTTAACCCACCACTGTGGTTGTCATCTCCTTTTCGACTCGATAACTCAAATTTTGTGAGACCAGTACGAAGCAACCTGGACAGCTCTTTCGTTTGCTTCATATAAGACCTTGAACGTGCAATTAGTTGGGCACGACAGGCAAGAAAGGAGGTGTGGCAAGTCTTGTGTTGTGCTCAGACTTATAACCAGACAAAGCACAGCACAAAATTACCAGAGAAATGCTTATATTTCACCCACGCCATCCTAGAACCGGTCGGGCCGAATATGTTTACGTTTTAATAGCCACGCTTACTACTGTTCAAGCGATTATAGAGCCAACGATGACGGAGTAAAGTATACTCGCTCGTAAAACTGCTATCGCTTTACACGATGCTTTGTGATACTATAATGGACTTTGTCATCAACCTGTCTGGCTGGCAGGTTTGGAAAGCTTTTTTTTTACCTGTGGAAAAATTGGTCGTGAGAACAATTTTGATTCTTCGAATTTTCAGGCGGTTTTGATGGTTTTATTTTGATAAGTTGTTTAGATTGTTTGGTAATATCATTGATGTATTTAGTTAGTATGCTAAAACAAGACAGTTTTTTTTTAAATGAGTTTGAAATATATCTCTAATTTATTGTCTCAATGACATCAGAAATTGCCTCTCAAACTGACCACTTAATTCCGACCCACCGAGTATCAAACGGCACCGAAACAACAGCCATTTAAAGGGAAAACTGTTTAATTTATTACATTAGAAACCTATTTACATGTACAAAGGCGGGCTATAAATAATAGCGACTTAGTGACAACTGGCTTCGAATTCAATGACCGGCAGAACAGAAGCCTGTTTATCCGTCTGTCACCGCTGGCGCCTGATTATAAATACGACTTCGTACCTACCTACCTACACGCGCAGGCGCAGCTATTATTAAAGCCCGGTTCTGTTCAGACGCTAAACCTCCCGTTATGGGAGAAAAGTATTTTTTTTTTGTTGGCGTTTACGGCTATTAATTGGCGATAGATTCTAGTAGGTAAGTTGTTGAAAGATTTTGTAGGACTTGGCAAAAAAATGTCTGCTGTTTTTCGTTCGATTGCAGTTCCGTTTCTGTTGTTGTGAATGTCAATTACGTGTGTTAGTATGAATTAATTAGTAATTACTTTGGATTCATCGTGTAATTGTAGTTCAAAAAAGCTTTAGTAAAACTTAATCTTGTCACAATGTCTTTCCTTAGATGTAGGTTGGCTCAAAACTTGAATAAGAGAATAAAACGGAATCATTCCAGCCAAACTTCTATAGTCTTGTGGCCAATTATTCTCAGTTAACTCTTGACCTTAAACTTATTTAAGTTACGACATAATGCAGCTTGCTTATTATACCATTTAACAGTAGCACTATAAAAAATCCTATCAGGATATTATATTACACACTTTACAACTCGAACACGAATGCTTACATAAAGTCGTAAACGTACAGTGAGCCTCTATTCCCCTGTCATAAAAAAGATCAACGCACAGACAGCAATTCAGAATTTCAGATGTATATCAAACATGTCTTGTAATGTTGTATCGTAGTACAAGTCGTGGGTGGTCCGATGAGGCGCCGCGTTGCAAGCAAACGATGTTTCGACATTTTTGATAAACAGTAACTTTTAAAGCAGTTTTATCGTTATTATTAATACTGTTGTTATTTAGTTTTAATTGTTCTATTCGAACATCTGTTCGTGTTTTGTTTGACAGATGGTTAATTAGTTTATTGTATTGTGATTTGTGGCGAGTGTATTCTCGTTTTCCTGTCGCCAAGCTAAGGGATCGTGAAGTATGGCGACATGTATCTGCTTAGATAAAAAGTAATTGAAGGCAATTTAAAGTACTAATGTGGTAAATGGGTCGATGATATTGTGGCCATTGCGGTAATATCCTGGATGAGACTCTGCCCAGCAGTCATGTGGGCTGTGGATTTCGATAATGATGTGGTAAACATTCCCACTGAATAAAGGAAAACCCTGTATTTTCATAAGTTTTGTTATCTTTCAACAGATATCATTGAAATCAAATTTCATAAGTTTTCTCACGGCTACACCATAATATTTACATTTTGCATGACATTGTATTTTCCTGTAGTATTTTCCGCAACCTATACGGCAATCAGCATAATATGCCGACGTCCGTCAATTCCGTTAGTTCCTTACCCACAATCTGTCATTATACTTATTTGCATTCCAAGTATGGGTTCCTAGTTTTACATGATAAATGTTAGCTTTTATATGTAACGGTTCTGTCTTACATAGGTAGGTACGTTGCGAAAGGGTCTCGAAACGTCTCAGGTTACTAATTGCAAGGAAGAACTGGCAGATGCGTATTTTAATATTATCTAGGCACAGATTTATGTACTTACCATCATGTTAATTGTATGTGATACGAGTATTATTACATGTAGGTAGACATCTCTCTGACATGATTTAATTATTTTCTTTCACGACTTTGGTCATCTATTGACTATTTATGATCTCATAACTCCACTCTTACCCTTTCTGTCATATGACAGTTTGCAGAACCAAAGAAACTCACCAATAGCACGAATCTTTAATGAAAAGTAATATAGTGACAATCTCGAATGTAGTTTTACGTAAAATTTAGGTCACGTTCACATATTATATAAGTATTTTCAACTTCGAATCTTCAGTTTCTTAGACGTATATTTCCCTAAACCGTCGGACTTAGTCTGCCACACGCTCCGAACATTGATATTCCTATAAGCTCTTATATTATATCTGCAAAGTTTTCTCTTACGAAATACTCAAAGCCTAGGGCAAAGCTTTTCATTCTGCATGACTGAAAAACAAATTGCATTCTCAAGAAAATCTTGAAGTAAGAACGATAAGGAGAAATGTTTACTCAATCTAGTTGATTGAACTTTTAGAACATATATGGCGGGTGTGCACTATAGTATCAGATCTTTCACTAGTAGAAAGCTTTTAAATCAACTAGATCACATATTTCGAACACTCATTATCATGGACCTACGTTACTAAACAACAATATTTTCTCCATACTCGTATAACCAAGCAAAAATCCTTCACTAACAATTCTAGCTAGGATCTTCCCAAACAATAGCGTCTGAGATCCAGGCTCAGCTCCACAGCTCGTTAATACAAGGGCCCACAGTCTGTTTAATTGAAGACCTACTCATCTCCACTTGTTTTTGTCTCCCTGGTACTAGTCGCTCCCGGGGCTCTGAAATGTTCCCGCGACATAATTAATGCTGCACTCCCAACATGCTAATTGTGGTAGACGTGTGTTGTTTGCGAATTAATAAGGACTCTATTAGCAACTAAGGACTTGGAGTAATTAAGTGGAAATGTTGGTGTTAAGCAAGGTTCTAACTATTCTGGAAGATAGTCTTAGATCGATAATAAATGAAGATCAGAGGAAGACCAAAGAAACGATGGATGGCTGTGTAAAGGATCATATAGCAAGAAAAGAGGTGTCTGAGATTATGACGAGTAATAGAGACGTATGGAAGAAGGCATGCTGCGCCGACCCCAAATTAATTGGGATAAGGGCAAGAAAATGATGATGATGAGTGTTTGATCACTTGAAACGGTCCCATAGATTGTTTCGGACCAATAAACTTCGAAGAAAGGACTCTTCGAAGTCAATATCTTTAAGATCAATAAGGTATTTTTCAAGATTCAATACGTCAGCTTTCTAAATAAATCCAATTCGCAAAGGAAACCCTCGTAATGGGCAAATGTTACCGGCAATAAAACAAGGATCCAAAGTCCATTTACACGGACGACAGACAAACTGTTTCTCGAGGGAACAAAGAAAGAAAGTAATAGCACAAGATTGTAGCCATCAATAACATTTCCCGTACACAAGTTTTATTTTAGGAAGTCGTTTGTCAATGTCGCCATGACACCCCTACTTCGACAAAGAGCCAAGGTGTTATGAATTTATAACTTGTATCGTATAGTTTTAGGACCAAAGTAACTCATAACTTTGTGAACGAGAATTTTATATGCGGTCGTTTGGGACATACCCTAAAAATTATTTACTACGTTCCTCCATTCCTTTGAGAAGGTTTTTATGTAAAAATATAGGCCAACCTCTCGACGCACGGATAAATTGCCATCAGCGGATATTAGAAACAAATATACGAGGGTGTTCGGTCCCTCTAGGGTTTTATTTTGTCGACAAAATATATCCTGGTTACGAAATAACTTTCCTGTTAGCGTGCAACTCGAAGATTTAGAAAACCCAATAAGTTCTTTTATTGTGGGAAATGAGTATTTCCTTTAAAAATACTTACACCGACTGCTACAGAAATTTGTAGTGGAAATCGAATTCTAGCAATTTTCTCAGTCAAGCTGTCCTTTTCCACATTTCCGACCAGCTGCAACTGCAAAGCGTTGATTAAATTTTAACCTGACTTTAGAGGTCTCAAACTCTCAAGCCGCCTGTAACATACATTTTATATAGAATCTAAGTAACAGGACTGCTGAAAATTTAAGTAGATCCCATTTCATGGAAAGAAGAAAACCGTGGTCCATTTCTTCCGAAGAAAGGATTGAATTGTATGCAGCAAGACAATACAATTTTGTGCACTCATAAACAGAGAAAAGTTAAGAGATACTATCGCGTCCCATTTTGTCTGCTTCAGTGAGATGTTATACCCAACTGACTTAGGTTATATAAAAATACTGCAAACAAAAGACGCAAACTCCCGTCTGGAAAATATTCAAATAAGTTCATATTTATTCAGGAACAAGTGGAGGAATAAGTAAAAGCAACACGGCATCGTGTATGAATTTGGCAAGCATAAATGTGATGGTTACGTCTGCCGGTCTGCCGCAGTAATGTGAGCAATAAAAATATTTTGTAATAGCCGAGGAATTCGATTGCGAAGCTACCAAGCTTCCATTTACCTTTCAGTTTGAAAACACGTTTTCTAATAGGAATGAACGTATTTATGACATATTTGGACTCCCGTTTCATTTTACTTTCGTATCGAACCCAAAAGTAACTTATTCCCATTTCGAAGACTCCACAGGCAAACCTGTTTCTTGCATACTTTGTACATAAAATACCGAACAAACTTTAAAAAGTATTTCGCCAAATAAACTCAACTCTCCCATAATGCTCCAAACTTTGGCATTAATAATACAGTTTATAGGATATTTGCAAACATTGAAACCACTTCCACCTCGGAGGGCCTCTAAACTTCTTTGTTGGAAGTTCTTTTGAATTATTTTTATAAAGATATTTTATGAGAGCTGTCACAACTTTTGTGTGAAAAATAACCCTTTGCCGTGCCCGGCACGGGTTTAACGACGTTTTCAGAAAACTCCTTTTAACCTTCTGCCAATGACAAAGTCTTTTGAGGCGTAGGATTATAACAAAAACGGATCTCACCAGAAACACATTAGGGCAGAATAGTACGGAAGTTTGAAACAAAGCCCTTTATTCTTCCATCGTACGCCCAATTTCACTTCAAACATCCCGAACACGCCTCTATTTCCATATTATCTACCCTTTCGGTACATAAAATTTGCTCGGCGCGTATAAGGTGATACAAACAATGCACCCTCGTTTCCCTCGCCCTTTCCATGTAAATGCCACGGTAAGACCATTTTCGATCCGACCGACGGGTATTTTAGGGTACAACATTATTCCGAACAAATTCTAAAACTCAGCTAGAAATAACAGACGCTAGGGATTAAACTGCAAGATACGATCCTAAAGTTTTCCGTGTAATCTATTCTACAAATAGGCAGCGTCTGCCTTTGGGATTATCTTTGGACCACTATATTCAGCAGTTTTACAATTCTTTCCTGATGTTTTTAGATTGAATTTTATGAGGTATAAGTGTTTGTTTTGTTGATGTTTGTACGGATTTGGATAAAATTCTAGCAGATAACAAAACAATGATGGATTAAAATTTAGGATATTTTATCCGGGCTATAAGCCAGATTCTTACGCGTAGTAGTTTCTCTTTGATGAGAATGAACCCACAGCCAACAGCCTAGTATTAAAGTAATGTTTTCGTGTTCTGTTATGGCTTGGTGAAAGAAAACACCGTGTCGGCTGTTAATCATCAAGAGTGGTGTCAACGGAGACGCGTGTGGGTTACTAATGGTTCTCATAAGTAGGCTTGTCACGACTTGAGAGCTTTATTAGTTTCGGTGTTATTTCAAGGGTTACTGTTACAAGATGTTTTGAATATTTATGAGCACCTAAAACATGGTAGAACTTTTGAACTATCCTAACCGAAATTGACATAAAAAATTTACATAACATAAAACTTACGCCTTTTTCCCCAAGGGAAACCTAGGCAGAAACCACAAAACGCAAACCTGCAAAGATCCTTACATTCTATTTGCCTCGTTCACATTCAACAAAAAAATAAAGCTATTTCAAACAGCAGTCAATGATGATCTTCGCAATAAAGAAAAACCAATAAAATCACCGAGTTCACTTTAATTAATGTTCAAAACCAAATATGCACTTACAGTTATTAATAAAGATTACGTATTCAATCGACTTCAGATAAGCCCGCGCTAAAAATAGATCTTCACTATAATAAGCTAGCCCTTATCTATAAGGCATAAGGCCACTGCTAGATATACTACGTCTTTCTGGAACTTGAAAACGTCATGAACAGCCATTGTCTGCCAGAAAGGGAAGCCAAGGTGTTTAAATACTGTCTCACTCTTGCCTAGAGCATTAACTAAGTCCCCAACCGCTGCCGTGATCTTCATTCTTATTGGATTATTTAGAAATAGTCGCAAAACAACGTTGTATGGGTTTCTTGTTTATGTTCTTAGTAGGGATTTAGTTGACGAGAGTTCTTGGAGAAAAAACTTTAAGTTTGTACAATGTGTACAGAGTTTTATTATCTTGACTGATTGCAATAAATATGCGGGAGCATTTAACTTCCCGGCCGATACCGTGGGCTACTGTAGAAAATTAATTATTTTGAAAAGCGTTGTACGATTCTCAGTAGAAAAAATCACACCAAACTCGACAACGAATGGTACAAGTAACATTTTTTTTTTTAATGATAAATGGGCTTGCTCTTGACTTCAAACTTGCCCTAAGGGCATAGATGATGTCGACGATGGAACGAGCTTACCCAGTAGAAGCCTGTTTACTCGCGACTTAAACAGATTAGGGTTATATGAACTCGGAAAAACCGACGCAGGCAGGGAAGGGAGGGGGATTTTTCATAAAATTGTTCCTCTAGGACTCATTATTTTCATATCCTGTCATGTTTCTCACTGCTTGCAAAAAACCTCCCTTTTCTTCTTCCAAACCTTTCTATCTTATGCGATATCACAAGGACTCAATACACGTAAGTATTGTTATTACCTGTCCTATCAAAGATTTTCTCGATAGTGCAATAACAGTCAGCACTTCACTTGCTTTTAGAAAAATAAACCAAAACTATAATGTTCTCAGCAATATCTTCATTATTTTAGTCGTCGAGCCACTTGTGTATTCAGAGGAAACATTACGTATGCACGCAGGTAAACCCTACCGCTGTTCCACGTGTCTCGAATCAATACGGACAAATACAGTGTCAATTTGTACCCTGATTTACCACTGCTTCGACTGTTTGCGAAGCAGTGTTCGATTTGTACCGATATTCTAAATTGACAGGGAGGATAAGATCGGGGCTAATTAATAACAGTCCGATCAACCTTCAGGTTCGGTCCGCTAGCCTAGGTTGGTCCGCGGATAGGTGACCACTAATTTTTTACATACCGCGTTCGGCCATGCGAAAGCACGCCAAACCTTTGGTTTCGACTGTCATTTGTAGATTTTTGACTGTAGTTCCAGGTAGTCAGTGCCCCGAAACTCTGAAAACTAGTTTTACCAAGGAGTACCAAATTACCCAATATTAACTGGGTTGTGGAGGTCCGATAGGCGATTGGTCCATGCAAATACTGGTATTCAGCTACATCCGGAAACATGGTTGGGAAAAAACTAGGCAGATGATGATTCTATTTTAACTTACACTAGTGATTCTGGGATGCGACCATGCTAGTTCAGCCACATCTTATCCCCAACGAAACGACAAGTACCTAGTGAAGGGAATTTGTTCCATTTTCAGTTATTTCCTGTCAGTTAACTTTTAAAGTTACATCATTAATGTAATTAAAACTACCCCGTGAACTTTCTGTAATCTGGACTTCTTCAATGCATGTCAAATTCAAGTATTGTTCAGATTAAAATTCGTTAAGCAACTAAATAGTTCGACTATAAATACTTTTCGGTCAAATGTCAATGGTCCTAGTTTAGCAATTAACTCAATTGACGGGCAGGGACACGTGTGACGCAAATCGTGTGTTTTTACCTAGATAAAGTAAATTCCGGTGTTTCACACCGGAATTTACTTTATCCACACACTTCCACATCCACAGACTTCTGCAGGGTTCATATATAGTTAATAGGTCTCACGCTCCTGTGCCAGTCTTGTCAAGGTTTTACCAGCGGTGACAAAAATATTGCCTGCCAAAAATAAGTTCTGGTATTTTGTACAATAGGCTTTGCGAGGAGTAAAATGATGTCTGACAGGGGAGAATGGAAAAAGGAAACGTAGAAAATCAAAGCATTTTATATCAATTAGACCATTACAGCCATTTTTGAATGTCCTACAAAGAAAGCGAAACTACAGTCACAAGGCATAATAAGTAAGTTATAACTTGTGTAGTTAGTACTGTATTTGTCCAAAGCTCAGATATCTATGGAGAAGTATGGGCTACCGCTAACTCTATGTGCTGTGCCTCAAGTAGAATGAGACAAGAGAGGATGATGATGAGTTACAATAGCCTTTACTTATCCACCCAAAGACAATTACATAATCCATCATAACAATACCAATAACACCTGTCTACAACTTCCATCCTATATTTCCTCAATATTTCTTCAATGATCTCCCGAACAGAGCCGAGGAACCGGAACTGTATCCTGCCGTTGGTTCCCGCGCTGAATAATTCATGACGCGTCGAGTCGCGTGCGCAACGCATCGATTGACGGCGAATCGGTGAAACTGATTGTTTGGACGATGACATCAGTCGGTACACGCTATGCCGTAGGACAAATTGTATGACCGTTACTGTTCTGTTACACATGGGTTTTAGGAGTAACTGGAAAGTTCTCAGACCTTTTTTTTTGGTAGGTGCATGGGAAATCATCAAATAATCCCTCCCGCTCTTGCGAAAGGGAGTGCCACTGCCAGACTTCTACTGACTAAAAACCACATATTCCTTCTTAGCCCTTTATGTGGAGGCCGCGGTATCTCTTGCGAACAACCCGCCTAGACGCAATGTGCAGTCGTGCACCTCAGCCAAACGCGTCGGGAATTCGGGATAAACGGGATAACGGGGGGCGTGATATTTTGCTACTTATTAATAAAATCATTAGCAAAACGCTAAAAAGAACAACTCGGCCGGCACTAACTCGCACACTCCAAAAGTCAGTCAAAATCCCTCGTCTGATCAAGTATTAAATGAAAAGTGTTAAATTACAGAAATAGGGTTTTGAGGAACTGTATTTCAATGAATATTTTAATGAAAACACGATGATTTCCGAGAAAATTTTTGGTACTATATCGAGTGTTAACTACGTCACTGACCCGTGACGTCACGAAATGATACAGATTCTTTGAACGATGACTGATTTTGGTAACTGGGAGTTCCCAGTTCCTGTCTTGATTATAATCTTCGACAAGTCATTGATAAATCGGTGAATCAATCCAGTATGTTCGAAAAGCTGTCATTATTTACAGTTCGTCTGAAAATAATGATGATGTTTTCCGTTTCAGAAAGTAGGTTATAGAATTAGTTTTGGTATGCTTCAAAATAAAGTCTTCGAAGCTTGGTGACTGGCATGGCATCGTATCTAGATTTATTACTGAGAAGAAGATGTGTTATAACGTGGACACTTTACGGCTTCAAGAAAAAGCTTTAATATTCAGTCTTCACTCTAACCACAGAATAATTTATCGGTAAAATCGATTTTTGGAAAGACGACAGTTGTAGGAAATTTGAATCTGAGAATCTGTTGTGACTTTGCAGGAGTTCCATGGATTGTTGAACCTCGTTCTTAGAAAGGAAGTAACTATAGGAATAGGAGAGGTTATTGTTTTGGGCCTAGGTAAACGAAAATAAACGAAATTACTGATGCAAATGTATTGACGTATCTAGGAGTTTTCTTTCTAGTTTGTTGTGATTTGACGAAACCTTTCGGTTCCATTGCATTCTGGTCCTTATTGCTACGGTAATAATGTAAGCTACATAACTTATAGACGTTACAAAAGCATAACATTACATCACGCCCGAACAATCCCCGAAGGTTAGGCTGAGGTGTACCCATTAATACACACTTCACCTGTTTAAGACATTGCAATAAATATAATTGAAGTGTTTCACTCAGTTTGAAGGATTACCATCATCATCATTATGTCAACCGGCAAATAGGACATTAGCTGGTCCCATTTACTTGACATAATAAAGACTGAACACCAGCAAACGAATAATGACTACTTAAGCCAAATTATCTTCTGTCAACTCTGCAGAAAATATTACCAGTAATTTATCCACGAAGTAGCAACAATATCGTCTTGTCACCGTTTTTGAACAAATTGCTCATCAAAATATCACCGTTTAATCCTCATTACGGGCTGCTACAATCGGCTGTCAGTTCACTGACAAGCCTGCCTGTCCCTTTGTGATGATGATGGACGTATGAATTGACTGTTTGTGTGTGTGTGTGTGTTCTGAGATGGTAATGTGATGTACGGTGAATGGTTTTGAGAAATCTGTTGCTGTGGGTAATGAGATGTTAAGACTTGAACTTTAGGGAGGGTTCAACTAATAAAGACATTTTCTCTTTTTCATTCTTACGGGTTTTCCACATAAAGTCGTTATCATTAACTGCTTTGCCTTTTCCGACATTTATGTTAGAGTTAGCTCCCAGTCTAACCGGATACTGCCGAATACTTTAATTTCCATGAGCGACAGCCTATCTAACTTCTACGTAAAGTAAAGAATCTACTTAGACAAGTAGAAACTTTTAATTCTAGATCATTAATATTGTTGTCAGTTGTCACACGGGTTGACACATTGCATTACTTAATTTTCCTTTCCACTTGTACTTCTATTATTTCAGGGAAGGATAAGAGTTTTGTATTTTTCACCAATCCATCACCTTTGTGTCGAAAGGGGTCTAAGTATAGTACGTGATAATAAGTAACATGTATCAAAAAACACATCAAAAATAGTATAGAATATTCCATGATAGACTGCTAGACTGACAGGAACTTTCTTATAGTATGGTATCCCGATAGGATTTCCTACAAACAAAATTGACGATCTTCCGTCCCCTTAAGGAGGAAGGGATTTTTGAAAATTCACCCTGAATTTTCAAAAATCCCTTCCTCTAAAAGTCTAAAGTCTAAACGATGGCACTCCTTCGTTTCTCCTTCGCTGATCGTTTACCTATGAATCCCAGCGGCTTAGACTGTACGCCGTCTGTCAGTGAATTAATGAATTTAATACGTTTTGCCTGCGTTGCTTTGCTAGGGTGTTGACATCAATCACTATAGTCATCTTTGAACGAAACATGTAACCAAGATATTAATACAAAAAGAGGGACATTTAAAAATCTTCCACAACATAATAAATCCAACACAAGAAGGGGTAATAATTAACCGTACTCGATGCAAGTCTGATGAAACCCGCTTGAAGCATAATTTTGTCCAAGACTAGTCGTTATATCGCAGAGGCGTGGCCGGTACCTATATATCATCAGAGGATATAAAGACCCGGCGACATTTTCTTTAAAATTACTTCGTGTGCTCGTTTTTCAGTTATTGGTACTTAGGTGAAGAGGCGTGGCTGGTTTTACAGCTATTCGTTGAAAGCTCTTTAGTCAAGAGGATTGGCTTTTGAACGAGCATACTTATATGTTTCAAGGCTATTGGCTAAGGGTTATTGAAGTAGAAGTTTACGACTTCAGGCGAATTTAGGCCTTAGGAATTGCTGAAGGTCATTCAATACGGAATACGGCCTGAAATGGGACCTGGCGAAAAAAATGTCGCAGTAAAAGATATACGCACAGTAGTAAATTCTTCGAGGTACTCATTTATTTATAACTTGGCCTTCATTCTAAAGCAGTCCCAATTCTTATTTTGATCGCAACTGAAATATACCATAAAAAGCAGAAAACGTATACTTACACCCTTTGCTTTTATTTTTAGTTAATCAATCTAAAGGGTACGTGAAACCTTCATTTTATCGCTCAAGTACTAAAATTCAGGCGAAATCTACAAAATAAAAAGTTATGTCTAATTTTGGGTAAAAGCTTTTCAAAAATGCTTTGATAAAATTCGGATATCTCTGGAATCTATATGATACTCTTAAAGTTCTCGTGCGTATAAACGATACGATTTGGCAGCTTGGAATAGCACTACGTATTTTTTAGAATAATCTTCACGTTTTTTTAAATCCCTGCCAAAATAAACCTCGTGAAAATTTTAAGCAGATGCAAGTTTTACTTGCTTCTTTTAAAATTTTCAACTCTGTTGCTTCTTTCGAATCAATGACAAATTAGTTTTTAAATCTAAATAATGTTGGTCCAATGTATCATAGATCCATGTCTTGGTCGGTTTTCCCAAATATCATCATCACCGTCCTGCCCTTTTTACCCGTATAATTATCTGCCAAGGATCTATTACTTGTCATCTAAGTAGTCCCTTCCTTACTTTGAAAATCTATTAAAGAAATTTGACATCGATACGACTTTGCGACAGATTTTTAACGATATTTAGTGTAGAGACTGCCGGCCCTGGTTTGAGCCAGAGTTTTTATGTCCCATAAGGGCCCTTTTGCTTACTGGCCATATAATTCTTCACACAGTCTATCCATTATTTCGTCGGTCTTCCTCTACTCTTATAGGCGTCTATTCATACTCAACATTTTCCTCATTCCTCTGCATCACACATCCATACCTCGATTACCGATCACCACACAACTTTCTGTTTTCCCAAACAAAAGGTAACAAAACTCCCTAAAATACTGCTCCAACCTGTCAAGGACCATATCGTGCGTACTACATACCATTCTTTATTCCTACTACAATGTTAATGCACTCACTGGCTGAAGGAGTGTCAATTTTCAATGAGCTCGTTACGTATTCCCTGCTTGAGTGTTTGGGTTGCAGGTCACGTCGTCTTATGGGTATGGTGGGGCGGTATGCCATGGTAAATAAGTTTTATGAAGGTCGCCTTTTGATTATTGCTTTGGAGTCTGTGATATTTGTAGTGTGCTTTCGGTCTGATGAAAGTTAGGGCTGGTTGGAGGAATTTCTTTTTCTTTTATTGTTCTTTTCATTCTGTCCCTTTTACATTTTGAATCCTTAATAATTCCTGCCGGCTTAGCATGATTATCGAAGAAACTGACAAAATGACAGATTGTAACAAGGTTTCATGTCAAATTGTATGGAAAAACCTTTTTCTATTCTTGGCAGAATAGAGATGGAATCGCCATGCTACGGGGGCTGAAAGGTTTGATGAAATTTTGACACATAGCCATACCATGGCGTGGGTTAGCCGAGACTAGTTTGGAGATCACAGTTAGTTAGAACACCTATTCTAACTCGGCTAATGAACCTTCATTTGTGATCTCCAAACTAGTGATAGTGCCGCTACGAGAGAAGAACAACATTTGATGATCACTACTTACTAGCATGACATGCAAAGTCTAAGCCTAATCAATTCGAGGGAACACCTACAACAACCACTTAAAGATAAAATTGTATAGCACTGCATATAATATCTAGATAGCGTAAACGATAAGCCAGGAATCCTGTTGAGTGCACGAAACTACAACTGTATGTAATTACGAGAAATTGAAACGTATGTGCTTGCACATGTGTATGTCAGGTGACTATTAGATATGATTTCACAATAATACTCTAAAATATTGCGCACTGCTTGTAAGTTATTGGATATTGAACTGTTTAGTGCGAATTTCAGTAGGTACCTACCTACTGAAGTTTTATTGCTGAAAGTCAATCAGCAGATTTAACTGCGAAAGAGCTATGGTCGTTGTAGGTGTCACTGTCATCATTGCTATAGATTATTATGATGATCGTGATCCGTAGACAGAGAATAGGTATAGACAAGGCATCAGCGTATTCGGTAAGAGACAGCGATAGTTATTATCCGATTAATAATAATAATAATAATAATAATTTATTCATCAGACTACAAAAGAGGTCCACTGTGTTAGTAACAATTTAACTTAGTCTATGTTAGTACTTAATAACTAGGACAGATCGAATGCGATTGGTTAGTAACACAAAAACTTAGCCTATGTTAGTACTTAATAACTAAAACAGAACGGGTGCGATTGGTTAGCGCCCACACTAGCGGGCTGTCTGCCCGGTTGGCTATAGATTGCAGTATAGTTAGGGATTGCAATCCGGAAAAACGGATCCGGTAATCCGGCGGATCCGGCATCATTTTACGGTTACCGGATCCGGTACCTATATACCGGATCCGAAGACCGGATCCGGTGCTAGCAGTTTGTGGCAAAATAATAAAGCTGTTGCATGAGTAGGTCTCTTTAAATGCTTTGCGCGTGGTATTCTTGCGTGCGAGTCGTTCGTCGTCGAGTCGCCCCACCCCACTACTCTTCGCCAGTACCACCCCGGCGATGATACATTAA
Organism: Diarsia mendica; assembly: GCA_949316265.1. Classification (NCBI taxonomy): domain Eukaryota; kingdom Metazoa; phylum Arthropoda; class Insecta; order Lepidoptera; family Noctuidae; genus Diarsia; species Diarsia mendica. The sequence goes on along the minus strand of OX438901.1, from coordinate 2,825,525 downwards.
CTATGCCCAAGAAAAAAGTCATACGATCAGAAATGACAAACATCTTAGAAAGAGTTATTCAAGAAGATAAATCTAAAGAAAATATAGCAGAAATAGTAGAAGAGACCTTAGATTCACCATTACTAAAGAAAGATTTGACATTACAATAAGAATTACAATTTTATTACAAATCCAGCAAGAAGCCACGTGTTACTAAAAAAGAGAAAGATTTTGTTTTTTTTATCCAATTTGAATTGTAATGGGGACAAAACTGTCACATTTTATGCGAAAGAAATTAATTTACTTAGAAAAATATCGCTAGATTTACTTCTTTGTATTGTCATTTTTAACTTAGAGTAATGAATTTTATAAGTAAAAAGTAGATAAGTAATTAGAGTTAATGTAGAACTAATCGCCGATCTAGATTTTGTTTTTTTAAAGTGCGTAGCTAATTTAAAAGTACATCGTCGGCTAACTGTTATAGAAGAAGTATTTTTTTTTAAACTAAAACGGATCAAATTGCGTGTTATGCATATTTCGATAGAAAAAAAATAGATCTAATTATTATTTAATGTATTCGTTAAAACTCAGGGCATGTTCAATCGCCAGGTAGGTACAGACACATGAGCTACGTCTAAAATTATTACTAGTTACCTACACTACTAAATTTTAATTGTTTTCTTGTTGTCCTATAAACATTGTTGATCTATCTATATTTATATAAATAAAAAGAGAAGTCCTGACTGACTGACTGACTGACTGACTCATCAACGCCCACGGCCCAGCCCAAACCCTTGGACCTAGAAAGCTGAAATTTTGCACAGAGGTTCCCTGTATAATGTAGACAAGGAATAAGGAAGGATTTTTCGAAATTAAACCCCTAAGGTAGTTAAATAGGGGATGATAGTTTGTATGGAAAATCGTCATTTTCACGCGGGCGAATCCGCTGGCAAAAGCTAGTTTTATTTATTTCTAATTTATTTTTTATAAATACACCTACATATAAGTGCAGTGACTCTTGATTAACTCACTTATTTTGTACTAAAATCGAAAATCATACTGATTTGATCAATCCGGCCGGATCCGTTCGGATCCGGCCGGATTGATGGGAATCCGGTCGGATCCGGCCGGACTGAAAATGATGCCGGATTGCAATCCCTAAGTATAGTGTTACGACTGCCACGCAGCCTGCGGAGTAGCGAGGCAGATTTTTTACGCCACAACGCATCAAAACCGTCAGTGCGTGCGTTGGCAAACATTTCCGAGGCACTACAGAAGCGTGGCAGTCGCAACAATATCCTGAATGCATTATTATACTGGATACGCAGAGCATTATAAGCCTTTTGGGTATATGTGAACCACAGGGCTCCCGAGTACAGTGATGTGCAATATGCTTTAAAAAGTACTATTTTAATTGCAGCTGTACATCGAGAGAACCTGCGAGCCAGCATATTCGCCCTGACTGATAATGCTCTGCGCTCCCTTTCCAAATCCAGGTCATCTTTCAGATCATCCGTCACCAGGTGGCCCAGGTATTTAAATTTGTACACCCTGTTCACCGGGTTACCATTCATAAAAATAGGAGGGACTGTAGTGGGACACCTGGTGCCAGACCTGAAGACCATGAATTCTGTCTTATTACAATTATAGACTAACCCATGAGTCACAGCGTACGACTCGCAAACTTTCAGTAGTTTTCGGAGAGCACTGATTGAGGGAGCCAGCAGCACCATGTCGTCCGCATAGCTAATGTTGTTAAAACAAACACCATCCACGTAGCAACCGACACGCGTGCTGCTGAGTCGCTCAATCAGCGCATTGACATACAGACCGAAGAGCAAAGGCGAGGATAACCCCCCCTGCCTCACCCCGCACTCCGGCCGGCATGGCTCCGACAGCTCACCCGCCCAACGCACCCGAGTCTCCTGGTTCAGATACCAGTGCCTGAAGAGCAATGTAAACTCCGGCGGCAGCGACGTCTCTTCCAGTTTTTTCCAAAGAAGATCGTAAGGGACAAGATCAAAGGCCCTAGACAAGTCAAGGAAAACTGCATAAATCGGCGTTTTTCTAGCCGTATAATACCTGACAGCGTGCTTCAAGCTAACAATAGCCGTTTCTGTTGACAACCCAGGTCGGAATCCAAACTGGGCGTCACAGAGCTGCACATGTTTCTTTAGATGTGAGTTGAGCACGCTGTCAAGTATTTTGGCTATGACGGTGGCGAGTGAGATAGGCCTGTAGTTAGACTTGTCCGATACGTCTCCAGTCTTACTTTTGATCACCGGCACCACCAGAGTCCGCACAAGATCAGGCGGAAGGTGAGAATGACTCAGACACAGATTAAATAAAAGTGCCAGCACTCGAGGTAAGTGGGGACCAGCATGCTGCAGGTGCTCGTGCATTAATGACAAATGACATGAACTGACAAAGAGAACCACCTAACCTGTATTGCTACACACTTTGGTCGGGTAATATAAACAAACAAGTTAAGATAATATTATCGTCGTACTAGATGAAATTATCAATTATCTTTACTTGTTATTGACAGAAAATAGTTGTACCTACGTACAATAATCATTTGATTTACTTGATGTAATAGATGGAAAATGCCACTTACCGATGAAAGGTTATGTTTGGTTGATTTCGTTCACTACGGCTTTTACAGCCATATATACAGCAATTCACCATCACTACACACTTAATATTACTTATATTACTTTCTGGAATATCACTAAGTTGCAAATTACACAAAATAAGCGTATAACAATTTTTATCTAAGAAAATATTCTGACATCACAAATATTGTTTGCCATCATGGCTAGTGATGGCAAGCAACAAAAAACCGATACGCAAAAAGAGATGAAAAAACGATGCTATGTCCTGTTCACACATACACATTTTGCCATAGTGTTGTCTCACTTTCGTAATTCTTATTATTTTAATAGCTTGTCTATACCATTCTCTGTCTACGTCGTGATCAGTACAATGTCCGTATTAAACAAATTAATCCTTGCTGGAAGCAAGGGTTTGTCCAACTCCAACACTCCGGACTATTTTATTATCAACTTAAGATATTCCTGTAATTCAGTCCATTATGGAAACGTGGGCGTCAAACCCTCGCCTACAACATTTCAGTCTGTATTAAGGCCAGATTTTTTCACGAACCCGCTTTTCCTAGCGATAAATTAATACGTTTTGGCGACCTCCGCCAAAAATAAAGTTTACTCCGCGCTTCGGTTCATTTGTCTTACATTCCGGACTTCCTTTCTTCCTGTGTTTTTATTAGAAACAGGCCAGAACTCAACGGATGTCCATAAATCAATCGATTCTCGATTTTTCCGCGCTATTCTTTATACAGAGTAAAAAAGGAGATCGATGCTATTCTTATGGTAATCCTTTTTAACTGGGTCAGGAGAGTAAAGGAAAAACTATGTCAGCTGGAATTATTCCGGTAATAGCTAAAATATATCGTTATGTCTGTGATAAAGATATATAAATATAGATATTATTATTATATTATTATTTTGCCCGCGTGGGTATCGAAAAATCTCCTATCAAACTTTCGTCCCGTATTTAACTGCCTTAGGACCGGTTTTTCAATAGCCAGTTAACTTTTATCTGACGAATATGATTGTCATTTTGACAGTTTTTGTATAGACAATCTGTCAAAACATCACATTTATTCATCAGGTAAAAGTTAACTGGCGATTGAAAAACCGACCCTTAGGGGCAGAATTACGATTTTTTTTTACTAAAAACCTTCCTCGAGAACTATGGAGAAAATCGGTGCAGTAGTTTTTGGGTTTATCGGGTGAGCTTGCATATCAAAAATACCTTTAAACCGTTATCCTTTTATAAATCTTCGCCAATTTAAAGATAGCCTTGTTCGATTAAATGATGAAGAGATCTGATCACTTAATTGGCGCTCGCGACGATTGCAGCGATTGTTGTGCAATTATCGTTGATTTTGATTGATTTCCGTTGCGTACTACTTTTAAACAAAATACTTGCAGTAACTTTCAGTAGAGTTATTTTACTTTAACAATTTGAAACTGGTTTTTGAATAAAAATGTAAGTGTGCAATTTCCAAGACTTCTTTTGTTCATCATCATTATATATCAGCCAAAACGTCCAATGCTGGACTTGCCCACCTAAGTGCTGGCCATGTTGACTAGTTCTGCGCCTCTCACATCTAAGTATTGAATTGCCGCGGCTTTCCCCATGTCACTTGTCTAACAATTTTATGAGGGTGGGTAAATGTTTCTTACTCTTTCACGAAAGCCCAAAGTTCAGCCACCTATGACCCACCTACCATCTTGCGATTCACGCCCTGTCCCTGTGCTTTTGATGGGCCTGCGACATTGAGCTTGCTTCGTGTATCAAAAAAAGATGATGATTATAACACCAAGCTTGGTTCTATCTCAATTTTACTTCACATTTCGTCTACGGACGAATTTCAAATAGAACTGAATGCAACATCGAACCGAGTTCAAGAGCGTCTCAGCGCGCAGTGTCTTCATTACTGTAGACCAAAATACTGCCCTCGTAAATGAAACCACAGTATCTTCAGTTACTGTGTTTATGCCTGTATTAGTTATTGAAATAAGGCGGCCGAGAGCTATCTGAGAAAATTTTCGGTTTGTTTCTATCTACCACCGTTGCGGAGATATGATACATAAAAACACAGTATTTTTCTAAAAATCAATACATTTTTAAGAAAATACACAGTGCATTAAATTTTTTAGGTTTAAACACAGTGAACTACACTCGCGAGCAACCAAATCGACTCAAGCCTTGACGGCGCACATATACATTGATTTTCCTAAAACGATAAATGGTAATTATAAAAGTGATATGTCATTCGAAAGCTGAAGAATTATGCTTTCAATTAACATCAATACCTTAAAAAAAAAACTAAGCGCTGATTTATTGACGCATTTTAATTGGCCGTCAGCGTAAATTACCTCATTAGGAATCCACGACTTGCGCTACCTGCTCCCGCTATAAAACCCCTCCACATCCGGTTTACCTTATCAGTCGCTTGTTACAAGTTGACCGGTACACATCTCCGTAAATTGCATTCCTTGTTTTCGCTAAACCATGGATACCACACCAGAAGAAGCCGCTCAAGTGGTTGCCTTGTTGCAACAAGGGTTAAGTCAGCGAGCAGTCGCTGCCCAGCTCCACTTGAGCCAGTCTTCTGTATCCCGAGTATACAGACGGTTCCAAGAGACTGGTGCCTTCAATCGGAGACCAAGAACGAGCCGCCACCGGTGCACTTCAGAGAGAGACGACCGCTTCATTGTCTCAACCTCTCTGCGCAATCGACACCTTACGGGCGTTGATGTGCAGCAAGAACTGAGACGTGTACGACAAGTATCTGTCAGCGAGTGGACAGTGAGAAGACGCTTGAAGGAAGCCAGCTTGACGCCAAAAAGACCTGCGACGGGCCCTAAATTGACTGCAGGCCACCGACAAGCGCGCCTTCAATTTGCTCGAGAGCATCTCAATTGGAGCGTTGCGCAATGGCGATCGGTCCTGTTTACTGATGAGTGCAGAATGTGTCTACATGGCAGTGACAGGAGAGGCCGAGTCTACAGGCGTCCGGGGGAACGATTTGCCCAATGTTGTTTCGCTGAAACAGTGGCATATGGCGGCGGTTCCTGCATGATGTGGGCTGGTATTTCTTTAGAGGGAAAAACCGAACTTGTTTTCGTGCCTGGGGGCGGCCGAGGAGGCGGGCTAACAGCTGATCGGTACATCACCGACATTCTACTAAATCATGTTGTGCCCTACGCAGGGTTTGTCGGTGCAGACTTCGTGTTAATGCACGACAATGCCCGCTGCCACACGGCACGAGTCACTCGACAGTTTCTGGAAGAGGTCGAATTACGCACGATGGACTGGCCTGCGCTCAGTCCTGACATGAATCCCATCGAGCACTTATGGGACGAGCTTAAAAGAAGAGTTCGGGCCAGGAATCCAGTCCCTTCAACCGTAGACGAGCTAAAGACAGCATTATTAGAGGAGTGGGACGGCATTCCTCAAGAAAATGTCAAAAAATTGATAAGGTCAATGAAAAACAGACTGCAGGCTGTAATTAGGGCAAGAGGGGGCAATACGAAGTATTGATTTAAATTTATTAATTTTATTTTTAACAAATTTGTAAAATACGAGACCCATACCCTTTTCCCTAAATTCCTGTTTTTCCTACTCTTGCGTTCAGACACCATTTATTTAAAAAAAATATGGATGGATTTCAATGATAAAGATATCAAATTAAAGCTGACATCTTAAGCTTTCGAATGACATATCATTTTTATAATTTCCATTCATATTTTTAGTTTTATCAATGTATGTGTGCGCCTACAAGGCTTGAGTCGATTTGCTTGCTCGCGAGTGTAGTATTTACTTTGCTTTAATATGTGTTCATGTATTTATTTAAGTATCTTTTGCTTGGTTATAACACGGCATTTTCAAATACTGTGGTTGTATGTAAAATTTCCGTAAAATTTTCTTAGGATAAACTTAAATTAATCACAGTATGTTACTTACTGGGTTTTAGATGCTTGCAGTTTAATATTTATTTCAAAACTACTAAGCTGTACCACAGTAACGATTGGCTTACTAGGTTTTAAGCTAACCTTTTGCGAATAAGTACGTATAAATAAGGGCTCAGGAGGGGTGTGCCGGACAGATCCCCACGCGCGCGCTGCCCACCGCCGGCCACAAGGGGCGCATTCGTTCGAGTGACCTTCTTCCTTGACACACGTCTTACGCCCAATGCAGGTATTGAAAACGAGATATAACCGCGCAGGATATTTTATTTTATTTTAGTATTCCTTTTATTAAATAATTAATTATCTATATTTTGATAAGTAATACTTTATTGTTATCAGAAATACATAATTATAACATAAAAAAGGCGCGAAAGATTGCAATGACGCGAAGTAGGTATTGTTAAGAAGGAGCGAATTGATTGAATTACGTAAATGAGCTAGTTTGTTTTATTCATAGCAACATAATGTAATGGGAAACAGGCCTCATATTTGTATTTGAAATGTTTTTACAAACTTTATTCCTTTTATTGCAATCTTTGATATTATGTTGACGTGTTATTGTGTTTTTTTTGCTTAAAGTGTTTTTGAGATGAAATCAAGATCTGAAGTTTGTTTACGCCACATTTCTCAATGTCTAATCAAGTAAAACTATTACTATTTTGCAAATAGGTTTCGCCTTGTACACCTACGCTCGCGCGGTTTTATATTTTGTCACAGATTACAAGATACTACACTCCACGTACTTACGCTCGCTAACTACCGTGGCCGTTGATTTACATACCAATAATGACGATGGTTGTGACTAAGGCATATTATTATGAATATTTTATATAATTGTTTCATTTATATTACTAATGAAGAAGCTATTTTGTTGTTGTTTTCTGTATTTTTAAGTTTGTTAAATAGTAATTATAAAATAATTACTGGCAAAGGGCCATTACTCAGAAAAATTTGATCTCACTAGTCATCTTGTCGTTGATTTACATTACCAATAATGACGATGTTGTGACTAAGGCTTATTATGATTATTTTATTTTATTGTTTCATTTATATTATTAATGAAGAAGTTATTTTATTATGTTGCTTGCTATATTTTTAAGTTTGTTATGTAGTAATTATAAAATAATTACTGGCAAAGGGCAATTACTTTGATAAATTTGATCTCACTATCTCCTCATCTTGTCGTTGTACCCCATATGGATAACTTAAATTAATGAAGACTTAAGAAAGTAGACTGATTAATAAGAAACTGATCTCGAATTTAGCAATTAGAATTAATAATTAGAACGTGATTTTACTTTTAGTTGATTTAAAAATAAAAATAATAATTTATTTTTGTTTTTAAATCTACTAAAAGTAAAAACACCACTTTAAGTTAATACTTAAAGTTGTGTTATTGTTCTATTTCATACCTTTTATGACAAAACCAGGGTCATTATTATTTTAAGGAATCACACATAAATGAAAAAAGGTTAGCTTAGAATACAGTATATTTAGATACTCATTACTGCATTTCAGATTTTTTAGTCATAAATTAGACTTAAAAATAGCATCTTCACTTACTAAGTATTCATCTAGTGATCGAAGTCTACTGTTATTAGGTTTCAATCCAGTATGTGTACGGTTACTGTTTAGTATCATCACTAGAGTTCATGTCTTTAAATGGTTAATACACAGTAACGTTTAAAACTAAACTAGACCATAGTAACCATTCAATTACTAGGTTTTAGCATAAGAAAATGAAATTTCATGAATTTTGTTTCTATTTTAGAACACATTAACTGATTTAATTAATTATATAACAATAAAATATTAGTTCTTAATACTCTAAATTAAAGCTTTGTTAGTTTAACAACATATAAAAAAACAAAAAACGACTTAACTTAAATATTATGTTCAGAACGAAACGATTTAACAATTAAACTTTAACCGCGTTTTTCTCAAAATGGCATTTTTGGGGTTACTGTGGTTTCATTTACGAGGGCAGAATAGGGGATCGGACATAAAAAAACTAATTAGTCCGTCAGATAGATTTCCAAAAATTATTGGACACGTATTTTTTCTTTGTTCACGTAAAAAAAAAAAATGAAGACGTCATATGAGAGTACATTTTGTACCTACAAGTGGCGTTTCAAGCCCCACTCCATGATCTTTGACGCGTTTTATCTTCGTCATTTTTTATTGATTTGATAAAACAAAAAAGACGTATTCAATATTTTTCGATAATCTAACTTACGGACTAAACAGAATCATATTATTTTGACCCAGTCCGATCCCCTATTACACTGATATCTCTTGAACGTGGTTCAGGATAATATGCTGATTGCGTTCAACTTCATCGGTGAAATTGGCCCTAAAGCATATATCCATTCAAGTAACTCCTTAAAACGAACGGAATGTATTTGTGTGGCCAAACTCCGGTCTATATTTGGCTTAACACTTCTAAAAGTCGGCCAGACGACTCGGATAAAGCGGATCGATTTATGTTGCTTTTGCATGTGAACTACTTTGGAAACGAGACGGAATTTATGGGTAATGTGGTGCTACTGACGGAGGGGGTCAAGGGTTGGTTTATTTTGAATTTATGCAAATGATCTGAAGTTTATAGTACTTAGCTATTTTTAAAGGTGCTGTTGGAAATGGTCTTTTTAACTGCATAGAACTTTTTGGCTGTGAAATCCAAGATGCAAATGATCTGAAGTTTATTGTAGCTATTTTTAAAAATGCTGGTGGAAATGGTCTTTTTAACTGCATAGAACTTTTTGGCTGTGAAATCCAAGGGTGGTTGGTTACTTATCGTAACGGACTAATTAATGTACTTAAATACAAATACCGGAAACGGACATAAACTTACACATTTTTTCTATGTAGGTTGGCAGAAACTAATAAGATTATTTTCTTATATTCCTAACTGCCGGACTCAGAGAGCTTTAATGATTACTTAGGCCATCACTTAGTCCTTAGGCCTTTACTAAGCCATAGCTCTCTGAGTGCGGCAGTGTGTCTAACACTTTGAAATACTCCAGTAGTAGTTTATCCAGTATGTTAAGCGACTTAGACCCAAGTCGCTTATTTCTTTTTTGATCGAAGCGTTATAATCTTCTACCCACTTCATAAAATGGGAGCTGAAATCCTCCCAATACTTACAAATATTCTCTCTCAATTTCCAGTGTTACTGAGCGAGGTCATCCTGCCGGATGACCAGTTGGAGGACAAGACTCTCAAGATCACGGACTTCGGTCTGGCCAGGGAGGTGTACAAGACCACCAGGATGTCCGCCGCGGGAACGTACGCGTGGATGCCGCCTGAGGTGAGAGGAAGCTTATTCAACAAGATGGAATATTTTCCAAATTCAATAGGTACTAAAGGTTTGAAGAGGGATGAGGTGGAAATTAATTCTGCTCTTCATGACGTAAATACTTGCTTTAATGTTCATGAGAGAACGCCTATATAGTGTCGTGAAGTTGATGGTACTGGGACTGGCAGTGTTAGCCTGTGTCATCTCACTGCTGGGCCTTCCCTCATGACTTCCAAATTTTTCGATCCAGGGCCAATGTGGTAACAGCAACTTAAAGGTAGCATTGCACATCACCTCAACTCGAGTCGTTCTGGATGCTTTCTGTGATACTCCACACTGCAACGCAGACACATAGACACCGTTATGGCGCCGCTTCGGACCATGAACAGCATAGTAATAATTAGATGACGGGATGCCTATTTTATGCAGCGCTTAATAAGTGTAGCTTTGGCACTCCTGAATACAGCCCAAAACCTTTTGTTTTTTGGAGGATTGGGGAAATCATCAAAAACTCCTCCCGTTCTGGGCCAAAACCCACCCATGTTCCTTCTTAACCCTTTGTGTCCGGGGCCGCGATATCTCTTTCGAGCAGTCCCGTAGCCCTGGTTCTTTTAGACCCAGAGATGTCAATATTTATCTTCACCTTCTTACCAGCCTACAATCAGGCTTATGATGTCAGATGCAAACCTAATTACAATAAAAACATGTCAGACTCGGTACATGACCAATAACTATGTTACTCCTACGAAATCCAAGGCGAGACGGGCAGATCGAAATCATTGCCCACACCGCGTGACCGTGAACTAAAATACGTTAGTTATGAATTAATTACTGCCGAATTGCCGATACACTATCGATAGTTCTTTCATTGTTCGTATGTGGTTTTGGTGCTGTGTTGATCTTATTCGGTGCTGGTCCGGTGTGGAGTAAATATAAAAAAAAGATTTACGGCTTTCAAGTGCGAAGGGTATGTTTTAATTGTCACTGCCACTTCTATACTAATATTGTAAAGAGTTATAAGTTTGTATGTAGGAGGTAATCTCCGGAACTAATGATGCAATTTTAAAATTTCACTGTTATACAGATACATTATTGCTATAGGCTACAAATAAATTTGGAGAATTCATGACAAATATTATCTGCAAGTATTTGAAAAAAAAAGTTGTTCAGACTAATGAATGTAACACAGATTGAATTGTCATCTGGATTCAGACCTGCAAAGTATAATCTTTATTTTTTACAATATTAAATACATTTATAGATTAAAGTAACTAACTTAATAATAAACTAACAATTGGCGTCAAAAAAACTCCCCAAGAGTAAAATTTACTATTGGAACCTATAAAGTTCGTTGTATAATTTCAAAGTTCCCCTTGAGCTGTGCTCTAGCATATCTTAGATAACTGCTCGTTTTTATGTAACGTCAGACTTACACGTATACTCAACCGTCTCCTCTCAAATTCCAGGTGATAAAACACTCAACATTCTCCCACGCATCAGACGTGTGGTCCTACGGCGTCTTGCTATGGGAACTCCTCACAGGGGAGACTCCATACAAGGGCATCGACGCACTAGCAGTGGCCTACGGAGTCGCCGTCAACAAGCTCACGCTGCCTATACCCAGCACCTGTCCGGAACCCTGGCGGGTGTTGATGGAAGGTAGGTCTTTAGATGTAAGAGAAGGGATAAACTCCGAACAAGAGCACAGACGTGCTAACGGTAACCTCCAGAGTTGTAGCCAACAAGCAGGGACTGAATTACCCAAAAATTACGGTTACACCTTTAAATTTCGGTATGACGTCATAGCGTTAAATAAGGGTTACCGAAATATTTCAATACCGTTATTTTTTTCGGTAGCGGAATTTTGAGGATGGAAATGCATACTTATATTTCGGTAGAAGTACCATAACCGTTATAAATGTACCGGTAGCGGTACTTAAACCTTAATAAATAGGGGTTTTCTTTGACGCACCGCCTCGCCACTCTGTCTGTCTTCACTTGCCGATTGTATTAACTACAAAATACACAAGTTCTAACGTTTTCGTCTCGCATGCATTTCGGTACCGAAATCGTGTAAGGGTTAAATAACGGTTTAGCGCAACCTTTATTTATAAAGGTACCGGTACAGCTCATCCTTTATTTTAAACCGGTACCGGTATATTTTTGAGGTATCTTAATCATTAACCGTAACCGCTTTCAGTCCCTGCCAACAAGTTCACGCTGATATAAGTTTTTAAACTGACGTACTCACTAACATTTTTCACACAGTCGCGTTCGATTTTCGCTGAGAGCAGTTGTGTTGCATGCGATCGCGCGCGTACCACAGTGTAAAGTGCTTACGAATCAAAACAATGCCGTCAAGTCGGCTGCATCGTAATGACCTAGTTATTGCGTAATGCTGACGGCTGACGGCAAATATTATTGTTAAGGCCAAGTTAATACTGGCTTAAATCTAACAATGGAATCAAAAAAGGATACCGTCGACCTAAAAACAGAGACTGAACATCTGTTGTACAAATACTATTGTGAAGAAAAGAATGAGCGTTTAAAGCTCCAAAAGAACTTAGATGACTTAAAAAGTCAAATAGAAAACCTCCAGCAACAGCTAAAACTTCAAGCGGAAAACGCAGCCAAACCAACAACAACCGCCACCGAGACCTCATCACCGCCTGTTGAATATGCAACGGACGAAGAAGAACTCGCTCGAGAAACAGGGTGGATACGGCAAAAGAGCAGGAAGAAAAGAAAATTGAACACCTCTCCTGCCCAACCCACTCCAAATGAACAAGGAAGAGACGCGAATAGAGCTAATCTAAAAGTCACCAAAACTCCTCTGCCACCACCTATGGTTGTAGATGGTATTCGGAATTACCAAAAATTCTTTGACTTTCTATGTGAGAGTCAATCAGCTGATGCGTTCAGTATCAAAATGATGAACGGAGATACCGTAAAAGTAAATGCCAAAAACGAAGAATCGTATAGAGCAATTTCAAAAGCCCTTTCAGACAACAACTGTCTTTGGCACTCATATGAAAATAAGCAAGAAAGGCCAATAAGAGTAATGGCAAAAAAATTGCATTTTACCTGTATCCCGGAAAGAGTAGTCGAAGACCTGCGCAGCAAAGGCTTCAAGATTTTAGAAGCAGTCAACAAATTGAGTTGGAAAAATAAAGAGCCACTCAATATGTTTATGCTGACATTCTCAAATGATGAGGAAACGAACAAAATATTTAACATTAAACATATTTTGGGATGTAATGTGGAGATACAACCTATAAAATCCACAAAACTGGTACCTCAATGCAAAAGGTGCCAGGCATACGGCCATACGCAAAAGTACTGCGCCAAAGAACCGAGGTGCGTAAAATGCACAGGTAAACATCTCACCAAGGATTGCAGAAAATCAAAAGAAGAGAAGCCAAAATGCGTCCACTGCGGAGCCCCACATCCGGCTAACTACAGGGGATGTATTGTAGCCAAAGAAATACAGCAGCTAAGATTGAAAAAGTCGAAAGGAAGTAATATGAATGCTCAACAAAGTGCACCTGCTGGAAGAGGTGAAGACCCTGGTAAGTCCAAACCAAGTCAAAGCACGATGCAAACAACAAGTAAAAACATTTCATACGCTCAAGTAACTACACGAGGCATAGTGAAAGCGCCTTTGGCTGATATGAACAGCAACAAAAAGTTGGATGAAATCCTAAAGTTAATGTTATCATTCGACGATAGATTAAAACAACTTGAAAACAGCAACAAAACTGCTAGTTCAAAAACAAGAAATGGATAATACACTTAAACTTATGGCGTGGAACTCAAATGGGTTACAAAAACGTCAAAATGAGTTGCATGTTGTATTAGAAATTGAGAAAATTGATGTTTGCCTTGTTTCAGAAACTCACTTCACTAAGCAATGTCATATTAAATTCAAAGGTTACAAAGTATACCATGCACTACACCCAGACAATACTGCAAGAGGCGGAAGTGCCGTTATTGTTAAAGAAAATTTGCGACACTACGAAGTGTTCAAATACGAAGAGAAAGATATCCAAGCAGTGGCAATTTGTCTACAAACCAAAAAATACCCCATAACAGTGAGTGCCATCTACTGTCCACCACGATACATGATAAAAAAAGATCACTATATGTATTTCTTAGCCCACCTTGGTAATAAATTTATCTTAGGAGGTGACTTCAATGCTAAAAATACGTATTGGGGTTCTAGACTAACAACTACTAAAGGCAAAGAACTACTGAGTGCCATAAAAGAGCTCAAATGTGAAGTTATATCTACTGGAGAGCCCACTTATTGGCCAACAGATCCAAATAAAATTCCAGATTTAATAGATTTTTTCATAACCAGGAATCTATCAAGTAGTTATATCAAAACGGAACAAAGCTATGACTTAAACTCAGATCACTCAGCAATCTATTTAGAAATTAGCGAAAGCTATTTATACAAAGAAAACAGCCCCACTCTAGTTACTAAATTTACGGATTGGGAGAGCTTTAAAGACAGATTAAATGACCAAATTGACCTTAAAGTTCCATTAAAAACCCCTGAACATTTAAACTTCGAAGTTGAAAAGTTTATTATGCACATCCAACAAGCAGCGTGGGAAAATACACCTGACTCCAACAAAAGAACGAACAGAAACATATACCCCCTCAGAATCAAGCAGCTCATCATGGAAAAAAGAAGGCAGAGAAAAATGTGGCATCAAACTAGGTGTCCTGATGACAAACAAAAGTTAAACAAACTTACAAAAAAAGTAAGAAGACTAATCCAGGACTACAAAGACGACTCAACTAAAGCTTACCTTCAGAAACTAAGTAACGACCAAAGGACAAACTACTCCCTTTGGAAGGCTACTAAGAATCTAAAGAGGCCGATAGCCCCAATCCCTCCCATCAAGTGTGAAAACGGGCAATGGGCACGTACTAATGAGCAAAAAGCTAAAAGGTTTGCAGATCACCTAGAAAACATCTTTCAACCAAACGAGGGAGAAACCATAGAAGACCACACTCTGGTTAATATAGTGATGCCAGAACAAGTAGATGCCATAAAATTAGTAACACCGAGAGAAGTTGCACGAGAAATCAAGCAGAAAATTAACCCAAGGAAATCACCAGGATACGATCTAATATCAGGGGAAATCCTTCATAACTTACCAAGAAAGGGTTTGGTTAAGTTAACAACCCTTATTAATGCCGCACTGAGGCTTAAATATGTACCAGACTTATGGAAAGTTGCTGAAGTAATAATGATAGCAAAGCCTGGGAAACCAGCTCACGAAACAACATCATACAGACCCATTTCCCTGCTACCAATAATGTCGAAGCTGTTTGAAAAGCTGCTACTCAAACGCCTTAAACCAATCATAGATAACAGGAAAATTGTACCTGAGCACCAGTTTGGATTTCGAGAAAAACATTCAACGATCGATCAAGTGCACAGAATAACAAATGTAATAGAAAACGCGTTGGAAAACAAGAAAGTCTGTTCTACTGTTTTTCTAGACGTAGCCCAAGCATTTGACAAAGTTTGGCATGAAGGTCTCATTCATAAACTGAAGAGCTTGCTACCGAAACCGTTTGCAGACATATTAGAATCATATATTTTAAACAGAGTCTTTAGAATAAGACAAGAAGATACCTATTCAGAACTGAAACCAATAAAAGCTGGCGTACCGCAAGGGAGTGTGTTGGGTCCGGTCCTGTACCTACTATACACTTGTGATATTCCTGATCCTGAAAACAATACCATTGGGACCTTTGCTGATGATACAGCCATAATGGCCGTTGGAAACAGCCACGAAGAAGCAGTAGAAAAGGTTCAAATGGCTGTTAACCAAGTTTATGACTGGACCAAAAAATGGAAGATTAAATTAAATGAATCCAAATCCGTACATATAGATTTTACCAACAAAAAGCCACAGTATTTTCCAGTTTATATTAATAACAACCAAATCCCTTATGAGAATACAGCCAAGTATCTCGGTATGACCCTTGATGCAAAGCTACGCTGGAAAGCTCACGTCAAGAAGAAAAAAGATGAACTCGACCTACGGTTCAAAAGAATGTATTGGCTGCTTGGAAGAAACTCCGAGCTGTCCGTGCCAAACAAACTGTTATTATACAGACAAGTCCTGATGCCAGTTTGGACTTATGGTATTCAGCTGTGGGGCTGTACCAAACATACTAATGCATTGATCATTCAACGATTTCAGAACAAAGTACTACGGGAAATTGTTAATGCACCCTGGTACGTACGAAATAATGACCTCCATCGGGACCTAAACGTTGAGTTCATCGATAAAGTGATCCAAAAATCTGCAGAAGCTCACGACAAGAGACTTCATCAGCATGTGAACGTCGAGGCGATCCAGCTTCTCGACCACACGGACATAGTGAGAAGACTTAAAAGAACAAAACCGTTCGAGTTAGTGTTTAGTGCTAGTGTTAGTGAATAGTGTAATGTAGCACAATTGTTACCAAATAAACACAAGAAAAAGTGTATTCCCCTTAATAGAGACAATAAGAAAAGTGCCAATGGACACATTCTTAGAATGTAAAGACAATTTAACAGTTTAAGTTAGAATTAAATTACTTATTAGTCTATATCCAAGGCTAGATTGTAATAAGATTAGGGTCCATCATTTTGATGAACACTAGGAAAAGGAAAAAAAAAAAAAAAAAAAAACTAACATTTTTGCGGGTGTTTGATAAACATCCACACGCAATAACTTCAGTTTATCGGTGACCATGGTGCTTACAAGGGCGCCGAAATATCTGGAACTCGAAACAAATAGTAAACATGGTAAATATCCCGTTGTAAGTGTTAATATAATGAGCTCACGCTGCCCATACCCAACATCTGTCCTGAACCTTGGCGGGTGTTGATTGAAGACAAGTCTTGGAGCATGGAATGACCTTAACGAACTTAGAAGTACCATGATGCAGTGTTTCTATAATTTCCGCTGTTTGTATAAGCCGACAGTCAGCAACGGAGTACAGTCACATCACAAGAAATAATATGTACCTACTGCTATAGTTCAAACGCGAATTTCTCGTAAAAAGCAACTTTGAGATATGATATGAAATCAATACAGTAGGCGAAAATACTTCTAAACGTTTTCTATTTATCTTCGGGGACGCCGGCAGACATCAGACGGGCGATCAGTCCTTTCGTTGTGGATTATTTCGCCCAAATACTTCTAAACGTTTTCTATTTATCTTCGGGGACGCCGGCAGACATCAGACGGGCGATCAAAGAAAGAAAGAAAGAAAAATTATTTATTGGTTTCACACCAGGACAAACCAAATTGACAAAAAATTAAAAGCTAACAAGGTAAACATAATTACGAGAAACACTTAAAATTAGGACATAATAATTCATCAGTCCAGTCAGACCAGATCAGTCCTTTCGTTGTGGATTATTTCGCCCAAATACTTCTAAACGTTTTCTATTTATCTTCGGGGACTCCGGCAGACATCAGACGGGCGATCAGTCCTTTCGTTGTGGATTATTTCGCCCAAATACTTCTAAACGTTTTCTATTTATCTTCGGGGACGCCGGCAGACATCAGACGGGCGATCAAAGAAAGAAAGAAAGAAAAATTATTTATTGGTTTCACACCAGGACAAACCAAATTGACAAAAAATTAAAAGCTAACAAGGTAAACATAATTACGAGAAACACTTAAAATTAGGACATAATAATTCATCAGTCCAGTCAGACCAGATCAGTCCTTTCGTTGTGGATTATTTCGCCCAAATACTTCTAAACGTTTTCTATTTATCTTCGGGGACGCCGGCAGACATCAGACGGGCGATCAGTCCTTTCGTTGTGGATTATTTCGCCCAAATACTTCTAAACGTTTTCTATTTATCTTCGGGGACGCCGGCAGACATCAGACGGGCGATCAAAGAAAGAAAGAAAGAAAAATTATTTATTGGTTTCACACCAGGACAAACCAAATTGACAAAAAATTAAAAGCTAACAAGGTAAACATAATTACGAGAAACACTTAAAATTAGGACATAATAATTCATCAGTCCAGTCAGACCAGATCAGTCCTTTCGTTGTGGATTATTTCGCCCAAATACTTCTAAACGTTTTCTATTTATCTTCGGGGACTCCGGCAGACATCAGACGGGCGATCAGTCCTTTCGTTGTGGATTATTTCGCCCAAATACTTCTAAACGTTGCTAAGTGTACAAAATATATTGGTTCTGCTGACTCTACACATAACATATCACCTATAGAACTTAAGTTACCGTTGCTGTTACTTTGCCATGCTTAACATTTCATTAAAACCTTAAGTGTGTCCTGACAAGTCTGTCCCCAAAGAATGGAGTTATAATGTTTGGTCCAGATGTTCACTGCTCCTGGAAATCGAATGTTAAAGTGTGAATACCAACTAATCATTACCCATATCTTTCTCCACAGCATGCTGGCGGTCAAATCCTCGCGAGAGGCCCCTCTTCCCCGAGATCCTGGAACAGCTCGAGAGGATCAGACAGTCTGAGTTCACGCGCGCCCCCCACGAGTCCTTCCACACCATGCAGGACGGCTGGCGACTGGAGATCGAGGAAGTGCTGCGAGATCTCAGGAGAAAGGAGAAGGTATGATGAAGTGTTGGGGAAGTTGAGTAAGGGCCGATTTTAGCACATTTAAACAGCATTCGAGAGGTTTCTGTCACCTATTTTTTCCTATGGAATATCTATACTATAGAGTTGCCTTGTAAATAAGAGCTGTCACTATAGATTCTCCATTCTTCATCCAATTTGTTAGATCACCGAACGCCTTTGGCCATTCTTCTGTAAATTGGTAGACTTGAAGTTGAAACCCTTTATGCGTGTGTTCCCTTACCTAAAGCGGCAGCTCCTATTTGCAAGGAAACTCTTGGGACAGCAAGATTTCTTGTGGATGTCCTGAGAAGAAAAGGAAGTTTGAACTAGGGGTGAACAGGTTGAATTAAAGGCCGCCATGGCTCATGTACAGTGCTCCACTTTAAGGACTAAGGGCGGAAACCACATCGCTAACTTAGAACGTAGTGACAGCTCTTAAATGCGATTTAGATGTGCTGATCATGGTGCGCTTATTTGGTGAAATTCGCCCTCAAGAGCCTTATTAATGCGCAGCATTGGTTTTGTTATACCATCCTTTACAATGGAAGCCCTTGGATGACAGACAAAATTGAATAACGCTGTGAATACTGCCAGTGATTAAGGATAAAGGAGAGTTAACCGTTTAAAAGTATCAGATCTCCGAAACTAGAGCCTCAACTGCTAATACACTGCTAAACATAGGCCTAACAAATCACAAGCCATTTTATACGAACTTGTACTTGTAACTGCCGGCTATAAACACTTGCACCGTATCAATGCGTAAATAGGTCAGATAGCTTTATAAACAAACTTTTACAGAACAGCACTGCTAGTTTTTATTGGCATACCAGAGTGTGTTCCCTCTGAAAAGGTTTTGACTTCAGTTGGTTTCAAGGTGGTCACTGATTCAAATCAGATTGAATTTGATTGAGGCTTGAAAATCGGGGCTGCGGGTTGTCCGGCCTCGGACACAAAGGGCTAAGAAGGAACATGGGTGGATTTTAGCCAGTAGAAGTCTGACACTCTGTACCGTTCCGCCCAGCAGGGCTATTGTGTATCTTTTAATGACAGTGGATAACTTATACCGCCTTATTACAAAACGTAGTTAAACCTGGTTTAACTTAGACCTGGTTTATCTCGCATGCTGTCACTTTCTTTTGAATATTATTGAAGTGAGACGTCATGCGAGATAAACCAAGTCTAAGTTAAACCAGGTTTAACTACGTTTTGTAATAAGGCGGATAATGTCTATCAAATAACTGTCAAATGGTGAGTTTTTAAGAAAAAAATGTACCAAACCATAACCAATTTACAGTTAATCTATGGACATTTCTGATAGCCACTGACGTTAAAAAGATACGCAATATGGGGGCAGAGCGGGAGGGGTCATTAATTTGATGACTTCCCACCCTCGAAAAAACAAAGGCTTGGAAATGCCATGGGTGGGTATGTTTACGGCTCTTTCCTAAAACTCTGACAACCAGTATTTCTAGAGATATCTTATTACCCAGGCCTACAGATGATGATTCTTTCCTTTGAATTTATAACAGTTTTAAGAACTTTTTAATTGAAACTTAAAAGAAAAGAAAAAAACAGTTTGAAGAACATTATGAATGCGTAATTCTCGTTTCTAAGTATCTATTTATTTATTCTGTATTTATTGTAGCCTAGATAGAATTTACTAACAAACATAGATTTAACTCTTACCCATCTACTAATTACTAGGTACTAATACATTGTATTTTCTCACAATGCTTGCAAATAGGAACACAAAACTATTGAAGAGGTTAGTGATTGATTTTTAGATTGTGTGTGTGTGCTTATATATAAAAGTATTAAATCCTGCTTTTTGTACAAAGTATGTGTCGTGAAGCTTATTATTTGAAGTAATTTAATAATCATAACCCTCCTTTGGCTTTGCCGTAGTCGGGTAAATAGTATATTTAAGTAGTAGTACATACTGTAACAATCATTTATCATATTGTTTTTGCATGTATACCTGATATGTTATTTTGTTAAAATGCTATTTCTATTTATAGCCAGTTTATATATATATTTTTTTATAATAATGTTAATTGTTTAAGTATTTGTTTTTTTTACCTGGTTTCCCAGGCAAACAATTAAACTTTTATTAATCATATCTAGCTGTAATTTTAATATAATTATGTATCCAAAGGAATTAATTTGTGTGTTTTATATTGGCCATATCATAGCATGTGTTTATTGAAGTCTGAATTAACTGTTTATTTATTAGGTACACCAACAGCAATACATACTAAAAAGTTACATATAAAATATTACAATACAAAAGTGCTGGTATGTAAGCCCCTAATAGGTATACACAGCATTCACCACAATGACAACAAAATATAAAAAAATCTTAATAATAAAATAGTATAATTTAAAAACACAATTATGAATTTTACTTAAAACTAAATGAAATGATAATTATGAATAATGATGATACTTATATACTAACTACATACTAATGCTTCTAGCAAATAGAGGATTGAATTTACAAAATTTAATTGTTTGAAGGTAAATTAGTGCACTCCCGTACCTCAGAGACTGATCTTCTAAACTTGTTGAGAGAAACACCGAATAAATCGGTTTCTGATGTGCAAGATCTATTATAGTTTCTACATATTCGTAGCAAGGGAGCGTTGAGAGTGAGACCAAGGTTTGATCTGCGGAAAGGAAAAAAGTAAAACAGTCTGGTGATGGGATATCTGGGGGGTTTAGAAGGGACTGAATACGGAATACGCTCGACTAGATCACTGCATTTTGCGATTCCGTTGACGATTTTGTACAGAAAAATCAGATCGCGCGAACGGCGACGGTCTCGCAGCGTCTTTATGTGGAAAAATTGTAGGCGTTGGTCTTATGGACAGCGATGGCTAATTTTTCTGGATATAAAAGCAAGATGTTTTGTGAAGGCTCGTTGAATTCTCTCAAGTTTTTGCGAGTGAATAGCGTAGAACGGATTCCATGAAACGCTAGCATATTGTAACCGACTACGCACAAGAGTATTGAACAAAACAATTCTGGTCTTTGGAAGTTGAAAGCCTCGGGTATTGCGATTAACGAATCCCAGCATCTGTGCTGACTTCTTGACAACATCGTTGATGTGTGGTTCAAAACTCAATTCGTTGTCGACTAGAACACCAAGATCACGTATTTGACGTACCTTCGACAATGTAGAATTACACAGTGTGTATAAGGTGGGGAAAGATGTTTTTTTTTTCTAGAAAAACGTATGAAGAAGCATTTTTGAGTGTTTAAAGCCATGTCGTTTGCTATGCACCAATTTTCAATATTTTTTAAATCAACTGTTATACTAACAACCTAAAGATAACTAACTGTAGTACAGTGCGATCAAATTATCTTGGCAGGTCTGAACATAGGCTCTGCGAACTTTTACGCATGTAAACTTGTGAAGAAAACTGTTATTGCCAGATAAACCAATACTTAAACGATCAGAAAATATCTAATTTAAACAGTGAGAAATACAAATAAAATAAATATCATAACACTTTTAAACATAAGTTGTAACAAAATGACCTGCACGAAGTTCGGACCTGCCGAGATAATTTGATCGCATTGTAGTTTCTTGTAAGATGTCCAATGAACAAGGAAATTCACTAAATTAATGTCATATTTCTGCAAGTTAAGTTTCGTTAAGTTAGTGACTATTATCCTCCGATTCTCAGCACTTACCCAACTAAATAAACCAGAACACGTATCCTAAAATTCTCCTGTTCATCTTTCCAGGAGCTCCGATGCCGTGAAGAAGAGTTGACCCGCGCCCAGCTGCAGCAGCGACTCATGGAACAGAACCTCGCCCAGAAAGAACGAGAGCTGGAGATGAGAGAGATCGATCTCGTGGCAAGGGAGCTGCACATACTGATCTTTGCGAGCAATATGTCCGCTAACCAACCGCCGCAGCCTAACAAACGAAAAGGTAATTAGTAATTGTATTAAAAACCAGCATAACTTGAAATATTTTTGGTGGTGCTGCTTGCTTAGAAAAATCATCTATCTTTTAATTTCAATACATTTTAATCATACTTTCAAAATATGTTGATCAAGTAATCACTACCAAGTCCAGCTTGTATGTATAGACGGCTGGAGATTAGAGAGATCGATTTTGTGGTCCGGGAGCTACACATACTGATCTCCACAAGTCATTAACAATACAGCCTAGTGTTGTCAGACATTATTCTAGTTGATTATAAAAAACAATAATTCGCCCATGCGAGTCGCACATCGATCAGTCGCGTGCTTTTTGATCTAACGGATTTCCACAAAATCTGTTAGATCTGACCGTGAACTGGAGTATGCCCAAAGCCCCTGGAGCATACTCCAGTTTAGAACAATTTGGCCATCTGCCAATCTGCCCTAGTACCAGTATTTTGACTGAGAAATATTGCTCCATAATGAGGGTTGCCTAGTAGCAGTAATTCCACTCATAAGTACTGAAATGTTAATTATTTTTATTAAAAAGCCTTTTATTTGTATGGATTAAAAAAGCTGCGTATTTGAAGGCGCCTTAATAGAATGTTAGGGTTAATACTGGTTCCGGGTTCAAGACTACTACAATTCTAGCGAATAAAGTTCATTTCATTTCAATACTTTTTATTTCTGAGCAGGTCTGGGCTCAGAAATAAAATGTATTAACCCTGTACAAGGAATATAATTGCCTTGACCAACCCTTACAAGCCACAGAGTCTTACACCACAACCTTGCATTTCTACCAACCTATTACTTACCTAATAATAAGTAAGTGCTTTGGGTTTTCTCCAACAGCTCAGTGCGTCATCTCATTGACCCAGTGACACGGTTCGGGGTTCGGCGCGCCCTTGGTCATGGTTTCGTTAGTAACCTTGACTATGACAGTTTGACAGTCATAGTCTGCAGTTGTGAAATGAAATTTTAAACCAAAATTGTTCACTAAAAATGAAGTCCAGACGGAAGCTGCACTTGGCGTGCCTTTTGTTTGGAGTAATTAAATATAAAAAACCGGACTACTTATACAATAAACTTAGCTGGTTAACTAGTAGACGCGAATGTGAGAGAAGGCAATGCTCACAACAACTCTCGACTCAGTCACACAAGACAGCAGCTTTCAAAGGTAGTTTTCGCTATGCAGCATCCAAAGTTTGGAATAATCTGCCACCACCGATTAGAATGATCAGCACAATTGATACATTCAGAAGACGTCTGCGGGAGTATCTAATGGAATCGCAACGGAAGTTGGATATGGTCGCACCTGATGTCTCCATTATATGATGTACATAGGTACTAATATACCATCTACCTTGTAAGCTTGACCACAGTACAATTTTTTATTTTTATTTTTTATTTACTAATGCTGTACATAGCTATAAAAATTATAGTTTTCTTATTTAACTCGCACCTAGTCTCGTTTATTTCTATATTTAATATACATTTTTTTTTTAATTACTAAATATTTCTTATTTGTATACAAAACACAACACACACACATACATAATCACCTATACATACACTAACCTACTTAATACATAAAATACAAAAACTGTTTGACGTCCGTTAAATCACTTACTCAGGTCCAGTTGAAAACCAGCGTCGGGCACTAGCTGCTCGACAATATGCTGAACTGGGCCTATTTGGCGCAGCCGCGAGACACACAATATTATTATTTTTCTGTTTAGTTTTTAGTTTAATTTTTATATTTTTTTGTTGTGTGAACTTGTGGCGTGTGTCAAATAAATTTATTTTCTTTCTTTTCTTCTTTCTTTCTTTAAATGTAATGTGTAATGAATAATTATGCTTTATTTCGTAAGGTGAGCTCGTCATCGTCAGTGTGTGATCATAATGTTTGAAACAGTCAAAAGTTACAAACTTTCTCATTATCACCCTGTCATAGAAAAGAATTAACCCAATTAAGTATGAGAGAGAAAAAATATCAAAATCCACTTTGGTTCTTAATTGCTCTAAATATCTTAAAGTTTCAAGCAGGCTTCTGAAATCTTCCGAAAGCTTTATCCCAGTTATCTCAATGAGACTGTTACCGAGGCCGAGACCCTCCCGTCATAGTGAATTTTCAGGACATAGTTTCGAAGGTTATTTCCATTTTTTTTTTTTTGTGGGTGGAAAATCATCAAATGACCCCCCCCCCCCCCAAGTTACTTATTTATTTAATTTCGCTCAAGAAACTAAGTTTCTCATGCACCTTTCTATTGTTGTTAATTTCCTAACCCAATCCTCCCTTGTTCCAGGCAAATTCAGTAAGATAAAGCTCCTCAAAAAGGACACGATCTCGTCTCCCCTGGACTTCCGGCACACGCTGACCGTGCGACCTTCAGAGGACGAGTCCAGCGTGAAGCAGCTGGTAGCGGTCGCCAAGGATACGCCGCCTGGATCGCCCGCTATCATGAGGGCTATTGCCTGTAGGTCTCACTTTATTATTAGCTTTTACCCACGGTTTCGCTCGCGTTCAGGTCGAAAATTATCCTACACAGGCATGCTACAGGTATATAAAATAGCCGGTGTTATGCCACAATCTATCTACCTCATTGGTATAATGGTCCCCTGAAAACATGGGCCCCTGCGTTCGATTTGCAGGTCTGATAAAGTGCTATTGGGTTTTTTCTCCATGCTCCACACCTGCCTGACTTTTGTGAAGAACATGGAGCTCACACACGTACCGTTATGTGTTCCAGTACCAGCAGACGGCGTGAAGGGCAAGACGTGGGGCCCGTCCACCGTGCACCAACGTTCCCGCACCCAGCTCCCGCTGTCCCACGCCGCGCCGCTCCCGCGACCCAGACATGCGCGCTTCTCCAGCTCCGCGCCCGACCTGCCGCCGCACGAGCGCTCAGGTAAGCCTCGCCTGCCTCACGTGCCTCGCCTGCCCGCCCGCACCCCGCGCCCCGACCTGCCCCGCAAGCGCAGCGGCTCGCACGACGACCTGCTCTACGAGAACACGTCTCCCAGGCGCAACCGGTTCCTCCTCTGCCCCATGTTCACGTCCACGGCCGACATCCCGCACCAGTACGACACGGTGTTCGATGTGCCGCTGGAGCGCGCCCGACGTAAGGGCAGCCACGGTGACGTCAAGCGCAGCTTCCTCAAGAGTATCCGCTCTAACAGTCTCGCTGGCCTGCTGGCCGTCGCGGGGAACCTCTCCTCCGAAACGACAGAACTACTTCGAGACGATTAGTTTGGGCTAAAGTTCGCATACCCGCCGTCCGCGACGAGAATGTTCGAGAAAATATGAAAATGCAAAAAAAAAACGAAAAAATTCTAAATAATTACATTCGTGGACGGTGCTGCAGTTTTTTTGTTTCGGAATTATTCCAATACCTTTTTTTTGTTACTACTTTCTGTGGATAGTACAAAAATGTTGCCATATTAAAGACATATCATTTCTCACTAACACATTCCTCCACAATGCATTTGACAGATTTAATTACTTTTTTAGTAAATTAGAAAAACATCAGTTTAAATTAAAGCAACATAACTTTATCCCAAACTACAATTTCGAATCACGAGATCGATACTTTATTTCTATTCTTCCAGAGTCTTTGCGAAAAAACGAGTTCACCTTAAATTCGATTATTATTATTTCGACGCGAACTAAACATTTTTCGAAAGACGAAAATTATCTCGAAAATCGGCTGATACAACTTTCTATCTGTAAATATGTTACTTATTAGATATTGAAGTTCCAAGGATTTGAATTTAGTACGTAAGTTTAGTTTGTAAGGATTTTAAAAAGACTTATTTTTTTTAGTGTGTACTGTTTAGTCGTAATCGTCGATACCAGTGTCTGTCTTGTTTTACGTAAAACTATAGTACGTGTTTTACCCCGGTAAACTACAGTAAAATAAATATAAAAAATATATTTTTCGTTTACTTATGAATAAAATTGTAAAATATTAGGCATTTATTTCGTAATTAATTATTGTTTACCGTGGTAAAATAAAAACTTATTTTACACGCATACAGTTGTCAATCAAATGATTTTATTTGAGATCTGTTAAGTTTTTACTGCAGTGAATCTATTTTTCAGCTTTACTTTGTTTAACTTTACTTGTTAGTTGGCCAATTAATCCCTATTTTATTATAATTCCTATCTTATACTTAATGAGCAAAATGCGCAATTAAACATGCATGACGCAAGCATGATTTTTCTTTATTTATTTCTATAATAGGTTTTACTTTTACAGAAAAACAATTAAAAGCAACGAAGTATTCTATTAATATTCTTCTCAATATTCGACATTACAAACAAAGTTTCGCAAAAACATGTAAATTGAACACTTCGGATTGATTTAAATTATTATTTTGACATTAGTGCTTTCTTTCGTAATTGGCCAAACAACAGTAAAAGTTTAGACAGCCATCAGCATTTAGAAAAAGGCATAAACGAGAGACGAACTAGTAAATAATTTATATTTCTAGTTAGTAAATTGATAAGAAACTTCTTTTTAAATTAAAAGACTACGTTTTACTGTGAACTGTTTTGACTGACCGGAAATTTTTAATTTTGGATCTTGCCAAATTGTGTAAAAAAAATCACGACAAATGAATCGTAAAGAAGAAATATTGTAAAATTATTTTTTCTTTATGATTCATCTGTTGTGATGAAAGGAAAAAGATAGCCAATTGTATGAATGTTCTTTTTAGTAAATTATTTGTTTAACGTCAGCCATTTTGTTTGTTTACTTGCTGCGCTAAAGGAACCTCTCAGGACAACTTACTATATCCTTGTGAGTATGTTTTTTATTCCAAAATTAATTAGGAACGCGTTCTAATTCAAAGTCTCGAATATAAGTGGTAATGAGACTCGCAAGTAACTGCTAAAAGCTACACAACGTTTTTAGTTTAAAGCGATTTTTTGTAGATATTTTTTTAGTGCTTGAATTTTGTTGTTATTTTCAGATGTAGATTTTTTAATTAAACCAATGCATGTTTTATATCATTTTGACTACAGTAAAGGCTATCTTTTGTGGCATGCGTGGTCATATAACGTGAAAACAAGACGGCACGAGACTCAGTATAGAGTTTACAAATTGTGTGTCCTACTCGCACACTTTAAGCCTTCGAATGTTACAAGTCTTGGCGTTTACTATAGTCTTGTTCAGTACAAATATCATGACGTGCTATTAGTTGCTAGTCTCCGTTTTTGTCCTGGATTAGGACGCGTTCTCTCCATGTCACAAACCTTGGGCAATTGTGGCAAATGTAAGGGAACACTAGACTAAGTTAGTTCGTACTGTTTGGAATTGATTTGATTGTATAATATCGTTGTGTCGAACGTGTGATACTCAAGTGTGCTACGTATAGTCCTTTTGTTTATTTTATTATTTGATGACACGGCCAATCAACGATTTATATAACCACAGAAATAGTTGGACCCCCTATTAAAACCAATAGAGGTGTATGCATATTATTTTCGATAAAAAAAACGGTTTTTACAAAATACTGTTCGGTTTTTTTTTGTTTTCAAAAGGTTATCGATGATTGGCCGCACCATTCTGCACAGTTTGTAATTTTTATCATTACAGTAATCTAGTAGCTGTTTTTTTGACATTTTTATATATTTTTTTTTCGTTTGTAAATTGTAAGCATTTGTTTGCTTTCAGCCAAGTTTTTTTTCTATTAATTTTAAACACGTTATCTATAAGTGCTATGCATGCTTACCAGTTCATAGTATATGCTATATACAGTTTTTAAGGTATATATGTATCTGTTGTACTTACTTATTTGTTAGTTATTATGAATTTCGCTTTTATCACCACGTCATTATGGCACGCTTTCAAATGTTTACAATGATTCCGATATCAAATAACGTGTATTTGGATGATTATATGATTTTTTTGTACGCCACCGTAGATATTTTTTATTAGCTATTTTTTCGTAGATATTTTTGTTAGCGATTTTTTCGTAGATAGATTTTTATTTTTAATGTCTCGACTGCCAGTTTTTACTCGCTTTATGACTTTAAATGTCCCACTCGAAAAACTAATTTTACATTCACAAAAGAATCTCATATATAAAATCATATATTCGTCCAGGTTTGTAGCGAGTATGTACAGAGTACAAACTGTATCCCCTGTAACAATCAGTAACAATGTTCCTGACGGTGGTGGAATAGTATTACTATACGGTATACCTGACCGAGAGGCTCGCGGAGCGCTGGACTGCCCGTATGTCCCGGATTTGGGACATTCGTGACCTAAAAGGGACATTCTTGACGTAAATGGGACATTCGTGGAGTAAATGGGACATTCGTGGAGTAAATGGGACATTCGTGGAGTAAATGGGTCATTCGTGGAGTAAATGGGACATTCGTGGAGTAAATGGGACATTCGTGACGTAAATGGGACATTCGTGAAAGAAATGGGACATTCCGTTATAACGTTGATTTTTCATAGATCAATCTTTTAAATATGTGGATTTGATAGTGGACTAGTTAAATTGTGTTTTTTAAATAATAATAGTGTTTAAATTCAGATTATTAATGAAGATTTTTATAGTTATGCTAGAGAAATACATGTCGTGTTTTAAATGAAGCACTTTTTGAGTCAAGTATTTAGTTTTCGTAGCAAATAAATACAAGTAAACCCGGAACTTTTAGTTTGTAGTTATAATAAATAGATACCGGGACATACGGCAGCCCTAACCTCGATAATTATAAGACGCTCGATAAACAAATTTGTAAAAAAAAAAGATTATAGCTCTTCGGTGATCTGGTTCTTTCATAGTTATATAGATTCTTTTTTATATATCAAATAAACCTTTTCCATAAAATCGAAACTGGTGTATTTTTTTAACATGGGTTTACTAATATTTTAGTTACTAACATGATCCCTTTAACATTAAAAAAAAAACGAAAAAGAGCCATAGAGTTTGAAAATACAGATAATGAAAAATTAGATACAGATTAAAAATCGGTGTTGGATGACGCGCTTACGCTTGCTCACTATGGCTATCCTAATTCGGGAAAAAGGTTGAAATTGATAACAAAAATTATTATTAACAATGATATTTTGATTTGTTATTATAAGTTAAAAAGTGCTATCAAGTATTATTTGCACAATGTAAGTATAATAGATCCTTGTTTTATTTTGTTTGTTATATTTTTATTTTAGAGTTTTTTTGGCTTTTTATTGAATGAACTGTTTGGCATGTATAGTATGAGATTATTTATTTTTCTTGCATGATATTTACAAAACAACAATAGAGGAAGAATGAAAGGTTCAATATTACTTTTTACCCGATCACAGCCCAAAGAAGGGTAATGTGTTTTAGATTATTTTCACAAATCCCTTGAATTCTTTGTATTTTTCCTCTATTTAATTCTAAATCGTTTACTTATTAATTTTATACAGTTTACTTCACACTTCGGTATTGATATAAATAATATGTTTATTTCCTTGTATATAACAGTGTATAAATAGCTGTATTGTCCGGACTGTGTAGTTTTGATGTGAAATCATATTAGACTTTATTTCATTCCGAATAAAGTTCATTTTCATTAGTATTATTATGAAAGGTAATCGACCTTTAAGACAATAGAAACACGATAAGTTTTCGTTTACCTTGTAGCGTTTTAGTACTTTAGTGCCTGTTATAACCTATGTATTTGTCTGTATGCTATTATTTAGAACAAAAAGCAATATCCAATAGAGAAACAAAAAAGTTTATTTTATAAAATACTAGCTTTTGCCCGCGACTTCGTTCGCGTGGAATATTGACTTCCGGCAGATTTTTAGTTTATCTCGCGAAAAAAAAAACTATTCTATGTCCTTTCTCAAGTTCCAAACTATGTCTGTACCAAATTTCACAAAAATCGGTTCAGTAGTTTAGGCGTGAAGCAAAGACAGACAGACAGAAAGACAGACAGACAGAGTTACTTTCGCATTTATAATATTAGTTAGGATTAGGATACAGAATTTATTTGAATAACTTAAGGCGCAGTCAAAGGGGCACCGTAAAAACGACCTGTTTTTCGTCGCAGAGTTAGCCGTATTGCTACTTATTACAATTCCAAAAAAAATACAGTGTATAGTCAAATGTATAGGTAAAAGACTTATGCAAAAATATTTTCTAAAAGTAATCAAGAACCTCGAAAAAAAAAATCACAAAATCACAAAAAAATCACACGAAAAAACTTTTTCGTCTCGAAATGCTCAATATTTTGAGTGAAAACTGTTATATTTTTTTTTTTTATCAGAAAGGAAATTTAACCAACTAAAGACATATGTAAAAATATTTTAACATTACAGCGTATTTTTTTTTTTAATAAATTAAATCTGCGAACTATCGTTCATTTTGGCAGTCACGAGAATCAAACGCATCGCCATTTTCAACCTTATTTGTTTAGGCGATGAGTTAAACGCGCGCTCAAGGTCGCGGGCAGGTAATGTCGCCTTAAACCTACAGAATGATGCAATAGTTTAATTTCATTTCCAATTTTTGGTCGCGCGATTTCACTGTTTGAGCTATCCTTTTAATCTCGAAAGTAATAATTATCCGGCAGATAACTAGTCCTAAAGCAGACATTCTGTTCCGACCCCAAACCAAATCAGCCCTGCATCTATAATTTTTTTTGTTAGCCTTTGCGTGGTTTCATTTCTTTACGAATTAAAAAAGAACAAAAAGAATCGTAAAGCGGTTCACAGAATACATCTACCTACCAAGTTACAACTGTGTAGTTTTAATAATTTCCAAATAAAGCGACTGTGACATACGGAAGGGTTCCGTTTTTTGCCATTCGGCTACGGAACTCTAAAAAGCATTAATTTACATACTACTAGCTTTAGCCCGCGACTTCGTTCGCGTGGAATAGTGACTTTCGGCAGATTTTTGGTTTTACCCACATACTTCCATATCTCGCGAAAAAAAAAAATAACTATCCTATGTCCTTTCTCAAGTTCCAAACTATGTCTGTACCAAATTTCACACAAATCGGTTCAGTAGTTTAGGCGTGAAGCAAAGACAGACAGAAAATCAAATCAAATCATTTATTGCTTTGCAAACATGGGTAATGGTACATAGATGTTCGTTTTATAATAAAGATCTCCACATTTTACCGTCACATGGGCATGCAAATAATAGGTACAGAGTTACTTTCGCATTTATAATATTAGTTAGGATTTACTTAATTTGAGAGTACGGAATTATTATAAGTCAGTATTTCACATCGAAACTCCGATCCGCACACAGACGCACGCACACAAACACACTAATACCTATGTTTTCATTCACATAGGTTGTTTTCTTCCTTACACAGACTTCAGTCCCGACGACTGGGGGCCCGAGTTCCCGCTCTCTTCTGCCTCACGATACTCTGTGCCGATGCCTACCTTGTATAGTACTGAAGGTATGTTGATTCGTAGTGGAAGATATTCCTGCTTATTACATTTTCTTTCAATTTCCATATGGCATGTGACGCCTTCAAAATAGGGGACCGGACAAAAAAAAAACTAATTAGTCAGTCAGATAGATTTTCAAAAAATATTGACCACATATTTTTTCTTCTTTCACGTAAACAAAAAATGAAGACGATACAGTGCTTCGAAAACTCGTGTGACGTCATAATGATAGTACGTTTTGTACCTTCAAGTGACGTTTCAAGCCCCACTCCATGATCTTTGACGCGCTATAGCTTCGTCAATTTTTATTGATTTGATAAAACAAAAAACACGTATTCAATATTTTTCGATAATCTAACTTACGGACTAAACAGAATCATATTATTTTGACCCAGTCCGATCCCCTATTATGGTTGATTCCAAACCATGCCAAGATCTTTGAAGTTACAACTACTACTTCTAGTGCTAAGTATATAGTGATTTAAAAGAGTTTCCATGGAATTTCTTGCCCATTCAGTTCCATAGAGATCTATGAGTTGTAATGGAAAACTACAGTATTTTCACAAGTTATTGTGTCTTGGAACTGTGGCTTCCTCCGTGGTCGAGTGGTTTAGGCGTTTGCCTTGTGACCCGGTGGTCGTGGGTTCGATTCCCACGGGAAGCATACTTTGTAAAGATGTTTCCAGTTTGGTTAGGACATTGCAGGCTTGAATCACCTGATTGTCTGATAAAAAGATGGTTCCGTGCTTCGGAAGGCACGTATAAGCCGGTGGTTCCGGCCGCCAAATGGCGGTCGTCAAACCATGTCAGAGGCCCTTGCGGCGGTTTAGAAACTCTGACACTAGGGTGTGTGGGGTCGTTAGACCTTACTGCTCACACGATAAGAAGAAGAGACTGGCTTCGTTTTTTTTGGCATTCTGCCTGTAATGCTCTACGCATACATCACATAACAGTGACATATTTTCTCCATTACATGGTCAAAAATTTAGTGACAGTGTTCACTATTTGACGGACGCAAAACAAATAATATGGTAGCTTGAAACTCTAGATTTTAGTTTTATGAGGTTGAAAACTCATGTCTACAGTAGACTTGAGTTTTAATAAAGTTGGAACTCCCTACCAAAGACATAATTTTCGCTGTTATACTTTTAAGACTACCCTAGTAAATGGTTGTTTTTATAACATTTACTCAACAACTCAAAACCTTGCAGGTTATAAGTTCAAAAAGCCGAGTATAATCGAGCTAGTCCTGTACAATATGGCGGCACTGCTGGGCGGCGTGGCGGCCGGATATGACGTCAGAGTGTCTAATGTCAGCCCGCTGCACCCGACCTTACAGCCTCACAGGTAAGGAGTTAACTCTTATTAGTAAACTTATTTGCATGTTACACAACAGGCATTTATCCTCCTACGGGAGATATCATCATTTCGGCCATAAATGCCTGTTGTGCTTTTTGAGCGGCTTATTGTGCTTTCTGAGGTACGCCTCAGAAAGCACAATAAGCCGCTGGTCCTGTGCCTCTCTCCGGTCTGCTCTGCGTCTGGCCTATGCCTCTCTCTGTGATCTCTCTCCGGTCGTGTCGGATTGTCGTCCCATCGAACTCATCATTCTCCTGCCCTTATCCCAATTTATTAGTGGTCGGCGCAACATGTCTTCTTCCATACTTCCCTATTTCTCGTCATCTCAGCAGTCACCTCCTTTCTAGCCATATCATCCTTCACACAGTCAATCCATCGTTTCTTTGGTCTTCCTCTCCTTTTATAGCCATCTACATTCATACTCAACATTTTCCTCACAACATTTCCCCATCGAACTATTAGTGAAAAAAAAACAGAGTGCACCTGTGCCTGCGCACTGTAATATCTCTCGCACCGATGGCAAAGCTCCGCTAAGATTGTCTGCCATGACCCAAAACGGCCAGTTTAGTAGTAACTGCAAAATCGAATCAGATTTTTACATAACATTTATTTCTCCAGTCTTACCCATTCATACAGAGTAAGATATTCTAAGGTATTTTGTATTGGTTTCAGAGCGGAAATAGAACCGGACCCACTAAGTACGGCAGTGTACGAGGGGTTTGGATATGCACATAATACGTATCACGGACCTACGAGACATTTGCGGGCACCGCTCAACGCCATCACTGGGTCACCTGTAAGTATTATAGCGTTTTGTTGTTGTGCTGCTTTGAACTGGCGAAACAATAACATAAAACCTTTATTTATCTCTTTTCATAATTTAAATCTCTGTTTCTTAATCTCATTGTTTACCCTCCTCGACCCTCGCACGAGTCAAGCCGCGTGGTAGAGCCTGTAGTTCAAAATAAGTCCCTAAATAATGATACCACTCGGATCCTGTCCCCTTACTGTCCTCCCTCCTCCCCCAGGGATGCCCTAAGCTGAGGCTCGTACCCCACAGGGGGTGCCCATAGCGTGTACCTTTCATCCAAGGCTCCCACAGGAAACTCCGGTTAAGCAGTCAACAACCAAACAAATCATTCCAAAAAACTCATCTCTAAAAGTCTTCTGTCTCCTGAGAGAACATGTTTTCATTTGAATATTTCACCAGTGGGAGTGTTTTGTTAGTCATTGTAATTACAGCAGTAGATGAAACTGAAGTCGTTAAACAATGCAATAATAATAGAGCATTGGTATTTGAAGTGAGAAGCACATTGATTTGCCAAGATTCGTCATCATCATTACTATTTAAACTTGGTGAATGATCTAACGATCCGGATTGTTTCCTTCTTATTACAGATATCGGGAATCCAATCAGACGAACAAAAGCCGATCAGGTTCACCGACTCCCCCACGCACTACGCGCACCCATCGTCCTCGTCCGGCTACGGACACTCCGCACAGCCGCTGTCCGGTACGTCTGGGCTGGGCACCAACTACACATCCACCCAGCCCCCCACACCTTCGCCCAGAAGAACCTCATCATCCACCTCCGACCACCTCGCAGACCTCTACCACAACTACAGAGAAAACTTTCAACCCTCACCCTCACAAGATAGAGACTACTTCTACAGAGCAGAACCTTACACCTACGACAGAACAGCCGACTATGTCGTCAAACACCCTCCGTACTACGGCTATGACGAGTGCTCCTTCGAGTACAGAGAACCGACCCCCGACTACCGACCCTCACCACCGCAGTACCTCACGCACAGAAGAACACCCTCAAACTCCTCCGCGACCAACTCCCACCCAGAAGAATTCTCCCCCTCCAGACAATACAGAAGTAAAGAGAAGAGGGAAGAATACAGACCCAAGACTGAGTACCCGCGTAAATCTAGCGACTATTCCTTACCGAGAGACTTTTACAGACAAGAGTCTCAAGAGAAGAGCGAGGTGGAACGACCCGCGAACCTGGGACTAGAATTAGCGTCGACGAAACTGAGATCTAGCTTGAAGAAGTACAACAAGAAGTCGAGCGCGTCCGGCGGCAGTTCGGGAGGAGGTACGCCGACTAACCCGACTCCTCCGGACAGTTTGACAAGCGAGACTGACAGTTCTTACGTATCAGCTCGCGACGCATCCAGCGGGTCGCAGTCGCGGGTGCGCTTCAGCCCGGAGACCATGGAGGGTCCCGTGCTCGAGCGCAGGCCGTCGCGGCACACGTAGCGAAGGCTGAAGAAGTTCGACGACTACCTAGTTTGACGCAAACTGTACATACGCTTGCGGGTAGTCCGAACGCTTCGCTTCATAGTTGTTCATTTCAAGTGACTGTACGCAGTTCTGATGTTTGTGGACGTAGCCAAGACGGGCTTGTGACTGTGGTTGAATAAAATTGTAAGGTTGTTCCTGCATTTAGTTGAATTGTAACTTCGAACGCATTTAACATGTAAAGGAAAAGACTAAAATGTTTGTACCTATATCAGAGTTCTTAGATTACTGGCTTTGGAGCCGTATTTAAATATTTAATACTTACATATCCTCAGTAGACAATTTGACATTTCAGAGGAATTTTCTTTTCATTAGATCTTTCTAGAATGTATCGTGAACGTTGGTCCAACTTAGATGTTGATAGGGAAGTCTTTGGCTACGAATAACTGCAATAAGCTAATGTATAAACGCGATTGTGTTCATTATTTAATGTATGCGTAGTTTCCATTGTACATTTTGTATGATACGTCGTCATAATAAGATGTATTTAGCCGTCAATGTAAAGCTCTTTCACAGTGCCTATCGCGCGGAAATATTATTAATTCCTAATTGCGTGATGTAGGGATTAAATATGATTATTTGGAGATTTTTTTGGGCCAAGGTAGCTTTGTGGGACAAGCACACAGAGAAAAACTTTTGTAGACATTGTAGCGGGAGTAGTAGTTAAAAAGTTTTATATACTTTGCAGTAGCACTACAAAAAGTTCTACAGCTACATCCTTCGATGTCTGGCTCACACCGAAGCTACCTTGCACCATATAAGATCAACAATTATCTCGAATTGGTTTAAATTATATTCTGGTTTGATGTTAGCAATGAGGAATAGAATAGGCACAAACTAAGCATTGTACAAATTGTAAATATCTGATCAAAAGCTGATGTCACAGTCAGCGAGTAACTCTTTCGTTAACGTGCGAGTTTTTTTTACTTTCGTTAAATTTATAAATAGTACAAATGTATTTGTAAGTGTCAACGTGTACGAACGCGTGGCGAAGAAAAAAAAGATATTTTTAATTCAAACGTAATCAGTGTATATTTTGAAACTAACAATTAATATATTATGTAACTTATATCACTAAGTTGTATGCATTTTGTACAAAACATTAGATATTTTTTACTGAAAAATATCAGTAACATTAGTACCTAGTATTGTGAGCAGCTTTTATATCCCACAATTAAATAATGTAAATTAGGTAAAAAAAATACTAGTCGGAAGTTTGCGGAAATCCTAAATATTGCATATCCAGCTAAAAATTGATATTATATTCGATATTACGCTTCCCTTACCCCAGAAACACTGGATTACTTTCCAATCAATCGAGATATTAGTTTGTTCCGTTTAGATGATGGCCTATAATCGGGAAGCTTGAAATTATCACTTAAATTAACGTATAAATTAATCCGTAAGATGTATAACGGAAACATTCGAATAATATTAGCTTTGATAATTATTGTTAGCCCGAATCAGTGCCTAATGTTTGCTGGGACGGTACTTGGAGATAAGACATGAGTGAAACGATTTTATCAAAACGAAATACTTTTTTTTTACAATTTATTATGGCCAGTAAAATCATATTCGACAACTGGAAAGTTGTATTTATTTTTTCAATTTTTATTTTTATGTGCAATATGTGAAATTATTTTGCGTCCATATTTAATTTAATTATATTTTTATTATTTATGAAACAAATCGTCGTGAATGTAACAGTATTTTATACAGTATTCGAAGTATTGTATATTGAGAAAGATATAATATGTATGGTTGTATGTAGTATAATTTATTAAGTTATAGCTTGAACCAGTGCCAATGTCGTCCAGTGTTTTACATTATCTTTTATTTCCATTTTAGTACAAACCAAATCCTAACCAAATTATCGTAAGAATCTCTTGTAAAATTAAGTTTCAGTTTAACAAGTCACAAATTCCAAGTCAACGATTAAAAAAACGATATTATGTAAATATTTATCCGAGATTCACGGCGCGTTTACTTAAAAAAAACTCTAGTCCTGAATTTTTTATTTTATTTTAATATCTGGCTTGTAATCGAATGGTTACGAACGACTGGCGAACGTACTTCGAATGAAAAAATGTAGTTTATTGGGCATTCCTGTGTTTAATATACATTCCATATGTTTTGAAGTGATATTATTGTAAACAGTGACGCGTTTAAAGACGAGTGTAAAGGTTTTGTGTGCCAATAACATGAGGTGGGAGGATGCCTTACGTCTGTACGTTGAATCGACAAATAAAAATCTAGATTAAGCTTTTCATGAAGTCTTATTATTCCTTCTCCTTCCTAACGTATTTACTTAAGTCTCGTGTAGTACTAAACAAAATTAGGGAGAGTCACTTGTCACAATGTAAATTAGCAAGTCAATGATGTAACTGTCTATCATTTAGATGCAAATCTTGTAACAAGAATTCACAAGGCATAGGTACACAACTGGATTCTTTCCCACTTAGCAATTTTTAAAGTGTTAGACATAGATTCAGTAAAAATAACTTGTTTGTAACGGTTTTGTAGTCGGGGTCAATCAGAAAGCATATTCAAGATGTAGAGTGTAGACCTAGTTGTTCCTTGGGCTGGTTTTCATTTTAATTAATGTTCACATTCCACTAACTTTTTGATCCAAGCCCGCCGTAGTGACGAAAAGTCGGTTTCCATGAATAATTCAGTTCCGAGACATAACAGTTTTACAAACACGCTACTTCGTCCGTGACTAACGTGTTAAAGACGATATTTTTTATTCTCATTAAGAACACACGACTTGTGCTTGTGTTACTTTTAAGTACGTAAGCATGATAATATTCTTCGCCAATCTGAAAAATAAGGAAAACCGCTAACTCGGTTTTAGACTGCCACTAACAACCTCATACATAATATATTATAGGTACCCTAATATTGAATGTCATCTGCGACAAGGTCTACTTTAGAGTTCCGTAGCCGCAGGGTGCCAACAGGACTAAGGCTCTATTGTCTATGAATTAGTCACAGCACTACCTTTTGACCCGTAAATAGGTAGATACGTGAAAATTTTAGTGTTTATTAGGTAGGTAGGTACCGACCTACTATGACCATTATAACAAAAGAAGTACCTACTTAAAAAATTAAAAGAGCCCCATTCAAGAATCGTGTTTTTTTCGGCACTGTATGGAACCCTTCGTGTGTGTGAGTAGTATTCGTTGTTTCTATGAGGAAAATGTTAAGTTTCTAACTTTGTGAATTTTTGTGTCAAGTTGTCGCCCATAGGTAAAAGAAACGTACCGCTGAGTTTAATTTAGAACATGATAAAATCCTCTTCAAAAATTATAAGTAGTAGACTTTACATTATTTTGGTTACTTACTTAAAAAAAATATGATGTGCATAATTAATGCAACATGATAAGCCCTTATCCGGGTAGAAAGTATAATAACATGTATTACAGTAACAGACGTCTCAAAATTTCGTTAAATCCAACCCATTTTTTTTCTATTCTATTAGGTAGTAAACGTAATTGATCAGCTCCACACTCAATGAATCAACCTGTACGTACCTAGGCATACTTGCAAATAACCCGCTCCATTCAACAGCAGGTCGTGTTCTTGAACTCCGTCGAGTCGATTGTAGCCAATTAAATGTTCATTACACCCACACTTATCACTTTCTCTTATCTCTTCTACAAGGGTAACAAATGAGACGGGGGCTTTATATAAAAACAATTTATTCAATACTGCATAACTAAAATACTATGTCAGTGCCATGTAAAAATATTCTTAATCAGTAAATAGTGCTCTTACAGGCTAAAATATTTACAGAATAAAAGCTTCTGTCCACCAAGGTACAAATACATCAAAATTATACTGCTCTACGGAAAGTAGAAGTGGACCATATTTTAAAAATAGTTTTATTGTTCTCTCTATTGGAACTTATAGCCGAGTAATGATACGGCAAAGTAGACAGAATACTTTAAACATTTCTGTGGTAAGCCGGGAGTGGTGCTTAGTGCTTACTGCAAATTAGTTAGGAGCACTTTTGACAAATCGATCGCACATTCTCTCTGCACAATGGACGGGAAATCTCTCGGCTGCTCATTTCTCACGGCACTTGCGTAATTTTTTCTACCCGCTACAATTTATCTGCAAGTCGAACTTTCGTAAATATTTATCACACAGTAACGGTAGTTACATCTGCAACATTATTTTTAAGTAATCTCATGCCGAATCAATTTGCAAAAGTGCCATTGCCAACTTTTCTAGTCACCAACATTTTAAAACTGGAAAAGAATCTACTGAAATTGATATTTCTTAAATTATGCCTTTCTCAACAAAAAACAAGAATAGTGTTACATTACAAGAACTATGTTCCATATCTGCACAGGGTAAAGAATTTATAATTCAATTAAAAGGAGAACCGTTAAAAAAAATGCATTTAAGTATCAAAAACACCCTGTGACAACAATCTAATAAGCATTAATAATTTCGGTTTAGAACCAAAGTTCTTATGTCTAAGTACTGGAAATTACCAGAAATATCACAATCAAGTGTCCTTACGTCCTTCTAATCTCTATGTCGCCTTAATTCTAGAGAAGTTGAGTCCATTTGACTAGTGGTTAAACATTTATGCTCTTAGAAAGGAAAGATTTATTATGTAGGCAAGTAGTTAAAATATTTTCTCTTCTTTACTTCCGATTCTAAGGACATAATTGATGATAAGATAAAATTGTTTGCCAGCTCTATATTTATTTTATTTTGCTTACCAATCGTCTCTTGCTTCCTATCCTAAACTATAAGATATCATGCCTTTCATAATAAGGTTTTTTATAATAACTAGCTTTTGCCAGCGGCTTCGCCCGCGTGAAAATGGCGATTTTCCATACAAACTTTCATCCCCTATTTAAATCCCTTAGGGGTTGAATTTCAAAAAATCCTTCCTTATTCCTTGTCTACATTATAAAGGGAACCTCTGTGCAAAATTTCAGCTTTCTAGGTCCAAGGGTTTGGGCTCGGCGTTGATGAGTCAGTCAGTCAGTCAGGACTTCTCTTTTTATTTATATAGATTATCTAGAAATCCTGTTTTCATGCATCTACAAGACTAAAATCAGTCTATTAACGTAGGTAAATATTCCGAAATTGCCAGTACCCACTATTATTTCTTTAACACACATAGCTTGTTCACAAAATGATTTATCGTCATGCGTAAATACATGCAGAATGTAAGCATAAATCCAAACTATAAAGTCGTTTTTAAAACATTACCGACCTCGAATTATGACATTCGAAGCGCGATTCATGTTTATCTTAAACATTAGGAAGCAATAATCTTTAATAATAGTTCAGAGCAGCGGAAAATCTGCACATTCTCAATAAAAAAGTTATCGCACCTTCGAAATATGCTAATGTGCCATCTAAACAGTATTAAGTACTATTTTATTCTAGTCGTAAAACAAAGTTCGCTTGTCTTGCTTCGTGCTTGCTTCAGTCTAGCTTGTCATATTAAAATAAACTATAAGGGTTCCTTATTGACTACGGAACCCTAAAAAACGAATGCTTTCGGTCAAGACCAAAATTAAAATTGTATGTTGTTGGTTGCATGTTTGCCAAGGGGTCCCCTACCTTTTTTAATTCTACCTGCCTTTACGTACATCGCTCATGTGGTAAGGGGCCAATTATATTACACTCGTATTAGTCAATGTGACGTATCTTCAAACTGGAAAATTTTCATAATACGACCATCCACGCAATACTTGAAGTGCTATAAAGTACTGTCGTTTCTATCGCTTCCAGGATGTTAACAACGCCTATTTTAATTAATCAGTGTAGAATGATAGGATTGTCGATAACATGAAATAATGGCAAAGTAAAAGCGAAGTTTTACATTATTCTTTCTGCAATTCCAGCAGCGTTACTAAATTGGTACTGCTGTCTTCGAACCAAGTAAACAACAGTGAACACCTAAACACACATTTTGGTGTTCATTATTCGCCCAATGCTTTTGCTTACATTTTCAGTTTCAGAATATCAATGAGTGATATTTATTTTTATCGCCAGTATTGTAGTTTCAACGCGATCTAAAACCGGTCTCCCTATAATCGCTCGGTTTTACAATTAAAATCTTGTTTGCGAATAAATAT
Organism: Diarsia mendica; assembly: GCA_949316265.1. Lineage (NCBI taxonomy): Eukaryota > Metazoa > Arthropoda > Insecta > Lepidoptera > Noctuidae > Diarsia > Diarsia mendica. The sequence goes on along the minus strand of OX438901.1, from coordinate 2,783,932 downwards.
CTGAATCTTTAAAATTTTGATAGCGTCGCATTTATTTTGTGTTGCTTCAGAAACGCGTCAGTGTTACAACCTTGACCTTTAGCGTCACATTCATGCGGTTCTGTTATGTTGTTTTTTGAACATTATAAGCTTGTTATCGCTAATTAAATCATATGAAATGAAGTTATCGTTCTGGTCAAAAGTTTGTTAGAACTCAAGGGTATTTAATCAATTTGTCGTTCATTGTTTAGGTCCTACCGTCTATTTCTGTGTAGTCGTCGCGTGGCTTGTGCCCACAACAGCTTCCGCCGCCATAAATCTCGGATAACGGGAACAGGGAACACGTCATAACATTTTAATATCCGAAGCTTGATAGATTTCGCCAGAATGTATGAGAACCTGCTGCCTACACAGCAAAATGCGACTCTGTTACACAAAACAAAACTCTCCGTGTATCCTATACGAAAATCATTTTTAACCGACTTCAAAAAAAGGAGGAGGTTATCAATTCGACTGTATTTTTTTTTTTTTTTTTTTTTTTTTTTTTTTTTTTTTTTTTTTTTTTTTTTTTTATGTTTGTTACCTCATAACTCCGTCGCTTGCTAACCGATTTGAAAATTTCTTTTTTTGTTGGAAAGGATATACTTCCCAAGTGGTCCCATGATCACCAAGTCAGGATCTGATGATGGGATCCTGGAGAAATAGAGAGAACTCTTCAAATTTTATAGGCACACTTGCAGTGATTTGAGTAGTTTTTGGAAGAGTACTTTCTCGGAGTGGTTCCATTTCAATTTAGTGAAGATCTGATGAAGAACTTCGGAGATAGGCAACGGAACTCCTCAACAAACGATAGCAAATGGACTGGGATTGCTGAAATCTCATGTCTGTCTATTGCTTACACCAGTTCATAACATAACATCACGCCGGTACGTTGTGAAGGGGTAAGCACATGTGAACCACTAAAAAGTGAAAAATAAAAACTTTTTAACAAAAAATAAAACCGACTTCAAAAAAAAAACACTAAAAAGTCAAAAATAAACTTTAGAAGAAAAAAACAACACAAAAAAGTGAAAAATAAACTTAAGAAGAAAAATCAGCTTCGGAAGTCGGTGGCAAAAAAAGCCAAATCAAACAAACAAATGTCACCGACTTCAGAAGCTGATTTTTCTTCTTAAGTTTATTTTTCACTTTTTTGTGTTGTTTTTTTCTTCTAAAGTTTATTTTTGACTTTTTAGTGTTTTTTTTTTGAAGTCGGTTTTATTTTTTGTTAAAAAGTTTTTATTCATTCAACTTTTTGCTTTCTAAATTAAATCCTCGAAAAGCAAACGAGCTAAAGCAATCAATGAGATTAACTAGACAAGCGTCGACGCGAATTGAGATAAATTGCAACCACTAAAACCAATACCTAAGACATTCAATGCAAACAAAAAGGATTCGTAGCGTGATTTGCTTACGAATTGGAATTAGTTTGCTTAGGAAAGTATTCGAAGATCTTTTTATCTTATTCTATCCGGTTATTAACATTATAACGATTGCAACCGGTGACGAAGAATAAAACTGGCTCGTCGTTTTAGCAGACGGTTCATCAGCATATCCCCTGTGCAATAAACTTAAGAGCGTACAAAAAAAACTGCCGGTGTCCTTCGTTTCTGCGTAAATGCATGACCGCGTGTCAAGTCTAATGTTAACACGCTCCTAAATAATTGTTTTAAAACTGACTCATCGAAATCCATCAACCTAGCAACAGTTCGAGGGGCATTTACGTCGACGCGGTAAGCACCCATTACGAACGAATTTAAGGGGATTATTTTTAACCGACTTCAAAAAAAGGAGGAGGTTATCAATTCGACTGTATTTTTTTTTTTTTTTTTTTTTTTTTTTTTTTTTTTTTTTTTTTTTTTTTTTTTTTTTTTTTTTATGTTTGTTACCTCATAACTCCGTCGCTTGCTAACCGATTTGAAAAATTCTTTTTTTGTTGGAAAGGATATACTTCCCAAGTGGTCCCATGATCACCAAGTCAGGATCTGATGATGGGATCCTGGAGAAATAGAGGGAACTCTTCAAATTTTATAGGCACACTTGAAGTGATTTGAGTAGTTTTTGGAAGAGTACTTTCTCGGAGTGGTTCCATTTCAATTTAGTGAAGATCTGATGAAGAACTTCGGAGATAGGCAACGGAACTCCTCAACGAATGATAGCAAATGGACTGGGATTGCTGAAATGTCATGTCTGTCTATTGTTTAGACCAGATCATAACATAACTTCACGCCAGTACGCTGTGAAGGGGTAAGCACATGTGAACCACTAAAAAGTGAAAAATAAAAACTTTTTTACAAAAAATTAAACCGACTTCAACAAAAAATCAAACACAAAAAAGTGAAAAATAAACTTAAGAAGGAAATCAGCTTCGGAAGTCGGTGGCAAAATCATGAAATAAATCAAACAAAAGTCACCGACTTCAGAAGCTGATTTCCTTCTTAAGTTTATTTTTCACTTTTTTGTGTTTGATTTTTTGTTGAAGTCGGTTTAATTTTTTGTAAAAAAGTTTTTTTGAAATTCGACCCTCAAAAACACGAAATGAGAAATATACTTTTACGAGCTCCTATTACTTTGCACTGAAAATTTCTCATTACATAGGCTTCGCGGTTTGAAAGGGAAATTCCTAAATCTGAAACGGACTATCTACGATACCGTGCGTATCTAATTCGTAGAAGTATACGTTGTAAGAAAATTGCGTGCTCGATTTTAGCAGATGATATAACTTAAATGCTACGTATCGTATGAGTTAGCACGTGATTATAAAAGCGAAAATGAATAAATATTGATCAGAATTTGAGCGGTCTAACAAGAAACATTCTTCACATTTCCTCGTACATTGCCGGACTACTAAGTTACCAACATATTATTTAATTTACTTACTGCAAAATAGACTCAGGTTCTTAGAAAAAATGTGAGACTGAGGTGGGACTTTACGCTACGGTTATTTAAATCATTACGCGTAACCGCTATATAACTCTGGTGTTGCAAACTAAAAATTCAAATTACATACTTTATTACGGGCGTCTATCTAGCATGCCGATAACGGTGGTTGAGTTGTATCACTAAAACTAACAGCATGCTAAATTACCTTAGACAACTGAATTTGCATAAGTAATATCTTCGGCATTTTTTATGAAAACAGTAGAAAGGTTTTTGTGTTTAGTTTTGGCGTAAGTGTCTTCAGATATTTTAAATGAACAAAATTATCATGTCATCGTTGTTTTATATTTGCGACATTGGATTCTTTATCGTCCATATTATAGTCTCAGTCTGCCTTCGTTATTAATGCGACGACCCGCCTGTGTCGCTAGTCTAATCCTTATGAAAAATCAATACATACCCAACCCAAAATGCGAAAAGAACTTCTTAGCTGCGAAGTCTAACAATCTTTATCCTACAATAATTTCCAAATATCTCAAAGTTAATGCAAATAAGATTATTACTAAATGACATTGAAATCTAGAATATCAAGTTTTCAGATTTTTCTATACTTATCTACATTTATTATAAAGATACTCTTAGCTTGCGACTAGTCTGGCGTCAGACATGGGAAAGGTCGTCGAATCTTAGTAAATATTTATATGTATTTTGCCCTTGAAAGGACGGCGAGTCCTAAACTCATTGACCGAGAGTTTGCACACATGCGCCTCGAGACATTTCCACTTATAGGGCATTTATTTTATGAAACACGAAAAAAAACTACCTACCTATACCTATAGGCAAAGTATCGATTTTGTTTGACTTCGTTGACGACGCAGACGTCAGTCGATGTATTTTTATCCTCAAGTTTATTATGATTCAAGGCAGGATCCAGCTAGACAGGACTTTTAGGCCCGTCTATTTTGGGCAAGGACGAAATGTCTGCGACAGCATCCTTAATAAACTTCGTTATCCCTACGAGTTTTTATTTTATACGCCAACAAACAAATTTTCAGATGTTTAGGAGACCAACAAGGTAACAAATTCTTACTCAGAATTATCTAGAATCCTTGGTCAGAAAATCAATCGAGCCAAAACCAGGCGATACGATAGGCAAGTTTTCGCTTTTCATCTCGTGACGTCAATGGACAAGGAAAATGGCGGGAAAAGGCCGTGTGGCCAGAATGTAATATTACCTATGTACACAACACTCAGGGACGAGATATCAATAATAGCTGTCGAGTTTAGTAAGCTTTAATTATCAGTGCATTGGACCGAGTTATCTCTACAAACTACAGTTACGTCATGTGGATAACAATATGCGTGTTACCGCGACGGCCTAACTTACTGAACGTTGTCAGACATTCTGATCTTTGAAGCTCCAATTACTTTAACAGAAACACTGTTGGCACATGTTTTGGTAACATTTAAGTGCATCCAATAGCACGACGACTTTTGCGAAAAAACTGAAAATGTTGCTTCATAAAAGTAACAGAAACCGCTAGCTAAACGGTTCCTAATGTAAAAGTAATATTCAAGTATTAAATACCTGTGTAAAAGAACATCGATGGCAAAATTAAAATAAACATTTAGGTCAACTTCCACGACGTCCAGAATTGTTAACGATCGATGAGTCAGTTTGGAAGCAATGTAACGCGAAACATGTACACTGTTGCTGTACTTTTGAAGTTGGGGACGAATGAGTCATGGGTTTATTGATACGAACAGTTACTGATACGGGGCAAGGATGATATTATTTTGACTTTGCAATTATTTCTACGAATTTTAATAGAGTTAGCGGTCATATAAGGTAACGAACACGTGCCGGAGTTTATAGTATTTCTTACATTACAACTTAGGATTTATCGCAAGAAAAGGCATAAAACTTAACAATTCATAGTTGATGGATTATTGTAACTACCTACCCAATATGTGATAACAGAACACAATCAACATGTAACTAATAAAGTATCAAACTTACTAAATTCAAACGACGCTAAGCTATCCCTAGCGGACTAGAATTACCTAAGACTGACAAAATACGTTACGTTTAAAAATAATACATCATTACTCACCATCTAGATGTCACGGCGTAATACTTACTTTCTACTTTCTCTCCTAAAACCGTTGTTTGGTACATAATTGTCCCAAGTAAGAGGCACGGAGGGATAGGCACCTAGTGCAGTTACTCTAATTTGTGGCAGATTATTGTGAGTAGGAGAATTAGTTTGGACCACATCACTGTTGGTATTTCAGTATTATCTTATCGGCTTCCTATGCTCTGGCGCGTCCCCAAAGATAACAAGTATCCTTGCAGCTACAGGCTCGCGAGTCCACGCGCCAGCACGCCCTCTACCTACCTACACTACCCTAATGGACTGACTCGAAGCCTTAAAAATGTATAAGAGATTAAAGCTCACTTTTCATTCGTCCACGACGCGACGGTATTAAATAATAAATACATTCACACAAATTGTAATGCTACATTTTAGAAATTAGAAGGCCTGTCTTGCTACTGCGCCAAAAATAATACATTGAATAAGTAACTAATGACGGGATAAAACAATAACGGGAACCATAAACCCTGAGGTAACATAAACAAATAAAAACTTATTTCTGGTCTCTCACTACAAACACAACATGCAATATTTAAGCGGTTTTAAACAGCCGACCTGCCGCCGACAGACAATACACAAATATATTATGTACATGTTAAACTACTGCCACAAATAATTATATTATGTATTATTACGTATTATATGTAAGTAAATAAAGGACACGACAGGGCGGGGGATAAGTATATAGAAAAAAAAAATAGAGAAATATACAATAAACTCTATTTAAACATGAAATTTATTAAAGATAAAAAACATACAATGTTTTGTTTTACACAAAATAAAATACCTGGAGGGTTATTATCGGGCGCCGGGGCGGCATTAGCTGAGGCGGGGCGCGCCCAGGCGCCCGCGGCAGATATACATAGTGCGACAGGTCCATATATAGTCGAATAATATAATACCATAGCATATGATAAAAAGTGTACACATATATGATACTGTCAAGCCAACCAAAACTCACAAAAAGTCATGTCGCGCTCTCGCGAATATAAAACTATGTTAAATCTTACAAAAATACTTATGTGACTAATTTGAAATGCACATATAGGATCTCGCTTTCCGTCTACAAAAATAATCTGAAATTGGAATGAAAATCTTTCTTAAGCATTCGGCCTGGGAACGATCACAAAAGTTACGGCGTTCACAACGTCCGTACACATATCAATTATTTCTCTTCTGAGTCTTAAAGCTAACCGATAGAACCTGTCCGTTGAGCGTGTATCCATTGAGCGCCTGGATGGCCATAGCGGCCTCATCATACTCACGCATATTCACAAATGCAAAACCTTTGTTTTTCTTTGTCTCAGGATCTTTGATCACTTTTATCGAGTCGATTGCACCGTAGGGACCGAAGAGTTGCCATAGAGCCAGCTCCTCGGTGTCCTCACCGATGTTATATACATACACTGTGGTCTGATGGGGCGCGGGCGCCGCGCCAAGCAACGGCACGGGGCTGGCGGGCGCGCCCAGCAGCGGTAGCGGCGAGTGGTTGCTAGCAGCCATCGGGTTGAACCTCTGCTGGCCCTTGTTGATGAACGGTAGGGCCTTGCCGGGGGACGGCAGCAGTGGTGGCGGGGAGGCCTGTGGGAAACCTGGGGCGAAGGCAGCAGGCCGCGCGCCAAACGCTGCGCTGAGGTTGGTGCCGTTGAAGGCAGCGGGCGCGGCACCGTTGAACACTGCCGTGGCGCCGTTGTACGCCAGCGGCGCAGCGCTCACCGTGACGCGGGGCGTCGGCCGTGGCGCGTTCTTATTCGCATTTGGTTTGTTCGCGAACTTGACCACAATGGCGCCCGCGGCCGGAATCGGAGTCTGCCCGTTCATGATTTTGATTGCTTCTTCTGCCTGTGGACGCGTCTCGTAGCACACGAACCCGATGCCTTGCGACACACGACTGTTCGTTATGACACCGAACTGACTGAATAAACTATTTAGACGCTCTAACGTCATATCTGGAGGTAGATTGCTAATATAAAGGTTAGATTCCGTGTCAGGTTTATGGCTGACCTTATTTTCGGGGTTGAGTAGTGCGAATGACACTTTCAGAGTCTTGCCTTGCATGAGGAGGCCGTTGAACGCCGCCCGCGCCTTCTCGGCATCCTCGTGTTTCTCGTACTCCACAAAGCCGTATCCCCGGTTTGCTATGAGCTTGCAACTCTCTATCTTGCCCATTGCGGAAAAGAGCGCGTACATCATGTCCCGCGTCATCAGCTCGGGTATGTAATTGACCATGAGTTTGGTCGGTGACACATTGTTGGCGTCGCCGCCGCCATTCTCCATTTCGTTTTTTATCATTGTTCTTTTATTGTGAAAACTACACTACAGAAAACAAAATACTAATATAACTCACACTACGAATAGTTGTTTACTTCATTTGCGACATCTATATCGAACAAAGAACGAACACAAAAAGTCCCAGTCACACTAAAATGCCACAGCGACGCCGGTTCACAAGTTCATCATCACAGGAACGAGTTTGTTTTTGGAATGTTACCAGGTTCTGCCTTTTTGTTTGGCAACTATGAAATGCAACTAGTAGTTACTTGGAATAATTACATTTCACTTCGTTTATTTCCGTTATTTGTCCAATTTCTATGGACGATTAATTAATTTGGCACGTGTTTGGATATTTGGTTACTGACAAATTAATAATTTTATAACTTTTTGATCGCGTGGCACATTTTTATTTTGTTGTCTATGATGTAAATAACCGACGAGAAAAGGATGGTAAAGTCCATTTCACGAAAGAAGTCCCGCGGACAATTGTGGAACTAAATTTGACAGACGGGGAGATTTGGAAAGAGAGAGAGAGATAGCAACATTATGTCGCACACGGAACAGAAATTTTCTGTTCTGTTGCTGGATTTACACTCTCGCGCGAGTGACGAGACGAGCCGCGAGGCGAGGCACGAGTCGAGTGTGTGAATTGTGTGTTTGTGACTCGCCTCGCAACTCGTCTCGTCACTCGCAGCGCTCGCGTCGGGGGCGGTTTTGTAGGCACGACTACAGACATACCTGTAGCTCATTTACACTCTCGCGCGAGTGACGAGTTGCGAGGCGAGGTGCGATACGAGCCACGAGGCGAGAGTCTAAATCCAGCATGTGATGCCGCACGAATACAGCGCTGCGTCTGCGGGACTTCTTTCGTGAAATGGACTTTACGGCCGTGCCGCTTTATTGCTCGACTTAGCGGGGGCCACAGCGGGGGCACTCAGGCACTGCCGTGCCCCCAGATAAAAAAGCCTAGTTAGAACGAACGGTTCTAGTGATCTTCGTTTGGTTTATAGACCAGGGCCGAAGCCTTCAAAACTGGTAAAATATGAAAAAAAATTACAGTAGGATGAAACCCATTAGAAAAGGAGGGGAATATGATCAAAATGAAAGGAAAAATAAATTACGGTCGATCCGAGTTCGGGAAGGGGGGGTGGGGGGGGTTTTAAGGGGGGAAAGCGGTTTATCTCGATTTCCGGCAAAACTACAAGTCCTATGGAAAAAAGTTAAATGGCAAAGTTGTAGGTAATAAAAAGATCTACAACTTTTGTATTTGCAATTTTTTCACATAACCTCAAAATTTAGGTGAAAAATTCAAAAAACCAAGTTTTTGGTTTTTAATTTTTATCTTTTACAAAAAACATTTTTTTTTCACGAAATTTAGTGAAAACTTACATTTTTATGCCCTAAATACACTGTAATTTTTTTGATTAAAAATATTTATTTTTCACCTTATTATTGACTTAACATCGAAAAATCAGCCCTATTTTCAATCGAAAATTCTGACGTCAAAATATCTGCTTTTTTTTAAAAGTCGCTGGGCGTTGTGTTCCTTATAATCTCTACTTTCTGATAATGTATAAAAAATATACATTGCAATGGTAAATTTTCTCAGAAAAAGCAAAATCAGCTGCTACAAAATAACAGGTAGTAAGGGCCAAACCCTCCTAGCCCCTTCCCCACTTCTCTGTGAAATACCTTTTGATGGGCCAAAATTATCCGTAGGTCTCCACGATATATAAATTATCTTAAAATGACAATAAATAGGCATAAAACAGCAATAAATACGCTTATAATTTCTTGTCTAGGCCATTATTTGGTAGTGGGTATTATTTCGCAGCAGCTGACTTTGCATTTTCTGAGAAAATTTACCATTGCAATGTATATTTTTTATACATCATCAGAAAGTAGAGATTATAAGGAACACAACGCCCACCGACTTTTAAAAAAAGCAGATATTTTGACGTCAGAATTTTCGATTGAAAATAGGGCTGATTTTTCGATAATAAGTCAATAATAAGGTGAAAAATAAATATTTTTAATCAAAAAACTACAGTGTATTTAGGGCATAAAAATGTAAGTTTTCACTAAATTTCGTGAAAAAAAAATGTTTTTTGTAAAAGATAAAAATTAAAAACCAAAAACTTGGTTTTTTGAATTTTTCACCTAAATTTTGAGGTTATGTGAAAAAATTGCAAATACAAAAGTTGTAGATCTTTTTATTACCTACAACTTTGCCATTTAACTTTTTTCCATAGGACTTGTAGTTTTGCCGGAAATCGAGATAAACCGCTTTCCCCCCTTAAAACCCCCCCCACCCCCCCTTCCCGAACTCGGATCGACCGTAATTTATTTTTCCTGTCATTTTGATCATATTCCCCTCCTTTTCTAATGGGTTTCATCCTACTGTAATTTTTTTTGGTTTCAAAAATTATCGACCCTGGTCTATTAGTACTTTCTCTAAAAACTACTTGAAACACAACGATTCTGGTGCTATGTTATTATTCTAAGAGTAGATCTGATAATTACTTTGTCTGTGAAATTATAATCAACTAAATCATGAGAAATGATATCTCATCATTTTAAGCAAAACTATGCCACGTCAATCAGTTTTAAGGTTCTACGAAATAATCGATAAAACTCATTCAGTATTTTTAGTCAAAAACCAAATATGTTATGGTCTATGGTCAAGACGAAAATAACATTTTTACATCGTACCTATCTTTTTGTGAGAGGGGGATATGAAATGCTTACAGTATCTAAATCTACAGCCCTGGAGTACCACTTGAACATCGAATGAAGACTGCTGATTGGTTTCAAGGTTTCATTGCAGCCTCTGCCAAAGAGTACAAGTAACTTTGCCTCTGCAATCAGCTGGACTTGTCATGTGTCAAATGTGTGTCAACAGCTGCTCTGTGACAGGTGGTCGATCATTCACACTCATGTCATGTCACTCATAAGTGTCAGTGTCACACACACAGTTGTCAATTGAATGTATGTTTTTGAGAATTTGTGACTACAATTCACTGGAAACCATTTACATAATTACATTTATCAAGAGGGTTTTAAGACTGTAATCATGTTCCTCACAAATATCCTGTTGAAAAAAGCCAAAAGCAAGTCAGTGTTTTACCTATATATTGTCAGTGTTTTGTTATATTCATAGGCTTTTCCAGAAAAATTATTGGATATAACACCATTTCTCATTTTCAGGATGGTCATGGTGCTAATGGAAAGTGTGGTCTCTGGTCACCAGGTTACGAGGATAAGGGAGCGTCTGGCTGATAAATTGGAATATATTCGTTTTGATCCATACAGTGAGTAACTTTTGAAATTGTTAATAACCTCAAAATTTAGTTAACTATAGAGGATGATATTTACCAAGTTAGTGCAGGATTATAGTAGAACACATTGAACATTATTATTTATTATTACTAAGACGACCCACTGACCATTATTATCATAGAGATCTGTTTTGTTGACTCATAAGTACCTATTCGATTTTAGATTTATGGACTGTGTTTATATTATTCTTGACTAGCGGATGCCCGCGGCTTCGCCCGCGTGGATGTCGGTCAAATTATATACTAAAACCTTCCTCTTGAATCACTCTATCTATTAAAAAAAACCGCATCAAAATCCGTTGCGTAGTTTTAAAGATTTAAGCATACAAAGGGACATAGGGACAGAGAGTGACTTTGTTTTATACTATGTAGTGATGTGTTTAAAAAGACATCAAAGATATGTAACGTAAATAAGATTTGTTTGTCTTTTATACCCACACTAGCTTTTGCCCGCGACTTCGTTCGCGTGGAATAGTGACTTCCGGAAGATTTTTGGTTTATCTCGTGAAAAAAAAAAAAAAAAAACCCATGTCCTTTCTCAAGTTCCAAACTATGTCTGTACCAAATTTCATCAAAATCCGTTCAGCCGTTTAGGCGTGAAAGAGTAACAGACAGACAGACAGAGTTACTTTCGCATTTATAATATTAGTATGGAAGTATGGATATACCAGACACTGATACCAATCCGAAAGATTGTGCATTCAGCCACCCAGTGGATATAATTACTTTATGCCAGAGGGTGTCCCACTTAATATTTTCCTGTTTACATTCTACGGTTCTGGAGTTTGTTGCCCATTCTTCTTCATGAGATCTACGTTAGGGAACTGGCAACTACAGTACTTTCACAAGTTATTATGTCTTGTGATTGTGACTGTAGCGTAGGAGTGCAATACGTCGTTTCGGGAGTTGCTGCGTCGGGCTGCGCGGTGCCGGATGTTACCGGCGGCGAGTGCTGTGGATGCGGGGCGCGAGGCGGCATGTGCCGTGCCGGCGGGTGTGCGGGGCTCCGGGTCGCGGGGCGGCGGTTGCACGTTGCGGCGTGCATTCGTTGTTCCGTGATTCGGGGTCTCGAGCATTCGTTGTTGCGTTGCTCGCAGTGTTCGTTGTTGCGGGCATTCGGTGGCGTGTGGACTTTCGGAATGACGTATTGCACTCGTAGTTTCGTTCTTCTTCCGTCCTACTGACATTCAAAAGTGCCTGTAATGGCTTAATTGAAATAAAATATTTGAGTTTGAGTTTGACAGTATTCTTATATGTTGATTTATTTCAGTTATTGTTATTGCAAATTCAATTAATAAAAACTGTTTTATGGAAGTAAACATGTTCAACTCAAATAATTACTAAAAACATATCAAAATACCTATAACAAGTAGAGCCAGAAAAAAAAAAAAACTAACAAACCTAATTTTTTGACGAATTTAGGGTTATTGCGTGAATCTTACTCGCTTGACTTAAGGCTTATTTTAGTGGTCATGATTTATTAAATTTTATTACGCAAAAATGTGAAATGCAAAATGTAGTCTGCGCTCGGCCGCCGTCGTGAGTGGACCCTATGTCGCATTTTACCAGAAATTCGTGTTGAAAAAGATTGCTGTACGTACACAAATTATTTGACTGATCAAACCTGTCCGTCTACAAAATACGCAAAGTAGGTATCAAACTGCGTATTTTGTAGACGGACAACCAAGGATTTTATTCATTGTTTTTTTATAGTTTTGCTAGCAGTAAAAAAAAAGTCAAGTAAAAGTAAGTCTTCTCATCAGATTCCGGTATGTTTTACAGTAAAAATTACACATAATAATAATGAATAGGTTTCATATACTTAAATTATAATAAGAGGCTGTTTTTTTAATAAGATTTTTCATTCTGAGAATGTCTGCTACTTAGGTACTGTTGACACCTTTTTTCAAGAAGTAGTTGTCTCTCCTGTGATTAGTTAAATCTAGCAATTTCTCCGTATGGCTCTGGTCATCTCCATCTTGATTGAATCCAGCACACTTAGCATGACCACCATAGAAACAGCCTGTCAACGAAAGAATCAACAAAATGATAGTTTGTACAAAGATTCCATGTTGAATTGTATTGAAATAGCTTTGTTTATTCTTGGTAGAATAGAGATAGAATTGCTATGATGCTCAGGCAGGTTTAAGTAATATGTTTCTTAATTATAAAATTATTCAAGGACTTTTTGCTTGGCATTCGTATAGCACTGAATGTTTCATTTGGGTATAGTGACAACTGTCTGATAAACATACATTTTTTTTGGGGCGTGGGAAATCATCAAATGACTCTTCTTGCTCTGGGCAGAGCGGTAGGGAGTGTCAGTCTTCTACTGACTAAAAACCACCCATTTTCCTTCTTAGCTCTTTCGAACAACCTGCAACCTCGACGGGACCCGCAGCCAAATATACTTCATGTTTGTTTCTCTATCACCTGGTTGTCTACCATTCACAGCAATTAATAAAAAACCAACCCTATTGTAACAAAAATAATGACCACAGTGATTCTGACAGACTTGTCAGTAGCAGCACACCAAACAGCAACATTGATGTTAATTGTAATTTTTTAGAGTTTTGGTTTATATTATTATTTATTTAGTTGTAATTATTGTGATTTAAATTTTTATTTTATATTTTTGTTTTTGCTTGGTGACATTTTATAATTGTAATTTTTATTTCAAATATGTGTAATAATTGATGTAATGATATAATGATCCTAAATGGATTGAAATAAATGAATTTGAATTTGAATTTGAAAGCCATGTAGCCAATTTCGGCCGCAGTAACAGCGTTCAATAGATTTCTAGGATGATGTCGAGGGCTCTGGTGTGCTGCTTTTTCATGTGCTCTCAGTGCCTAGTATATCCAACCTTTAGCTGAAAAACTGAGCACAAAGGAGACATGGCAGAACAGCATTGTAAGTGCTGTAGGTGGTCTAGTTTTAAGGTGAAAGCGCCAGCAAAATTCAAATATTCTTAGGATTTTGTAACTTTAGCCGTTAGCCGTAACCCTTGTGCCGAGGCCGCGGTATCTCTTTCGAACAATCCGCAGCCCCGACGGGCGTCGGCCCTTAGGGGCCCCCCTTCCATTTTACTGACATCTCTTTGAGGCGCGCGCGCAACACGAACGCGCCGTCGACGCGGTCTGTCTTCGTTATAAGACGGACGGACGGACGGTGAGCTAGCCCATTACTCACCGTCTACAGGCTCGCGTCTACGGTGGCCGGAAGCCATCTTGTGGCCCCCGACGCCCGGAGCGTCTCCCGCGGCGGCTGGGACGAGAGATTCTCTCCCTTTCACGTGCCGCCACCTCCTTCGCTAGCATCACTGCTTCGCAGGAGGCAACGGCGTCCCACCGTCTCTCCCCGGACCATGCCTTGCACCAGGGCCGGGCGAGCATCTCGACCTTGATGCCATATTTTGATTAGGCACAGCAACATACGTAGCAGTTTGTTTCAGTCGGTTAAGTTTTGTGTGAACAGGTTTGTTTTACCCTGTGTTAATAAAGCAAGCTCTCGAGATCTCAGGTGCTTCTCTGCCTATCAACTCAGCCTATAAGGGCGCCTTCAAATTAGGGCGTTAGCAGCGCGGCAGTCGCGCGGCTGCAGTACATTTTTATAAGAACAGCCGTAACAACCCGTAAATAATTGTTTATAGTCGCGCGACTGCCGCGCTGCTAACGCCCTAATTTGAAGGCGCCCTAACAGTCCACTGCTGGCCATAGGCCTTCTGAATCCAAGTCTGTCCAAGTCAACTTTTAGGCCATAGGTATAGATGCCAGATTGGCTGCAGCACATCTAACTATTTCAATCTGTCAAATTTCTATAGTAGATTTTCAACGTTGTGTCTAAAGCCTTAGATTCAAGGTTGATTGGGAATATTTGACAGTTTCAGGTAGCTTGATTTGCTGGGATCAGTACATTTAGCTGAGGTTGGGGCTAGTAGTGTTCTATATGAGTATTTAAGGGGTAGTTTTGAATATGGGTGTTACAAAACGTATGGATATGTCTCGTATGTCTTCACGAAGGAACCACTTTTTTTACTAGCCTGTTTTGTCCCACTGCTAGGCAAAGGCCTCCCCTATTTCTTTCAAACTCTCCAGATGTTTTGCCTTGGGCAAGGAACCACTTTTTTTTTTTTTTGGTGGGTGGAAAATCATCGAATAACCCCCCCCCCCCCCGCTCTTGGGCAAAGCGAAGGGGAGTGTCAGACTTCTACTGACTAAAAACCCAAACCCATGTTCCGTCTTCGCCCTTGTGTCGGAGCCGCGTTAACCTTTCGACAACCCCCCCCCCCCCCCCCCCCCCTTTTAAATATATTAAGTATTTTGTTTTTGTTTCAGTTCAAGAAGAGAGTTTGTACAAGGAAAGGAAGAAGATCAGGAGCATCAAGTCATCATAGGTAACTGTTACTTTTAGTATTTGTGTGTAGTGTAGATATTAGGATAAAATAATATACAACATGTTTTAAATGTTATAATTTAGTTATTGTACTTTAAACAATAAACAAATCTTTGGATATAATGTGTTTCACTATAATTACTAGAAAATTATGAAACCTCTGTAATTAAGTACTGCATGTTACAATTTGCTACCAAATTTAATTTTACAGAGCAGAGTCTAATATATGTTCAATATAATGAGTTTAGAATATATGCTTTACTTTCCAACTTCTTACGGCTAAGTCCGATACTGTATGCAATTGAAAGAATTTCAAAATTACAAGAAGTTACGTGCTTCTTTCGTCCAACGTGCCTTATTCAGACAAAAAGTGCTAATTAGTGCTAATTAAAATAAATTACAACGTAAAACACCTATTAGTTTAATTATAATTTTCGTCACTACTATGTAGGACCCAGCCCAGATAAATCTAACGCTAATAAATTTTTCAAAAGAGAATTCTCAATTTATAATAATATAATATAGGCCAAATATTGATTAATATACATAATATTTCTCATATCACAATACAAGAACTAAATAAATAATTTATAATTTCGTTTAGATAATTTTTTAATAATTAAAATTATTTTTTTCTACATTTTCATATCTTACTATATGAATAATTTAATTATTCTCAATTTTCAAATAAAGTGCAATTCCGATAATTTTTCAACATTCAGTTTCCAATAAATGTAAATATTTTTTTCCAATCAATAAACATTTTTAAACACTTATTATTTACTCTCACTGTATTCTTTAAATCTATATCGAATCTAGAAGGTTAAATATATGACTTACACCCTTAAAATACCATTTAAGGCTTTATCTATAAGTTCTAATACTGTGGCCACAAACACTGCAACCATGATATTATTGAAAACAAAATAATTTGAATGAAATTGACTAGAATGTAACATTAATGTACTTAGGCACCTAAAAGAATCTCTTTATTATTAAATATTCCAATAATTGATACAGCATTTATAAATTTGGTTTATAATTAATTAAAATATGTACACATACAGATGAAATAATTTTGAAAATTTAATATTGACATCAAAAGAGTCCTTAATTGATTTAAAATCAAATAAAACTTATACGCTACTTATGATACATGTACATTATGAGAAAATTCTTTGGCTTACGATAGTTAAATACAAAGTATAATTAAGATTAATAAAGATTTGAAATTATAGGAAGTTGGTCCTCTAACGACACTGTAATGGTAGTATAAAATTTAAATGGAATGATACATTTTTTTTATTTCTTTGTAGTTTTACATACTTATATAGATGCACCTATCATGATTGAAATATTCTGTAACTGGCCCTAAGCATGAAGACCTATTTCTTATGCTGAGTGAGTATGTACCTATTCTTACATTTAATGAATTTTGTAGAGATAAAATAGAGCCACAGAGTAGCCATATATATAGGGAAGACAACATATAGGCACAAATGCACTTTCAAATGTCCTAATTGCTTCTTCTATATACTTTATCCATGCAAATATTAGAATTTCTTAGTACCTAAAGAGATTTCTCTCGATAGCTTAAATTTATCCTTATATTAATTTATAATGCTCAGAATAATTTAACAGATAGGTACATTAATAACTCTTAGAACCATCGAAAAAAGTTTGATTGATCCCATATCAACGATTTGAATTCTAGATAAATAATATAATATGAAAGTAGACAATACATGTCATGGAATACACACGAATAATATTAAGTAATAGAATAAGAATAATGATATAAATGTAAAACATTTACGTTTTAAAATAAATAAAGAAAATAAATAATAATATTAAAAGTTCCTAAAAGACTAGATTGTCACTGAAAGTTATGTATTAATAAAATTACACTTTAAGTTAATTGATAAATCTTAATAGTGATTACAATTTAAATTATTTCAGTTGCTGGTTAGAACGATTATTCTCTTCAGTTCAATTTCTAATTTTCAGATATTCTTATAACAGGATGTTTATAAGTTTATTTAGAATATGTCTGCATAATCGTAATGTATATTATTGTATACCCGTAAATGTAATTACACATCTGAATTCGATGGATACTGACAATTTGGTTTTTACCGCCAAAAATTTAAGAAACGTTTGAAACACCGAGTGTCTAAGCTCTGATTGGATGATTGTCATTCTACACTTTCTGGTCATAAATATCTCGGGTCTTGATGTCTCTGGTTATGGTACCCAGAATACAAATTGTCAGTAATCCTTCTTACCACAAGTGGAAGCTTACTAGATATCTTAGAAACTATAATTTGTTAATTTCGAAAGGCCGAAAAATCACTTTTTTTTGTCGTTAATTTAATCGTTCCAATTTTTCGATAAAATTAATAGATATACAGCTACCAACTTGGCCCAATTGTGGCCTTGTCAACAATTCCTTGCTTGGTCTGAGACCCACCCTTAATTCCACCACCCTTTAACTCAATCCTTAATAATAAATACATGAATCAATAATAGAATGAAAGAATCCAATAAATTCTTAATTTTAGTAACGGCACGCGTTATGAAATATGAAAAATATATCCTTACATAATTAAAAATGGCGGATTTCCCGCCAAACGTGCCGTCAAATCAATCTTAAAATATACGCATCGATTACAATTTGAAAATAATTTAATTTTTCTACATTAAAATCTTAATATCTAGGTACCTACCAATTATAATTTAAAATGTTGAATTGAATAGTTTATCCTAGAGAGATCACTAAATTCACTCACTTTTCAAGTCATTCGCTCTATCAGAGGAGCTATGTCGGGATACTTTCATGCAAAGAACTCCGTTTTTGTTGTCATGTCGAACTCGGACTCCTCCATCTTGTACATCTCGATCAGCTGGAAAACAATATGATGACGTCATTGTAATGTATCTATTTAATAGACTTAGGATACAGAGTGACATGTAGTTTTAGTTCCTAGGAACATTTTTAAACTATCAAATAAATCCTAACACCGAAATCGTTGTCGTATCGTCAGCACCAACCTACCTAAATTTCTTTGCCAAATTGTTTTATTCCTTTTTTTCCACACGTTAATTGGTGCAATTATTCCTAAGCTTATAGGAATAATTGCTAAGCTATATTTGTTTGTAAAATTTATTGTATTTCGTTTACTGTTTTATGCTATTTATCTCGCATGCTGTCACTTTCTTTTGAATATTATTGAAGTGAGACGTCATGCGAGATAAACGTACAAAGTAATTTGTATATACCTACATCATTATTTTCTGCCTAGCCTTTTTCCAACTATTTTTGGGGTCAGTTTCCAGGCTAACCGGATGCAGCTGAATACCAGTATTTTACATGGAGCGAGTACTGACTGGGTAATACGATACCCTTTAGTAAGTAATAAGTATTACATACGTTATCGATATCCTTGGAGAGCTCCTCCATCTGCTTGTCGTGGGTGACCTTCAGCTTTTCCTTCTCACGGTTGTGCTTGATGGTTTGGGTCTGAAAACATATAACACCAGGGTCAGTAATAGATCACTACATACACTTCTCATCAAAAAAATCGAAACACTTTCGTTTTTATTGTTTTTGTCCTAATTTTTTACAAAAGAGAATTAATTCCATGAAAAAAAAAAACATTATTGTGTAGCTGGCAGTTTGGAAAAACAAAATTCGAAATTAGAATTTCATTTGTTTATCCTATAAATGAAATTAATCACTGTTTTGAGACAAATGTGTATTTAGGGTTGGAGTACGTTTCTCGTTTAAAAACTAAAAATTAGCGCTTGTCTTTAAACTTTTTGTTTCTTATTTCATTTACTGTGACTTTGGGACGTCTGAAAAAACTTTTTTTTCTAAAACATATGGATACTTCGCCCGCAGAAGCCGCCCAAGTGGTGGCATTGCTGGATTCTGGACTTAGTCAGCGTGTTGTGGCTGCAAGATTGCATCTAAGCTTATCATCTGTTCATAGAGTCTACAAACGCTATCGGGAGACTGGTTCGTTCACGCGCCGTTCAGGATCTGGCAGGAATCGGGTCACTTCTGAGCGAGTTGATCGATTTATTGTAACAACTTCTTTACGAAATCGACGCCTTAACGCTTTTCAACTGCAGCAGCAGCTTCGCGTTGTACGAAGAGTAGCTGTAAGTGACTCTACAATAAGAAGAAGGTTGAAGGAACGCGGATTGGCACCGCATAAGCCAGCGAATGGGCCGAAATTAACTGCAGACCATCGAAGAGCGCGCCTTAACTTTGCACGCGAGCACCTAACTTGGTCATACCTTCAGTGGAGCAAAGTACTGTTTTCTGATGAGTGTAAAATTATGCTGTACTCATACTACTCACTATTAAATGACATTTTACATTTATTCCTAAATATACACATTTTTCTGATAATCCTTATCAAATCATAAACTGCGAGGTGTTTCGATTTTTTTGATGAGAAGTGTATTATAAAACAAAGTCCTGTGCCGCGTCTGTCTTTCTGTTCGCGATAAACTCAAAAACGACTGCACCGATTTTCATGCTGTTTTCACCAATAGATAGAGCGGTTCTCGAGGAAGGTTTTAGTATTCTTTTTCAAAATTCAACCCCTAAAGGAGTTAAATAGGGGATGAAAGTTTGTTTGGATATTTTTAGACATCCACGCGGGCAAAGCCGTGGGCAAAAGCTAGTATAATTATAAAGAGGGATGGGTTACTTTAAATCAAGATGATTAGGGGATGTGAGGATTATTTGTAGGTCTATTTACACTGGTTTATTTACTTTCATGGCGGGGTCAAACAAAATGTATTTGGGTTTAGCAGCCCAGTTTTCCTGATCAGCGCTATATAATAGACTCTTTCTTCACCCTATTACATGGTAGCGAAATCATGAAACTCTGCCAACTCCTTTTGGAAAAGAGTGTTACGTTATTTATTTGCGAAAACAATCGGTTACACCTTTTTTTTCTACGGGTGGGAAATCATCAAGTGATTCCTCCCACTCTGGGGCCGTATTTTTGAATCAATAGAATTCCAAATCGTGTACGAAATCGCAGAATTCATCACGTCATTTCCGTCATTTCTACTGGTAGAATATCGGAAACGAGTGGGTCGGACCACTCGTTGCAAAATTCACGGGTATGAATATTCAAAAATAGCGATTTCGTACGGATTCGCATACGAATTCTGCGATTTCGTACACGATTTGGAATTCTATTGATTCAAAAATACGGCCCCTGGACAGAGCGGTAGGGAGTGTCAGACAGACTTCTACTGACAAAAAAACACACATGTTCCTTCTTAGCCCTTTGTGTCGAGGCCACGGTATTTATTTCGAACAACCCGCAGCCCCAACGGGACATAATTACATCTAGAGTTTGAGTAACTGTACAACCAACGACATTTTCCACACGCTATGTTGTCTTCTACTATTCCTTTTCTACACCGACTGCATTCTTCTCAAAAAAATAAAATAAAAAAATAAAAATGTTTATTTCATCACTTAAGATTAATAACTATGTTAGGTTTGGAGTCACCTTTTAAGCAAAGATTTGCTTGTATTAGGTGGTTCCGCTCCTCCAATTTACTATAATATTCCACAAATTAATGTGTGTGGTGTGAAATAAGCAAAAAGATTAATTTAAAACTAATACTAACCAATTTAAACAAACTTCTTCTTTTCATTAATTTAGTTTTTCCTTTCGAAATCTTGTACTTACTGCATCGTTATTTAGCATTCTAGTTCTAGTAAAACTATAAAAAAAAAATACTACTTACCTTTCTCTCATCCAAGAACTTCTTGGTATTGTTCTGCTTCTTCTCTCGCAGCCGGCGGTCCTTCTCCTGCTTGGTCTTCAGAGTCTTGTCGTTGGCAACCTCCTTGCTTGTCTCCATGCTGATCTTAGCCTGACGCCCGTTCATTTCTTTCAGCTCCCTGGAATTTTCGGTGAATGGAAATTTTTAAAGATATTGCTAACAGAAAATAACTGATACGGGTATTCAGTCTTTTTTTTAATTCAGAACTTTCTGCCTAGGCTGAAAATTTGATCCCTTACAATGTCATTAATGGAGTTCTGACATGTTTGTTTAATGCTTGGAGTTTTTCGTTAGTTGCTATGGCCGACATCGGCTACCAAAAGATACCACTTAGAATTTATTTGGTTGTTGTAGTGTGATTATGTCGTTATATGTCGAGGTTTTCTAGAACCAATCACAAAGGCCTCCTAAAAGCTTGGTCATCATCACAGCCTATAATGTTCCCACTGTATCGAGTCAGGCCTCCTCTCTAGGAGAGGGATGGGCTATAATCGACCACGCGGGCCCAGTGCGAGTTGGTAGATGTCACATGTCTTCGCATGATGTTTTCCGTCTCCGTTTTAAGAGCAGTGGTGATGAAATAAACTACACAAAGTAATGCGCCTGACTGGGTTTGAACCCACGACTCACTTCATAAGTCGGGGTCGCCACTACTGAGCCACGACTACTCACAAAACTTGATCATGTCGAGGCAAATCCTTTTTTAAAGATTAGGCGACGGCTTAAAGATCTCTATGCAAATTAATTCACACATTAGCGCGTGCGAATTACGTCCTGCAACTTGCCTCAGTTTTGCCAGATCCTAATATTTCATTTATGATTCATTGAGCAGGCATCCCGAAACCAGACATCCAGATCAATCACCTATTTTACGCACCATCAAAAAAGAATCAGCTCTCATTCAATCATCGACGGCCATCAAAATCTTTTTATAGGACAATCATAAAACATATCCGCTAAGAAATGAATCAGAGCAAAAAATAGTTCAGATTTAAATGTTCTCGTTTCAGTTCTAAATTGCAAATGTATTAGATGGATCATTCAATGTTTATGATATATCAAATAAATCTTGAAAGAGTGTTCATCTGTTTTCGCTGAGAAGTTAATCGGTGATAAATTCAGTTTCAGTATTTTTAAATACACTGTTGCTTTGAATATAACTGGTTCTGTCTGGTGAATGATTTCATTTGCGTCTATTTGGAGGTTTTCTTTGCCATACACTTTTAGCGGCGGTATAAAGGATAACCTGAAAAAACTGGGTCTTTAAATTGTTTTCAAGTGAGGCTAGAGTGAAGAGAAGTAGCAGGAATTGGTTGTGTCATCATCATCAGCCTATAAATCCTATAATGTTTCCACTGCAGGGACTCAGGTCTCCTCTCTAGGAGAGGGATGGGCTATAACCTACCACGCGGGCCCAGTGCGGGTTGGTAGATGTCACATGTCTTCGAATTTTTGCTTCTAAGACATGCCAGTTTCCTCACGATTTTTTCCTTCACCGTTTTGAGTGAAATAAACTACACAAAGTAATGTGTCTGCCTGGGTGCGAACCCACGACTTACTGTTCGTAAGTCGGGGCCGCCATAACGACCACCACTGCTCTCATTGGTTGTGTACCTTGTTTTAAAAAATATGAGCCGCGAAAACTACATCGTTGTCTTTAACTTATTTAGCGCATTTATTATGTGGCCTAAATTTTTGTATATCTACCCTCATTTTCATAATGTTAAGAGGAAACACGAGTGGTCTTTTCTCCATACAAACGCTCTCGCCCGTTTTCTTTTTGGTTAATGACCCTAGAGCAATGGTTTTTTACAGAATAATAAATATTAACTATTTCTATGCCCCTATGTTTTCCTTTTTGGTGATAAATTATTTTTATAAGCACTAGAACCCTCAAAAAATGCTCAAAATTGCTTGTTTAGATCGCTGTTAACAGAGTCCTAGTGTACAAATTTGACAACTATTAACGAAAAAAGAAAAACATAGCGGCGTAGTATATAACCTCCTTATTCATTGTCTAAAATATCTTTTAAATTGGTTCAATATTGGAGGAGGAAATAGGCGAGAGCCAAACCTCGAATTCTAACTTTTTTCTACAGTTGTCCTTATCGCACGAATTTGAGGGCAGGAGGACGGAGAGAGACAGCGATAGTAGAAAGAGACAGCACTCGCATTTCCTCTTAATGATTCGGTTTTTAAGTTCAGCTCGCGTCAGTCATGCAGTTTTGCCCACAGTTCAGTTTTACGGCAATAAAAGTCAGATAAAAAGAACAAAATCTCGCTAATCTTGTAAAGTGTTATTGTTCCACCTACCACTCCAATAATCCAAATCATTTCTAACCGAAAGGATCACCTCACCTCTCATGTTTCCCCTCCATCTGCTTCATCTGGGCGAGCTGAGTGGCCTCCATCATCTTCTTGAGCAGGTCCCTCTGCTCGTTGAGCCGGCTGCGGGCGCTGGTCCACTCCTCGACGCGGTGCTTCGCCACCAGCTCGCTCCAGGCCGTGGCTTGCTCGTTCACGAGCTTGCGGAAGGCCGCATCGTTGCTTAACTGGTCCTTACTGGAAGATTAGGGAAATTCAAGGTTAGGGGGCTGTTCGCAAGAGTTATAGTCCTTATTGTAGTGACTTTTAATCAAACATAGGTACTACGATCGTGAAAACAAAAATTTACGAATGATAAAACAAAAATCGTGACAATATCTGAAGGAATTCTGGGAGAGGCACGGGGCACCGAATGAAAAGTTATGTGGGAATCGATTGAAATTGGTAGGTATTGCTTTTGGTGAGGAAGAATGGCAAAAATGTAATGAGAATAGTCATCTCTATCCATCGTAAATGAGTGTGGTATGGAAAATGATCTATCTGTCTTTGAGAGCAGTATGGAAGAAGATGACATGCTGCGCGACCTCAAATACATTGAGATAAAAAACATTACGAAAATGATTAAGAAATTGTAGCGAGTTAGACTAAAGGTAAAAACACCTTCATCTCCTTTCCCATACTGATATCAGTTTCAATAGATATGATAAACAATTTATAACAAACAACAACTGTATTGAAAATGTCTGTAGATATATTTTCCTTCTTGTATCTGCGAAAGATTTTCCCGAAAAGTATTCTCGCTTCAATGAACGTATATTTCACAATGAAATAGTGGTAAACATTTCTCCTTATTTCACGTTTACAAATGCAAGACGTCAAGTGAATACTAACCAGAACTCTTGTGTTCAATGGTGTCTGACGTCAACGTCATTTGAAAGGAATTCCCCGTAGAATAGGTGTTAGGTATAGGTATGGAAATTCTTGGAATTAGCCTTAGAAGATTTGCGAATTTCTGGACTTATATTTTCCTTTACCTAATGAATTAAGTAAGCACCTATCAAAAAGCTTAATTTATGGAATTTTATGGGTTTCATGCTAAGTTAGATCATAAGTATTCTTTTTCCTTTTTCACAAGCGCGAACACGCGCCTTTTTCCCAAATTGGTACCAGGCCTGGGGCCCTACTATGACGTCTTAAAACAGTCCTAACTTATTCTTAATCCAGTGTGGAAGAGAGATGGCGCTAGACACCCTGTATAGTTCTGTCACGTTTCCACACTGGTTTAAGGTTAAGTTAGGACTGTTTTAAGACGTCATAGTAGGGGTAGGGGGGCAGGTCCTATGTCTGAGGTGTTCCAAAATGAAATTAACACTAAAGGGAGCGCTGATACGGCCCTGGAAAACGGTTCGATCACTTTAACAAAAGATTTTTCTGGGATAAACATAAAATAACGCCTATAATTCCCGAAGGGTTTAAACAGAGGTGTACCTAATAGAACACCCTGTTTAAGTCCCTTGTAATAGGCCTCGCCCCCTGCAGTCACGGTACCTGGATCCGTATCCAGAATCCGGGGCTGCTACTACGAAACTCCTAATAGAAAAACCCTATAACACTTTGCCCGACCCGGGAACCGAACCTAGCAATCATGGTCAGCAGTCGCTCTTGCGACCACTAGACAAGTATTTTTCTGAGATATGTATCTTTAATTACCTGTAGATTGGCGGAACGATATGGCTACAAATTGTTTCCACTCACTTCTTTCCCTTAATCATCTTTTCAAGCGCCGAGCACTGCGTCTTCTGAAGCGCCAGCTTCTCCTTGGAGTGGCGCTTCCTCATGGCTTCCAGTTCCTTCTGCTGCTTCCTGCCAGTCTTGATGAAGCCCTTCTCCTGGCGAAGGGACTCGACTGTGATCGGCTCGAACACTAGAGGAGGTTCTAGAAAAAGAAAAATTGGGGGATCAAAATATTGTACCGATTTTGGAGGATGTGACTTCATTTTTGATGTTCTAGTCTAGAATAAAAGAAAGATAAAATATGCTGAAGATTTTGTTGTAAATGACCTTCGGAAGAGCTTAACTTTGAAGAGCCTAGACAAGTATTGGTCAGATGACATTAGAACGCTTATCGTATAAAAGCTATATTTGTGAATACCGATGTTCTGAAATGCACTTGGATTATGATAGATTGACGAGTCTATTATTTGAGAATTGAGCACAATCCTAGCAAACGCATAGGGATACGAACTTTTATATAGCTATCATACGATACATCGAAACTGTCGACATCCCGGCTACATGTCCAAAAAGCAAAAAAGGTAAAAAAAAAAAAACTAAATCGTTTCTCAAAAACGCAATTACCATACCTATTCACGAAAAATCAACACCGCAGTACTTCCCACCCATCACTAAACATTCACACAAGGACTAACGCCACACAAATAATAAATAAAAACAAAATAATACCTAAACAAAAAGACACAGTGCTCATTTCGCTTGGCACGCGCGCAGCCTACTTGAGCGAAACTCGACGGATGAGATCTGATACGAAACATCTGTATCTTGAAATGTTTAAGGTAATACGTTTGGTGTGGCGTGTAAGGCATAAGCGGAGCGGGTTTGTGTGGAATGCAGGTAATTTATAAAGAGCTTTGAAGGATTTAGTGAACGGTTTTTGTTATAATCATAAATCAGGCATCTTCTGAGCGGGGCGAGGAGGAATTTCCTTCAGCGAAGCAGTGATGCTAGTGAAGGAGGTGGCGGAACGTGAGAGGGAGAGAACCTCTCGTCCCAGCCGCGGGAGGCGCGTTCGTGTTCCACGCGCGCCTCAAAGAGATGTTCTTCATGGAGGGCTGCGGATTATCGAAAGAGATGACTTGGCCTCGGCACAAGGGCGAAGAAGGAAGAGTTAATGAAAATATACTCTACTTTTCGTTTGGAGTGTGATATGTTTAGTTAGACATTAACTGCACCTAGGTCATTTAGGTAACATACTCGATTCCCGCTCCAAGCGATTACCACCCGCTCCCTCTTAACCCTTAATCCACAACCCACTACAGAATGATTCTTAAAATATCTGCTGCATGTCATATACTGCGTGGATTAGTTGGGTTAAGCTCTGCGTAAATACAGGTCAGAATTATGAATCCATATTCTATTTGTAGCTCACTGCAGAACAGCAGGTCTCGTTAAACTAAACATACTGGTAAAAATCTCCCGATTAATTCTGACACATGGAATGTAGTAAAGTGAGGTTGTACAGTATCCCTCGTTTGTTTATGGTATTGAAATGTTTATGTTCAGCCAGATTGAGAGTTGGAGTGAATGGAATGTCCATGAGTAAAGTTTTGAATTGACAGATAGGCATTTGATTATTTTCTTTGGTCCGGTATTGTATGCTAATTGTTAAATGATTGTCAGTTGTTTTCAGACTTGGCAAGCCGTGAGTTCAAGTGGATTTCTCGTAAGTAAACATGAGGAATTCACAAAATTTTATTCCTCCCAAATGCGATTTTGTAGAAGTCTTTCCTTGGTGCTCACCTACGCAATTATATTATTTATGGAACTATTCTACCAATGAAGATTTTTATTCAGTAGGTAGAAGAAGGGACTCCCGGAAATCTTGCATGAAAATGCGGAACCCTTCCCTACCTAGATTCATTTTTGTTATTCACGCAATCTTACATCAGTGCTAAAATTCATTATATTATTATGAAACTCTCACCTCACTCAAGCCCATAAAATAAAGATAAACATTGAAGTTTATTTTTGCCGATAGTTTACGTAAACAATAACATGTTCTTACCACAGCTGTATGACTATAAAAGCTTCATGATTCTGTTACGTAAATCGTGAATAGGACTTAGTTTCCTGGTAGAAATGGTACGGGGTCTGATCCAAACGTCTGAACGAATAACATAGGTATTGTAAAAAGGGTTCTGAAATCTGAAAGTGGTTCCTATCAGAAATGGTTTCGGACTTTCGGCGTTCTGACATCACGCCCTATCTACTCAGACATCAAGTTTTCTGGCTGAATAGTTGCTTTCTTAAAAATATTCAGAGCTTCCCACAACACGTCATAAAACTTGCAGTTGATCTACTCTCTTTAAAGTGCGATGCCATGTTACAGATATGATAATTTATGTGTTAATCTAAAAAAGTGAGCAGCAGTGGCACAGTGGTGTCGGCCCCGACTTACGAACAGTAGGTCGTGGGTTCGAACTGGTTCGAACCCAGGCAGGCGCATTACTTTGTGTAATTTATTTCATCACCGCTGCTCTAAAAACGGTAAAGGAAAACATCGTGAGAAAACCGGCATGTCTTAGAACCAAAAAATTCGAAGAAATGTGACATCTGCCAATCCGCACTGGGCCCGTGTGGTAGATTATAGCCCATCCCTCTCCTAGACAGGAGGCCTGAGTCCCTGCAGTGGGAACATTATAGGCTGATGATGATGATGAATCTAAAATAGACCCAATTCTTGAAACAATTTAAAGTTACCATCTTTCTGCTTCTCGATCTACACTTCTTTTCAAGGCCGAATATTAAGAGGGTGCATGGAGTTTCTTGCCTATTCTTCTCCACAGAGGTCTACGCTTTGGAATGGGCAACTACAATACTTTCACAAGTTATTATGCATTGTTACTGTGACTGGAGCTTCGCTTTTTTGTTTTTCTGACATCTAAAAGAGCCTGTAATGGTCTAATTGAAATAAATGGTTTGAGTTTGAAGCCAACAGGTCTAAGAACGTGGACCATGTGCGAAAATGTGAAAATATAATTCCGCTTTCTTCTCATGGCCACAGCTCATAAGGTTCAAGATCAACTCTAATGATAACTTTTGTACATCTTAAATTAAACCCTATGTCAGAGTTTAAAGGAATTAATTTACCTGCTTTCTTCTCCTCGATCTGCACCTTCTTCTCAGGGCCGGTCTCCTCGATGCCGAGCTGCTTCACCTTGTCGTTGCGAGCGTCTGCAGCGCCCATGAACGCGCGCGGGTCAGACAGGGCAGCCATGAAATCTGTACAGAACATTCATGATTTTAGTTGCCATTTTACAAGACCCGTCTGCCTTTAAAGCTAGAGTGAACAGGCATCTGCTGGGCATGCTCGTTCTGTCATAGACCTCATAAAAATATATAAAAGTTTATCCTACATGCCGCAGATCCGTCACACATTCTTTGCTGATAGTTTTACTCAGTCAATAAGGAAAAAAATTGTACGAGGCGTGACAAGACACTTACACTGAATGTCTTTAAGCCGCCCCCATTTTGCTAATGCGTGTGTGGCAAATGGCAATGTTAAGTCAAAGTGGGGTTCGTTGAATTTTACCCTTAAATCATAATGTTTTTAACCGACTTCTCAAAAAGGAGGAGGTTTCTCAATTCGTCCGTATATATATTTTTTATATTTAGGGGTAAAATTCATCCTCCACAGAAAAGGAAGGAATCTATCGGGTGTTGTGTCTCGTGGGCTACGGCCCGACGGATATTTTCGAACAGTGCTGTAGATATCACTACAAGTTACATACCTTCAAAGCCATCCGGCACGTAGATCTTCAGCTCAATATTACAGAACAGCATAGGCAGTGACATGGGGAAGTTGGCTTCAGTCCTCAGTGAGATGTGCCGGTAGCCAGCCTGTAGCCCATCCAGGGGCAGGATGCGCTGGCCGAGCAGCTTGCCGTTCTCGTCGTATACGCCGAAACGGAGGACCGCTAGGTCGGGAAGTACGACCTTGGGGAGAAAAGGTGGGTTAGAATGTGGTAAAAACGTAAATTGCATGGAAAACAAAGTTGACAAGATCTAATAAATGATAGCTAGGGTAGGTACAATACTATTTAGGTAGGTTTTTTACTTCCTGAAAAGAAGAGTACCTATTGCACCTAATCATAAAACGCATTTTTACTAAGCTAATACAGAATAATAGTATAATCCAGAACTTCACACCAATCTTTCTTCAACATAGGTGAGATCACAGAACAGAAAGAACAGGGTGAGATCCTAGACCTAGACTTTTCATTCTTCTCCTTAGCTGGTCGAAAAATAAACAATATGTCAGCTTTAATTTGAGTCAGTCCAAAATTTGACGACGAGTTTGGCACTTTCGCTTCCCTTGTAGCGACCATACATCGATGGACTATCGATTATCGCCGAGATCTGACACCCGAAGCAACGCAGTAAAGCAGTGTGCTCCCAGCGTAAGCATACTTTCCACCAACGAAATGGCCAAATGTAGGTACTCACTGCTCACCTCACATTTGTTCAATCTTATCTTTTCTTGCTACGTTATGAAACTTTTCCAAAAAAGAATATCGCATTCAAAAAACGTTCCTCACCTTTCTGAACAGGAACGGCTCCTCATTATAAACCGGATTCAGCCCGTTGGCTGGCACCATGCGTGTCCTGAACTCCTTGCGGATGGTGTCTGATGGTAGACCGTACATGTCCACCTCCACGTAGGTACCGATCTTCTTGTCTGACAAGAACTGCCCGGCGATGACCTGGTGACAATTTTTGTGTGGATAGAAAATGGTTTATTAAAAGCTGATAAGCGGTAAACCTTAGTATGATCGGCCTGTATGGGATACAAACACGTTGCCGTTGGCCATTGCGGGCATGTTGACCATGAAGAAAATGCATGAAAAAATTAACTTTCTCCTCGAAAGACCCATTCAGAAGCGAAAAAGTCATGCACGACCGTAGATAGGTATTTATTAGGTATCAATGTAAGCTTTACCCGAGTAAAACAAAATAGTATTTGCTTTAGACAAGCCACGATTGAAATGAGCAGAATTTTATATTGAGCTGATAGATGAGAACCATTTCTGATCAGACTTATGCAGGTATAAGAATATGTATGACTCATCAGATCTTGAATGGACCATGCATACAGCCCACTCTGTAATCCACCAAGCTAGGCCTAGGTTTGATAGATGTCACGTCTTTGAATGTTTGGTTCTAGGTCATGCCGGTTTCTTCACGATGTTTTCGTTCACCGTTTTGAGACATGGGTAAATGGACAATGGATAAGATTGAACTCATAAAACTCGTTTGACGGTGTAATGTGTTCTTAATTTGTTGGTAAAATACATGTATAGTAGGTACCTGAACAGAACACTGAGCAGCAATCACGCCATCTACAGGCGCATCAGCAAACGGGTCGAAGCTCCTGTCAGCTCGCCGCATGAAGTCAGGCTTGAGGAGGTAGCCGCAGTTGCCGTTGTACTCGAACTTGCCCTGGTTCAGCTGCATCGGCAGGTCGGACGTCTGGAAGTTCAGGGACACCATCTGGCAGCCGGCGTTCCAGAATACCTGGGGAAGACGGAGTTAAAATTAGTTGGATGTATAGCATATTCAGGTATTCAGCTGCATCTGGTCTATAGACTGGAGCCTAGGACAGTCGATCCCAACAAAGTTTAGAGAAGGGCAGATAATGATGACGATGATGAAGAATAATTATTCAGTCGGTCATAAACGCTCCCACAGCTGGGATACAGGTCTACTCCGCGGGATGGAAAGCGCCGTAATCTACCAGGCGGTCCCAGTGCGAGTTATTATTCGGACAAAGAAGTCGATGCCTTATGATGATGACAGTAATTTGGTAGTAGCTTATTTCTACACGTATCAGTTTTTAACCCTTTTCTAGGTTTATTGTTAGCCTATATTTTCCCACTGCTGGGACTGCCTCTCTGCTCTCTTATGGTCATATCTGTTGCTTGCAGTGTAGAGAGATCTATCAGAAATGTTGGGAGGTGATTTTGTTCGTCTGACAATCTGCAGATGCCTCCAGCTCAACTCTATTTAGATTTAGAGAGCAAACGGTCAAATCTTATTTAGATGTGGTTTCATAGACAGGCTAAAGATATTTGGTGAAAGTATTGGTTATTGTTAAATTCTTGTGTTCAGGTCGCAACTCGCAACTTAGTCTTCATACCTGTGGCATGTAGTTGGAGGAATCAGCCCTGGTGCCTTTGGGGTAGATACGGGACATCTGTCGCTTGTTGTAGTTGACGAAGTCGATGGCTTGTGTCTTGAGGTAGTTCATGCCGGTGGTCTCCGCGAATGAAGACATGTTGTGGTAGATGTTCTTCTCTGTAAGTTTTAATTATTTTTTAGCGATGATAGAAGAAGTCGTTTTCATTTCCATAGTGTAAGGAGATACCATGATCACTCAATCTCTTGATTTTCTCGAATCGAGTAAATCACGCCTTGTTTTTTTTCGTTAACTTACCGAATGGTCGCAAGCGCGATGCTGTGCACGAGGTCCTGGGTTCGATTCCCGAGTCGTTTTTTCATCAGGAGTTTAACAGTAGCAGCCACGGAGTGTGGAATTGTCCCCAGTTGATGGCAATAGGCTCAACCCCTATTACATGGAACTTAAACAAAACTGGGCAAATGTGCGTGTACCCGTTAGGTGCTCCTCTGCCTAACCCTTCGGGGATCACAGGCGTGATGTTATAGTAACAATACTCACTGTCAGCCTCCTCGAAGCCCTGGAACTTGATGGGCTGCGCGTAGTTGACCATGGAGGACAGCCAGGGGTGCACGTTAGTGGTGGAGCCGGTGTATGTTATAGTAACAATACTCACTGTCAGCCTCCTCGAAGCCCTGGAACTTGATGGGCTGCGCGTAGTTGACCATGGAGGACAGCCAGGGGTGCACGTTGGTGGTGGAGCCCGTGTATGTTATAGTAACAATACTCACTGTCAGCCTCCTCGAAGCCCTGGAACTTGATGGGCTGCGCGTAGTTGACCATGGAGGACAGCCAGGGGTGCACGTTGGTGGTGGAGCCCGTGTATGTTATAGTAACAATACTCACTGTCAGCCTCCTCGAAGCCCTGGAACTTGATGGGCTGCGCGTAGTTGACCATGGAGGACAGCCAGGGGTGCACGTTGGTGGTGGAGCCCGTGTATGTTATAGTAACAATACTCACTGTCAGCCTCCTCGAAGCCCTGGAACTTGATGGGCTGCGCGTAGTTGACCATGGAGGACAGCCAGGGGTGCACGTTGGTGGTGGAGCCCGTGTATGTTATAGTAACAATACTCACTGTCAGCCTCCTCGAAGCCCTGGAACTTGATGGGCTGCGCGTAGTTGACCATGGAGGACAGCCAGGGGTGCACGTTGGTGGTGGAGCCCGTGTATGTTATAGTAACAATACTCACTGTCAGCCTCCTCGAAGCCCTGGAACTTGATGGGCTGCGCGTAGTTGACCATGGAGGACAGCCAGGGGTGCACGTTGGTGGTGGAGCCGGTGTATGTTATAGTAACAATACTCACTGTCAGCCTCCTCGAAGCCCTGGAACTTGATGGGCTGCGCGTAGTTGACCATGGAGGACAGCCAGGGGTGCACGTTGGTGGTGGAGCCGGTGTATGTTATAGTAACAATACTCACTGTCAGCCTCCTCGAAGCCCTGGAACTTGATGGGCTGCGCGTAGTTGACCATGGAGGACAGCCAGGGGTGCACGTTGGTGGTGGAGCCCGTGTATGTTATAGTAACAATACTCACTGTCAGCCTCCTCGAAGCCCTGGAACTTGATGGGCTGCGCGTAGTTGACCATGGAGGACAGCCAGGGGTGCACGTTGGTGGTGGAGCCCGTGTATGTTATAGTAACAATACTCACTGTCAGCCTCCTCGAAGCCCTGGAACTTGATGGGCTGCGCGTAGTTGACCATGGAGGACAGCCAGGGGTGCACGTTGGTGGTGGAGCCCGTGTATGTTATAGTAACAATACTCACTGTCAGCCTCCTCGAAGCCCTGGAACTTGATGGGCTGCGCGTAGTTGACCATGGAGGACAGCCAGGGGTGCACGTTGGTGGTGGAGCCCGTGTATGTTATAGTAACAATACTCACTGTCAGCCTCCTCGAAGCCCTGGAACTTGATGGGCTGCGCGTAGTTGACCATGGAGGACAGCCAGGGGTGCACGTTGGTGGTGGAGCCCGTGTATGTTATAGTAACAATACTCACTGTCAGCCTCCTCGAAGCCCTGGAACTTGATGGGCTGCGCGTAGTTGACCATGGAGGACAGCCAGGGGTGCACGTTGGTGGTGGAGCCCGTGTATGTTATAGTAACAATACTCACTGTCAGCCTCCTCGAAGCCCTGGAACTTGATGGGCTGCGCGTAGTTGACCATGGAGGACAGCCAGGGGTGCACGTTGGTGGTGGAGCCCGTGTATGTTATAGTAACAATACTCACTGTCAGCCTCCTCGAAGCCCTGGAACTTGATGGGCTGCGCGTAGTTGACCATGGAGGACAGCCAGGGGTGCACGTTGGTGGTGGAGCCCGTGTATGTTATAGTAACAATACTCACTGTCAGCCTCCTCGAAGCCCTGGAACTTGATGGGCTGCGCGTAGTTGACCATGGAGGACAGCCAGGGGTGCACGTTGGTGGTGGAGCCCGTGTATGTTATAGTAACAATACTCACTGTCAGCCTCCTCGAAGCCCTGGAACTTGATGGGCTGCGCGTAGTTGACCATGGAGGACAGCCAGGGGTGCACGTTGGTGGTGGAGCCCGTGTATGTTATAGTAACAATACTCACTGTCAGCCTCCTCGAAGCCCTGGAACTTGATGGGCTGCGCGTAGTTGACCATGGAGGACAGCCAGGGGTGCACGTTGGTGGTGGAGCCCGTGTATGTTATAGTAACAATACTCACTGTCAGCCTCCTCGAAGCCCTGGAACTTGATGGGCTGCGCGTAGTTGACCATGGAGGACAGCCAGGGGTGCACGTTGGTGGTGGAGCCCGTGTATGTTATAGTAACAATACTCACTGTCAGCCTCCTCGAAGCCCTGGAACTTGATGGGCTGCGCGTAGTTGACCATGGAGGACAGCCAGGGGTGCACGTTGGTGGTGGAGCCCGTGTATGTTATAGTAACAATACTCACTGTCAGCCTCCTCGAAGCCCTGGAACTTGATGGGCTGCGCGTAGTTGACCATGGAGGACAGCCAGGGGTGCACGTTGGTGGTGGAGCCCGTGTATGTTATAGTAACAATACTCACTGTCAGCCTCCTCGAAGCCCTGGAACTTGATGGGCTGCGCGTAGTTGACCATGGAGGACAGCCAGGGGTGCACGTTGGTGGTGGAGCCCGTGTATGTTATAGTAACAATACTCACTGTCAGCCTCCTCGAAGCCCTGGAACTTGATGGGCTGCGCGTAGTTGACCATGGAGGACAGCCAGGGGTGCACGTTGGTGGTGGAGCCCGTGTATGTTATAGTAACAATACTCACTGTCAGCCTCCTCGAAGCCCTGGAACTTGATGGGCTGCGCGTAGTTGACCATGGAGGACAGCCAGGGGTGCACGTTGGTGGTGGAGCCCGTGTATGTTATAGTAACAATACTCACTGTCAGCCTCCTCGAAGCCCTGGAACTTGATGGGCTGCGCGTAGTTGACCATGGAGGACAGCCAGGGGTGCACGTTGGTGGTGGAGCCCGTGTATGCCACTGGGGGGGGCGCGTCGTCGCCTGCTGATGCTGCTTCCGCTACTATCTCCTCGGGCTGGAGGAAAGAGAATCGAGTTATTGGGAGAGTGTCTTGTATTAAAGTGTTTTTTTTAAGTAATTGTAGTCTGTCTAGTATTCTAATGTTTCATGAAAGGCCAGCAATAAAATAAAATTTAATATTCTGCTTTTCCTTTCAGACACGGGTCATAAACGGAATGATAATAATATCTATAGGCGGATGTGCCTCATACCGAAATTACTTTTGCGACAAATTATTCGTTGTTGGCTAGTTTATAAGTCTAACCAGTAGGCTATTGTGTATCTTTTTAATGTCAGTTGCCATCATAAGTGTCCATAAATTAACTGTAAATTGGTTATGGTTTGGAACATTTTTTTTTTAAACTAACCATTTGACAGTTATTTGATAGACACTATAATTATGTAATCCACTGT
Source organism: Diarsia mendica (assembly GCA_949316265.1). Classification (NCBI taxonomy): domain Eukaryota; kingdom Metazoa; phylum Arthropoda; class Insecta; order Lepidoptera; family Noctuidae; genus Diarsia; species Diarsia mendica. Next base: position 2,748,823 of record OX438901.1, on the reverse strand, counting down.
CATTAAAAGATACGCAATAGCCCCGCTGGTCTTACATTTTTTTATGCCGCTCATGGGTTTCTGTTGACTACTAATAATGGCAAACATTGCTCCAAGAATGGATGCGGTATAAATTACCGTGACCAATTTGAGCAAAGCACCCCGAATATCCTATCATTCCTCATCTACCAACCTTCTTATCCGTAATAACAACAGCGCTGGCATCCTCCTTCTCCTCATCCTCAATGACGAACTGTCCCTGACGGAACAGCTCCAACTCCTGCTTCTCCACCTCGGTCTTCAAGCGCTTGTTCTTGATGAGGATCTTGCGCCGCAGCGCTGAGGGCGGAGGCAGCGGCACTCCAGGTTCCAGCTGGAATTTGTTGTACTTTGTATTTAGGAGCAGTTATTTAAGCACAGTATGTAACACAACACTCGAAAATAGGAAGACTACTACTATTTTCCCTTTTCCCAATTGTTCTGAGAGAAAGTAAATGATAGGACCTTGGAAAAATGCAATTCCGCGCTGCTAGATAAAGCACACTGCACAAAAATACCATACATAATCTATTTAGGGTTTATTCCTTTGTAGTTTTGGCACTGACTCACAATAATATCACTTGGGAATACACTATCGGGGTACAAAATCCTATGCCCCTAGGCATGGTCTACCTTTGTGCCAAATTTCGTCGAATTCTGGCCAGCCGTTGCGTGAAAAGAAGACAGATAAAGTTACTTTTGCATTTTTAATATGTATTAGTATTTTGTCCATCGCAGGCCGGAGACCCACAGAATTTATATTTCACAAGTGTTGATTAAAAACTAAAAAATATTGTACGGTGCAACCGCACAATCTGCAATTCAGCAGTTTACGCCACGCTCATTTCAAATCATTGTACGCGGTTCAGTTCGCGTTGCGCTTTCAAGACAGCCAGCCGTTCTCATTACAGCCAACAAGGGCTGCGTCACTCACTTCACTTCACACACACCATCAGTTCATTAAGCTCATTTTACTTTTAATACCTTTCGGACAATACAGTAGTGTATCAGTACTTTACTTCTTTCATTTCCGCACCATCATCTAGAAGTAATGTATGGTCCACCAAGGGATCATACAAATATGTTAATTGGTATGCTGAGCTTTAATGTGAAGACGTATCATAACGGCAACCTAAGCAATGGTTTAATTTATGGTTTGTTTAATTTTAGCATGCCTAATATTAGGTAGATTGTACAAGGTTCATCCAAACCTATATACCTACAATTTATGCAAATAAATGTTTCTTTTACCTTACTATAAATCGTGACCTAGATCGAGCTTTCAAAAAAGCTGTCCGAAAATTCTACACCATGAGCTACTTACATCACCCAACTCCGAACCCCAAAACCATCATTCCAATAAATAGGGGAGAGCGGGGCTAAAAGTGCCGGGGGTAAATTGTGCCAACGCGAATATCTCGAAAACAGAAAGAGATAGATAAACGATCGTATTGTGTCTCGTAATGCCTAACAGTCGGGCACGCGCGGCTGCCATTTTAGTTGCGTCTGCGACGAGGACCGGCTGGCAGTGCATGTGAGGGTCGTCCAGCGCCACGTCAGTAAATATTTTCGTTTCGATACTTTTTGGTCCCAAGCTAGCATTTTTCGTGCTTTTTAAATGAGAGTTTTAGTAAAATGTTTGTTATTTATCCTAGTTTGCTATGCAGTGTAATTTTAATGCTTTGAGCAGAGTGATTTTTATATGTGAGACAAAATTTCAAACTCTCGCACGCGGGGTAAAATGTGCCGTTCATGTGGGGCTGCTTGTGCCGCGGCACAACCAACCCCGACTTAGGGGTTGGTTGTGAAATCTATATGATATTTTGTAATATAGTCCTTAGATACTGATATTTTTAATAATTTTATTGATCTCATTCGCATTTTTAATAATTGATCGCATTCGCATAAAAATAAGTACAAACTTTGGTTTAAAATATGTTTTTAAGTTTGAAATAATTACATAAGTAAGGGTAATTTGTTTTTTTAATTTATAATACTTAGAAACTGATGATTTATAGTAAAAATTATAACAAATAAATATATTATTATAAAATTGATGTCTTTTAAATTCTAAATTAATTTTGATTTATGTAAAACACCTAGCATTATCAACGGCACAACCGACCCCAGCTACGGCACAACTTGCCCCAAAGTGGGGTTGGTAGTGCCTTGCCGCCGCTGTGTAAAAAAAACACTTCTTATTAAAAACTATTAAAAATGTGCAAAATCTGTAGGTAAATTCGTATTATAGACTAAATTTGGCTTAGGATGAACCACTACTTTCAGACATAGTACTTGTTTTATCCGAATCATATAAGGATTTGTCAAAATCGGCACTTTCAGCCCCGCTCTCCCCTACTCACAGGGTGTTCTGACAAAGCTTCTTTCAGCAGCAAATCCCCAAGAATTTCATCACAATACTTCGCCAGCTTATACTGCTGGGCTTTGCAGCAATGGTTCTCAAAGGACAGGATCACCGGGTAGTCTGACGTCACGAAAGCGGTGTCCCTCAGGGCGTATATGACGTCCTTGAATAGGATGTCAGTACACATTGCCATGCCGTGGGTGATGATTGGCTCCTCGTCTTCTCCTTTGCCGTCCCAGCAGTCGAGTTCTACGCATCTGGAATGAGATAGAACTGTGTTATAGAAGTTGGGGTTGTATTATTTAATAGGAAATAGATACATGGGGTCCGAGTGCCATTTAGTATTTCAGGAAATTGCCAAACGGTTCATCGACTCTTCACCAGAGGGCTGGCATATTTTTATTTGGGCAAGGAATCAGCATTGCCATTCAACGTGGGAATGCTGCCAGCCTTGGGAACATTTTCTGTTGACAACGATATACCTATACATGTGAACGATTTTTTTGACGCCCTGTTAGGGCGCCTTCAAATATGCCGTGCGGTTGCAGCGTGGCTGCAGCGCTGCCGCCGCGCTGTTTTGTTAATCCATATAAATAAAACACGCGCGACTGTAGCGCTACATCCACGCTGCGGGTGTGCGATTTTTATCCGCGATTTTTATATGGATTAACAAAGTAGCGCGGCGACAGCGCTGCAGCCACGCTGCCACCGAGCGGCATATTTGAAGGCACCCTTATTCTTCCCTTTTGATACTTGTCTATAATTTATTATAATTTTATGGGAAACTAGCTGACCCGGCAAACGTTGTTTTGCCATATATAATTTTTTTTTTTTTGAAAAATAGATGTTGGCCGTTTCTCATAGATACCGGATGCACAAAAAATTTCATCAAAATCGGTCAAGCCGTTTCGGAGGAGTATGGCAACGAAAACTGTGACACGAGAATTTTATATATTTGATTAGGTAGGTACATATGGTAAAAACTTATTATTTTAGTCTATACATAACTCATATGCACAGCATATTTTGCATTAGAATTTCTGTCACAACTGAGTAAGATAAACACAAATCCTTAAGAGCGTAGACGGGCTGCATTTTTCCATACAAATGTATTCCCCTATTCTCTTCCTGGATAATGCCTCTAGAGTAATCGTTTTTATTTATAAAAATCCAGGTCTATTGAAGGCATGCCCCTGTATTTTTTTTTTTTCAAAAAATTTATTACAAAAATAAATATGACTTACCAAAAACCTAAAAAAATACCCCGTTTTTACCTACGTAATCAGATGACTACCAAAGAAAATTGAAAAGTTTTTAAAATAAAAACAAGTAATAGGGGCATAGATCTATTCTTCCTTTAAATTTTGATACCAAATATAATTTAATTGGCTTAGGTTTCGAGGAGAAAACAGGAGAATACGAAACGTCGATCGGTCAAGGTTTTTTATAGGTAAAATCGTTCTGAGCTGCAGTTGTCTCTATCGCACTCACATATTGATACCGCCCGGTTGCTAGAGCGCAGCGCGACGGCAATAGTTATATATACGTATATTATACGCAGCCCGTCTACGCTCTTAACCAGTATCAGAAACTTCCTCCAGAACACAAATATCGAATTTATCGAAAACAGGAACTTTATAAACACAATGTATCCTCTCAATCAAAGATTACACGTTGCCGCAACAGAAAAGCGATTAGTAATACATCATCGTAGATTAGGAACAACAACCGAACAAAGTTATAAACTCGGTAATAAGTAGAGCGATTAATTTGTATGACGCGGACGGATCGCGAGATGAATTATTGGTAGTCCACCAGTATAATTTGACACATGGTTAAGAACTTAACTAGTTTAATTTGTTTAAATGTAGAGAACTATCTGATTCACTGTCTTGTGCACAATTAATGTACTTAATTAAATTAAGGTAACTGAAACCACACTGGGCCCTCGTGGTAGATTATAGCTCATTCCCTCTCATACAGAGGAGACCTGTATGAAAATGGAAAAAAATTGGAAAGTGGTCTTCTCTCTGTGATAAGGAGTGGGCTATAATCCACCTCATGAGCCCAGTTGTGGTGTTCTGGCAATAGGCTCGCTGACTATTATCAATACCATACACGTGGCGAGAGAAAGGTAGTATGTGCTCGAAATTGGCAATAAGTACATCTCTTTTTTGCCCGAAGAGAAATACAGAAGATTTATGACCTACTAAACTGTTAACAGAATTGGGAAACTCCAAATTTTAATACTTTCTGGAAGTCTACCTTTTTTTCACGATCGCCACTGTGTACAAAAATCTCTGGATTAACAGTAACACCGTGGCGAAACTTACAATAAAAATATTTTGTAAGTTGCGCCGCCTTGGAAGTCCAAGTTACATTGGGCTCGTCGTAATTAAGTTCCGAAAGTTAGTCCTCAGGGCGTGCAACTGTGAAGGCAGCGCGGATCAGACTTCGCGCAAACGGGCCAACAACCAGTGCCACCAGTGGCAGTCGCCCGCCACGGACTTTGGTACCGCGCAAACGAAGGGGTCAGTGGCTAGTGGCTACCATGAGAGGTCGATTGCCGTCACTAGTAGTCGGTGGCCGTCACTAGTAGTTAGTTGGTGGCCGCCGCAATAGTAGTCGGTGGCCGCCACTAGTAGTCGGTGGCCGCCACTAGTAGTCGGTGGCCGTCACTAGTAGTTAGTCGGTGGCAGCCACTAGTAGTCGGTGGCCGCCGACTACTAGTTTAAAAAACGGCCAAGTGTGCGAGTCGGACTCGCACATGAAAGGTTTCGTACCAAAACGCAAAAAAAAAACACGTTTATTCTATGAGAGCCCCACTTAAACATTTATTTTATTCTGTTTTTAGTATTTGTTGTTATAGCGGCGTTTTACCTTTTGGGTACGGAACCCTAAAATCATTTAAACAGCTTGTCGCCAGCCACCCGTAGCTGTGAAAAGTGGCCCGCTTGCGCGGCGCCAAAGACGGACTTGAAACTTTCAGTAAGCGACTACTTTGTAAAGCTTCGGAAGAGTTTAAAGCGGCTACAGTTCAGCGCAATTTTCGGTACGTGTTGGAATATATCGTATTATGGACTTGAAGAACTGTTTCGCTTGTAGGTATTTCACGAGGGAATCTGGCTAGGTGAGTTATCGGTAAAACGTGACTGCGAAGAGAAAGAAGAGTGTTTTTTATAGACCGTACAAGTGATGGCTTTGGCTTCTATGCTCCATACACCTACTTATTCAGAAATCCTTCCTTTTTTTTCTTCCTAATGCCAAAAAAATCAAGAGTAGGTAGGTACCTAATTGCAAAAGTCATCAACCCCTTGTCTGAACGCCCTCATCGGTAATGTAAGCACGGCCAAACCACACAGCAGATTAAAAAAGCACCGCTGATTTTTTTTTCCCCATATCGAGATTTTTCAGTCAGGATGTCAGGATTATATTATAATTGGTAACCGATTTCGAGTCAGTGTCCCTTTCCCCCGTATACGTACTCAGCAATGAATAGGCTAACAAAAATAAGAAAAAAAAACACATACCTGCACCCAGCCAGTAAGACCTGCCGGTACATCTCCACTGAGCTCTTGCCGCCGAACTGTCGACCAGACAAGTAGGTGTTATGTGAGGAGTTGATGTAGTAATGGGCCAGGGGCTGGTCCATGTCCATATAGTTGTCCAGACGATCCAGGAACACTGGGGCGTTCTCGTCAGACATCAGGTAGCGGATCAGACCGTCTTTTGTGAGGCATTCTGGAAGATTAGAAGGGGAGTTTAAGGCTGGTGGTGGTGGAAGCAAAATGCCTGATTTGAGGACTGTTGAATAAGAAAATGTTCCTTTAAAATGGTAGTTTGTAGTTATGTATGTATAAACCTCTTAGCATGCTTATAAGCTCTACTCCGGATTGGCTTCGCCTCACCTCGTTTTCACTAGCTGATACCTAAGGAGCTGGTTCTTTCAGGTCTGACTGTTTTGTAAGTGACTTTAAAGCAAACGACGAAACCAAACCGTGCACCTTTTCTCGAAGTTTTATGAGTGCTCATGTAGGCCTACAAATTGGAGAAAATTCTAGTGTGGAGCTAGGCTAGCAAAAAATGAAGGCTTGCATTATGGATTTTCTATACATATAATAATCCTAACCGGCACGAACGACTGCCGAGTTATGACAACTTTTGAAAGCTTTTTTAGGGTTCCGTAGTCAACTAGTTAGGGTTCCGTAGTCAACTAGGAACCCTTATAGTTTCGCCATGTCTGTCTGTCTGTCCGTCCTCGCTTAATCTCTGTGACCGTTAGCACTAGAAAGCTGAAATTTGGTACCAATATGTGTATCAATCACGCCGACAAAGTGCTAAAATAAAAATTGGAAAAAAATGTTTTATTAGGGTAGCCCCCCTATATGTAAAGTGGGAAGTGATTTTTTTTTTAATTGTTACCCTAACGTGTGATATATTGTTGGAAAGGTATTTAAAAATGAATAGGGGTTTACTAAAATCATTTTTTGATAATGTCAATAATTTCGGAAATAATCGCTCCAAAAGTAAAAAACAAAGCGTCCCCCCCCCTCTAACTTTTGAACCATAAGTTTAGAAAATACGAAAAAAATCTGAAAAGTAGAACTTTATAAGAACTTTCTAGGAAAATTATTTTGAACTTGGATGGAAACAACAGATGGAAACTGCAGTTAACCAATATAATTTGGTCCCTGAATCGTATGAGCGCCTTTACAATCCAGAGGTCAAGCTTCATTGGCCCGTATTTCAAACAAAAAAAGAATTATTACTACGGAACCCTACACTGAGCGTGGCCCGACACGCTCTTGGCCGGTTTTTCAGTTCAGTGATGGTAAAATTCAGAATAAATTAATCAATAGAGACCCTCCACAAGATTTTGATAAACAATATTCAGCTGCATTGAAAGGATTCCAAGTCGCATCAGGCAGCAGGTTGTAGCCAGAGCCAAGTCGCATCCAAATTGCGGCTATCTACATTTTGGCACCGTCACAGACCTCTACTCAGACCAATTGAATGTTAAGAGCTTTTTAACTTCTTTACTGTTTTAGGCTAAGCTGCCAAAATGGTCTAGCTTGAATAAATTGTTTTTAGGTACTGTAAACTTGGCAAGGTTTTCGTGAAAAACATCGATTTGAGTTATAATTCCACCTTTAATAAATAATTAATAAAATAGCTAAGATGCAATTCTTTTTACCCGACTACGGCGAAGCCAAAAGGAAGGGTAATGATTTTGGCAGTCTATGTATGTATGTTCCACCGTAGCGCCTAAACTACTGAACGGATTTTAATAAATTAGGTGTCAATAGATTCGTAAGAATAGCCCGGGCCCGGGCTATATAAATTTTATAAATTCTTTTTATGACGGAATTTAAATGCCAAAAACTGACCTCAAAAACTATTAAATTGAGATCATAATCATAGCAAGTTTGGTATCAAATGAAAGGTCTTGGCGAGCACATTACAAATATGTATTATATTATAGTTAAAGTACACACAAAAATAAAATTCAAATAAAAAAATTAAGTTCAAAAATCTAAAACCCGACTACTAACAAAATCGCGGTCTTAAAAGTAGAAAACAAGAAAATAATTCTTGTCTGATATTATTCGTAGTCGTATGCCACCTTGCTAATGGCAATTAGCAGCTGACTTCTGTACCAATGAGAACGCCATGAAGGAGCATCAGGTATCAGTGGCATGCGACTACGAAGAATATCAGACAATAATTATTTTCTTGTTTTCTACTTTTAAGACCGCGATTTTGTTAGTAGTCGGGTTTTTAATGGCAGGTTTTAAAACAAAGTTTGTACTGGAGTTCTGAATTGAACAATCTTTGATGTTTCATTTACCTTGAGTTAGTCAAATATCCTTGTATTTTTATAAAATGAAAGAAAAGAAAGAAAACATATTTATTTGGCACATGCCACAAGGGTCTACCTTTTTTAGCAGATTTTTTTATACCCGAATTTTGTTTTGCATAACAGTGGATGGCAGAAACTTCATTTCGCAGAAAATCATTTGGCATACACTCATTTACCATAAATTCAAAACGCATAATTTTGTAAGTCAGAATCATCTTTGAGCATAAACTTCATTTCCAGAACCATCATTTCGCCGAAAATTCATAATCAGAATCGTCTTTTGGCACGCATTTCATTTCATACATAGGTACGTGTAACATGCAATAATAATAGGTAATTATTATTATTATTAATTATTATTATCAGCTCACCCCGGCTAAAATTTCTAGCTGAGAACATTAAATGTTGGTATGTCAAAAATAATAATTATTATTATTATTAATAATAATAATGACGTCACTCCATGACGCGCGCTCGCTTCGCTCGCATATTAAATAACACTAATATCTTCTGTCCCCGAAGTGCCGGGCCTCCGCCGGCCTCCTTCGTCGGCCTACGGCCCGGTGCCCATGCCGCCCATAAAGGATACTTTCGCGAGACGGTCGTTATATCTTATAAAAATCTACCAAATAAAATTCTGCTATCTTAAAAGTATGCCATTGAAAATTCGGCTATTTAAACATTCTGCGAAATGAGTATTCTATTAAATAATTGTTCTGCCATAAACACATTCGTTCAAAGAAGAATATGCCAAGTGTGTTATGCCAAATAAATTTCGGAGCATCCAGTTTCTGCCAGATAGATGGTACCCATGCCACAAGTGCACACAAAAAAAAATAAAAAATAATAGCGATCCCATTCAATGGTTTACGCACGTTTTTAGTCGAAGCTTCACCTAAGATTTTGGGGGAGTCAACTAATTAGACTCTAGTTCAGTTTTAAGATGAGAAGATTTGGAGAATCAGGGTCCTGTGAGCTCCCCGTCAGATTTAGATTTCCAGGGAAACAGCATCACGCCAAACCAAAATTCTGCCATAACTTAGTTAAGAATGTTAAAAATAACATAAAGAATCAGAAAACTCACTATCAGTCTTAGCCTCATCGCACTGTTCATACGTGTTGATGATCTCAGCAGCTCTCTTCTCGTCATACAGTGGATAGAGGATCTCGTTCAGTCGAGGGTCACGCTGCTTGTCGTTCAGGAAGTTCACGAACTGCTCCAAGTTGATGCGTTCGGACTTGCCTTGTGTGCTGTTGGGATACAAAGTCATCGTCACTATCATCATCATCATCATCATTTCAGCCGAAAGACGTCCACTGCTGGACATAGGCCTCCCCTAAGTGTCGCCACATTGACCTGTCCCGTGCGTCTCGCATCCAGCGGATCCCCGCAACCTTCACCAGGTCATCGGTCCACCTAGTGGGAGGCCTTCCAACGCAACGTCTTCCGGTTCGCGGTCGCCACTCCAGAACTTTCCGGCCCCATCGGGCATCCGTTCTGCGAGCAATGTGCCCTGCCCACTGCCACTTAAGTTTGGCGATCGTCACTATAATCATCATTATTTGCATAGACTTTCTTCAAATATGTTGGAGACTGCTGCCAGATTAAGTAGATGTAGATTTATAACCATTTCATAACAGTCGGTGTTATACAAGGAGCGGCTGCCTATGTTACCTCCACATAACACAATACCTCTTGATCAAGCTCAAGAAATGTATAAGGGACCTAATGCACCCTGCATTATCTTCTCCACAAAAGAATCAGCTGCAGTTCCTTTATTTTTATGCTTGCAATATTCTCAACACTCATTTTAGACGTAGGTTCTTTGTTCTTAGCTCTAAACTGGTCTGAAGTCAATTTTGGCCATTTAGTAGGTTTGGTTTTGAGGATAAACTCCTGCCTCCTACAAAGTTTAGTTCAGCAGTTGCAAAAAAACATAAGTGTCGCTTCGTAAAAGAAAGTTTTACATAATCAGAACTTTAAAACTGCTCATCTAATCGATATTCCTACCGTTACAAGGCCATTACCAACTCAATCCTACAATTAAATCGTAAAACATCCAATCATAGGTAATCCGTGAAAGGCAGAGGGTTTCATCGATAAATTAAGTGCTCACATAAAACACTTGAAAATAAGATAGGTTTAAATCTTAGGCCTCTGTCTCACCGCTAGCGAGTCAACGAGGTAGCGATTACATACAGGCAGTGCCCAGCATTACCTGACCCCTCGTATAAAGAAGAAAAGGGCAAGTGGTGTGAGAAGAGGAGCTCATGAAACATATAGTTGGTAGTCTCGTGCTAATAAGATAACATAATTATACAGGGTCAGGTAACAATGACTTTCGAAACTCCACTCACTTGTCGGATAGTTCTTTATACATAGGTACCTATGTTTTTTTTTTTGAATCAATGACTTTCAACGACTGCAGGAAGTGTTTATCTTTTGAGTATAATAGTTTTTTTCTCAAGTGTTGAGTTATCGATACCACGTACTTACTTAGCAAAAAAAAAATGTTCCTTACTAATTTTCCAGTAACCGCACTACCTGCGATCATTGTTTCAAAAATATCAAAAAATATGCTTATTTACCTATTTGTTTCATCGTGATAAGATACTCAACACCCGTCTACGAAGTTACGCTAGAAGATTACTTTGATTCTGTGCTATCAAACATCATGTTTCTAATCGCTACCTCCTCCCACTGTCCGCTAGTCGCCAGCAGTGAGGCAGATACCTTAGAGCTAACAGGGGCCGCGGTACCGTCTCCCCCGGGGGACGATAAAACGGGGCTTAGGGAATCCTATCAAGTGGATGGACATCCAGGATTAGCTGAGTGTTTCTTTGGAATACAGGATTTTTTTAAATGGTAGGTAATCTATTTGGGTTTGCAAATCTGCTTGTAAACGTGTTATGTGTAGCTAGTAAGTAATTTCTAAGCTTGTATGGTCGAATAAGCTATTAAGAGCGTAGACGGGCTGCATTTTTCCATACAAATGTATTCCCCTATTCTCTTCCTGGATAATGCCTCTAGAGTAATCGTTTTTATTTATAAAAATCCAGGTCTATTGAAGGCATGCCCCTGTCATTTTTTTTTTCAAAAAATTTATTACAAAAATAAATATGACTTACCAAAAACCTAAAAAAATACCCCGTTTTTACCTACGTAATCAGATGACTACCAAAGAAAATTGAAAAGTTTTTAAAATAAAAACAAGTAATAGGGGCATAGATCTATTCTTCCTTTAAATTTTGATACCAAATATAATTTAATTGGCTTAGGTTTCGAGGAGAAAACAGGAGAATACGAAACGTCGATCGGTCAAGCTCGTTCTGAGCTGCAGTTGTCTCTATCGCACTCACATATTGATACCGCCCGGTTGCTAGAGCGCAGCGCGACGGAAATAGTTATATATACGTATATTATACGCAGCCCGTCTACGCTCTTAAAGTATACAGCCAGGTTACTTGATTATACATACATTTAGATACTGATGTTAAATGATACAGCGTGTGACAACAGTCGCTTAATGCCAATTAAACGCTATAAAAAACAAAATTGCAATCAATATTTTCAGTGTACTACAAATATAAAGATTTCTGCATTAGCTTTGTAGACTGTACTAAATAAATTAAGAAAAAGGACAGTTTTTCATAAGATAGACGTTTTGACGTAATTATAAAGGACTTAAAAAATACAATAAAGAATGGTAGGTTTCTAATAGTCTAAAAAGCCAAAAAATCACTGTATAGTTGTTATTTTAACCGAAAGTGACCGCGAATGTGATAGCGGTAATCTTCCAATTTCCCTAATTAATTAAGGTTGTGTGCCTGACCTTAGTGAGGTTCTTCAAAAAGGTCAGGTGCGTAGTACACGCAACCGGCGTGCGATGACCAAATGTATGAACGTGAACGAGACAAAAGGAGTATGTAAGGATCGTATCACGATCCCGTCGGGGCTGCGGGTTGTTCGAAAGAGATACCGCGGCCTCGGCACAAAGGGCTAAGAAGGAACATAGGTGGTTTTTATTCAGTAGAAGTCTGACACTCACTACCGCTCTATCCAGGGAGGAGTCATTTGATTATTTCCCACACAAAAAAAGGATCGTATCACGCTACCTCGTTCAGTGGATTCTGCCTATCACCTAAAAAGGCGTTAGATTATGTGTGTAGTTATTGTCAGTACTTACATGGATCGAAACAGCTCCTCAATATCATTCCTAGGGCAGATCTTATGGTACAACGCATAGAACTTGTCGAAGGTGAAAGCCTCCTTCTCCATAGCCTCATTCTTCCCTGAAGGTAGACCCAGCTCTGACAGGCACTGGTAGACCAGCTTCTCCGTCTTGCCTGAAGCGAAGGTCCTGGCCACCACCTTCACTGGGACCTTGCCTCGAGGGTCAGTCAGGAAACAGAGTCGCATCCAACTGGAAATTAAGGTTGATTAGTGAGGGAGTATTGTAGGGGACAGCCTGGTTTGATTTTTTTGAGGGTAGTGATTTTTACAACTCTTTACAACCTGGACTGGTTGTACCTATCCGAGTCCATGCTTTAATAAAGAATAGACTACAGATTGGTACATCCAGTTAAAATTGAGATTCTGTTTTCTATTGATCATGACTCCATGAGTTATTAACTCATCTGATGTTCATCTACAGTTTATTTTAAGCGGACAATAATGTTACGTTGATAAGTTACAGGACAAGTCACTTTTTAAAATTAAATATTAATTTAAGAAGAAAACACAGCCATCGCACATAAAGGACTAAAGCCACTACAACCATAAATTACTTCTTAAACTATCTATATTTTACTTAATTACATTAATGTAAAACCACAGCCCTTAATTTATCCCGTGCCTTATACTTACATATTATAATCAAATACCTAAGTACTAGGAGATATGTATTAGCAATTCTTGTAATGAAACGGATGGACTCGTAAGCTTGTTTTCCAGTTTGTTTACCAGAACATAGAAATCCGTTTAGTACAAGAATTTCACTGTGCAAAAAGTCTTCATCCTATTAACACCTATCTGTCCTTATTGTATTCAAAACCTAAATAATTTCATAGCAAAATTCACAAACACACAACCTACACACCAACCTAGCATATCAAACGTCAAGGTTCCTTTCAAAAGCCCCCATTGAAAGCGCTGTAATGATACAGTATTGAATACAAGTCCTATCTCCCCCTATGGTAACGAAACGGTATTGAATACAAGTCCTATCTCCCCCTATTCACAAAGAGAGACATGCGAACTCCTTGTATAAATTTATAATGACGAACACGCTGAATACGGAGTCTGATGTGTGATGTTCAGTGTGTACTGATGAATTGATAACTGCTTTCATGCATGGTGCTTTTACATTATGTACTTGCCTAAGTAGGTTTTCAATTTTGGGTATATATTTTTTTTTCTTTTTATAAAAACGTTGCCCCACACTAGGAATTTCTCCTGTATCGTGGGTGCGTTCACAAACATTCAAACTCATACACAACCAAACACCCAGACCCGAAACAATTATTTGTAGGTCTTACAAATATTTGTTCCGTGCGGGGATCGAACCCGCGACACGCTGCGCAGCAGTCTAATCGCTCAGCCACTGCGCCAACCGCCTCATAATTTATTCATTCACGCATTTTACGCTGTCGAGTGAGAAGTAAGCTAACTTCGGATGCAATTTTTTCGTGTAATAAGGATTGTGAAATTGAGATAAGGCCAATTTCAGAATTATAGACTTCAATAGACAACATACGTCACGTCTATAATCCCCGAAGGGTTCGACGACGGAGGTGCACTCATTAGTACACCCACGTTGCGCCAGTTATATTATATTTAAATCCCATGTAATAGGGAGCGCCTATTGCCATCAACCGGGCAAAAAATTCAAACTCCGTGGCTGCTACAGGGAAATTGCTTATGAAAAACCCCACCTAAGGCTCATCTATGTTGACCTAATAAAGCTCAACAGTCACGCCTAACCACTAGATCGTCAACATAGTTATAATGTCAACGAAAGATACGACGAAATAAATCATGTTTTAACGGAAAAGGAATGAAATCTGACGGAAAAATTCAATAACACTTTGCCCGGCCTGAGAATCAAACCCGACCCCATGTACCTACAGCAGTCGCGCTAAGCGCTTGCTACCACTACATCATCAACGAGGCAGTTTCTCGTGTAAAAAAACACTGTTAAACTACGCACATATCTGGGTGGAAAAGGCAACAACAACAACGCACAAATGCTTGCAAGCCAGAAGTTTTCTACGGTAATAAAAAAAAGTTTAAAAATTTCGAACATTCTGTTTTTGAAACCCGATGGTAACCGTTTGTGCCTCCGTGTCCCTTCCAACCAGTATTAGTGCTCATCTACATCAGCTGCCATAAACACGAGCCGCTTTACACGGAAAGGGCGGGTTATATCGCTATTAATACTGCTTAGGCATTAGGATTTTAGAAAAAGTTTCATACTTAATTTGGAAAATCAAATTAATAAATGGCCAATTTCAAGCCATTGAGCCACAGCACAGAAGGTTTGTGTTGACAATTTCTGTCAATACATCGCGACGGGGACGGTGTCTAGTGGGCTGTGGGCACAATCTCATATTTTTCAAATACAAAGAATATAGGTTTCTACCTCAGTTTCTACCGTCAACTAAGATACGGGCCCGTTCGAAATTAGTTAGAAACTTGGAAATAAACCCTACTCCCAATTATATTCGGATGACTGAGTTTTGAAAGCACATCGGTAGCAGGGACAACGGTTCAATCGAGTTGTCATTCTTTTTAGTTCAGGCCCTTAACTAATCTTTGTCCGTAAGTGATACAGATTAGAAAACGCCCGTATTTTTGACCGAAACTGCATGTTTCGTGTTTAGAGAGTAGACCTCCTGATACGTTTATAGCACGGTTATTTATTGTACGGTGTAGTGGCCTCTATAAGTGCCTAAACATGATTGGAATCATAAAAAATCAAATCACTTCAACAAAACGATTTAGCTACACGAAACGAACACAAATTAAGTCAAACCCCCGAAAACATTCACTTAACAGAATTACCCCAGGTTAGCGCTAAAAGCCTGAATCATCCCCCATTTAATAACCATAAATCATTTAGGTAATTCCTCTTTCTATAGCGGTAAATCATAGAAGGCCATTCTGCATAATTTATATCTTCGGTAAGTGGTATTAAATACGGAAAATTACGGTTGGGGAGTTAATTTGCAGAATGGCACTGGCCAATCTTTATGGGAGTGAGTTCTTTGAATCCTCTTTGAGGTTCCGAGTGTTCCGACCTCCACCTAGAGGTCGGAACACTCCGAACCTTTTTATTTTAATAATGTAAAAGTGTGTTATTAATTATTAAAAGGGTAAGCTACATTTTCAATCTAGTTGAAAAAAGAGGAGGGTATCAATTCGACTGACAACCGATTGCTTGCAAGACCGCGAGATTTCACTTATACTTAAATGCAATAATTATTTATGAGTTTATAGGCTGCAGGACGTCCCGGTCCCGAAAGCCCCACGACCCCATAGGAAATGGAAAATAATACTTGAATACACCATTTTTAGTCTGACCGTAATAAAAAAAATCATCACATGCATATTTCTCGAAATATTAACATTTAAAACGAAATTCTAATCAGGTCAGGACCTAAACCAAAGTCACATTTATAATTTCTCATAGTAATATTATGTCTTTATCTATAAATAAGACGTGTCCAGGACTTGAAAAAGTACTTATTTTCGGCAAATCGCCCGAAGTATGTGAGCGCGCCCTTAAGTCCCGTGCAATAAGGGGCGAGCCAATTGCCATCAACCTGCGTGGCTGCTATTGGGAAATCTGATGGAGAAACCCAATCAAACCGAACTCAAGAATTCATACACATCGGTCGCGTTTGCGACCACTAGACCAAATAAATATCCACTGTAGGTAAGTGAACCTTCCCGTCGGGGCCGCGGATTATAGAACGAGATGACGTGGCCTCGGCGAAAGGGCAAAGAAGGAACATGATGGGTTCGGTTTTTAGTCAGTAGAAGTCTGACACTCCCCTTCGCTCTGCCCAAGAGCGGGGGGGGGGGGAGTCATTTGATGATTTTCCACCCACCAAAAAAAAAGGTAAGTGAACCTGAAGATTGGTTTTACATGTCTTAATTTACCAAAATATAATGAGTTCTATTTTCCAGAGACATTTAAAACAAAGCTGCCTTGTACGTAATATTTATCCATATTATACCCCGTCGACAAACGTCGTGGGTGGCTGTATCCTACGTCAAAACTTGGTTAAGTAGGACAACACTAGTTAATATATTAGTGTTGTACCTCACCGGCAGCTGGGTGTAAGTGAATTATAAAATGGCGATTATTTCTGGAAGGGCCACTGGGAGAACTTTATTAATGTGTTGAGTAGTTAGATGTTTATGAAATAAAACAAACTAATTATATGGAGGCGCGTGGCACATGATGTTCGACCAATCAGTGCGCGAGGTGGGTTCCGTCACAAGCCATTTTACAACTTGACGGTTTCACTTCGATAGATCATAATGTACCGAAAATAAATGCGTTAAATTGTAAGCAAGATGTTACCGTTCACAATCTTTCGCCAGTTTACAATTCTGCGAGATAGATTATAATCTAACTAACGGAACGACACGACTATTTACAATTTTACGGTGACAGCTGTAACCTACGTTAAAACTTGGCTAAGTAGGACAGCACTAGTTAATATATTAGTGTTGTACCTCACCGGCAGCTGGGTGTAAGTGAATTATAAAACGGCGATTATTTTTGGAAGGACCTGCTGGAAAAACTTTCATAATGTGTTGGGTCGTTAAATGTTTTTGCCCCTCTTTTTTGTGGACGTAAACATGGACGATCGACTTTTTTTCCTTTTCCGTTAAAACATGATTTATTTCGTCGTATCTTTCGTTGACATTTTGTAACTTACTATGTTCACGGCCTAGTGGTCAAGCGCGACTGTTCAGCTTTAGGTCAACTTAGATTAACTTTTAGGTGGGGTTTTTCCATAAGGAATTTCCCAGTAGCAGCCACGGAGTCTAGGTTTGTGCCCGGTGAATGGAAATAGGCCGGCCCCCTATTACATGGGCCTTAAACATAACTGGCGAAACGTGGGTGCACTATTAGGTACCTACACCTTTGCCTCCGGGGATTACAGGTGTGATATTATGTGTGACGATAAAATAAAACTCGAAGAAACAAATTCGAAGACATTATTGTGACATCCTACCAATCCGCACTGGGCCCGCGTGGTGGATTATAGCCCATCCCTCTCCTAGAGAGGAGGCCTGAGTCCCTGCAGTGGGAACATTATAGGCTGATGATGATGATGAAAATAAAACTGACGGCACGGTTGTCGATCCCCGCACGGAACAAATATTTGTAAGACCTACAGATAGTTGTTCCGGGTCTGGGTATTTGTGTATGTGAGTTTAAATGTTTGTGAACGCACCCACGATACCCCCCCCCCCCCCTTTTGTGTTGCTGCTGTCCATTAGCGAATAAATACATATTCTATTCTATTCTATACAGGAGAAATTCCTAGTGTGGGGCAACGTTTTTTTTTTAAAAAAAACCTTTCAATAACTCGTCTTCCTACGAAACTCATTGAAAGTATCGATATTTCTTCCAATGTAGGTACCTAAAGCTTTAATATAATGTGTTAAATTGATGAATTTAATTTGCTTTTATATATTTATTTATTAATAAATAATAATAACTCCATAATCAGTCATCGTCGTTAAGACTTCCACAAAACTGTAATAAAGCTAAATTCCTTATTTAAAGAGAAAATCTGTGTAACTTACTTCTTCTTACTTAAACATTTGTTGGCACTTTTCCCATCTCAATTTCTCTTTAAGTAACCCACCTATTTCGTTCTAGTCGTTTAAATACAAGTAAGAGTCAGCCATTTTAATCACGGACGGGGGTCATTAAGTCATGTTCCAGCCAGTTGGGTATGAACTGAGATCACGCCACATTGAACAGGCAATGTCTTTCTTTTGCGCCACAAAATAAGAAGGAAAATGGGACAACGGGACGGGAAATGAGTATACATACGACGCGGCGACGTGAAAAATACGAAGGAGACTTGTGTGGTTCCGTAGATAATTGTTAGTTAGCTGGTGCAAAGTAAAGGAAAAAATAATGCGAGTCTTTGTTTACAGGTCCGGCTTACTATTGGTTAAATAATTTTAATTATTTTATAAGAAACTCAATAGGACTCAATCGTCATTATAAAATAGTTAGTATTTTATTGGGTTTTTCCATCTAGAAATTCACAGTAGCAGCCCGAAGTTATGATTTGTGCCCGGTTGACGTCAAAAGTACTACAGCGCTGTCTACTCCCGTATGACAGAAAAGAAGAACAGACGTCAAAATTCTGAATCGAGCTCAAGCTATCCGCGACTTAAAGACCCTTATAATAAACACGCCAAAAACTTTCGCGCCGTAGCCAACCCGACAACACTCGTCTGGTTGGATGGTCCTCCCTTTTCTATGGGGAAAGAAGAACTTTACACCCTGTTCTTCATAGGAATAAATCTATCTAATGAATCGGCGCGGCGCAAGGCATATCTAAGATGTCTGAAAACATCTAGACAGTTCAAGGCGCCATGAATAGTGTGCCAGTGCCACCTTTGAACTGGCCACTGGCAAGTTGCCAAGCCGAAGTTAAAGTTGCTACTTTACGGACACAATGCGTCGTAAACCAGCGTTTAATGATGTCTGCCGGTTTAATGATAATCTTCGTTGATAAATTAAGATTAGTTGTTATTGGTACTGTTAAGGTTAGTAGTGGTCTTAACTTGATTTTATGATGACGTAAGCCAACAGGATCTGCGGGGGCACAGTGTCGGTTTCGACTGTTAAAACTGGGTAGGGCTTGCACCATGTAATAATAATAAACATCGTGAAAAAACCGGCTTGTTCCCAGCAGTGACAGTGTTTGAAAAAGTTTGCGAGAGAATGAACAAATCTATACTATATTTAACTCGTCATCATCCACAGCAACTTCGCCCACTGCTGGTAATAGGCCTCTATCTGCTTTTGCCAAGCTCCACATACAGTCAGGAGCCAGCCACATACGTACACACGGCTACACATCAAGCTATACAAAACTAGTATAATCTGATCGTTCATTGTGCGAAAAGATCTAGTAAAGTGAGGCCAAGATTAACTGGTTTTGTATAGCTTGATGTGTAGCCGTGTGTACATGGACGGAGCTATATTTAGGTACTTTTTTAACGCACTCACGATATGAAGGAATTCTTAATATGGGGCAACGTATTCTTATAGAAATAAAAAACAAGTAAAATTTTTCTTCTTTTAGGTACTGCCTATATTTGTCTTTTAAAATCCAAACCGACATCTATTTTCACTCCAATCAATTCATTTTCCAAAATCATCCCCCATCACTTAGTCAGCGATTTTTTTGCTCGAATGGATCACCAAATCATCCAAAAGCGCTCGTTAGCGAGTTCAACTCCATTTGGGGGTGTTTTGAATGAAAGCCTTCCGCTTCACTAACCTTGTGATTCAACGAACAGTTAAAAGATCACTTAAAAGTTAAGTTGGGCTTGTGAAATCTACGGCGCGCGGCGGGTCGATGACATTTTGATGGCAGAAAAAGCAATGGGGCTTAAAACTTTACAATTATTCTTCGTGGCATCAAGATCCGCAGTGAGGCGGCATTAGGATTACTTATCTAAGTTCCTCCAATGTTGATTTTAAATGATTATCATCCTACTATTAGCTGCTAATCAAATTATTTGGCTGCTAAATCTGCCTAACATTCTGTTGTCCTTCTGCTGAATTTATCAGTCAAAGAGAAATGCCCCCTACAGCTACAAAAGACCGTGGAAAATAATGGTTAATCTTTGGTCAAACCAAGGTAGCATGGGCACGAAACAAAATAACTAAGGCTGCCAACGATGCATGATGATGAGCTCATGCTGACGTTTGGAAAATACATGGAGAACATCATTTGCCTAGCTTAATTTGTTATTGCTAGCTAGCTTGCTATTATGCTTGGAATTGGAGCAACACGTTTTCTTCTTCCATTCTCCCCTGTCAGACGTCACGGTATCATTTACTTCTTTCTCTTTCGTATCCATCCATCTTTTTTTTGGCTTTCCTCCCCCCTCTCCATCCATCGCCTTTTTAATCACGTGCGTTTCATCCCTCCTCATTACATATTCATACCAAGATAGAAGATTTTTTTTCAATTTTTCTATAACAAGCGCCATTTTCAAACTTCTTCTGATATACTGATTCCATATTTTATCCATTCTTGTCACTCCACACATCCATTTCAACATTCTCAATTCTCATATCCGTTACATGCACTCGATTATCATCCACATTTTACACAGTATTTCTGATCCATTCAGTACAAAAAGACGTACCTAACATGTCTTCATATTACTTGGAAAAACGTCATCTTCAATATCCTCTACCAGGCTTGCACAAAGAACTTTCAACTTGATATAAAATTGATTTAAAATCGTAGAATCTCTGACGGCAAGTTGTGGCAACATGTGAGATATTAATATTTGTTCTTCGAAGTCGCAGTTTGTAATATCCTGCATTCTTGCACTGAATCTAGGTAGATAATATGTGAAGATATCATAGATAGATATGTCGCTTACTCGTGGTCCGGAAAGATTAAATGTCAAAGGTAGGGGAAGCTGCGGGTTGTTCGAAAGAGATACCGCGGCCTCCGACTTACAGGGGTACGAAGGAACATGGGTGGTTTTTAGTACCTATGTATATAATATTATTTCATATTTTAGAAGTTATTTGTGTGGACCCACTTCCTGACAAAAGACTGTTAGCGAGTAATTCATTTAATATTAAGTTAATTAATTAATATTATTTAACCAATAGCGCACTGTATAATCTTGACAAAGTTTGAGCGTTATTGTTGCTGTATTATTTTAACCTATGAATGCATGATTTAATAAATAGTTTCAATTTTTTTTTTTTTTTTTTAGTTATTAGAAGTTTGACATCTCTCTATCGCTCTGCCCAAAGCGGGAGGAGAGAAAAAACAAAGGTACTAGGGCAATGGAAGAAGTTTTACTTTGCGGACTTTTAACATAGGTCAAAGAAGTTTATTTTATTTATTTTCCTCTTTTAAACTGACTTCTCCAAAAGGGCCTCCTTTAGAAGTCACTTACAATATTTAAAAAAAAAATCTTTTTCGTAGATTTGATTTATAGGTTAGTCCGTTAGTGTTTACCTTTCTTGGATTCTATTTCATTGCGATTATTTATACTTTCGTTAGATTTGTCAGAAACTATTATTTTTGATTTAGTTAACCTTTCTGAAGACATTATAGATATTGGACGTAACGGTAAAATTGCTAACACGAGCGTGGTGGTCAATGGCTTTTGTTCGGCCTATTTTTATAAAAGGCCCTTTCTTTTAATAACATTAGAAATGCACGAGATACCCATCCGACTGTGATTAAGTATAAGGTTATCTAAATCTATCTATCTATATAAATAAAAAGAGAAGTTCTGACTGACTGACTGACTCATCAAACCCTTGGACCTAAAAAGCTGAAATTTTGCTCAGAGGTTCCCTTTATAATGTAGACAAGGAATAAGGAAGGATTTTTCGAAATTCAACCCCTAAGGTAGTTTAAATAGGGGATGAAAGTTTGTATGGAAAATCGTCATTTTCACGCGGGCGAAGCCGCTGGCAAAAGCTAGTGCTATTATAAACTTAATTTAATCTTGAATAAAATACACCTATAGTAGTATAATCCCTTATTTATGGCGATTTCCACCGTTGAACGCGATCAGCCCATCTAAACCACGTTCCAAAACTGTCAGTGTCAATATTTCACAACAATAATGTTACCGAGCTTCTGAACGCGTTTCTTACACTTTGTTTCATCATCATTTTCCTGCGCTTATCCCAATTTATTTAAGGTGGATGTTCACGGTAGCCCGTGAAATTCAAATTTTCTTACGTTTTTAGCGATTTGCAGGCCAGTGCTAGGTTGTATGTTAGTGAAAATATGATTCGCGGCTGTCAAGAATGAGTATTTCATCAAAAGGTCATTCTTGAGAGGTACATGAACTTGGAGGGTTGTAATGATGATTTTGATGATTATAATTCTGTAACTGCATACGTCTTACAGCCGCGAATCATATTTTTACTAACATACAACCTAGCACTGACCTGCAAATCGCTAAAAACGTAAGAAAATTTCGGGCCACCCTGGAACATCAACCTTAAGCTCGGCGCAACATGTCTTCTTCTTCCATACTTCCCTATTTCTCGTCATCTCAGCAGTCACCTTCTTTCTAGCCATATCATCCTTCACACAGTCCATCCATCGTTTCTTTGGTCTTCCTCTATACTTATAGTTCTTTGGTGCATTAAAACATCAAAAAACTTTATATAGACATAGTTACCATGTTCTTAAAACTTTTTAAAACAATGGTCTTTGTGGTCGCAGGAGGAGCGGCGTCCTTATCCCTTTGTGAGATATTTCTTTACTTAGGTTAAGTACGTCAAAGGATCCACGCACGATTTGTATCTTTGTAATTTCTGTAATTGAACATCGCGTGTTTCGTTTACACAATTGTCTTTGTCGTGTACCTATAATAGCTTATACAAGAATAATAGGTAGGTACCTTTTTTCACGAGGAAACTATCTTAACAGAAATTTATACGTGTATACGATTCTACTATGTATAGCATCGCGCCTGTAATTTCAAAACCTTCAGGCGAATGTGTATCCGGTAAAATTACTATCCGGTATTAATTATTATTAACTATCTTTTGCTCGCGGCTTAGCCCGCGTGTATGTCGGTAAACTCGACAAATTATATATTATGACATAAAACCTTCCCCGAAAACGACTCTATTCATGGGTGAAAACAACATGAAAATCGGTGCAGGCGATTTTGAGTTTATCGTGAACAGACAGACGCGGCGGAGGAATTTGTTTTATAATATGTAGTGATATTTATATGGGACAAACCCGCCTCACTATTCCTGTCTGTACTGTCTTTTATAAAAACTAAGTAGGTAAAGTAAATTTTGACGTTCGAAAAGTGCTGATTATCAGCCTAGTTTGAATAAATGACTTTTGATTTTCCCAAACCACTGTAACTGACTGTCCACTGTCTTGGATCCCGCAACGAAATTAATCAGAAAAAATAGCGGAGGAGTAGGAAAAACATAATTAGGGTTCCGTACCTCAAAAGGAAAAATCGGAACCCTTATAGGATCACTCGTGTGTCTGTCTGTCCGACCATTCCCCTCCCCCTTATCTCCGAAACTACTAAGCCTAAAATTCTGAAAAAAAAAAAAAAACAGAAATTACTTCACCACGTACCTATAGATTACAGGAAAACCTATAAGAAGTCGTGGTACGGAACCATGTGCAAGTCCGTCTTGCACTTGGCCAGTTTTTTTAACCGACTTCCCAAAAAGGAGGAGGTTCTCAATTCGATCGGTATGTTTTTTTTTTTTTTTTTTTTTAATGTGTGAAAGGGGCAAAAAGGAGGCGAGTCTATCATCATTATTCATCATCAATCGGGCACAAATCCTGGAATTTTGTTATCCAGAGCAGTGGTGGACCTGACTTACGAACAGTGAGTCGTGGGTTCGAAGTAGTTCGAACCCCGTCAGGCACATTACTTTGTGTAGTTTATTTCATCACCACTGCTCTCAAAACGGTAAAGGAAAACATTGTGAGGAAACCGACATGTCTTTGAACCAGAAAATTCCAAGATAAGTGATATCTACCAATCCGCACTGGGCCCGCGTGGTAGATTATAGCCCATCCCTCTCCTAGAGATGAGCGACCTGCCTGAGTCCCTGCAGTGGGAACATTATAGGCTGATGATGAATAAAGTAGGCATGTAAACTCTTGCACTCTTAATTAAAAATTTGTGTTCGGAAATTCATCGCGTAACTAAGAGGAGGATTCGATCTGTTTCACGAAATATTCAATTTCCATTATGTAAATGTAACACGTGTGTTTAAACTTCACACGTGCTCAAATATATTGATGTAATAATATTATATTGTTACATAAATAATTGGTTTGCTTAGTGATTTTGTGTACCTATGTTAGTTCAAATGTTTGAAAACGCACCCACGATACAGGAAATTTTGTTATTATACTAATACTAGTCCGAATAAGGCTTGTTAATTAAAGAAAAGTAGTCTATAAAATGCACCTGATGTTCTCCTTATTTGCGATAATTTTTTTGCTCTGGATTATAATAATATAATTAATATATAAAATAAATTAATAATATAATAGTATAAGTTCCATATTCCAAGTTTTCAATGCAATAATCAGCACAATATTTTCAGTTTTACTGTAAAACTTAATTTTTAACCCACAAAAAGGGTCATTTCTCAGTATGTTTTTGCGTAGAGCATCATTAAAATTTGATGATTTCCCAAAATCCAAAAAAAAAAAAACAGTTTACACCTTGTATTATACAAGGTGTAAACTGTTTTTTTTTTTTGATCGATGATATGCTAAGAGCCTATACTACCTCAAATTAGCAACTCTATTCGTGGTGGTTCAAACTTCGTTTGAAATACTGTTAGAATAAAGTTCTAATCAGCTTGCACTGTAGCGGTTGTTACGTCTTTCGCTGCGGCCGAATAATGTGAAATTAGTGGTATTTTGCGATTTACAAAAAAACTATCGATTGGAATAAAAAAGTAAAACACTATGATTTTAGTTTGTTGCTTGTAGAATTATTTGACAAAAAATCAGAACGATGACATGTATTTTAGTATGGTTTTTACTTTTTACTCGTTAAAAGAAATTTTAGAGGTATCTTCGTGATTTTTTTCTATCGAGCAAAGTTAGTTGTATTATGTTTTCACAACACTATGTCACTAGCATATATCCTGAAGAACATCATATATTTTTCTGATTTTGTTTACTGCAGTGAATCATATACTTAAATTACGCATTATAAAACTTGCGTTTTACGTCGGTTGGCCGATGTATTAACATAAACGTGGTCCTACTGAAACCATCACAATCTGCTAAGTAGCGTTGACAAAGCTGGCTTCACACAAGACACGGAGAATCAAATGACTATCCCCTTGTTTTGGACTTCATTAGGCAAACAGTACTAGCACAGGTACCTACTAGTCTTGTTTGATTATGTTGCACACGTTAGGTAGAATACAGTTCAGTTTACCTACTGGAATAGAATTAATGGCTAGAATTTGTGGTTAAGTAGGGCTTTAGTGTCCACGTGGAACTAGGCTGTGTTATATTAATTAAGTAACAATCCAGGTATAATACTAAATTATATCATATAAATCTGTCCTGCCTCCAGTGCCAATTCGTTCCTCTGAAAGCAACAAACCAACGGTAACTTTATTGAAACGGCAACAAAACTATCTGTGATTTTGAGAGTGAACCAAAATCAAAGGTACTTACTACCCACCTAAATAACTGAAATACATGTAAATCAATCTTATGAAATAGGTAGTATATAATCCAACGTTTAAATACCTGGGAATCTAAAAGGCAAAGCGTTAAAAAGTTGTTCCAAATTCAAACAATTTTACTCTGATTCAAAAATTAAACCGACTTATTAACAAGTAAATTCAAGATCTAGAAACAAATGAATGCTGTACATGAATATTTAAATAAATAAATACAGTCATACTTAATCACTGATCTAATACCAAAATTTTCAACCAGTGCTGCAGTGTTCGAATTAAAAAAAACACAACTTTTTTTATAATAACACAATTGCCTGTAACTACAGACAAATAAAAAAAATACATCAATATACACATCAAAATACACCAAATAATTTACATAAAAACTAATTAGTAAAAAGCAAATGATAATAAACTACGTACTGTTTCATGAGGTTCGTCCGAGGGCAGGTGTTGCTAATTTTGTTGTTGTGGAAAATCTCCCGAATAGCCTCTTTCCATGCCTTTGACAAAGAAAGCGAATGAACGAATGAGCATGCAGTACCTCGTGCAGAATAATTTGTGAACTTTCCAGGGGTCTTTCTAGGGATTGCTTTTAAAATCGTCACCTGCTTTGCCTTTTCTACTATTTTTACAAGGAACTATGAAAATTTCTGAATATAAAACGCAAACATAATTTAACGCTTACGGACCGGACGCAGCGCATGGGGGCGGTTAGCTTTCGTCCACTTTCAAGCTTCATGTAACTATGCAACCCCTCTCTTTAAGTCGAGATAACTTTGATATAGCTTGTGTGTCCTTAGAGATCCTTGGGGTGGACACTAGTCTTTGTTGGACTCTTTTTAAGCTAATCTTAGAATGGTTCTGTTGGATTAAACCATAGAATATTAATTAGGGAATTGTGTACTGGACAAAAAACTACCTGAAATTTCAAGTACTTAGTAGTAGTGCATTGTAATTTGTAAGTCCTCAAAAGACTTTTAAATACAACGTACCTACCTGAAGGAAGGTTTTCGTATAAAAGCGAAACCGCCATAATTATTTCTTCTTAAAAGAAGTCTGTAAAAAGTTTTAAAATAGACATGGACATCGGTCTGTCCAAACTTTTAAATAAGCATTTATTCATCACTTTGAGTGATGGTTTACAAGATTTCTTAGAAAGCATTTTTCATAATTTTTGCCTAATTGAAAGAGAATTCATTAATTCAAGAATTTATTAGTCTAATCCACATCATAAATATAAAACTTTGACAATCCAGTAACGAAGATTGAAAACAATTAGTTACAACTTCGTTCTAAAATTAAATAAACTCGAAAGACAGTAAAATATTACAAAGTTCGATACCTAAATCATGGGTTTTGTTCAAATATTATTGTTCAAAGATTTATTGAACTGTTTTTATCATTGGAAGTCACCTTGGAAAGTTCACAAGTCATTCACATCGACACGAAAATAATAATCACAACAGAATATTTAAGGAAGCTTCAAAGCAAGTCGAAAATGCCATCAAAATAGACGTGCATTTGACTAAACTCTCTGTTAGTAAAGGAGGTCATATTACAAATCAGCTTTAAGCGCATTAGCTGTCCAGCATAAGCTTTATGACAGCGCTTTCCTGCTTCCAACTGTTACTGCAGTGCAACTTGGTCGTTTAGTATTCCGAAAAGCGCCCAACTTGCTTTAAAGCCTCTGTTACTGCCTTATTTTCGTTGCCTCGGAAAAAGCAATTTAACTTTTGACATTTTAAGTCCTACTGACATGATTCATTTTAGCAAAAAAATACAGTTTCGTTGTAAGTCTTGCTCAATTCGAGGCAGAAAATAAAGCAGTATTTCTAAAATAGTCACCAACACTGATACCACAACATTAATAATTATATTTAAATCGCCGTGAATCCAAGTCTATAGAAGCCATGCCTCGTAAGCTTTGCTATGAACTTACTGCTTCTTTAGACATGTCATGGGACAGACGTTGTTCGCTTTCACATTGTGGGTGATCCTCCTGAGTCCTTGCAACCATACCTTATTGGAAATACATCGATTATTTTTAGAACAATTCAAAAAAAGTATGACGTCATTGGAAGTCTGCCTCGTGAAAAGCAACGCTGATGCCTCGTAGTGAGTAATTTTGTGCACTTTCAGTGAGGCAAGAGTGCAGTAGTGGGCAAATGGCCAGTGTTGATGAATTTTTGGAAAGGCCTGTTATTGCGTTGCTTGATTTAAATCCTTGAAGTTTTAATGAGAAAAATAAATCTGCAAGTGTGTAATGTTTAAATAGTGACCCTAAAGAGTCAGCTAATATTTTGATTAATCTAGATGGAACTGATTAGATCGTGATTATTCTGACCTTGGCGGTAGCTGCATCAGGGCACACCACGTGTTGATAGTTGATGTTGATATAGTCTGTGCCGCTACAGATCGTCAAAGATTTCTCTTCAAGATTCTCGCCGTGTTTGTTCACCAGGTTCATACTCAGTTTTGAGTCCTGTGGGAACATAACAAAATGTTAAATAAGAACTGTTTTGAAAGGAAAGCATTAATAATTGAAGTTAGACGTCATGCGTCATAAGGCGGATAAGGTTGTCTCAATTGGCAAAATGAATAAGGAGAAATGAAAAAAATTGTTAAGTTTTTATTTCTCCGTATTCAGCAAGTCACCACAATTTTTGCATTTCTCCATAGAATCCAAATCCGTATTTTCCTAGAAGCCTAGTTTTATACCACGGCTGATGTAAAAGCTTTTTTTAGAAATTGAATGTTATTTCGAGCAACCTTTACTTCCTGGACTTGGTTCCAAATTAATCACTTCCCCGAAGATCTAGTCCCTAGGAACGGTTCTGTTGTTTTGGTTCCATTTCCGACCCATTTCATTTGGTAAAACGCCCTCGGTCAACTAAAACATTGCTTTTAACGCCCTGTTCACGACCTTATTCAATGCGACCTACAAAGGTTACTAGTTGTAAATCTGAATACTCCTCTCGAAAAGCCGAACGTTTGCCTATACACATAAATAATTACAAAATTATTATTTTTTTATCTTTGTTTTTTTTTTCAGATATTATTTGACTTTTTTATAAAAATTAAAAATTTATGTAATAAGGTCGTAGAGACACCAAAAGTAGAGAGAAAAATCTGGAACATGTGGGAGCATACAGGAGAATTATTGTTTCCCTATTTGTGACGTGACTTAGGCCAAAAGACACATCTTTCCTTCGCGTGAGTACCGACGCGTCGCAATCCTCGAATACCTCAACGCGACATGCTCTGTGCAACAAAGTAACACGCGTGTCGCCTGAACGTGTAGGTCGTGGCCGAACGTTTAGTCCGTTCTATGACGTCAGGATGTTACGCGGTCGTTTCGCCAATATTTACCTACAATGTTTGTAAGCGAGGAACTACAGTGTTTTCACGCGTTTTAGGCTCGGATAACATATTGTTGTTTTTAGGGGAATTTTATGTACTAGGATGTTTTGTTTTGCTGTCTAGCCGCGGGAAAAATGTTTGGGAGCATTTTTTCTAGGATCGCATCCATCAGTTCAATATCCGGGGACATTTACGCGCGGATTAATACAAACTCAATATTTTACTTTAATAATAATTTATCAAGGATCCTATCTCTTAACATGATGTCTCTTTTTTGGCATTTTTATTTATCTGGGTATAATTTCATACAAATATTGACCTACTGTTTATTTTCAGCTGTTTTACACGAATAATTCAAACACATTTTTTTTAAATTGCCTTTTCTTTCATCAGCCTCTTTCCTATTCCAAAGAAAAAAAAATCCTATTTCAAACCTGCTCAAAATTCATCCCATCGTCACACAAATGCCTTGAACATAATCTTTCACTTAGATTAATTATAACACCGTTACCTTAGGCACTCCCCCGGATCTGACGTCACTGACTTGGCACAGCTCGACCACGTCACCATCCTGTAACAACAGACACAGATTATGTTAATAGAATTTAACTGGAGGCTGAAATACAGAGGTTGTGGGATTTTTAAAGAATATATTTTCGGGTGAATTTTAGGTGATTAATTAATATTGCTCTAAGACTTCGTTCCGGTCATATTCCATCGAATAAGTTTGGCTTTCTTATGAAAAAGGTTACTTCTCCCAACTGTGAAGATTGTGGAATAGTCCAAGATGTGCAACATGTTTTGATGGAGTGTGTACGGAATGAGGCTATGAGATATAGTTTACTTGGAATTATACCAAATTATATATGATGTGGGAGTATGTAACGCAATCCTGGCTTGTCCTTATCGGAACAAGCCCGGATTTTATATAAGTTAGCAGCTTTTGTTTTGAAATAATTTTTGTTAGTTATAGTGTTATTGTTAATTTTACAGGGTGACGTTATCGCTCAGCGATAAAGCCCTTTAAATAAAGAAAAAAAAACTTGTTCGTATTAGCAATGTCTGAACGTGCGTTTCGAGGCACGGAAGAAACTCGGTATATATTTATGTAATCGATAGTCAGCCTTTTTTAATGATGGGAAATCATCAAATAAGTCCTCCCGCTCTGGGTGGACGGAAGTGTCTGACTCTTACTGACTAAAAATCCTTTCAACAAATTCTGTAACCCTGGCAGGACGGTTAACCCTAAGACTGACCCGAACGACAGTTATTAAGCCACGAACTCCTCCTACAGGGATTCAGATTATCAATCTCACAATTACGAAACTTAGCGACTGCAAAAAAACTCTAGGCTAAATAAAAGCGCAGCCTTCTTCAAATTATTCATAACCAACTTCACAAACTAACGAGCAAGCTCACTCACAAAACCCATAAATTCACGAGCCTACGAACATAAGCCCCACTATTATTTAAATCGTGCATAATTCAAATTGAATTCCTCCTGCTCTCATTAACTAAGGGCTTTATCACACTAGCGAGTTGCGAGCAATTGGAAAGCGGGGCGAGTGCGCTCTCGCCCCGCTTTCCACTCGCTCGCAACTCGCTAGTGTGATAAAGCCCTAAGGATCATATAGGATCGTTCTGATGATGGAGATGTTCTGGCAACTCCAATTTGTTCCCTAAGCTTATTAGTACCGCAATTTGCCATCAGACAGGATTGTTGGCTGGAGGAGTAATTGCCTCATAGTTGGGGGCTTGGTTTTACTTACACCTGAATTATTATGCTAGAAAATAGGTTCATTTACGGGTTTTCAGTTTTGCGTGGAATTAAACTTTGTTGGTTAGACAATGCGGTAGTTTAGTCATTTACTTATTTAATTATTTAGGAAATATAATATGTCATAGCATAGGTACCTACTTTATAAAATTATTCATCATCATCAGCCTATAATGTTCCCACTGCAAGGACTCGGGCCTCCTCTCTAGGAGAAGGATGGGCTATAATCCACCACGCGAGCCCAGTACGGCTTGGTAGATATCACATGTCTTTCAATTTTTTGGTTCCATGACATATGTTTTCCTTCACAGTTTTAAGAGCAAACGATATACAAAATAGAACGATTGTTTAAATACTTTAGCGTTAAACCATCGTTCAACAAATTTTACAATTTTAGGTACGTACGTACTAGCCACGTGGCTGTATGGTCGTTGGGTCACAGTCACATAATTATGTTTTTGTTTATTTTCCTTAAGAGGAAACGCGAGTGGTCTTTTCTCCATACAAACGCTCTCGTCTGTTTTCTTTTTGGTTAATGACCCTAGAGCAATGGTTTTTTACAGAATAATAAATATTAACTATTTCTATGCCCCTATGTTTTCCTTTTTGGTGATAAACTATTTTTATAAGCACTAGAACCCTCAAAAAATGCTCAAAATTGCTTGTTTAGATCGCTGTTAACAGAGTCCTAGTGTACAAATTTGACAACTATTAACGAAAAAAGAAAAAAATAGCGGCGTAGTATATAACCTCCTTATTCATTGTCTAAAATATCTTTTAAATTGGTTCAATATTGGAGGAGGAAATAGGCGAGAGCCAAACCTCGAATTCTAACTTTTTTCTATAGTTGTCCTTATCGCACGAATTTGAGGGCAGGAGGACGGAGAGAGACAGCGATAGTAGAAAGAGACAGCACTCGCATTTCCTCTTAACGGAATTTTTATTCAAAGACAATAGTTACATTTCATAAATTTTCCTATGTAATGTAATGTAGTTCAATAGTTCCCACCACAGATGACAGAAACAACAGGAGATATGCCCTTTAGCCGAAAATGTATGGGGACCTGTGTCGTCAGTTCACACACGCAGAGCAGTAAAAACAATAGATATACGCATTCGCAAACACATCCGCATTTCTTAAATCATTACGTACTACACAATCAATTATAAACCTTATCCCTTCAGTCACAGCGTGTATTTACCATGCACCGCACAATTTACTTAATACATTTTGTTTTACTTCGACGCTAGTGATTGACTAAATCGAAAAGTTATCGATTCTTCTATTTATTATTATATTGTAATGAAGTTCTTTTGGGGTCCTGAAAATAATATATTATAAATAAAAAACAATACTTATGTCCAGAAATCATTCAAAAAAAAAAAAGGCAATTATTCAAAACAGGTTGATTAAAAAAAAAAATGATTTGTGTCTGTAGTAAATCGTAATATTAACTTACACCACAGATGTGTTGCAACAGATTTTGACGTTCGAAAAGTGCTGATTATAAGCAGCACTTTTGTCTGTCTGTTATTTTAAGTCTCTTATGGGTTGAATTTCAAAAAATAAATCCTTTTTTATTCCTTGTCTACATTATAAAGGGAACCTCTGTGCAAAATTTCAGCTTTCTAGGTCCAAGGGTTTGGGCTGGGCGTTGATGAGTCAGTCAGTCAGGACTTCTCTTTTTATTTAAATAAATAGATAAATAGATAACTCGAGCAACCAATGAATACTATTTATTCAGTCAATATTAAGCAATAAAAAGCACTTTCTATTTTCAGTATTGCTTGCAAAAATAAGAAAGCGTGATAATATAAACGTTGTTATTAGTACCTACCTATATTTATAATTTGTTGCTTAAACTAAAAATAAATTTATATTTTATTAGTAAATACATAGTAGGTACAGAATATTGGTTTTTCTTATCTCCATTTACGGCAACGCTCAGTAACGCCATAAAATACGCCTTATACTGCAGTAACAATTGTGTAGAGTAATTAATTGTATAATGCATAATATGTATAATCATTCGTACGTATACGCAGAATCATCGTATAAAATATCGACAACTACAAACATCACAATTAGACATCTCTAGCTCACAAAGACTGACAGCAGCAGATTTTCGAAAATATTGTGTGAGCAAGGGCGGATCCAGCTTTGGTGCCAGGGGGGGGTCACAAAGAGTCGTGGTCAAGTCACAAGAAGTTATAATTTAGTTTTTATAATAATTTTTCAATAGCAAAATTATTTTTTCTTTTACGTCTTCTCCCGAAACGCGTTACCACTTCATCTACCTACTTCAATGGACCGTACGTTTTTTTAGTGTGGAGAAGTGCCAGTCTGGTTAGACGTTCTTCAACCATTGAAGCTCTTAGCCACGGTTTGATTCTTCGAAGTGCTCTAACCCTTATCCAGGGGGATAAAGCGTTGATCAATTTTCGGTGGATGGACGACTTAGAATCAGAAATGAGAATTGAAGTAGATGAGCGTCTCAAGCGAGACAGAATGGTGGGAGAGTAGGAGGGAGGCGCGAGCGAAGCGAGCGCGAAATTTTTTTAAAATTTTGGGGGATGGCAAAGATATTGTCATTGGGCGAAAAGAGTATAAAATACTGTTTTACTTGATTCGAGAAGAGATCCGCTTACTCTTATCTTGGTAGACATCAATCCTCCACTTCCTGAACCAAGCGCCTAAGACAGAGGTTCGGAAGATGTGACTGACTCAACAATGACAAACGATTATTCTAAACGATAACGATTATTAAAATTATTGGTGTGTACTTTGTTTAAATTGGCTACTGAGTTTTTGTGGTCTATTAAAAGTGTACCATTCTGAATTTCTGACCCAACCTTGTAAGGGATAAATCCATTAACACTACGATACGTAAAGATTTACATAACTATATATATAAAACGTAAAATATGTTAGTATGTTCTCAGTTTTTTCATTACCTCGGAAACAGCCAGAGCCCGAAAGTCTGACAACCAGTCATACTAAGGGATATCTCGTTGTACCCAGTACTAACTGGGTTGTGCAGTGTGCACTGTGTGCAGGCCAAGAAAGCAGTCGTTCCATGTAATATTTCGGTTTTTACCTGCATCCAGTTAGACTGCGAAGCCGACTACAACATACTCGTAGTTGGGATAACGTATGTGGATCTTTTAACGTGGATTTTTCACCAGCCTATAGCACTAGGGATAGTGCAAACAATCTAAGGGCAGTACCTATATATCAAAATCGGTTCAGGGGTTTAGAAGTTATGCTGGATTATAGAAACTCACAAATAAACATACATGAACCCTAAAAACACTCTCACACATTTTTTGGGCTGTTGTGTAAAATATATAATAAAAACATTACGTTTAACAATTTTAATTAGTGGTTCACCTAGGTCCTGGACCCAGCCCAGGGGGGGGTCATGACCCCCCTGACCCCCCCCCTGGATCCGCGCCTGTGTGTGAGTGAGAGCATCAGTAAAACACCTATCCATTGCGCTATTAGATCAGCCGATTCACTGGTCGATTTGTACTAAACAAGCAATGGTTTTTGTTCCTAATGAAAACTATTGATTTGGTTTTTCATCATGTTTCTCGTACCACGAAGTAATGTTTTAATGAATTTAATATGAAAAACATTATTTTTGTAGTACTTACGTGTGAAATGAGATACCATCTTTCGTGTAATTCACAATACAGCTATTATTTTTACAAACATTCACTGAACAACGCGGCATTTTGTAAAAAATCACGAGCAGTGAAGACGTCGCAAGTTGACATTCGACTTACTATTGAAAGTGGCATAAGGCCCCGTCGTGGCCACATGAGTTCGCATGTACCACGCCTCCTTGCCATATCTCCTGTTGTTTCTGTCATCTGTGGTTCCCACATTTATAAACTAGGACAATGCAAATTCTTCAATCCTACACCCAAAGGTTTTTACAGCGTGCTGTAACAACCTTTGTTCAGTTGAATAGACATGTCGCCTAGATAATCGCCATCATTTGTAGTAGTAGGTAAGTATTGTTGTTTTAATTATAGTGTTTATTACAACGTAATAGTTAAGTTACAGTTACTTTTACCTACTGCAATTTGTTAAACGGGGCTTTATACTGAAAACAAATTAATGAACGTGTGAACGAAAAATGTAACTGTTTAAATGTACCTACATATCTTCGAATTTTTACGATGGTGCTAACTTAAACTTATTGTAGTTCACAGTGCACCATAATCATAAAGGAAGTCTATGATTTTATTCTAATTATTGAAATTTTTCATTTTGGGTTCATAGGGTTTACTCAATGATCTAACTTTCACACCCCGCTTTTCACAATGTTAAAAACTCAAACCTAATTAAATTTGTTCATTTGTTCTGTGTCTGGGTGTAATTTATCTATAATATGTATGTATTTAGAAATATATAAGTATGTTTATCAGTTGTCTAGTACCCATAACACAAGCTCTGCTTAGCTTGGGACTAGATGGCGTTGTGTGATAGTTGTGGAATATTATTATTATTATTATTCGTATAGTCTCATCTTATCAGCCTCAAATACAGGCCAATCAAAAACAACCCACATAATCGCACTACCCTTTCACCCCATAAATCCCCCTTTCCCTGCACCGGACACATCCCCTTGAGCATTTAAATCATAATAAGTAACCCCCCTGTGCTGACCTTTTCACGAGCAAGTCTTGAACACTCGTGCGACAAAGGAAACGATTCTCAATGGGAAATGAAGCTTCTAACTACCTCCTATTGCATGAGCTAAGTAACTGAGTCTGACTGTACGGATTGCAAGCTATTGTACTTCGTGGTAGGCTAAGTTTTCTATATTGTAAGTGACTGAAAGATTCAAGTACATCTGAATCTGTAGGAAATCCTCCTTTTCACAAAAACAATCTTGATTACGCTCAAACGTGTGAACTTTTAGGAAGACAATCTATTTTTCTTTTAACTTTCATGTGGGATTTCTTAAGATTCGCTCCATCTAGGTTTTCAGCAGTAGTATATATTGTAAAGGAGCGTGTGTAGTAGAGGAAGTAACTAAGATTCTTTCAGACGACGTTATTCAAGACAATTCTCATCGGGAAATGAAACGAACATCAATAAAAAAGTATCATGCTTTAGGATGCTGTTGCGATTGCCTCGTTTTTGCAGTGCCTCTGGAATGTTCGCGGTAAACCGATAGGTTTCATGCCATCCGCAAGAAAACGGCCTCACTCCTGAGCAGATTATGGGGCAGTCGCGATAGTATCCTGAAAGCGATAGCGTCGGATTCTTCCTCCACCATAATAAGGCAATTAGTGAGAAGACTAATACCTTGGTATTTCATTGTTTTAGTAGTTATGTGTGTGTGTAGCTGTGGGTGGTCTTCTTATTAACTCGTCTTTAGTTAAGTTACTAACAATAGTTTTTAAGTGCGAACCTGATACTAACAAGTTATGGATCTCTTAGTTATCCGAAATAAAATGATTTATTTTGCTTTTTTTTTGTTTTTCTTTTTTTTTTTCTTTTTTTTGGGATTTATTATATTTTAGTATTATAGATTGAATTCTTAGAAATGTTTTCTTATTGCTCGCCTTCGTTAAATATTGAGCTACAACGAAGCTTTTAGACCCAGGTTTAACCAATGTCTCCACGAAGTGAACGAGTTTAACTCTTGACAAAGACGGGCCTAACTTTGAAGATGCATATTAAGTTCAGACAGGAGACCGACAGTTTCTAGCTCGACACCTCACTCTCTGCTAACTTTCTGATTGTCAATTTAGGGTACCTATGTCTAGGTTACGAGTAATAGGGTTTAGACTTAAGTTGGGTAAAGTTTAGGCTTCGTAAGTTAAAGTATCACGTAAGTGTAATAGAACGGGTTGAACTGCCTCGTTAAATTGATCTAGTGGTCGCAAATGCAGCAGCTGAGCATGAAGTTCTCGGTTCGATTCCCGGGTTGGGCAAAGTGTTATTGAACTTTTTATTATATCTGTAGGTATACCTCTGCTTAACCCTTCGGGGATTACAAGCTTGATAGTATGATAAATTTAATAATTTTGCGGCCTTGTTGGTCTAGTAGACACAAGCGCTACTATTGAGTATGAGGGTCTGGCTTTGATTTGCAGGACGGTCAAAGTGTTGTTGAGATTTTCGCAGTAGCCGCCTTTTTTTTGTATGATGGGAACTCATCAAATGACTCCTCCCGCTCTGGGGGGAAAAGGGGGTGTCAGACTTCTCCTGACTAAAAACGACCCACGTTCCTTCTTAGACATTTCTGGCCTCGGTATCTTTTTCGAATAACCCGCAGCCCCGGCGTAGTAGCCGCCGATCTCAATTAATGTCTGTTGAAAGTCAATAGACTCGCCTCCTATAACAAGGGACTTAAAACAATAATATAGTATCTGGCGAAGTTTGAGTGTCCAGTATTGTATGTACCTACAGTCCTACACATCTAACCATGATGGTACGTTATTAAAATCCACCTTTCAGCACACATTATCACTAAAATTTTCGACCTTAAAACACCAGTATCGCCGTTGTAAAGGAAGCACAGCTGAAGAGGAAATGGACTTCCTTACTAGATCTTGCGTAGGATGAAACCGACTCGTGCTAGATATTGCACGCGATACTAATGTCAGCCTATTGCAATCTACTGCTGGATAATAGGCCTCTTTAATCTTGCGCCATTCAGCTCGATTTTCGCCAACTCTCATCCAGTTGTTACCCGCCACTCTGCGAAGATCATCGCTCCATCGAACCTGAGGGCGTCGAACTTACTCGATGCAATATGATAGTTGACAAAAAAATCTAGTTAGTCCGTCAGATAATTATATGTATATTTCCAAAAAATATTGGACGCATAGTTTTTCTTTTTTCACGTAAACAAACAATGAAGACGATACAGATACAGTGCTTTAAAAATTCGTGTGACATTTTTTTACCAGAAAGTCACGTCACACCTCGACCTCTGCCTAACCCTTTTTATTTTTTTTGTTGGATGGAAAATCATCAGATGACTCCTCCCACTCTAGGCAGAGTGGTAGAGAGTCCATGTTTTAGATGCGGCCATGTTTGCCAAGGCAAATAATCAAATCAGTTGGCTACAAACATTAATTCAGCCAACCCCCAGGTGGCGCCCAAGGAGTGTTTGTACCGTTGACCTCGCATCAAGGGTTGTCGGTACCCATTAGAGGGTGATTAGGGTCACTCGTAGGGTCGAGGGTAGTACGCAAATCTGCCCCGGAATGGTAATACGATGACTAGAGTGTTTGAGGGTGTAATGATTTAATATCGCGCTGGGAAGGGAAACAGATTGTAACGGTTGCTAAAATGATTTAGGGGCAATATTGCTGTAATTTCTAAGAAACATCCATGAACTTAATAATGATCCTTATCCTTACATAGTATAAAACAAAGTCGCGTCTGTTTGTTTGTTTGTTTGTCTGTATGCTTAAATCTTTAAAACTACGCAACGGATTTTGATGCGGTTTTTTTTAATAGATAGAGTGATTCAAGAGGAAGGTTTTAATACCTTTTTTGTACCCGTGCGAAGCCGGGGCGGGTCACTAGTATTATATATTGCAGAGATAAGTAGGTACCTACTCGTAAGGTCAGCATCAGAAGTATATTAACATTACTCAAAGCTTCGAAGCTGTTTTTTTTAATAAAAACTTGTTAGATATTACTCGTTACTACATGTTATTGGAGTGTAAGGACTATTTTAACTAATAATATTCTGAAATATTAAAAATAATAGCTAGAGTCCTGTACATAAAAGAATTAAAATTCCGAAATGTTCAGCTACTTCTGATGCTGACCGTACTATGCCACTAATTATTTAACTAAGCATCATTATCATCATCATCATTTCAGCCAATAGACGTCCACTATTGGATATAGGCTAAGCCTCCCCCAGGTGCCGCCACATTGACCGGTCCCGTGCGTCAATATAGCTAAGCATGCAGAGCGAATCAATACCTATGTTTTGTGAAGTTGTTTCTTTTTGTGTGTCGATTCGGTCTATTACAGTTGTTGCTATCACCGGCTTTCATCGTAGACCTTTCACAGACGTATATGCGGTGGTCAGAAACCCTAAAGTCTAACATCCAGCCTCATCAAGAAGTATCATACTCAGTATCTGGAATTCTGGATTATGGAGGTTAGATAGCCTTCCTTTTATTAATGGGTCCTACTGCTAGGCAAAGATAGTTTAGGTAGTTTCAGGTACAAAATATCTTAATACCACAATCTTGTCTATGAAAAACTGTTTACCTAAAAATCTAGGCAAGTATGGTCCACCAATGTTTTCGGCTCAAACAGTAGGTAAATCAATTTCGCCAAAATGTGGCATGATAAACAGCTGACGGGAACGATGTATCAACTCACAACAAAAAGCCGGCAAAGTCGAATCAGACTCGCGCGCGAAGCGTTCCGCAACGGCAAAAAAATCACGTTTGTTGTATGGGAGCCCCACTTTTATTCTGATTTTTGTATTTGTTGGTAAGTATAGAGCGGCAACAGAAATACATCACCTGTGAAAACTTCAACTGTCTAGCTATCCCGGTTCATGAGGTACAGCCTGGTGACAGATAGACAGACGGATATAAGTGGAGTCTTAGTAATGGGGTCCCGTTTTAACCCTTTGGTTACAATTTAGTGTATATCTATTTAATAGATATGTGACTACCTTAGTGACAGTTGTGGCTGTGAGACAGCCACAAGTAGTCAGATAGCTGTCACTAAAATGACATCAGTCTTTCAGTCACATGAATGGCGGGAAGTTACAAGGTGAAGCCTGTGGGTGAAGCGTACTCTGGAGAGGACCTTGGTGGTATTGTTGAGCCTGTGATATAGTTATTTAATAATTATTGTATTATCAACGGTATCAATCCATCAGCTCTGCTACTAGTTGATACTACAGGTACGGAACCCTAAAAACGGCGCCAAATGTAACGGTCGGAATATCATAACAAAATGGCGGAATATTCGCAATAAAGTTTGGAAGACGTGACAAGATGGATTTGACTTGATTTTACTTTGATACTGTTTGTTGTTTTGCTTGTTTGTATTGGAGTTAGGGAGCTCGTATGCCTCGTATCAATATGCTTGCGACGTCTGGTGTCTCCTTAGTTTGTCAAAGACCAAGACTTTATTCTTTTGTTTGGAGACGTGATTTGTTTTCTCGTCGTCTGATACACATTAGTAAGGAGACTCCCCCAAAGCGGAGATGTGTGCGGTGTGCTGTCGACCAATCACAGGATGGGTGAAAGACCAGATGTAACTGTGATTTGTCGAATTTGGCACATCTCCTCTCCGCATGACACATCTAGCGTTGATGGAGTCCCCGCCCTAATTTAATTGACACATTTTTTTTTTCATATTCGTTATTGCAGGGACTCAGGCCTCCTCTCTAGGAAAGGGATGGGCGCTGTTATGCTGTAGTCCTATGTAATAGGAGGCGAGCCTAATGCCTTTAACCTGGAGCAATTCCAGACTCCGTGGCTGCCACTGCTAGAGCTAGCCTTCCTAACTAAGACCTCATGACCAGCAGTCGTGCTTGCGGCCACAGGACTAACACGGCAGACCCGGTAGTATGTTTTAGTCATTATGTTTTAATAGTGGATGACTTTATTTATTTAATGTATTTTGTAAAGATTGGCCAAATTTATTTAATGTATTTTGTAAAGATTTGCCATCGACACGCTAAGAAGAATAGTGGATGACTAAAGACGTTTAAATTTTCATAAGTTTTCCTTTAACGTTTTCAAAAACAACTGTCTTTATTTTATTCTCTAGCAGTCAAAAGCTACCATTTATCTCAAAAACACGAATTAGTAAGCAAAGACGAAATCCTACAATATTATAAACAGCCTAAATAAAAACCTCATAACAAAATTCATCTTACAAAACTTCCTGATATTAAATCCGCATTTCGCGAAGCCTCTGAAAGTCTTTCTCCAAAATTAATATCACATTTCACGGGAGAACTTACCTCACAAAAATTCAAATACGTTTCGGGTAACAAAAATCTTGAGATCTCAAGTTGAAGTGTACTTTGGGTGAAGGCTACAGGGTCCACTTTGGTTTGTCGTTAGGGGTTGCGCAAGGTCGAGTGTGTGAGGGATGGGTCTCAGTCTAAAGGCCTCTTGAGAGATAATCGTGGACTTTATAATGACCTGGTGTTTATAGGAGCAGTCATTAGTAGCCGTGACCTTCTTTGAGGGGGGTCTTTTGAAATGTATGTCAGTGAATTCTAGTCATAAGCTGATGATTGCCACTTGTAAGGGATTGTTAATGGATGCTCGAATAATAATTGAACTATAACTAACTCGAGTCTTGCTGACCGTTTTCGGTCACGAAGGCCAATATTAGCGGAGATTAGCCGTCAGCGCAGGATATTATAGTGCACAATGTAAGTGTGTGCGCAGATACTGGTACACATTCTGTTCATTTACTCTCTTTACGGCTATCTGACGCGATCGGAGAGAGTTTAGGCCAACTGTTCAACTTGCTTTCCGAGGCAAGGAGTAGCATACAGCCAGTACATATTCAACCAGAATCTCAGTTTTCATGTCTTTTTCGCTTTTAAAATAAGAATATAAAACCTCTTTTTAAACGGCTCAAACTTATTCGCCGACGATATGAACGTATGAGAGGACGTTTCCTAAGTATGGATGCTTCAGCGTTCCCTTGAAGAATAAACAGGACATCTCAACATCGAGAAGACACTTCGCAAAAACGACAAAAGAGACATGTCGAAAATTTATTTGATGTAGCTGCAAATACGTTTTCCTTCGGCCTTCATATGATTACGAGATCCTATAAAACTCACAAGCCTATATTTTCCCTATAGAGAGTTCCTTTAATCTTTAACCTTGACACATCCAGGTTACGACGGTATCCACCGACAGGGGGTGCTGAAGATACACAAACTGTTGGCTACTTTGTTGCGATGTTTTCGAATAAAGGAAAAGTTTGGAGAAAAACGAACAAATTTATTTTGGCACTGTCGTGTAATGAATAATGCCGTCTGGGTTTTATGGAGTCACATGTCCTGAAGGTATTTTTCTTTTATTTATATTGTTCAAGTAGAGGGTGATACCTTGTTGTTGTTAGTTTTGATGTGAAGAAATTTGTTCAAGCCGTTTCCACTCAATCTCAATGAATAGGTGATCATTATTTGCAATGGAACGTGTTCATGACAAAATAATTTAGTCATGACCGTGTTTAGCAATACGTGTCTTGCGACCAGTGTGTCTTGCGACCAGTGTGTCTTGCGACCAGTGTGTCTTGCGACCAGTCTTAGGACAGGATACAATCATTACGTAAACAATTTTTTTGGCTTTGCCAGTGAGATTATAATATCAACCCTCAGCAACTGAGACCAGGTGAGTATATATCCATCTACTAGTATATATCTTAGGTAGCTCTGTCTGTTCTGTCCCTTTAGGCTAAAAGTTACAGTTATTTAGAAATTACAAAAAGACATTTCAGTTTTCCCACCAGGTGGACCGACGACATCGTGAGAGTCGCGGGTAACCGGTGGATGCAAACGGCAGGCTGCCGTTCTTTATGGCGTTCTATGGGGGAGGCCTTTGTCCAGCAGTGGACGTCTAATGGCTGATGATGATGATTTCAGTTTTATTTGGATATAAATCCAATACAGTAGTTTCCCTTTCCTATACACAGAATTTCAAAACATATATTATCTTAATGATATCCAGTCCCATCTCACATTTACACTGTATACATCATTATATGAGTCAAATTCAAAGGAAAACATATCCAGGGGGCGTTGTCTTGAACAGGGGTCAATCAATCGGGAAGGAATCCATTCTCTGTCAAACTACTAAGACATTCCTGACGGAAAACCGAATAACACTTTGCCTAACCGGGAATCGAAACCTTATGCTTAGCAGTCGTGCTTGAATCCTTTCTGGTACAATTTAATTTCTTAAAACAACATAACATAACATCACGCCGGTAATCCCTGAAGGGTTAGGCAGAGGTGTACCTAATAGTACACCCACATTTCACCAGTTATGTTTAAGTCACATGTAGGTAATAGGGGGCGACGCTTTTGCCAACAACTGGGCACAAATCCAGACTCCATGGCTACTACTGAAAAATTCCTGACGGAATAAATGACCCTGGATTCGAACCCAGTACCTCATGCTCAGCAGTCGCGCTTGCGACCACTAGGCCAACGAGGCAGTCAATTTAATTTCATAAAAGTTAATTTCCTTTTCAGCATAAAAAATATCTTCTAGCCTTCCATCCTATTCTACCCAACTATTTATAGCCCAACCCAAATCAGACCTAATAATTATCTCAATCACATTTCTAGCCAAATGAAAAGATAAGCAAGCACTAGACATGACTACATTCAGAGCAATCTAGCTCACTACAATACCCTCTTTGGTACCGATAATACCTTCGCAAACTCTTGACGGAAACTACCAGGGTACTTATTATAGTACCCTGGAGTGCCTCTGAGGAAGTCTATTGTCCCATATGTACCTTTGTTGGGGACTTCGGTCCATTGTGAACTGTTATGGGTAAAATGACGCTAAATGGGTCACCTGATAGCCGTTTAGTGGTAAATGTGTGTCTTTGTCTCGTTAATGTGTTTTTGGCTTTATTGTAGACAGTTGTTTTTTTGTACGTTTCAGGGATCTGTTTTTGGATGGGTAGGTAGACTTGTATAGAGGGTTTTAGAAAGAACGGGATATATAGAATAGAATTTATTTATGCATTTTAGATACAGTACACCAGTAGTAAACTTTAAAAATTAGCTATAACTAAGGTACTTACATAGTTTCTAAGTTCTTAATGTACACTCACTAAGTTTTTATGGTACACTTTCACAAAATAAGTACTTACACGGTAAGATCGAAATCTTTGTCTATAAAACGATTATTAAGTAAAGTAAAATGTCATTAAAACTATGTAAATAAACGTACATTACTAATAGCACAAAACGATTGATGTTCATTGACGGTATACATAAAAAAAGTTCTTTACCTTCCGCGCTAGTATCCAAAAAAAAAAAGAAGAAGAGTAAAAAGAAAAGGAGTGGAGTAGTATATAAAAGTATCCTGTGTTAATCTAGGTTACAAACTATCTGTGTGCTAAATGTCATCCAAATCCCTTTATTATTTTTTCGGTAAAAGAGTTTCATTACCCTTTACGTCCTATATATCCATTCAT
This sequence comes from Diarsia mendica, assembly GCA_949316265.1. Lineage (NCBI taxonomy): Eukaryota > Metazoa > Arthropoda > Insecta > Lepidoptera > Noctuidae > Diarsia > Diarsia mendica. The sequence continues at coordinate 2,704,768 of OX438901.1, read as the reverse complement.
GCATCACATCCATCTATCCAATTTCTCAAATTTTCGCATGTATAGGGCACGCATGAAGTGTTCTTTAGATTATTTGTAACGAATTAAATGTTGTAGCATAGTAATATTTTGAAACTAGAGGGGTTAGCACATAATGACGCTGTGTGTAAGCTAGTCTAGCTTGAAATACGTACAAGAATTTACCGTTCACAACATTATCAATCACCGGATAAAATAATGTAAATGATTTTTAAAACGCAATACCTTTACCAACTTACTATATTCCATCATCTGCCTAGCCTTTTCCCAACGATATTGGGGTCGGCTTCCAGTCTAACCGGATGCAGCTGAATACCAGTATTTTACATGGAGCGACTGCCTATCTGACCTCCACAACCCAGTTAATACTAAGTAATACAATACCCTTTGGTAAGACTGGATGTCAGAATTTCAGGTCACTGACTACCTGTAAGTCCTGTAGCGACTGCCAAAGATCTATATATATTGCAGCCGGGACCAACAGCTTAACGTGCTTTCCGAAGCATGGAGGAAACTCGGTATGTCGGGCGGTCACCCATCCACAGACCGACCTAGGCAAGCACAGCTTTACCTAAAGATCGACCTGAGTGGCAGTTCTTATTAAGCCACGAGCTCCTCCATGCTCCTCAACTTACTATATTCCATTACCCGATATTCCTTCATTCTCACGTAATACTTACTGTTCGAGAATCCTACAAAGTATCGTTCTCGTCGTCGAATAAAAAAGTCGGGATTACGTAACTTACAGAGTAAAGACGTTAAAAGTTTCAGAAGTATGCAAAATACTTCCATTCTTATGAACTTCACGTGCTTTTTTTCTTTAAAAGTAAAATGTGAAGACTTCTGAACCATTTTCACGATATAAAGTGAAGTGAATTCTAAAGTGAAATCACTCGTTTCGTTTTCAGAACTATATTTGTTGTAAGAGGGTGACTGCATGCGGACATGACGAGGAATAAGTATAGTGATTGCTGACATGAAAGTCGGCAGTAAATAGGCTTCTTCTAGGTAAGCTCGTTCCATCGTCGACCTCATCTCTGCCCTTAGGGCAAGATTGAGGTCAAGAGTAAGCCCATTTCAAATAAATAAACATATTGCAACGACCCCATATAAATTGGGATACCTAAGGGCAGTAGAATGATGATTAGATGTAAGAGGGAGACATAAAATATAAGAATAAAACCAGAGTTTTTTCTGTTCTGTGAATAAAACTGAATAAAACCTTAGGTGCAAATACATATATTCGCTTCAATCTAGTTTGGCGTTGAAATATTACAGACTCTTATGCTATAAGATCTGTGTATAAGATATTGAAACTTGTACAAAAATTCCGTAAAAACGTTAATGTTAATGTTATTGAACTGGATGGATACTAAACCACCAGGTTTAGTACCTATCCAGTTCAGTAACAGACACGATACACTATTAATGGGAATTGGAACAGATTCTACGAATATCATCTATTAATAGTTTATTAAATTATTATTATTTGCTCTAGATAGACGTTAAGGAAATCATCATAGTAATAAAACGTTATAATTTACAATATTATGGATTTGGCTCCAAGTCGAACCTAATTTATTAATTAATTTAGAGCTTGCCGTTATGGAATCTTTCCTTTATTCAATTGTGTAAAGAAATTGAGCTAGAATTAGATCCCGTAGGGGCTGCGGGTTGTTCGAAAGAGATACCGCGGCCTCGACACAAAGGGCTGAGAAGGAACATGGGTGGTTTTTAATTAGTGGAAGTCTGACACTCCCTACCACTCTGCCCAGAGCGGGAGGAGTCATTCGATGTCCAAGCCAAAAAAAAAAAAATTGAAATAGATAGTTGAAAGTAGACCGAAAACTGTAGTGATAGTCGCACTGTACAGCTAATAACACTCGTTTTTAGGATTCCGTAGTCAACTAGGAACCCTTATAGTTTCGCCATGTCTGTCTGTCCGTCCGTCCGTCCGTCCTCGCTTAATCTCTGTTACCGTTAGCACTAGAAAGCTGAAATTTGGTACCAATATGTGTATCAATCACGCCGACAAAGTGGTAAAATAAAAATTGGAAAAAAATGTTTTATTAGGGTAGCCCCCCTGTATGTAAAGTGGGAAGTGATTTTTTTTTAATTTCAACCCTATCGTCGTGTGATATATTGTTGGAAAGGTATTTAAAAATGAATAGGGGTTTACTAAAATCATTTTTTGATAATGTCAATAATTTCGGAAATAATCGCTCCAAAAGTAAAAAACAATGTGTCCCCCCCTCTAACTTTTGAACCATAAGTTTAGAAAATATGAAAAAAATCTGAAAAGTAGAACTTTATAAGGACTTTCTAGGAAAATCATTTTGAACTTGGATGGAAATAGCAGTAACCAATATAATTTGGTCCCTGAATCGTATGAGCGCCTATACAATCCAGAGGTCAAGTTTCATTGGCCCATAGAAGAAATTCTATAAATTATAGCATACCGTTTTGGTACGGAATTTACGGAACCCTTCATGTGCGAGTCCGACTCGCACTTGGCCAGTTTTTTTGGTAGTTGGGTTTATTCTTAGTTTAACCATTTTTTTAGTTTGGTAGGTAATTTAGGGCGACTGATAGGCAACTGATGACGAATGATAGTTGCTGAGAATCGAGTGATAGTGGCGATTGGGGAGGCGGTCCAGCAGTGGACTGCCTTCCTAGGCTGGGCTACAATAGGTCATTTACGTAACGTAGCATTTTTTCACTTTTAAATGCCCCAGTTGCAAACTCAACAAAACCCACACAAAGGAAACCCATCACATCCTTACTCCCCTTTTCCCCTCCATAAAGGCCCGTTACCACGGTCCACTTGAAGCCTGTCAATACCACTACACCCCCTCCACGCCCCACTTCCAAGCCTTGTCGCTTGTCGCGAGTGCAACTGACAGGGTATCTAGATTGAACAGATACACGCGGGGATGCAAGGGGGATGCAAGTGGGACGCTGGCGCATTGAACACGATGACAGTGAGTGAGGGCCTTTATTGATTCGTTGAATAGGCTTTTTGTTTTGTCTCTGGTACTGTGTTGTGTTTTGTTTTGATAGAGGTGCAGTTGGGTTGGGAAATGAGATTGGTTACTAGGTATTGTTGATGCCCGTTAAGATATCAATAGCGGTCATTAAGAGGAAATGCGAGTGCTGTCTCTCTCCGTCCATCCGTCTGTTTCTCTCCACTATCGCTGTCTGTCTCCGTCGTCCTGCCCTCAAATTCGTGCGATAAGGAAAAAGTTATAATAATAATTCGAGGTTTTGCTCTCGCCTATTTCCTCCTCCAATATTGAACCAATTTAAAAGATATTTTTACCCACGACGGAACGGAGACGGTATATGCGTTTGGGGTGAGAGGTCGTTTGTTTGTGTGTTTGTTTGTTTGTGTGTTTGTGCAAATCATGTTGCAATTTTTCTCCAAAACTACAAGTCCGATTTTGATGCAGTTTTCAGTTATGGGTTCGGGTTTGATTGGTGCATGTTCTTAGATAGGTGTTACGGTGACAACTCACCAGGGGGCGCTGCAGCAAACATTTTTTGTGCAAATCAAAGTTGCCAGTTTTCTCCAAAACTACAAGTCCGATTTTGATTCAGTTTTCAGTTATGGGTTAAGGTTTGATTGCATGTTCTTAGATAAAAAAAAATAAAAGTAAAAAGTTTAAAATAAAAAGCAAAATTTAAAATTTTCAAAAAAACCCAAGAATGTCCGTCGGGGGCTGACATTAAATGAACTAGTTTTGCAATGTTCAGCTCCCGACGACATTCTTGGGTTTTTTTAAGGTGGGTGTTTTATGTTATTTTATCCTTTTTTCAATTAATTTTTAACAGTCGTGGGTTTTTTCAAAATTTTTAATTTTGCTTTTTAGACAATGAATAAGGATAATAATAATTTATTTATATTAATAATTTCACTACGCCGCTATGTTTTTCTTTTTTCGTTAAAAGTTTTCAAATTTGTACACTAGGGCTCTGTTAACAGCGATCTAAACAAGCAATTTTGAGCATTTTACAAAAACCGTGGCAACCGGGTTAGGAGATAACCACTCGAATAATAAGAAGATTCTAAAAAAAACCTGTTTCGTAAATTAAGCCAATATGGAAGAGTGTAGCCAGCTATTATTTACATCAACCTGCATGGAAAAGTAACTAAAATAATAAATCAACTGGAATTTTCCTTACTTCCTTAAAAAGTAACCTTTTCTGATTAAAGTAAGACTCTTTTACAACAAATGTTACTTTGTGACGGTCATTAGTGCTTGGGTCACGTAATTAATGATATTATAGCACTGAGGAATAAGTGGAAATCTATGTTTTCAGTAATTGAACGAAATAGTTACTTTTGTAGGCTTTCGTTTCTAGGTGGAGTTTTCCTTTGTTTTTAGGGGGCAACAAACAAAAGTATAAGAATACGAAATAAAGAAAAAATAAATGGGTGTTACTAATAGGACAAAAAAAAACGGGATCGGACAAAAAAAAACTAATTAGTCCGTCAGATAGATTTCCAAAAATTATTGGACACGTATTTTTTCTTTTTTCACGTAAACAAATAAAGAAGACGATACAGAGCTTCGAAAACTCGTGTGACGTCATAATGATAGTACATTTTGTACCTTCAAGTGACGTTTCAAGCCCCACTCCATGATCTTTGACGCGCTCTATCTTCGTAAATTTTTATTGTTTTGATAAAACAAAAAACACGTACCTATCCAATATTTTTCGATAATCTAACTGACGGACTAAACGGAATCATATTTTTTTGAGTCAGTCCGATCCCCTATTATAGTTGGCCCCTTCATCATTATTATTTTGACCTTATCCCAATTTATTTGGTGTCGGCGCAGCATGTCTTCCTCTTTCATACATCTCTGTTTCTCGTCATCTCATGTGACACCTCCTTTCTTAACAGTCCATCCATCGTTGCCCCTTTTAAGGGCTGGGGTTCAAGAAATGATTGCTGGCAGAGTATACTGTCCCTATGTGGTTCACAGTCAGTTACATGTGTATGATGAATGAATGAATCAAACCCTAATCAACAAATCATATAAGTTGCATGCCTCAATTCTGCATCACTACAGTCTCTAGGAAACAACTAAAATTGAGTCTAGATTTCCCTAGACGCCCCGCCTACTTACCCACATACAATAGTTTCACTAGCAAGTCGATTAAAAAACTTATTTTTATTCCAGCTAGTTGGCCCGACTATGGCCTGAGAGAGCTCCATTTAATTTCATTTAGTATTCTCAGTGATCACTAGGAATTAAATAGTAACATCTTATGTACACACACCACTTCATATCAAACTATACTTGTCCAGTAATACAGGGCCTCGCTTTGTGTAGAAACTCTATACTCTTAGAGATCCGCCCCATAAAGTGGTTTGTATAACTTGGTTAGTCGTTCTTTGTACAGTCAATAGCATATTAGCATGGTTTTATCAGTTTGATCAACGTAGAACGGAAATGCAGAAGACATACCACTAGGCTATCACCTTACATGTGGCCTAATGTATACTATTATAATATAATCACACAATTAATAGAACCCGTTTTTTTTGAGGATGGGAAATCGTTAAATGATTCGGTCCGCTCTGGGCAGAGCGGTAGGGAGTGTCAGACTTCTACTGGCTAAAAACCACCCATGTTCCTTCTTAGCCCTGTGTGTCGAGGCCGCGGGATACCACGGCCTCGACACACAGGGCTAAGAAAGTAAGAAGGAACGAGAAGGAAGGAAGGAAGGAAAGAGATATCTTTCGAACAACACGCAGCCTCGACGGACACAATAGAACCCTCGGCAGTCGTATTTCCAGTTCGGGAAAAGTGTTATTAGGTCTACATAACAGGAAATTCAATAGCAGCCACGGAGACTGAACTTGTGAGCGGCTGATGACAATAGGCTCGCCCCTTATTACACATAATTGGCAAAATGTGAATGTACCCTTGAAAGAAATAAGGATGTTGCTATTATTATGTAACTAAGGACTTATGAATACGATGGGGTCGCTAAGAGTCTTATCATTGGAGGGTGAATTTCATGTTTTCAGGGTTCCGTAACTAAAAGGTGCCAGGGGAAATCCTGTTGATACCGTTGGAGTGTTGATCTGACCTAACCCATTACTTTACGAAGGGTTGAAGATAATGGCTAAAATAGACATTGTAGGTACAGTTGTCCTACCTTCACGGGGGTTTTGTAAAGGCACCCAAGATACAGGTGTAATTCCTAGTGTGGGGCAATGTTTAAAAAAAACACTATCTATATGTCTGACTGAAAAGCAAGAAGAGCCACCGGTATATATTTTTGTGTTATTGTTAATTTTTAATCAATTCATTTTGTCCTGTGTGAGACCAATAAAAACTGTTTACATATTGCAGTGGTTATCTTTTTTACGACGATGTTATTTTTGTGTGGGACAACCCTAGGCACACCTGACCGAACTGAAGTTAAATATTTCATACATATCATATTTCCATTTCGACCCTGTTGGACTAAAATGTGAGAAAGGTTGTGTTTTGTATGATTTAGTGGGGTGGAATGAACTGAAGGTTTTTTATGGGTTTTTGAATAAAGGATTGAAGTATAAAGTATAGTCTCCCTGGAAGCAGCTGAATACAAGTATGTTACAAGGAGCTGCTGCCTATCGGACTTCCACAGCCCAGTTGTACTGGGTAAAACGGTATCCCTTGGTCCCCTGATTGGTTCCTTGATCCCCTAGTTTTCAAACTTTTGGTCCACTAACACCTATCGTAACGATTGTAAAAGATCTAGAAATTATAGCCGGGCTTTCCTAGGCACGGAGGAAACTCGTTATGTGTTGTTTGGTCAACCTTTCACGAACTAACCTACGCAAACGCGGCTTAACCTAAAGATTGACCCGAGCGGCTGGTATTATTTAGCTACAAGCTCGTCAAATTTTTCCATAACATCTGTGTTTAAAAATATGGGAATACCCATCTGGAGTTTTAAGTACATAAAAATATCCACAATTCTTAGAAGACAACCGAAATAGAACTCTGACAGCATCCGATTGGATTCTATTTCCCGTATCAATCGGATTGCACATTAACAAATTGAAATGGAGCACGGATGCGGCCCGATCGACTTGTTGCCTATCTACGCAATAGAAACGTGAACGTAATGACGTCACGTCAGTAACCCCTCACTCGCTGACGTCGGTTGACGTCGTTACAGCAATTGGTAACAGGGTTTCGCAGATATTTGCTGACGATAAAAATATGTCAAATCCATGTACACATTGTCTTATCTGTGTTTGATTTTTTATTGGGAATCTTTGTACAGTTTTACATAACGTCACGCCTGTAATACCTGAAGGGTTTGGTAGAGATTTACATGTTTAAGTCCTATGTAATAGGGGACCTCCTATTGCCATCAACCGGGCGCAGATCCAGACTCCGTGGCTTTTTGACTTAAAACAAACAGAGCATTGAAACACTGAACTAAATCACGGTTTTAAGATTTTACCGCGAATTAGCGTACCTTACTCACTAATTATTATTGTAAGTACCTATTTATTTGTCTTACTCGGAAAATCTAGTTTCATTTATGAATGAATGTTTGAAAACATTCATTCATAAATGAAACTAGATGGAAGCCTTTACACCGAAAATACTTTTTTTTTAAATTTTATATGGTCTTACTCTTGACCTTAATCTTGAAAATTCTTGACCTTAATCTTAAACCCTACTATGCTATGGCGTCATGCCAGGCATACATCGAGTTACCAGTAACCATCCAGTAACCCTGTCTAAATTACATTTTAACGTTGGTCTAATAGTTACAGAAATTATGAAAACTATCGAGAACAGTTTCAGTTACTAAGGAAACTTGTAGAATCCACATCCATCACTATTAGCTAGAAACTTTGAAGTAGAAGATTGTATTAATAGTAGCAATTTGAAACAAGAAATAAATCTTGTCAGTTCAATTGATGTCTTATTATAAGTCTTAAAACCGCGTATATCTTCAATGCGTCACGGAAAATATAGAAGCAAACCGAACATTTTAAATGTAAATAGAAATTGTATCAATTAAATTCTGTTTTTGTTCCGTAACTGACAGATTTCCCCTCGTAGGGAAATAAAAACATAACAGAGAAAAAGGAAAATAATTTCATCCGTATACTATAATGTCGAGGAGTTCGTGGTTAAGTAATAATAACAGTCGATCGGATCGATTTTGAGGATAGGCCGCGCTTGCCTAGGTTGGCCTGTGGATGGGTGGCATTTACATGAGTTTTTTCCGTGCGTCGGAAAGCACGTTAAGTCGTTGGTCCCGGCTGTCTATGTAATGTGTACTTTCCTAATGAAACGGCAGCCTATTGTTCAATAAGTACAATAAGTACTTATTTTGATAAATTAATAAGGAAATTTTTCATTAAACTAATGAACCACAAAATCCACAAATAAATGATACCGAGTGCAATTTCATTAATTCCCATACTCTCTGAAAACGTCGATGTTAATTAGTTGTCAATAATTAGTAATCACGGCGAAATTAAAGCTCTTATTTACCACATAACCCAAATACGGACTAAATTAATGCAAGTTAATTATAGCTTAATATAATACTGAATAATACTCATAGACGATTCAGAATGTAATTGTTTTTAAAACTATCTATTACAGTTTGCCCAGCATTACCTGAGCCCTGAAACAAGGAAGAAGAAGGCACGTGGTAAGGGCAAAGGGGTCAGGTTATGCTAGCCATTGACTGTACTTGTACAGGAAAATCAATGAAGTAGGTACTTATTTATTCAAAAATGTTAGTGTGTGGCAAAGTTTTAAAACAATGGGAAGGCCAATGGTTTTTATATCAAGACCCATGTGTCACTGAGTCGTTTGAATTTATATCTGTAATTTCATATGAGGGACTACTTATTAAACGTTTATTATGTTAATCTGACTCGTTGGTTTAGTGGACGCAAGCGCGACTGCTGAGCATGTGGTCTTGGCTTCGATTCCCGGGACGAGCAAAGTGTTTTTGGGTTTTTTAATTATTTTTTTTTTTTAATAGCAGCACGAAGTCTCAATTTGTGCCCGGTTGATAGCAATAGGCTCATCCTCTATTACATGGGGCGTCAACATACTTAACTGGCGAAATGTACTTGATAGGTACACTCCTGCCCATCCCTTCGGGGATCACAAGGCCAGATATTATGTGTGACCTATTCTCATACGTAACTCAAACAAATGCACGTCGATACCAGAGAAAAAATAACTAAAACTCCTGAAATCAATATCACATCAGCAAGACTTATTTACTTACTAATTGAATCTACAGCAGATTTCCCAGGCGATATCCATGAAACTTCGAGAAGAAATTGTTAAGAGGAAATGCGAGTGCTGTCTCTTTCTACTATCGCTGTCTCTCTCCGTCCTCCTGCCCTCAAATTCGTGCGATAAGGACAACTGTAGAAAAAAGTTAGAATTCGAGGTTTGGCTCTCGCCTATTTCCTCCTCCAATATTGAACCAATTTAAAAGATATTTTAGACAATGAATAAGGAGGTTATATACTACGCCGCTATGTTTTTCTTTTTTCGTTAATAGTTGTCAAATTTGTACACTAGGACTCTGTTAACAGCGATCTAAACAAGCAATTTTGAGCATTTTTTGAGGGTTCTAGTGCTTATAAAAATAATTTATCACCAAAAAGGAAAACATAGGGGCATAGAAATAGTTAATATTTATTATTCTGTAAAAAACCATTGCTCTAGGGTCATTAACCAAAAAGAAAACAGGCGAGAGCGTTTGTATGGAGAAAAGACCACTCGCGTTTCCTCTTAATGTACTAGCTTAAGCCAGCGGTTTCTCCCGCATGGAGTTCGATAATTGCCCCACAGGATCATAGTACCGGGATAATTTGTATCCCATGTGTAAATCCAGGTTATCTCCACCTCGTCTAGGAAGGTCTTTTGGCCGCAGGGGGTGGTGTTCAGTCGCTTCCGCGGGCAAGTGCCACATGAACGCTCAGTGACACAAGTAGTGCACAACTCTGCACAAGTGAAGTGATACTAACATAGTTTTAAGGTTCTATTCACATTTCACTCACACAAACTGTATCATTAGTATGTATATTTAGGATTAAGGTATGGGTCTTTCCCGTCGGGGCTGTGAATCCCGTCGGGGCTTTGGATCCCGTCGGGGCTGTGGATCCCGTCGGGGCTGTGGATTATCCCCGTCGGGGCTGTGGATTATCGAAAGGATAACGCGGCTCCGACACAAGGGCGAAGAAGGAACATGGGTTTGGTTTTTAGTCAGTAGGAGTCTGACACTCCCCTTCACTCTGCCCAAGAGCAGGGGGGGGGGGGGGGTTATTCGATGATTTTCAACCCACCAAAAAAAAAAAAAAGTTATGGGTCTTTGTTACCTGAAAATAAATAAATTCTATTTCTATTCTATAAACCATATAATTATGAGCTTTTCATTTAAATCCGTACAGTAGTTTTAGCGTGAAAGAGTAACAATCATCCATCCTCACAAACTTTCACATCTATATTATTAGTAGTGGTTATCAAGGTCTCGTATGTCCGTAGGGAGACCAGCTTTCCTTGTACCTACCCTTGTAGTATCGATATCAATTAATTATTAGTCTAGCTCGAGGCAAGGTAAATGATCTGTAATTGTTTTGTATACCCTAGGTAGTTTGGAGGCTGGCTTTTACCCTTTTTTTTTTTTTTTTTTGGTGGGTGGAAAATCATCGAATAACCCCCCCGCTCTTGGGCAGAGCGAAGGGGAGTGTCAGACTTCTACTGACTAAAAACCAACCCATGTTCCTTCTTTGCCCTTGCGCCGAGGCCACGTAATCTAGTACAAAATACCGCGGCCCCTGGCTTTTACCCTGTGGTATGATTTTAGGTTTGTGCCAAAAATCATAATGTAAGTTTTTGATGATTATTTGATGATTTTTGGAATACCCCTCTAGAACATAAAACATGGTTCTATCAGAAACAATTATAAATAAATAGAAATTAATTACGATCCTTAATAAACCAAGTGCCCCGTTGATCGTAATAGGCTCGCCCTTTTTTACATAATTATGAAATACGAGAAACAAATTTTTGAAAGCGGTTGTCTCTTGTTTTTTTTCTTTCGTCTTCTCATCTCGTATTGCCAGCTCAATCTGTGATGAAATATTGTATAAGCGCGGAGCCTACGGCCTCGGGCGTAAATGCAAGAATCAAATTACGTAAAGGACAAAGGATATATACAAGGGCGTTCTTGGTAAAATCATGATTCAAGCCAATCAGTAGAGAAACGGCTATTCTTCAGGAGGTTCAGTTCTTCTTTTCAAATTGCATTGTGGCGGGCTTGTCCAAAAAGTTCTTACATGGTATTGAGCTATGGTTCAATTTTGTTGTCCTAGCACATCAAATTTTTGTGATTTATCCTCAAATTCCAGATCGATTACTTCAGTAAGCCTCAGTGGGTATAATCATCAAAAAACTCTGGGAGGAACAGAAGGGATATTTGTACTGATTATACAACCCATCCGTGGGCCGCGGTGACTCAACCAATCATGACCTACCTACGTAGGTATTTACTTCCAGAGTTCCAGTTTAAAACCTAACCTCCAAAACTAACCTAAATCCGGTTCTAATCCATAAATAACCCACGAGCAAGAACCCCTGGGAAATACTACCTCATGATAGACTGCTGGAGGATTTAAATTTGTCATTCCGTCAGATTATGTATGGCTCGAAATTAGTTTCCAACTCGGTAGGGTAACGTGGTCCTATGTCAAAGTTGACGGGGGAAAGAAATGTGCTTTATTTGAAAGGGGGTTTCAGTTAGGTATCTGGTGAAAAATGGTTGGAAAGTGTCGTTGATCTAGAAAGGTGTGGATTTGGACTGCTTAATACAGGTTTAGAGGGTAGACGGACTCATTGAAAGACGTCGTTCAGGTCGATAGATTTTAATTGAAAAATATGATTTTTATTTCTGGCCCCCTATGGCCAAAAGTGGGTTTACTACTATACTTATACTTCTGCCAAACCCTTCGGGAATTAAAGGTGTTATGTTATGTCCTTATTGATATAGACATCATATTCAATAAGCAGACTATTAAGGACACTTCTACAGGTTACATTTAGGGACTAGAAAATACCAACCATTTTCTACCTGGCGTCATAGTTTATGACCCCAATAAAACATAGGTAATAATATGTATGATCAATTGATCACAGAGGTCGAAGAAGAAGAACTATAAAAGGATCGCTCCGGTTGTCCTATGGTCCCTGTCTATCTCCAGAAAACGTGTGTCCTTATAATTAAGTGAGTCTAACCATGCAGGACCATGCAGTCTGCAAGTTATTTTGCATGACTTCATTCACGTAATAGCGACCAGAGAATGCATAGACATAGTCTGTCTCAATTCTCCGTAGCAAGCCTTTGACGATTAAAACACATAATACCATCATGTTAAGTAATTGGATGCAACTGTAGCACCCTTTGAATAGTACAATCAGTGCTCAGCATTACTTCGTATAAAGAAGTGGTGTGAGGAGAGGGGTCAGATAATACTGGGTAGGTACTGACTATATACTACAACAGGCTTTGACGAGTCTCAGGACTGTGCCAAAGCAGTCAGATGCAAACCTCCGAAATACTGTGTGATTTGTAACCTTCATGTGTGAGTTGCGACCAACTTTGGGCTGAAGGGAAGTTTGTGTGTCCAGGGGCTCTAAAATGACCATTTTAACAGATCATAATATGAATTGCGTTAAAAAACGGAAAATGGACCTTTCATAATAGTAACTGTCTGTGACCATTTTACGAATTTTAACGCAATTCATATTTCCTATTATGAATGAAAGGTCCATTTTACGTTTTTATCGCAATCATAATTATTATGATCTGGTAAAATGTCACTTTTAGACTCCCTGAGTTCCCTGACTGTACTACTTTGCTTTGACGATTCACAGAACTGTGCCATAGCAATCAGATACAAAGCTCCGAAATACTGTGTGATTTATACCCATCATGAAATGTGTGAGTTGCTACTAACTTTGGGCTGTAGGGAAGTTTGTTTGTCCAGTTTGCAGTGTTCCAGGCAGGGTGTGATGTGTTTATCCCACTTCTAAAGTTTTAATTAAGTAATTTGCCTGGACAGTCCTCGTCGGAAATGAAACCGTCGCATAAGCCAGTATCTATACAGCTGTCACTTATTTGCAATTTTGTTAATACGAGTATTGATGCTTATGTATTTCGCTCTGTATTTTGGAGAGAAAGGAAGTTATTCAAATCTAGTGTTATAGCGCTTTTCGCAGTTTAAACCTGCGAAAAGTCTTGTGTCACACACCTATACGCCTTTGTGTAATTTATTTCATCACCACTGCTCTCAAAACATTGAAGGAAAACGTCGTGAGGAAACCGGCACGTCTTAGAACCAAACAATTCGAACACATGTGACATCTACCAACCCGCACTGGGCCCGTGTGGTGGATTATAAGCCAATCCCTCTCCCAGAGAGGAGGCCTGAGTGAGTCCCTGCAGTGGGAACATTATAGGCTGATGATGATGACACACCTACTTATAGATCTGTGATTCCGACGTATATAGGGGCACGGTCACCGTAAACCTTTTAAACTAATTAGTGCTAGGATGGTGTGAGGACTTACCTTGCCCTCGCTCTTCCAGTATATAAAGAAGCCATACTCGTCAACTTTGAAGAGGCAGTTCTGCTCGAACTCTGTGTTGTCCTTCTCTTCCGTCCATCGGTCGAACACGGCACCCTGAGGAAGAATTCAAAATTATTTAATAAAGAAGGAGGAGGAGGTTGTGCTTAGATAACAAACACCATCCGGATCAATCTTTAGTTTAAGGTTGATGTTCCAGGGTAGCCCGCGAAATTCAAATTTTCTTACGTTTTTAGCGATTTGCAGGCCAGTGCTAGGTTGTATGTTAGTGAAAATATGATTTGCGGCTGTAAGATGTATGCAGTTACAGAATTATACCTAATCATCAAAATCATCATTACAACCCTCCAAGTTCATGTAACTGTCAAGAATGAGTATATTTCATCAAAAGGTCATTCTTTCTAGCACTGGCCTGCAAATTGCTAAAAAGGTACAAAAATTTGAATTTCGCGGGCTACCCTGGAACATCCACCTTAAGACGGGCTTGCCTAGGGTGGTTTGACGATGGGTGACCATGACCACCCAGGCACCCTTAACGTATTTCCTGTGTGCCTCGCTAAGCACGTTAAACCGTTGTTCCGGCTCCCATAGACCAGGTACATCTTTGACAGTCGAGACAGGGTATTTCCGTGGCCTGAAAGTTTGACAAACAGTCTTAAATTACCAAGGGGTATACCTAATAGGTACCTAGTTAGGTGTGATGAAGACTGTGTTGTAGAGGCAGTTGCTCCATGTAAAATATTAGTATTCAGTTGTAGGTTAGACTGGACGCCGACCCCAACATGGTTGCGAAAAGGCTAGGCAGTATGATTAAGGCCCCATCGTATCATAAAATCGTACTTCATAAAACATCGTTCTCTTTCATTCAATAGGGCTTAAATCAAAACAAAGGTTCATGAAAAAGTAATAATTTTATTATTTGACTCATTAAACGAAGCATTAGAATTCATTTCTGCAATTTCGGGCGAAAAATGATACTTATTTTTCTCGCCACATTTTTATCACACCATTTAACTGCCCGTTTCATTCTGCATGGCTCTAAAGCGTAGCTTTTAACAGCCAATTAAAACCGCGGGTTCCGATAAAGGTCTATAAAGTTCGAGCCGTTTATTGGCCGAGGCCATTCCGTCGTGTCAATATGTCTACTGTCATTGGTTACTTGAGCACCGCTGCAGGGGCCCGCTGCGTTATAAAATTGAGCTGTTTGTTCATCGTAAAAAGGCGTTGTGGTTCCAATTAGTAGTCATTTTAAATTGTATTGGACAATAAAAGCTTCAGTAAGAACTCAGTTAAAATGATTCTGGAGTAGGGTAGGATGTAGGGAAAAATCAACAGAATTGAGAAGTTCGACACTAGGATTACTAGAAGAACCATAATGACAGTGCTTCTATAGCCTTCCATCGAACTTCCAAATTATTTTTTACATATCAACCTAAACATGGAGGAAACCGACATGTCCTAGAACCAAATATTTGAAATTCATCAAATAACCCGTAATACCCCGCTTTTGGGCAGAGCGGTAGGGAGTCTACTGACTAAAAACCACCCATGTTCCTTCTTAGCCCTTTGTGTCAAGGCCGCGGTATCTCTTTCAAACAACTCGCAGCCCCGACGGGATCCGCAGCCCCGATAAATATTTACGCGAAAAGAGATTGCGAACTCGATCAGACAAGTCGACGCGGCGACGACGTGTGAACACCAATATCCCATTTATTTATTTTATTTATTTAGCTTTATTTTATCCCTTACATTTAGTTTACATTTAGTTTTATAATATAATGAGTTGTGTACTTATTTATGTATTTGTTAGTAATGTTAGTGTCTGTACTTAAAATAAGATTAGTATTGTTAGGTGTAAGGGCCGCCTTTTGCGGTGAAAGCCTCCTCCAAACTGTTCCAGCTGGGTCTGTCTTTCGCCAGTCTGGGCCACAAGTTTCCGGCTGTTTCTTTTAAGTCGTCACTCCATCTTTTGAGTGGTCTACCCTTCCTTCTCTTTTTATTAAATGGATACCAATTTGTAATAACTTGTGACCATCTTTCATCCGTAGTTCTTTGGATATGGCCTGACCATTTCCATTTTAGTGTCAGGACCTGTTTGACCACATCTCTTGCCTTGGTTCTTTTCCTTATCAGTGAACTTTTGACTCTGTCCTTCAATCTGATACTCAAGTAACTTCGTTCGATTCCTCGTTGACAACTTCTTAACCAATTCAAACCAATATCCCATACACATTCACAAATAAAACAATAATAGGAAATCCTTGTACAAATCAAAGGGAGAGACATTAAATCCGAGATGTTTGTCTTTTGAATCGGGAACAGAGGCTGCAAGGTGAGAAGATTATGTGAGCGCACCTCGGCTGAGAAGCTTACGATACAGACGGTCGGGGAGATACAGACGGTAACTGGGGATTGGGGTTAGTCCCAGTGGGAGCGGAAAGCGGGCTTAGAGCGGTTTTATTAGAGAAATAGATCAGGTGCGACACCTGACAATATTAGACACTAGCTTTTGGAGCTTTGCGTTCAAGCAATTTTGTCATAAGTACCTATTATTGGAATCAAATGCTCACAACTTAGGACCCAGTAATATTAATGACAATAATATCCGTGGTGCTAGGCAACTGGGCTTATCTCAGTTGTATACGTCCCTGTGTGCCTATTGGCCTTGTTCTGTTCTGTCTCCTGCTGATATGGAGGGAAGTGGAAATCACGTTTTTTCCTACTCCTCCGCTATTCTTTTCTGATTAATTTTGTTGCGGGATCCAAGACAGTTAAATCATTTCTCTGGGACTTCGTCGAGCTTCATTGTCTCGGCGCTTTTCTTGTGGTCGCCACTGTTGATTCTGGCTAACAGGAGTTACAGTGGTTTGGGAATAGTGTGGCGGGCTTGTCCCAATAAAAAAAAAATAGCTTTTGGAAAAAGCAGTAGTGATAGCTTAGTGGTCCCACCACTGTCGTACTACCGAGTCAAATGTCGCGATATACCGTTTTGAAATATCTCTTAGGCTTGAACCTGAGAGATCATTCGGAGACGGCATGTAATACCAAGTTAGGAGCCCATGGTCGGGATAAAACTCTAACACTAACCACACAATAAAGAAATCTTAGTTTTTCGCGTTACGGTTGGAAATCATCCCACGAGAGTGATTGAATATGACTGTGTTTTTACCCGACTGCGGCGAAGCCCAAAAGGAGGGTTATTAGCATAGCCTATGATACTTGGGTATAATGTAGCTTCGCATAATTAGTGAAAGAATTGTCGGGATCGCATCAGCAGTTCCGAAGATTGTCCCCTACATCTAAACTTACAAACTTTAAGAAATTCTTTTGATTAGTACACTAGCCCCAAACTAGTAGCCCAATTCTGGGCCGACACTATTTAGATTGCCATCGACACGCAAAGAAGAAGACGTAAACTTAAGGAACAGACATTAAACATGACATGTGTTATTGAGCTTAGGTGAGAAGATTATCCGAGCGCACAGACTGGGCTGAACAGCTTACTATACGACGTATAGATGTAGCCAGGAACAGGGGAGTGGTGTTGGTGCCAGTGTGAGCAGAAAGCGGATTGATACCGGTTTTGTTAGAGCAACAGGTGTGGTCTGTGATAGTTAGGATGGCGCGGAAATGACAATTTCATGGCAGTTCTAGCCCGAAAGGCTCCAAATCTAAAATGATTTATGTAGAAAATGTGGGGCAGATGAGGCGGCGTGGCTGTGCGTAGAGCATCAGGCAGATCCAAAAATAAAATCAGTTTCTTGCTAAATGTATTGGCGTTTTATTTATCAAAATACTACACATACATTTAATGTCAAAAAGGGCAGGATTCTATCAGATTATACAATAAAATTAATATACGACGAACAAAACACATATTCGAGAGAATGGACACGAAGAGAAGTTTTAGAGAGTAAAAACGAACAGAAACGTCAAATATGTCATCTGTCACCTGTCAAGTATTTGAATGTAAAGCATACGATAAAATATATTTTAACACTCCTCCTTATGCTTTACATTTGTCACAAAAACAAATATATTTACGAACTCTACACTAGTTACCAAGCAAGCACTTCACAACAGTCATAAATATGTTTACAATTAAACAATAAAAATAAAAATTATTTGGTTACAGACCTCATATTAAGACCCTTTATGAATTTACAATGTTTCAATACACACAATGGTTTGGTCAATACATCAGCAATCATTGATTCTGTTTCTAAATATTTTACATCAATATTACCATTTTGAACTAGGTCCTTTATGAAATGATAGCGCAGATCTATATGTTTAGTTCTCTTGTGTGAATATTCTTTTACATATAATAACTTTTGGGCACTTTGGCTATCATTGTATACAATTACACTTAAATTTTTGTTTAAAATTTCTGTAATGAAATTTCTTACAAAACAAATGTCCTTGCAAACATCTCCTATTGCCAGATATTCGGCCTCAGTGCTAGAAAGAGCATTGCAACGCTGCTTCCTAGCTTCCCAATTGATCACACTATTTCCCATTTTTATGGCAAAACCTGTGTAAGATCTACGGTCTAGTAAGTCATTGGCCCAGTCTGCGTCTGCGTAAGCAGTCAAATTAAAATTACCGGCCTTAACAAAATTAAGTCCATAATCTTTGGTACCTGCCAAATAGCGTAAGACGCGTTTAGCTATGCGCCAGTGACTTTCATCAAAACACGTATTGTACTGACTTAATTGGCTACAAGTATAAGAAATGTCGGGTCTTGTGCAGACAGATAAATACATTAGACTACCTAACAGCTGTCTATATTTATAAGTATCATCATTAACACATTTATTTTTATCAGACTTTTCAAACTTGTAATTTACTGGCAATGGAGTTGATACAGGCTTACAATTAGACATATTATATTTATCTAACAAACGCCTAATATAGTCTGCCTGGTCTAGAATAATAACATTTTGTTTTCTAGTAACATTCATTCCCAAACAATTTTTCAATTCTCCTAAATGACGAATTTCAAAGTTTTTCTGCAACATAGATAAGACACTTCCTATACAGTTATTGTGAAAAACATATAAATCGTCGACATAGAGTCCTATCAATATACATTCATTGTCTGTTCTTTTAACATAGATACAAGGCTCACATTTACTTTGATTATAGTCATTTTGTGTTAAGACATTATGTATTTTTTCATTCCACATTCGGCTCGCTTGTTTGAGTCCGTAAATGCTTTTATTTAACAAGCAGACCTTATCATTCTGCTTAAAACCTTGTGGCTGTTCCATGTATACAGTTTCGTTAAGTTCACCATTAAGGAACGCCGTTGTTACATCAATATGGTCTATCTTTAGATCTAATTCAGTGGCTATTGTAAACAAAATCCTAAGAGATGAGTGTCTCACTACTGGTGAAAAAGTATCAGAGAAATCAACACCTTCTCTTTGACTAAAACCACGGGCAACCAGTCTAGCTTTATGCCTATCATACATACCCGAAGCGTCATATTTCTTCTTGAAAATCCACCTACATTTTACGACATTCTCGCCTTTAGGTCTGTCTACTAGAGTCCACACCTTATTACTAATTAATGAGTTGTACTCACTCTGCATTGCATTGTACCACTCCTCCTTCTCGGTAGAACTCATTGCCTCCTGGTAAGTATCAGGCTCACCTGGTGAACAGTCTGCTAACATAGCTGAAAAAACATAATCTCCATAGCGCTCAGGGCATTTGCCACGCGTGCTGCGTACAGGACGTGAGATCGACGCATCGGGAACAACCGACGAAGTCTTATCTCCTCCTTGAGAAGAAGTTTTCGGCAGAGAAGACACGACGCTGTTACGCTCGTTAGCTTCATCACCGTCAAAGCTATCATCTTCATCACCAGTCGCATACACGTCGTCAGAGAGTGGGGACCACGCAGGTGGTGAGACCTCCACATCTGAAACAGTTGAGTCACTATTTGAGGAGCTAGAGCTAATATCACAGTTAGATTTATCATTATTTATTTCATTATTCAAAACATTTTCATTAGTATCATTATTTAATTCATTATTATTAATATTGTTGAAATTACTGAATAACATGTCATATGAATAAAATTTGCTCTCTTGTGTCATATTGTGCTTGCCGTCTTTAACTAGAAACTCATTTTCCAAAAAATGTACAGTTCTAGAGTAAATAATCTGACTAGGATTGGTAGGATCACTGAGACGGTATCCCTTGCAAGTATCACCATAGCCAACAAAAACATACCGTTTGGCTTTCGGATCAAGTTTGCGTCGTTTAGCGCTTGGAACAAGTGCATAAGCTATACAGCCAAAGACACGTAAATGGCTTAGATCTACAGGGCGTTTAGACCATGCATATTCAGGTATACCATTAGCCTGTAAAGCACTGGTAGGAGAGCGATTTTTAAGGTAAATTGCCGTCATAACAGCTTCTCCCCAATACTTACATGACAAACCTGACTGCTGTAACATTGCCCTTACTTTATCAAACACGGTTCTATTAACGCGCTCAGCCACACCATTCTGCTGAGGGCAATATGGTACTGTGGTCTGATGTACGATGCCTTCTTGTTTAAGGTAACTCAGCAAGTTCTTGTTACAATATTCTCCACCATTATCAGTGCGTAAAATCTTAATATGCAATCCAGTTTGTTTCTCTATCATAGATTTAAAAATTTTGAAATGGGAACTCACCTCGGATTTATGCTTCATGAGGAATCCCCATGTCTTCCTGGTGCAGTCGTCAGTGAAGGTTAGCAAGAAGTTCGCTCCGCCCCAGCTGCTAACTTGCATCGGGCCCACAACGTCCGAGTGAACAAGGTCCAATGGTTGAGTAGCACGTCCCTCAAATGTCTGTGGATAAGATGAGTCACTCATCTTTCCAGTCAGACACGAAACGCAGCCACCGGGCAAGTTGTCTGCTTGCTTTGCAGCTTGCTGTAAAACAACACCCACACATTGTTTCCCTCCACCAAGTATTTTCATACCTTTATCAGACAGGTGGCCAAGACGCTTATGCCATGTAGCAACAGGCACACTGGAGGCAGCATGAGCAATCACTGTCCTCTGCATTGACGGCAGGGGCTTGGAACACTCCAACTCAGAGACGGGCTCAACTTGCGACTTCACAACATACAACCCATTAACCTTATTTGCTGATAGAATCTGGTTGCCAGTGATTTCACAATTATTAAAAATCCTACACTCATCCTTAGAAAATACCACTGAATAACCCTTATTTGTCATTTGATTTACAGAAAGTAAATTACATGAGAGATTAGGAACTAAAAGAACATTATCTAGGCTAATACTAGAAGTAATAGGAACCTTACCTATAAAATTACTTTGCAATTGTTCGCCATTAGCTATAGAAACTAAGGTTTTTCTATTTTTACAATCTTGCAGAATGTTATCATTGGAACACATGTGTGACGTAGCACCACTATCTACAATAAAGCTCTCAGCACTTGATACTGTAAACGCCGTAGCCAATAGTGTGTGATCTTCACTTTTCTTATTATTCCGATGATCTCTCTTCTTTTTGTAACAACGCTTCACTGTATGGCCTTGCTTTTTGCAGTACTCGCAAGTAATAGGAGTTGTAGTCCTCTTCTTAGTATAAAAAGCCGATGTGTTCTGACTAATGCGCCTATGGTCTTCTTGTAAAAGCCTTGTCCGTACGAGTTCACTTGTAAGGCTGTTTGTCAGCTGTGCTGTTTCAAGACTGGATACTAAAACATCAAACTCTTGAGGAAGACCGCTCAGAAGAATTTCGGCAACTTCAGCATCTTCTATGTTTTTACCTATGTCATTTAATTGGTGTACAAGCTTCATTACGCCTTCAATATATTCTGACATGTTGTTGTATTGTTGGTATTCCACTCGATGAAGTTGGCGAAGTAAAAGCACTCTTCTATATAATCCTTTGTGCTCAAAAGTGTCAGCCAAACGTTCCCATGCACTTTTAGATGTTGTGCACTCACGAACATATTGATAAAGACTTGGTTGAATGCTAAGACAGATCCTGGCTAAAGCTCTGCTATTGCGCGCCGGATCAGCATCCGTACCAACGACGCAGTTCCATAAATCCTCTAGGGTAAGCAGCATACGTATTGAAAATTTCCAATTTGTATAGTTAGAAATGCCTTCTAATCGTTCAATGACTGCAGGATGCGAATTGTTCGCAGAAGTAGACATGATGTATGTTTTGAGGTTATTTTTGATAAAATTTACAGAAACTGTGATAAAATGCCTTCTGGGCCTTATTCCACCAATCTAGGCATTTACCTGCTAGGATCGCTGGTTTCTTCTGTGCTCGTATTCTGTGCCCAGAACCTGTGGGGCAGATGAGGCGGCGTGGCTGTGCGTAGAGCATCAGGCAGATCCAAAAATAAAATCAGTTTCTTGCTAAATGTATTGGCGTTTTATTTATCAAAATACTACACATACATTTAATGTCAAAAAGGGCAGGATTCTATCAGATTATACAATAAAATTAATATACGACGAACAAAACACATATTCGAGAGAATGGACACGAAGAGAAGTTTTAGAGAGTAAAAACGAACAGAAACGTCAAATATGTCATCTGTCACCTGTCAAGTATTTGAATGTAAAGCATACGATAAAATATATTTTAACAGAAAATACGTCTGCTAGGTCAGGAGCTGCTGTTGAGAAACTCCGGAAGGAGAAACCTAGTAACGAGTAGTACCCACTTTGCCCAGCCCGGCAATCGAACCCAGGACTTTATACTCAGCAGTTGCACTTGCGACCAGTCATGTTTTAGTAACTTTAATAGCTGCTCAAACGTAAACCGCTCCTCGCTATCACACACACCATACCCTCACGTACGTTCAGTAAGCATGTGCGATCGGCTCTGATTTACGGCGTGATCACATGGACGGGATCGCAGGCATCTCGCAGGTCTTCACGTAACGGGCACAACTGATTGCAAAGGGATTTACGCGCACTGATAATATTAGATCAGGTCTTTGTGTTGGCAGATAGGGAACTGATGGTATTGGTTGTGAACTTTTTTCTTGAACATGCTTGCAACTTTTTGTGAAATTGATTTTGTGTGAAATAAGTTTAAATCTTGCCTTTCCCCAAGGTCGCCTTAAAGTCTTACCGTATGCAGAACATGGAGCGACTATATATCGAGCGTCTGATTTTATTTATTTAAACTTCATGCACAAGAGTGGTACATAGGCGGACTTAATGCCACAAGGCATTCTCTACCAGTCAACCTTAGGGTCAAATAGGACAGCACTGTGGTAGTGTGGTGGTGGTGTGATTTTCCGACAACCAAGTAAGTATTGGATAATATGGTACGAATGTCTGTCAGATTTTCGAGCCACTACTACTTGTAACGACTGCCGATCTTCAAACGACAGCCGGGATCGGCTTAACGTGCTTTTCGAGGCACGGAGGAAATTTGATATGAAATGGGTGGGCTCCAATCCACGGCCCAACCTAGGCTAGCGTGGTTTAACCTGAAGAACGATCTGACGGGCTGTTTTTATTCCGCCACGTTCGCCTCCTTTTTAGGGTTCCGTACCCCGGCCCGGGACCCCATTACTAAGATAAATATTCAAGGGGTAGGAGCCGCCCCTTTTTTTTTGGTGGGTGGAAAATCATCAAATAACCCGTAATACCCCGCTCTTGGGCAAAGTGGAAGGGAGTGTCAGACATCTACCTACTGACTAAAAACCAACCCATGTCCCTTCTTCGCCCTTGTGCCGAGGCCGCGTTATGCCTTTCGATAATCCGCAGCCCCGACGGGGTAGGAGCACTCCTTGAATATTAATTTTTACAACAAACGCGATTTTTTAACGCGTTTTGGTACGGATCCCTGCATGTGCGAGTCCGACTCGCACTTGGCCAGTGTTTTGTTATGTTATTATGGTTAGTATTTACCTGAAGCAGCAGTTCAGGGACCGGGATCTGCCAGTTGAACTCAAACTTCTTGGTCATGGTGCTCGCTTTTCAACACCTTCCGTTCAAATATTCAGCATGCGGACATTCTTGACGCCCTGAGGACAAGGAGAGAATACAGGTTAATATTTTAGTTACATCCTTGGTTCCTTAGTTTGATTTACTAAATAACACTTTCAAGATTAGAAATTTAAAGGGCCAGAGTGAAACGATTAGTGGACATGACATCTGGCTAGACGTGGAGATGGCTGATGGAATAATGTACTGACCTAATGGTGACCAAGGTAGGGCCTGAGAAACCAGGGCCGTTCAAAAGCGCGTTGGTGGCCACGGAATGATGAGAGAGGCACAGAACAGAGACGCGTGGCAGAAGAAAGGGGAGGCCTTTACCCAAGAGAAATCCCGATACAACGTAAAATGCCTCAAAAGATGAATTAGGAATTTTTCAAAGGAACAGAGTTACAAAGTAGCCGGCAGTTTGGAAGTTAGCTGCATGATACTTCGGAATGCTGTCCAATTGTATCTATGAGAGTGAGTGAAGTCAGAGTGAATCGGCGTTTCCGTACACTTTTTTTCGCTTGTGCACTTTCTTTCTTATCTCTGTTAAGATTCACCGACATAACCGAAACCGATCAGACAGGACAAAATAAGATAGTATAATATTCGTCATCCCATAAATTAGTTGATCTTGACGGACGACATTCTAATTATTATTGTATCTACATCATCGTTGACAGCTAATTTGCACAACCATGACCCGCGTGTCTGTACCAGAATCCGCTAGCAATTAATTGTAAGTTTGTTGATGTTAATCGACATTGTCGAGTGCAAGGGACACGGTTCTTGAAGGCTTATTCAAGTAAATCTCAAGTTATGTGATTAGCCATATATTGTCTTGGGGAAAGTCAATCACAATTGTTTACATAGGGACTTATATGAGATTGTAGCAGACCTAACATTGAACCTATCATGATTCATTGAATCTAAACTAAGGGACTTTGGGTCCTTTAAAAGTGTTTAAATGTTCAAAGTGTCTCGTATAAAATTTCTACACTGACTTTGAAGTACACCCATTTGTGCCACTTGCAGAAAATCTCGCACCCGGACACGAGATAGCTGACCTGGAAGTCCTTTAATCGAGGAAAACCTGTTCAAGTAGAGATTCGTAGATGACTCTGTCCCGAAGTGTAAATGTGGTGTTGTCCCACAAACGATGGGACACTTGATGTCGTGTCTTGCCTGTCTGCCGATGGATACTGCCGAACTCGTCACTAAATCTTTGGCTGACTCAACTTTAATTGTCATCGACACGCTAATAAGGTGACACCGTCATTCAAAAGGATAAAATCATAAATTTTTAGAAGATTACATCAATCTAATAGATTTTTTACTTTTCGACTATCAATATTCCAAAAAATATGACAAACTAAATAAGACAGGCTGGCATAGTGGACCCAAAACAAAGCTCCACCATCAAGATAACACAACTATTTACCCCCACACAGTAATAGCGTGATGTTATCCCGTTAATGTCTGTCGGCCTAACGATAGCCTGACGTTGTCACTTGACGAATTATCTCCGTCCTATTTAGGCGTATTTTTCTGAGAAGGAGTTGTTTTGCTTGAGGCTTAAAAGGGTGTTTACTAAAATAGCATCACGCCTAGAATCCCTGAAGGGTTAGGCAGAGCTGTGCATACCCATTAGTAAACCCATAATGTAGTAGGGGGCGAGCCAATTGTCAGCAATCGGGCACATATTCAAACTCCGTGGGTGCTACTGAGAAATTGTTGATGTAAAAATATAATAGCACTTTACCTGACCTGGTAATCGAACCCGGGACCTCATTCACAGCAGTCGCGCTTGCGACCACTAGACCAACGAGGTAGATGCCTAGATATCCTTACATAGTATAAAACAAAGTCGCTTTTTTGTCTGTTTGTTTGTTTGTATGCTTAAATCTTTAAAACTACGCAACGGATTTTGATGCGGTTTTTGAAGTGAAAACTTCTTTAGCGGCGTTGAGCACTTTGGGAAATTGTTCTGTGATGGGTATAAAATCTTAAACTCGCGTCAGGATACGTGACCACGTGACCCTGATCGAAAATTCGTCAGGACACGTGACCACGTGACCCTGATCGAAAAAGCGTAAGACGGATGGAGAGTAGACAGCTATCCCCTCTCTACGGCGCGGCGAAAATGTATGCCTGGGCCTACTGTTTCGTTTAGGCAGCGCAGGGCGCTTAATAATAATAATAATAAAAATTAACAAACAAAAAAAAAAATAACACAACAATTTCAACACAGACTAAATACAATTCTTAAAACACAATTATATTCCCGAAATACAATTAAAGCAATTAACACCTTTGCTGTACCGGTTCTTACATACTCTTTCGGGATAATCAATTGGAGTAAAACCGATCTCAAAAACCTTCAACGAAGAATTAACACCACTATGACCAAATGCCGAAAACACCATCCACGTTCCTGTATACAGAGATTAACACTACCACGGAAAGAGGGAGGCAGAGGTCTAATTGACATTCTTAACCTGCACAACAGACAGATAAAAGCACTCAGACAATTCTTTTTTTCTAAAAGTGAAACCTCTGTTCTTCACGAAGTTGTTACTCAAAACGACCAACATTTAACACCCCTAAATCTAAAAGATAAGACTGAACAGAAAAATGAAAAAATTACCAACGAAAGAACTAAGATCCTAGAATGGACCCAGAAGTCTCTACACGGAAGACACCGCCAAGACTTATGCCGCATAAATGTCGACAAAGAAGCGTCGAACGCGTGGTTAAGTCGAGGTGAACTCTTCCCAGAAACTGAAGGGTTCATGCTTGCTATACAGGACCAGGTAATTGAAACGAAAAATTATAGAAAATACATAATAAAGAATTTAAATAATGACACATGTAGAAGATGCAATAGTTCTCCCGAGACAATTCAACATATCACAGGCGCGTGCAAGTCAATAGCCCAAACAGATTACAAACACAGACACGACCAAGTAGCCAACGTCATACATCAAAAATTAGCTCATCAGTATAAACTCATAGACTCCGTTGTACCATACTACAAGTACAATCCAGAAATTAGACTAGAAAATGATTCAACAACACTATATTTTGATCGCGGCATTTTTACCGACAGAACAGTTCACTTCAATAGACCAGATATTACACTTATAAACAAGATAAACAAAACTGCATACTTAATCGATATTGCTGTACCAAACACACATAATTTGCAAACCACAATTTCAGAAAAGCTAACCAAATACATCGAACTAAAAGATGAAATTACCAGACTTTGGCATCTGCAAAAAGTTACAGTAGTACCAATAGTTTTGTCGTCAACAGGAGTAATTCCGAAACAACTTCACCAATCCCTTAGTTCTCTTAACTTACCTCCAAATACCTACCATCTGCTACAAAAGGCAGTGATATTAAACACATGCAGACTCGTGAGAAAGTTTCTGCAATGTGAATCAGAAAACCTTCATCAACACTCAAATACCCTACCATCTTCCATACAATTGTCTGCGTTTGACCGCACTTCATCTATTCCAACTGATAATTTCATGGCTTAGGCCCGTATTATCAGCTCTCCCCGGTTAATTTTCTTAGCCGAGAACATTAAATGTATGTCAAAATAATAATAATTATTAATAATAATATAATTGATAATAATAATAATAATAATAAAATTATTAATAATAATAATATAATTAATAATAATAATTAATAATAATAATATAATTAATAATAATAAAGATAATTAATAATAATAATTAATAATAATAATAATAATTAATAATAATAATAATAATTAATAATAATTAATAATAATAATAATAATAATGATGACAGCTGTCAAAATTGAAACAGCTATATCTCGGAAACTATCGACCTTAGACTAGTTGTGTGTAGGGACAATTGATAGGTCTCAATGAGATCTACATTTCGGATGACAGCTGTCAAAATTGAAACGGCTATATCTCGGAAACTATCGACCTTAGACTAGTTGTGTGTAGGGACAAGTGATAGGTCTCAATGAGATCTACATTTCAGATGACAGCTGTCAAAATTGAAACGGCTATATCTCGGAAACTATCGACCTTAGACTAGTTGTGTGTAGGGACAAGTGATAGGTCTCAATGAGATCTACATTTCGGATGACAGCTGTCAAAATTGAAACAGCTATATCTCGGAAACTATCGACCTTAGACTAGTTGTGTGTAGGGACAAGTGATAGATCTCAATGAGATCTACATTTCGGATGACAGCTGTCAAAATTGAAACGGCTATATCTCGGAAACTATCGATCTTAGACTAGTCGTGTGGGAGTTGGACATTTTGACCCTGAACGTTAACGATGTCGACTGTACAGTCAATAAAATACAAAAATAATTTATTTTGAACTAGACTGTACAATGTTTTTATGATGCTTAATCGGAGGCATGGGAAAAAATATTCCCGCTCCTCCTACCAATCGGAGTTCCGATCGGAGGACAGGGAAAGACAAAATAAATGGGTTAGCATAGTTATGGCGGAATAATTGAATTTTTAAATAATGAATTTGGTTTAACTATGTCGAATGATCGCAATCTTAGCACAACGAAATACAAAACTACTATTGATGCGGTCTTTATTAGACATTTAAATAGGTTCGAATCAAAACTGTTCGTTTCTTACTTCAGCTACCATAAACCTATCGTATCAGTTTTAGAGATTGGCGATGATAGTTCTGGTAATGATGATGGTGAAAAAGTCGTTGAAATTATGGATGAAAGTTGATTTTTCGGAGAGATAAACTTTTTAATGTAAAATAATTGTAATAGTTTTAAAGTGTTAAATTTTTAATGTAATATAAATTGTCATGTTTGTGTACGATAGCGCAATAAATCAATATTGTATTCTACCACATAAATGATAGTACTTTTATACTGTTAAAGCAATTGGTGCAAAATTATTCCCTAACCATTCCAAAATATCAAACATGCTCAACGTTAATAATCAAGTTTTCACTTCTGCCGGCACTCCCGGAGTGCAACCCGTCTTTTTTTAATAGATAGAGTGATTCAAGAGGAAGGTTTTAGTATATAATTTGAACGACATCCACGCGGGTGAAGCCGCGGGCATCAGCTAGTAGCTGATAAGTGATGTGTGGGTAGTCAAAGATCTATTTGTAGGTGTTTGCACGGAAAAGGATGGCTGTTTCTTTATCGAGAATATCCCATAAAGCTATTTCCGATAGCGGCCAAGGGCATCAATTCTAAATCTATTTCTACACATGGAAGTGGTGTTCTCCTGACTTCGAATGAGGTTGTGCCATGGTTGTGCTTGACGGTATGGTCTGTCACCTAGATAACTGTCATGAAAAATCTGAACCCACGTTTACTGGCAGCTAATGTTTTAAGTAGTAAATTAGCTACTTTTATTTTAGATAATTTTTAACAGTCGTGGGTTTTCTCAAAATTTTTAATGTTGCTTTTTATTTTAAACTTTTTACTTTTATTTTTTTATCTAAGAGCATGCACCAATCAAACCTAAACCCATAACTGAAAACTGAATCAAAATCAGACTTGTAGTTTTGGAGCAAAATGGCAACTTTGATTTGCACAAAAAATGTTTGCTGCAGCGCCCCCTGTTGAGTTGTCACCGTAACTCCTATCTAAGAACATGCACCAATCAAACCCGAACCCATAACTGAAAACTGAATCAAAATCGGACTTGTAGTTTTGGAGCAAAATGGCAACTTTGATTTGCACAAAAAATGTTTGCTGCAGCGCCCCCTGGTGAGTTGTCACCGTAACACCTATCTAAGAACATGCACCAATTAAACCCGAACCCATAACTGAAAACTGCATCAAAATCGGACTAGCAGTTTTGGAGAAAAATGGCAACATGTATTTGCACAAACAAACAAACACACAAACAAACAACCTCTCACCCCAAACGCATTACCGTCTCCGTTCCGTCGTGGGTAAAAAACGATTATTATGCTGCAATAAAAGTCTCCTTAAAATGTTAACAAAACCCCATACTAAATTGGAAATAGTATTTTTGTAATAATTTCACCTATAGATTTAATTTTAAAGGTACAACATCGAATAACATCCTTAAATAACGGAATGTCCATCATGTAGTTTCTTGCCCTTTCTTCCCCATAGATATCTTCGTTTTGAACTAAGCAACTGTTGTACTTTCACAAGTTATTATGCCTTGTTTAGCTTTGCTTTTATAGACATTCAAAATTGCTTGTTTGAAGTAAATGCTTCGAGTTTGAACGTTAGCTTAAATCCTATATTCCCCTTTATCCTGAAGTATAGCGTAGAATATGTACCTAACATAAACCACGTCTAGAAGCTCGCTAGTTGACATAATAGTTCAACGAATTTGAACTGCTGACCTTAATCGTCAATCAACGCCCTGCCGTCGTCAGGCGCCGCGGCCACGATAGAGCAATACAGCTCAGAGATCATAGATTAGTGTAGCATAGACTAATATAGACTTTATTGATGGCCTAGTCGGTGATCGTGTTACATGGGGAGAGGGTCAAAAGATTCGCTGGTTGTTAGGATCTTGGGAGATGCTTTAGAGTGATTTCTTTTTACTTTTGGACTCGTTTAACGCTTACAACTACATAAGTGAAATGTTTTTTAAGTCTGCTTGCTCCATAATCATCATTAGCTCGACATCACCCACTGAAAGCGGAGTTTAAACATAACGCCGCATTATCAAGGCTTTAATGAATGTAACCTTTTTGCAGAATAATATTTCGAAGTCACATAGGGAACCCCTGCTGGATATAAACAAATATATAGAGCATAATCAAGGAGAGCTTTTTTTCCTCTTTGCTTATGCCATGCTCTACGTTCTTGTCAGTCTAGTCCAGGATCAGGATGTTCCCGCGATGGCAACAATGTCGTCTGCCGTTCGACCAACATCAAAGACTACAATATATACCAGCACTTCTCTATCCGCTTGCACCACATGACTTTAGTCGCATTTAGTGCTCTATTCTATTTTAATCATGGTTTCGTTCTGTTTAAAATGTTTACTCTTGTTTGTAGTTGACAGTGATAGAAGCAGGGCTTACTGTCATTCATAAAAGTGTGCAGAATGTAAACTTTTGAAGAAACGAAATTATCAGAGAAAACAAGTTGTCAAATTGGTCACCTCGATTTAATAAGGGGCGGTTTCCTCTGCAAAGACTTAGATCTTGCTATAGGATAGTTACAGGCAGATAGGAAAACAACTATCATTTACAATAAAAACGGGATATAACGGGAACAACGGTAAAACGTACAAGGAAGAAGGTAGATCGATTTGTCTCCTCATAAACACCCACACGCAATAACTTCAGTTTATCGGTGATCATAGTGCTTGCGATATCGTCGATATAACATATTATATAGTAAACGTGATAAATATCCCATTTTCAGCGTCAATGATAGTGTTACTGACCATGTCAGTTTGAAAACTTATGTATTTTTTTATTGGGTCAATTCCGCCACTCTATTCCCAAACCACTGTAACTCCTGTAAGCCAGAATCAACAGTGGCGACCACAAGAAAAACGCCGAGACAATGAAGCTCGAAGAAGTCCCGGAGAAACGATTTTACTGTCTTGAATCCTGCAATGAAATTAATCAGAAAAGAATAGCGGAGGAGTAGGAAAAAACATAATTTCCACTTCTCTCCATATCAGCAGGAGACAGAACAGAACCAGTCTAATAGGCACAAAGGGATGTACCTATACAACTGGTCTCAACTGGGATAAGCACAGTTGCCTAAAACTTATGTATCGGCAAAAGTGAAGTCACGAGGCCCCTGATCGGCATAAAAACTCTAATACCAGTTTATGCACTAAACGTGAATCACGAGGCTTCCACAAGTCTCGTGAACCTACATCGCGTGCGTATAGCTCACGAATGGAGTGCGGTGGTCACAAACAAATCACGTGCACAAACACGCCAGTGAACAAATGTTGCTATACAAATGTTTGATCCAATACTGTGGTTGGTATTGCAAAGGAGGTATAAAAGGGGCTTCACATTATCAAGAATCATAAAAAATATATATTAGATGATGGTGAAAACAAACACTGTTTTTTTAGAGCATGCATATATAATTTTACACTAATAAATTAAATACGAAATGGATATTTTACTTGTTGATCAGTAAAACCGACTCGAAGCAATTGCTAATTTGCTACACATATTCTAACTGTTAAACTCGTGCCGATCGGCATTCATCATCTGGATTTTTTACATTCATCGTGGATCAGCAAAATTTGACTATGCCGAGCGGCTTTTTCTCGAACGCAGATCTTTTCTACCGTTTGGCTACGCCGAACCCCTATAATATATAGTGCCCCTAACATTTCACAACGTCTGACATTTCCCTATACGACCTTATTACTTAAACCTCCCTCAAAAAACTACCACGTGTGACATATATTTGGGTCAATGCGGGTAGCAACGATCGCATGTCAAGCCAAACTTACTCGGAAATCTTTCGTCAGTTCTTGTCAAGCCCAATTTGGCCAGATTGAGTTCCTCAGCCCTCATTAACTATCTTATCTATAGGGTCTACCGAGGTCGTGTGCTGACCCGGTACACCCGGTATAAAGCTTGCTTACGACCGGACTTGAGCCCTTCGTAAAGCATCGGTCCTACTGCCAGCGGTTAGCGAGAAACGAGAAGCTAGTAACTACAAGCGAGTTGGGGAGATTTCTCGCAGAGGGCGCCATGTTCCAATTTAATTTAATTTATTTAGTGAAGATTTACCATCGACCAGCTAAGATGAAGAATGTTCCCACTGCAGGGACTCAGTCCTCCTCTCTAGGAGAGAGATGGGCTATATTCCAACACGCGGGCCCAGTGCTGGTTGATACTAACTTGGGTTGTGGAGAAATTACTGGTATTCTTTTGCATTCGGTAAGAATGGAAGCCGACCCCAAATTAGTTGGCAAAAGGCTAGGCAGATGATGAATTGATTATTATCTCTTTTATTGATGCGGGACCTATAATGTTTTATACGTTTCTTGAGCGAGGAAATAGTGGTTAGCAAATCGCTTATTCCCCGTCAGTGGTGGAGCAGATACCTAAGTAAGAAAGAGGAAAAATGCCGGCTATTTCAAAGGCTTTACTCAGCGCCGAGTTTTTGCGTAATTCGGGAAAGTATTTCGAAAGTTTGTTTCAGTTTGAGTTCAAGGAAAGTTTGGGATTGTTGAAATTGCGAAATTATGGGGGTTTTATTAGATGTTAAGGGTAGATTTTTATGGCTGCTAGACCGTAATTTATTAACCCGTTATTATTACAACGGGAGGTGATGAACTGACGAGGTTGAGTTCATTAAATTTATGATTATGGTAGCGTGATGTTGTTGAACTTAGTTCCATTACTCGGGACAAAACTACTTAAAACTTTTTTAACCGCCTTCAAAAAAGGAGGAGGTTTCTCAATTTGACCGTACCTACCTATATCTAGGTAGGCTTGGTTTGGTTTGGTTTTCTCGCGTATTCCTCCACCAAAGTAAGTGATTTACAATATGCACTTGTATTCGAAAAATCAGAGGTGACCTTGTGTCCTGTCAGTTCGACGGTCGCACCACTAGGTTATCGCTGCTGCTAGAAATGTGAGAAGCTAGGATGTACATTTCACAGAATCTACTCAAAAGATTTCACATTGCTTGCAGAACGGATGGCCGATGGGGCAGAAAAGTTCTGGAGTGGCGACCGCGAACCGGAAGACGTTGCGTTGGAACTGGAAGGCCTCCCACTAGGTGGACCGATGACCTGGTTAAGGACCCACTGGATATGAGACGTACAGGACCGCGGTCAATGTGGCGACACCTGGGGGAGGCCTATGTCCAGCAGTGGACGTCTTTTGGCTGAAATGATGATGATGATGACTCAAAAGACGTGATAACAATGTTATCGGTTAATTTACGAAAGCTAGGTACAGCTGCTCCTTCGAATACTGAAATGTCCTCCACCGTCCCCTACCTCTGACCTCTTTATAACAAGCGTCAAGGTCAAATCAAAAGTGTTTTCAGCACCCATAGAGACGCGAGGGAGAACTCTCGCCCGCTTTCTCTATGGCTTCCTAAACGAACTTGTTTATTTCAATCAGTCTATACTAAAATGCCGCTCACGTTTCCGAACGCGTTCAAAAACGTGACCGTGCTTCAAATGATTTGTTTATAAGTTGCCAGGATTAAAAATTGAAATGCTTTTAGTAGTTTCTTAAATTTTAAATGGTGTATGAAAATGGGTTTCCGAAATAATTTGAATGTGAAATTGTTCGTACTTTAACAAAATCAGAATCATTTTAGAGGAGGTCCAGATTGTTACATAGTTATTTGCATTAAATTGAAAATATAAATGATTTTAAGATATCCGGATCCATGGCCGCGTTCAAGCTTTATGAATCCATACCTATACTAATGGACGATTCAACCTAACAACTCTTACACTTTTCTGTTTTGTATCAAAACCATTTAGATTGCCATCGCCAGGCTATGAAGATACATACTTACTTCCATATTCGTCAATATTGTAAATTTCAAAGCGACTGTCGTGCGTTAATCTTAATCAACCGACACCACTCAATCGATCGTTAAAAGCTTTGACAGACATTAACTTTTTAAAACAACACGCATAAATGAAGTCCTGAGCTTGCATTTTAAAAGCAAATTTAAGCAACATAAAACAAAAAAATCGTCATATATCACTTTCATACATTTTGTATGACGCACACCATACGTGGACGGGTGGACCGCGGCCTTCTTATATGCAATGAATATAACATAACATCACGACTGTAATCCTCTAAGAGGCAGAGATGTAGGTACCTAATAGTACCTATACCCACATTTCACCAGTTATGCTTTTAAGTTATATGTAACAGAGGGCGAGCTGCCCACTATTCCCAAACCACTCCTGTAAGAAACTCAACGAAGGCCTAGAGAAACGATTTAACTGTCTTGGATCCCGCAACGAACTAAATAGTGGAGGAGTACAGAATCCGTGGGTGCTTCTAAGAAGTTCCTGGTGGAAAACCCCAATAACACTTTGGCCGACCCGGGAATCGAACCAATGACCTCATGCTCGGCAGTAGCGCTAGCGACCACTAGACCAACGAGGTATGTGCACTTGACTTATGTCCGCATGACAATTCACCTTTCAAAACTCTCCCTAGTTACTACAATACGCTCTTCATGAAATATTTACTAAATATTATCACAAAGGTTATCATAATGGTAGTGGGGTCTGCAAAGATCAAAGCACAATAACATGTACTTAATTGCGCATCCTTATATTATGAGGAAAGGCTTATCATTCTTATCATTGTAGGCAAAGTCCGTTGAATAAACTTCAAGAGATTACAATGCATGCGAGATTTTTGGTTTAACAGAAACGATAGCAAAAAGAAATATTAAGTGGGGGGACCATTTGTGACGTAGACTAGATGGCAGTTGGGGATGAATGTGCTGGAGTGGAGACCACGGACAAGACGAAGGAATGTGGGAAGACAATAAACTAGGTGAACAGACTATCTTATAAAAGTTTAAAGAAAAGTTTGAAGAAGAGAAGAGAACTTGAAGAGATGTTTATGTCAATATTTTTAAGTGAGAGGTCGACTTTAATAGTTTAAACAATTTCCAGTTAATGGCAATGACACTCACATTGAAACTATCACGTCGTAAAATACGCTAGTTAGACTTATTGGCATTTTATTAGCGGTATCGAAGGTGGATACCCTCTCATCTGTCCACGGCCACTTTCCAATATGGCCGCTTCTGTCAAACGTGTCACGTGATACCCCATTATTTTTTTTTTTTTAAAAAGGCTCATTAAAACGACGATATCTCCGAAATTACGTTAGTTACCTCGCTTCCAGTTGTGTCATTGGAATCGATAATAAATTAGCTAACAGGTACCGCTTGGCGGCTCATCACCACTTTTGGGGTGACGAATTTTTATGCCGTAGTCGGCGCATTACCACTATAGTGGCAAAATGGACAAGTTTTGCCGATGATAATAAAAGTAAACCATTATGTTATTGTTGTTATTGTTGTTGTTATTGTTGTTGTTATTGTTGTACAAAATGTTATTGTTTTATATCCACTAGTACTTAATAAGTCACATATATTAAACAACATAATAAGGTCGCAATTTATGGTTTTTATCTCAAAGGCAATACAAAACGCGCCGTCGTGCCGTGACGTCATTTCCTAAAAAAGAATCGCTTGTTTTTGGCACTTAAAATCATTAATCGAGGTTGAACAAGGACAAAATGTCGTTCTTGTTTATTCTTCTAGACTCTGTGCAAGTTTGAGCGAGATCGAACAAACTTTCATGCTTCAGATATACAAAATGTCACGGAAGGAAAAAGTGACCCGCACCGGGCCACGGACAGTTCAACGATGTTTTTTAAACGGTTTTATTTAGCTCACCCCGTTTGTTTTATTCTTGGATCAAATTTAGTAATTTAAATTTCACCCTCTTCCTGTCAACCGATTAATCTGAAATTTTGTATACACTTTGGATTTTGGTGACAATACAATTATGTTTATTCATTATCATTATAAATTCAAGATGGCCGCCGCTACAAAATGGCGGATAATTTGTGTTTTATTAATCCCATCAATATGGGTATCAAATGAAAGGGCTCAACAAGCAGAATACAATATACTATATAAAATTAAAATCCAAGATGGCGGCTAAAAACTAGAAAATAAAAATAGGTAAAAAAACTTTTTAAGTTAAACGGTTTTATGTTAAACATACATTGCAATGTTTAAGATAAATGTACTATAAACCAAAAAATAATAAAATAGATACAGTCGTGGGAAAAAACCGTGGGGCACGTCAATTCGGAACTGTCGTGCTGCGGAAATTACAATTGACGTGCCCCACGGTTTTTTCCCACGACTGTATCTATTTTATTATTTTTTGGTTTATAGTACATTTATCTTAAACATTGCAATGTATGTTTAACATAAAACCGTTTAACTTAAAAAGTTTTTTTACCTATTTTTTTTTTATGTCACTTGACATTTGGACAGCTGAGAGGTTATGTCTAAAAATGTATTGTTTTGACATTTATGTTACGGATAAACTTCAAATGTCAAACCTGTTGAAAGGCAAGTTGTAAAAAGCGATTGATCTAGTCCCTCTGTTTTATAAAGTTCATATGATATTCAATCTTAAATGATATTTATCCTGTAATGGGTAGAAATAGCTGGTTGCTAAATTACTGGTTTGTTCTTGGTACATTATAATATTATAGACTCCATGTACCTTTTGTCAGGGAATATATAAATGTCCAAGTACCCAACCTGCCTACTTCGTCTTTTCGCTAATCTCAAGTGACGGATGTAGCGTGAAAAGCCCCATTTGTATCGCTAAATGTTAACAAATGACTCCAAGTTCCTATTCAAATTAATTGACAATAACAAATGACGAACTAATTTGAAATCGTAAATAATCGAGCGGAACAAGAAAACATCAATTATTTAAAAGGAGTTTTACGATTTTACGTGTTGACCTAATTGTTATTTTTAACCGACTTCAAAAAAGGAGGAGGTTCTATGTTCGTGTGTATGTATTTTTTTTATGTCTGTTATTATTTCTCCCCCATTTGTGGACCGATTCTCATTTTTTTTTTATTTGAAAGAGTATACTCCTGAGGTGATCCCATTTTAATTAGGTGAAGATCTGGTGCTGATCTTCGGAGATATACAATAGAACTCTTCAAAAATAGACGGCAAATCTGTCGTAATTGCTGGAATCGCTTGGATGTTTATTGAATATACATTATCATGACGTAACATCACGCCAAAAAAAGTGAAAAAAAAACATAAGAAGAAAATCTGCTTCTGCATGAAGTCGGTGGCAAAATCAAGAAATAAATCAAACAAAAGTCACCGACTTCAGAAGCTGATTATCTTCTTAAGTTTATTTTTTACTTTTTTGTGTTTGATTTTTTGTTGAAGTCAGTTTTATTTTTGTTCAGTTAAAAAGGCACTATCTGTCTTTTCTGAACCTGTACGTTTTACTTTGATTTATGAAAGTCGATGTACTTTACGTTAAAGTTGCCTACTGAACCAAAATAAAAAAAAAAAACCTATAAAATTACATTATTACATTACATTATTATTACATTTAAATATCATTATAAAATGGAGTAAGTACAACTAAAATTCAACTCAATTCCCTAGTATTATATTACAAACTAGTATTATCATTCTATTTTCATCGAGGCTAACATGGCCAGAGATCCCACATGTTAGAAAAGTATGAAAGGAGAAAGGGGAGGCCTTTGCTCAGCAGTGGGACACCATGAAGGCTAGCAAAACAAAAATTACCCATCCCTAGTGCTAAAGACTCTTCTTCTTCCTGCCCTTATCCCATGTCATTTGGGGTCGGCGCAACATGTTGTTTTCTTCCATTCTGCCCTGTTAGTCGTCACGTTATCATTTATTCCTTTTTCCTTCATATCACCCCTCACACACTCCATCCATCTTTTCTTTGGTCTTCCTCTCCCTCTCCATCCATCCACATTTATATTCATAACTTTTTTAGTCTGCTAAAGACTAAACCACAATAATAGTTATTAACACTTAATCCAGCCTCCGCAAGGCATCTATAAACTCGCAAATCGCGCAGTGTCGCGCGAGAGTTATGACACTAAATGGCAAGTTGCCCCAACACGGACACCAGTCTCGGACACCAGTGTCGGACACTAATGGATTGCGGACACAGGCCACAGTAATGCGGTAATGGCTGAGTTGGTGGACGGAGAAAACTTTGTTAGAGAAGTTTATAGTGTCGTAGGTTGGAAATCTGTATTCTTTAGCTGATGGAAAGTTGGTTTTCTAGATTGACGTGATTTTCTCGGGAAATGGTTCAGTATAAAACAGTAGAGAAGCTCGTGGTCAAATAATAACTACCGCTCGGGTCAATCTTTAGGTTAAGCTTGCCTAAGCTGGTCCGTCGATGGGTGACTACCCATTACCTCCGTGCCACGGAAAACCCATTAAGCACTTGGTCCCGGCTGTCCTTTCCAGATCTTCAAAAATCACTCAAATCACTTGTTCATTTTAATTTTTGCATGTTTATTATTGTGCTATGCCCTGTGTCTGTACCAATAAATGTTATTTCTTTCTTTTCTTTCTTTTCTTTCTTTTCTTTCTTTTCTTTCTTTTCTTTCTTTTCTTTCTTTTCTTTCTTTTCTTTCTTTTCTTTTCTTTCTTTCTTTTCTTTCTTTTCTTTCTTTTCTATCTTTGACAGTTTTGTTCAAGCACTCGAAGCCCTTGATCCAGCTGCCAAGCTAGAGTCTCTTCAGATGTTGTTCGAGGCTATTTGCTATCAAGCCATTAGACGACACGGCTATGGGCACAATGACTGCTGTACTCACGTCCCACAAGTCAACAACCTCGCAAGTCAGATCTAAATACTGGAATTGCTTATCTTTATCTAATAAGCAAGAAAAAAAGCGTCGAGATTTCTCTAGCTCATCTCATCATTAACTCTTCGTTAACCTTGACTTCTACTTAATTATTCCGTTAATGAATGCAATATTATGCAAGTGCTATATTATAATATTGGATACTAGACCTTGATCCGAGAAAAACAGCCTAGGTTTCTGTCTAGACTTCGTGTTATTACCTCCATGCTTGGATCTAGCATAAGTAAAGGTTATGAGTGAAAAGATATTATTATGTTATTGCTAGGAGTAGACGTTCTATGTCAATGGTTACTGAACTATTTACATACGCTTTTGTTTTGGGAATTTTCTCAGTTGAATATTTTAAAAGTAAGAAGAGGTTCAGTACTGGAACGTCTTACGATGATACGTATGAAATCTCCATTCTGAGAATTTGGCATTTTGAGAATTGTCCATTTTGAGAATTTGTCCTTTTGCGACTCTGTTGCCATTTGGAAAATTTGTCATTTTGCGCCTAAATAAATAAAACTTAGGAGTTTAGGAGCATTTCAAATATGGTGTAAGAAGGACTCTGACCTATACTACCGAGCATTATATTGTGTGAGGCGCTGATAAACTTTAACTGAATTTACCACTAAAAAAATAACTTAGGTTATGAACACAAAAGAAAAGAACTTATGCAGCAGTACATAGGATAAGGCTGCCAATTATAATAATGATACTCATCGATACATTCATCCAAGCATTACCATTCTTTCAAAATAAACAACCATCTGACATCTGCAAACAAAGACAACAACGCCACACACTACACAACAGTATTCTGACTACGCGCGCACTGCCTACGTGCGACCCGTCGCTCACACAGGCACGGGTTTGTAACATAAGTAGGTACGTACTTATTCAAAGGGTAGAATAGGTACCCGTATACCAGTGACGCATCTGCTTACATAAGGTACCTGTCCCATAACCGAGGAAGCGAATAGTCGAATGGATGTTAAAATACTTCAAAGAATGACGCCTGAAATCAGTAATTGTTCACTTCCTGGTTAGCTATAGAGTTCATCGAACTCGTTGTCGCGCTTGCCGTTCGTTATGTGAGTTTCCATGGTAACGATACATTGCGTATGAGGGAATAATAAAAATCTTTATTGGACTGCCAAAATTACGTTTCTGAAATAATTTCTTGTAACCAGTATAATAGACGTACGTCATTGCATACATACAACTCCTTTCTAGTTGCTAGTTCAACTCGCTTGGTGGACGGTGGGACCGGTACCTTACTTATGGGCTAAAGGATGTATTGTCAGATACACAGGTACAGTCACAAGCATCAATATGAATGTTTACACAGCAAAATTCCAAATAAAATTTCTCATAAAATAACAGTTACTACTAAAATACTATCTTTGTTCGTGAAAAAGTAAAATGGTAATCAATGCAGTAGGAAAGAACCACTATTAGAAGTTGCTGCATGTATACTACATATAGGTGCTTGTGACTGTACACAGGCTACGTGACGACGAATAAAAGAGGTAATATTATAGAGTCCATGAAAAGAGATTCTAAGAAATACAGATTTCCATTGTATTGTATGTGAGGTAGGTACTTTGATTCTCTTCTTACATTTCTCGGTAAACGCTTTCATGTGGGGAAGATTTTTTCCATCGCGTTTCTGTGAGGAGTGTTCAAACTTGTTTTGAGCATTTTATTCTAAACAATCAAAGAAACTTTACATTTTCCGAGCACGATCTCATTCTGGAAATCTGTGATTGTGATTTTCCCAGAATCAAAGAAACAGTGACTGAAATGTTGTGTGGTAATCGGTTGTCGTGGTATGAGCATATGATGCGGAGGAAAAAGGAAAATGGAGTGAGGAAAGTTTTGAGAGAAGTGAAGGAATTGAGAGAGGCTTTTGAAAGTAAGCCAGGGCTAAAACTATTGGACCCCATAATCGCTCTTTTTGAAATCTGCCATAATTTCAATATTCAATTCCTAACTTGGCAATTTCTTCGGCCTCCTTTCTTCATTTATACATACTATAATAGGTACTTACTTTCTTCCCTAAGCAACAAAATATACAAATACATAGATCCTTAGTCACACCTATTACATAGCTAATCTTTGCGTAGGGTGGCGGCGCTCCGCCTCCGTAGCGACAAAGAGTGACCGGCACAAAGTACAATAGCGGTACCTACTTGACTTTCCTACTTACTAATTAACGTATTTTGTTACAAAAGCGTTTCCAGGAGTCGGCACTTTCTCTCAGAAAGCTTCATCAATGTTTTGTTTTTACTGCGTGATCATATTGTTGCTTTTGTGAGCGTTAGTGGGTAGCTGAACAATGGTTCTTGTGAGTGGTACCTACTAAGAAAATCTTTAGAAAGACTTGACTGAGTGTGGAATAAAAAAGGAATAAAGTGACGCTGGAAATAAAATGTAAGGGACATTACATCTGGGCACGCCACGATAGTGGCGGTAAGTCCCCTCTTTGAGGAGTGGCTGGAGAGGCGCCACGGCGCCCTCACCTACCGTCTGACGCAGGTCCTCACCGGACACGGGTGTTTCGGGAGGTACCTGCACCGAATCAGGCGGGAGGAAACGCCCGGATGCTTCCACTGCGAGGATCGACCGGAGGACACGGTGGAGCACACTGTGGAGGTGTGCCCTGCTTGGGCGGAGCCCCGCCGTGTTCTCGTAGCGGCGATCGGCGGCGGTGACCTCTCGCGTCCGGCCCTGGTGCAAGCCATGGTCCGGAGCGAGGAGGAATGGGACGCCGTCGCCTCCTTCTGCGAAGCAGTGATGCTAGCGAAGGAGGTGGCGGAACGAGAGAGGGAGAGAACCTCTCAACGTCCCAGCCGCCGCGGAAGGCGCTCCGGGCGTCGGGGGTCACGCGATGACCTCCGGCCACCGTAGACGCGGGCCTGTGGACGGTGAGTAACGGGCTAGCTCGCCGTCCGGCCGTCGTCATGACGGCAACAGACCGTGTCGGCGGCGCGTACGTGTTCCACGCGCGCCTCAAAGAGATGTCAGCAAGGAGGGGCCCGCAAGGGCCGACGCCCGTCGGGGCTGTGGATATCGAAAGGTTACCGCGGCTCCGACACAAGGGCGAAGAAGAGGGAACATGGGTTGGTTTTTAGTCAGTAGAAGTCTGACACTCCCCTTCGCTCGGCCCAAGAGCGGGGGGGGTTATTCGATGATTTTCCACCCACCAAAAAAAAAAAAAATAAAGGGACATTACATCTGGCCGCGGATTTTTGTACTAGATTACGTGGCCTCGGCGCAAGGGCAAAGTAGGAACATGGGTTCGGTTTTTAGTCAGTAGAAGTCTGACACTCCCCTTCGCTCTGCCCAAGAGCGGGGGGGGTCATTCGATGATTTTCCACCCACCAAAAAAAAAAAAGGGACATTACATCACGCTTGTAATTTCAATTTCTGAAGGGTTCGGCAGAGGTGCACCCTATTTTTTTATGCTTTAGTCCCATGTAGCTAATATGGGGCGAGACTATTGCCATCAACCGGGCACTAATCAAGTCTCGCTGACTGCTACTGCGATGTTCCCCAGTAGAAAAACCAAATAACACTTTCCCTTCCAAGGACCTCATGTACAGCAGTCGCTCTGATAAGAATTAGACCTAGTAAAAGTTATCTACTATTTAGCAATGCACATGTAACATTTATGTTAGTAAACGCACCCAAAATTCAGTTGAAATACCGACTGACCCCGTCGGAACGTTATAAAACTCCTCTA
The DNA here is from genome assembly GCA_949316265.1 of Diarsia mendica. Taxonomy (NCBI): domain Eukaryota; kingdom Metazoa; phylum Arthropoda; class Insecta; order Lepidoptera; family Noctuidae; genus Diarsia; species Diarsia mendica. The sequence goes on along the minus strand of OX438901.1, from coordinate 2,661,937 downwards.
CTCGAAAGCGTTCGTTCCAATGTATTCCAGCTGCTACAGCACTTTGCATACAGAAGCAGGCCGTAAACTATCAAGCGCTGCAGCTAATTTATTTACTATGTGACCTGGTTTTACTTCGACTAGGTAATGTTATATTATGTGACCTATGCTATAGTACTAGCCCTATGTGCCCTAGGAAAGACAAGCGTACTGTGTCTGTGTGTGTAAGCGGCATGAATTAAGAGTTTCGTTAAACTGTGAATTTGCAACTACATAATTATAATCTACATAATTATGTGATACGGTCGAATAAGATTTTTGATATAAACGCAGCAATATTAATAACTATAGGTGTTGCCAGCGGCTTCGCCCGCTACAACTCGAAAATTAGGTATCCCATGGGAAGATAAAATCGGGATAAAAACTATCCTATGTGGTAATCCAGGTTATAAACTATCTGTGTACCTTATCCAAATCCGGTCAGTAGTTTTTGCGTGAATGAGTAACAAACATCCATCCATCCATCCTATGTTTACTTCATCAAATAATCTTTTATGATTTCGTTAGCGAGTAAAACATGCAAAACTCAGGTCTTTTTCCTTGGGGTTGGTAGAAACCACAGAAAACCACCTGCTCCGATCCTTACATACTCCTTTTGCCTCGTCCTCGACTCCACGCTCATACATCTCGCCGATTGCGAGTACTTCGCAAAACATAATTTAGTAAAACAAACTCATTAATGATAGTTCCTCCCACTACGTGGACCGATGTCCTGGTGAAGGTTGCGGGGATCCGGTGGATACGAGACACACGGGACCGGTCAATGTGGCGATACTTAGGGGAGGCCTATGTCCAGCAGTGGACGTCTTTCGTATGAAATGATAATTATGATGAATGAAAGTTTTAGATAGAAAGTATAGCTGTATATATGTGCATAACATAGAAGCCTAATAGTTAATTACGTCGTGTAAAGAAGAACTAGAAAGCAGGTCGGTTAATTAACTTATCGGCTGAGCTAATTTAATAAAACCGCGTTCCTTATTGATCGGACGGTATGACTGGGTACTTGGGTAGGCTGGGCTTTGTTGTCGGATTTTCTACGAACTATGCTGTAACTAAGTATTATTAATTGAAACACAACTTTTCAGTTATCGACACCACATTCAGACTTCCTCTTATGTACTTATTTTTTATTTAACCGATTCGCGTAACACACATTTATATCCCCCTTAATATTCGCATCTATGTTGTTTACATCACCTTTTCACGTTTCATTCAAGTACGAAAAAAGCCTTTCAAATCTAATTTTCCACAATGGCATTACTGAAGCCAGTCCTCGCTAATACCATTACAGTATTATGACGTGTTAGGGCTATGCCCCCGGCCCCAGGCCTGCCCCATGTAGCCCCGGTAATTGGATTGTGTTATATATACGCAACTCGTGCGCAAGGTCGTAGATTTATCGCGAAGGGTGTATATCGTTGTATTGAGCACTTATTTGTCGTATCGAAGCGAATGTGGATGAAAGTGTCAATAAAATTATGTCAGCTAAATGAATTGGGACACTGCTCAATATATTTTGGAGCCGCCTGTAACATGTTTTTCTTTTTGTTGGGCTTCGCTGCGCGAAAATAATTCGTTAGTTAAGGCAGTGGTCCGACCGCCGGCGAGAAAACGTCTAACTATCGGCGATTTTCTCTCTCAAGAAACGCACAAGAAATGTACATTTCGTGTAAACGAAAGAGATGCATTATATTCAAAGTTGCTCTCTGACTGTTCCACTGCCGGCGACGACTCGCTTACAATAAAATAAACTCGCTCAGCGATACTCGTTCAGCGATACTCGCTGTAGCCCCGACAGCCCGGCAACAATACGAAACTACACACTCGTTTCCCGCTGATTGCCAACTCGTTTTTAGTTTGTAGTTCTACTCGTTTCTCGTTCATCGTCAGCGGTCGGACCACTGCCTAACTCTTTGCATTTTGACTTGACAGTTTGAACTGAACACTGAAAGTGCTAGGGCTCTAAAATCGCCACTTTAGCAGATCACAATATGAATTGCGTTAAAAAAGCATAAAATGAACCATTCCTAATAGTAACTGCATCTGTGAACACTTAGTAAAGGAAAATAATACGAATTGCGTTAAAATTATACAGATACATACATATAAAATGATCACAGAAACCCTGCTTACTTAATTATTATTTTTCGGGATCCTTACCGCTAATATGAACAGTGTTCTTAAATAGTGTTTAAACTCTGATTACGGCTAATCTATGTTAAAAATATACCTAACTGAAGCAAATCCCCGACTATATAATTATATATAATTTAGGATAGTGAAATAACCGCCAACGACCGATAACTGCGGTGCCAAGGGCACACAGACCATGTCGCAGACGTTTGTGTACATTTGTGCACGTATCGGACTACTTATTGTTTGACTAGTCTCTGTATCATTCATCATTTTAAGATTAATTATCAGTTTCCTTATTTTCTCAGGAATTTACTGCAGATGCAGTGCGAATTAGGGCCAATACAAAATACAGGCGTTTCCAGCTCTGTCTTTTGTTTAATGTTGTTGAGATGGGGACCTTTTGGCCTCGTACAGGACCAACTTCATTGGTCTTATTGTCTTTTCTTTTGTTTGCTTTTTTATATAATTTTGTTTTATTGTTATTTTACTATTTTTTGCAATGTCCTGAGCGACACACAAAACACTTTTCTTCTTCTTATCACACTGGACCAAAATGCAACAGTAAAACTGTAACTGCGAATGAAGGTTAAAACCACGCACTGATACTTAATTACTAAAATATAACATCATAGATAATTATTTTAATTCTCAACACATAGCACAACTCCCAAATACCGAATACTCCTCAATGAAAACAGCACAAAACTTAACACAAATTAACGACACGTCGGTGTTGCACTTCATTATGCATTTAGTGTCGGAACCAATTTAAATAGCGTGAAGTTTCAACTAGCTCTAGTTAGTAATTAAATTAAATTATTCGATTTAACAGAGTTCGATAAGCGTGCAAAACTGAGGAACGTTACTGCTGAACACGAAATTCTAGGTTTAGATCTGTTTGGGCAGAGTTAGTTCTTTGGTTGTTGGAATAATTAATCATGAATTTTCAGTAGCAGTCCCGAGTTAGAATTTGTGCCCGATTGATGGTAACAGGCTCGCCCCCTTTTACAGCCACATACTTCTGTTTTTTTTTCTTTTTTTTTTTTTTACTTTTACATTTTTTCTTTTCTTCCTTATGAATTCTCTATAATATTACTCGTCATCACATCAGACACCTCCTTTCAAGCCATATCGTCCCTTACACAGTCCATTCTATCGTTTCTTTGGTCTTCCTCTACTTTTGCCCCCCCCCCCCCTGCCCCCCCCCCTGCCCCCTCCCTTGCTCGCCCCCTTACATCGGACATAAACTAAACTGGTGTAATGTGGGTGTATGAACTAGGTATATATCATCATCATCATCATCATCATCAGCCTATATTGTTCCCACTGCAGGGACTCAGGCCTCCTCTCCAGGAGAGGGATGGGCCATAATCCACCACGCGGGCCCAGTGCGGATTGGTAGATGTCGCATATCTTCGAATTCCTGGTTCTAAGATATGCCGGTTTCCTAACGATGTTTTCCTTCACCGTTGTTTCTTTAGGACAATTATATTCATTGGTAACGAAGTATATAGCTTTTACCTAACCCGTCAAAAGAAAATTCTTGAGGGAAATTAGATACAAAATCTTTTAAGCCATCTCTTAGCAACGAAACCTCTTACACATTCCGAAAATAAAATTGGTGAGTCGGTAAACTCGCTCACCGTAAGTTTTACAACGAGGCGGTTTCCACTTGATGGAATTGCGTGTAAGGGAAAATATAGAAGAGGTACTTTATCTAAAAGAGGCACGAAACGAATGAGGTAGGTACCTATCATCCAGTAGGCACTGCTCAGTACCTACTCACACTTAGGGGATATATACATACATGACATACATACATTATATACATTATATTGGGGATATATACCTACATACATTATTAAATGTTTATAAATTTTTGGTTGGAGGATAATAATTTAATCACAGCTTTCTTTCTTCAGCGTTATAATTATGAGCAGCGGTGATGACATTTTTTATTCAGGGTTCTGTCCCACGACTTACAAACAAAAAATGCAACTGCTTTATGTTAGGCATTTGGTTTCTTTAAGTAACCCTTTCCACGGGTGGACATGGCCGCCACACCATTCTGAAACCACTGTAACTCCTGAAAGCCAGAATCAACAGTGGCGACCATAAGAAAAGCGCCGAGACAATGAAGCTCGTCGAAGACCCAGAGAAACAATTTAACTGTCTTGGAAATTAATTAGAAAAAGAATAGCGTAAAAATAAGAAAAACAAACCACTGATACTTTCCACGGGTGGAAGTAAAGGCGACCTTGATACAAAATCAGCGACACAAAAAAATCAGCGTTGACATTATATTAACTCTGAGAAGTATTTCCATGTCACTTCCCAACAAAATGACACGCTTCGTCACGCTTTTCGTCACGGAACATTTCATCAATACCGTGACGAATTGCCACGTCACAGGCGCTGAAATCCATTTACCTGTCTGTATTACATATATGTAGTAAAATTGGTGAAGAGAAAAAGTTAGTGTATTGATTTTTACTAAAAGTTGCGAGGATTTTTTTTGGAAAAGGTACCCACCCTAATGGACAAAATTGTGGATTAGATATGCCATTGGAGTGTGAGATATACCTACTTTATTAGCTAGATCCACCACAGTGGTGTCACTGATCGTGATTAAAAAAGTAGGCTTCGTAAAATAAGTAAGCAGTTTCATATTTACAGTTCAAAATTGGTTCGTTGTACCGAATTTCTCTTTGAAATTCTCTCAATTTTCACTTTCGACATTTTCCTTGTCATTTCTGGCATGAAATTCAGGAGCGAATATACCATCGGCGAGGCGTCGCAAAGCTGCCATAAAAGGATTCATGTTACAAAACTCGCAGAAACTGATTTTGCAACGCCGTATCTCCAAATGGGTATAACCGAGAAAAACGCGCTTTTTCATTTTTACAGGCCTTGTTATTCATCCGTTTTTCTTTTTGCTCGTTTATTCGAGCCGGATAAAACATTCAGGCTGGAATATACGCTGTTTCAGCGTTGGTAGTTTATGTAAAAGCGGGTAAAAGATACATTCTGGGTCACGTGGAACATTCTTGTTGCAATAGGTCGTGTGTTGGTGCTAGATACTTTGTGGTGTTTCGTTTCTTTCTTTATTTTTTTTGTGAGTTTGGTTTATCGATCGAACCTTTTGAAGGCAGTATGTTGTGAGACAGTCGTATTCCGTCTTCTGAGCTGCGTATCTTGGGAAAAGCTTATACAGGCTTCATATAAAAATACGGTATTTACAGTATGTAATTTTAAACGAGGGACATACTTAATTGAAACCCGCAATAGGGCATGCTTATATGATACTAATAAAAATATAAACAAAAAAGGAAACACTGATAAATAACAGACAGAATCATTTTTTTTTTTTCATTTTTTTTACCAAATATTTCGGAAAAGTCTCACCACTCTTGCATTTATCACAGAAAATGTGCGCGGATCAATAACTTTTAGGTATAAGTAATCCATTTTTTCTTCATATTTTGAAACAGGCGTAGGACAATGGTGAAAAAGAAACATCTAATAAATTGAGATCTGGAGAGCGTGCGGGGGCCGTTCCAGATAATCGAGGTTCGGATACCTAATCGAGGTTCTACTGTAGTAGGTATAAGCCAAGCTATGTAAAAACCAAAATATTGTTCATAATTCATACATGCATACGTAACATTTCAATAAGAATGAATTGGTCGGTTCAAGGTGAAATAAGTTCAAATCAAGATATATTGCACATTATGATTCGAGCCACTCGTAAGTAACATAATCAGAGTGAAAAAATCGTTTTGATTAAACCAAGTCTCAATTTTAAAACGTGAACGTAGAAACGCTTACCCGTTTTCAGTAATGCTATGTGACACGGACACCTAAACGTAGTACCTTTGTAAATTACACTGTAATTTTGCATCTGCGGTGTTGAGCCTATAGCGTTCAAAATGCCTCGGTGTATAATAATTTTGACATTACATTTAGTCGTTGCCTAATTTTAGTGCAAACGGGCGTTGCTCTTTACAGCTGTTTTTTGGAGGTTGGTAAATCATCAAAGACCAGAGCGGCAGGGAGTGTCAGACTTCTACTGACTAAAAGCCACCCAAGTTCCTTCTTAGCCCTTTGTGTCGAGGCCGCGGTATCTCTTTCGAACAACCCGCAGCTACTCTTTACACCTTAAAAAGGTTCTTTTAATCTTCCAATACGTTTCTAGCTGCCAGTGCTGCCACCCTTTGAAGATCGTCACTCCACTCGGTCTGAGGGTCTAGAATGATGTTCTTAATACATGGTAACCATTTCGGTGTCTTTTCGACCCTGTGTATTTTATAGCGGTTTTATGTGTGTACTTTTACCCTTTTTTCAGGCACATCCGATGTATTTTAAAACGATTGACCCTTTCATTCCCAAGAGTATCCGTAAATTGTAAGTAAAGATCTGACCAGTGAGATACAATGCTGGTGGAAAAACCAATTCACTTGTCAGGTCTTTGGATTCCTGAGTTATATTAAATTATTTTAACATCGCGCTTGATATCCCAGAAGGGATCGACAGATAGAGGTGTGCCTATGTGTAGTATTCTATAGTATTATGTTTAATTTCCATGTAATAGGGATGATTATGTTTAGGACCTTCGAATTGGGCCAGGCAGTTTAATCGATTCTTGATAAAAAACCCAATAACACTTGGCCCGACTTGGTTATCGAACCCATGACCTTATGCTCAATAGTAGTAGGTACTTACGACCACTAGACCAACTAGTTTCCGTGTTAATCACTTAACATTTATGTCTCTTTGGAAAACGTGTCTGTTTTATTAATGTAGGAAAAACTAAAGTAGTAACATATTTTATTGACAAATTATTGTTAATTTATAGCGTGAAACAGTTAGTCATGTCATTAAAATTAATACCACAGTAAAACTTTGTAATAACTGTGTTGACGCACAGTGACCGCGGGTTTTCGTAAAATAGTAACATTGACTTCCTTCATTATGTCAACAGCTAATAACGTTTTTTTGTCATCGACAACAAATCAAAAAAATCGTTCTCTTGCCCTTAAGTCTTCGAATCTTCATGCAATAATATTTATTCAAATCCGACACACAGATTTGCCAATCCGTCTATCGTCGAGACATTTACCTACATGTCTTTGTAATATCTCCACAATTGTGTATGTCAATTGTCATCACAACTAATTATTGGAAATTAATTAGGTCAGATCGGTTTAGATTGGATTTCCTTGTATAAATAGGAAGGTATTCTGAGAGTTCTCACTCAAGCGTCGCAATAGGCAATGAGTACCTCAGTTACTGTATAGGTATGTAACTAATAATAGAAAATATGTAGATATAAATATCTCTCAGGCATGCTGGTTTCTCGCCGGGACTGCGGGTTGTTCGAAAGAGATACCGCGGCCTCGACACAAAGGGCTAAGAAGGAACATGTGTGGTTTTTAGTCAGTAGAAGTTTGACATTCCCTACCGCGGGAGGAATCATTTGATGATTTCCCGCTCCAAAAAAAGGCGTGCTGGTTTGGTTTTCTCACGATATTATTTGTTCACCAATTGATAATTTAAATACAATACGCACTACACGCAGTCTAGTTTAGTCACTAGTCTTTGGCAGTCGTTACAGGTAGTCAGTGACCTGAAATTCTGACATCCGGTCTTACCAAAGAGTATCGTATTACCTAGTATTAACTGGGTAGTCAGATAGGCAGTCGCTCCATGTAAAATACTGGTATTCAGCTGCATCCCGTTCGACTGGAAGCCGACCCCAATATAGTTGGGAAGAGGCTAGGCGGATGATGATGATGATGACTACACGTACAATGTTACGAATCCAAAAAATCAGAGTTACGTGTCTTGGTTCGAATTCAAGACCTATATGACTTCGCAGTAATGGCAGTAGATAGTGCAGGTGTGACCGTCGCGGTCGGAGTCACATCACTAGGCTATATCAGTGCTCACTGCTACTGCTGCTGCACCAGTGTTCATCAAACACTTAGGACCCTAGCAAGCTCTTTGCTTCATTGCGTAATTTATTGCATCACCGCTGCTCTTCAAACAGTGGAAGAAAACATCGTAAGGAAACTTGCAAGTCCTAGAATAGTGTCCCAGCTGTGGGAATGGTGTGGGCTGATGATTTAAATATTTACAAGAATCAATAGATTAATATCCCGTATAACGAAAATGTTATGAAGAAGACCTTGGCGTTTTAAGTTCGATTCATCATTTCATCGCTCTGACAAGGAAATTTACATAAAGATAAATTCGTTTTCTTATATCTATAAAAACAAATGCGTTTTCTGTATTTAAAGTAGGTAATAAAAATATGTTTAATGGAAGGCGAAGCTGTAGGTACTAATCTGTCATAAAAATCGGATCAAAAGAAATTCGCTATTAAACAAAGATTTGTCCTTGTTTTGACCGCGATTAAAAAACACAAGTTGTAGAAAATAAAAATTGTAATGTTCATTTTATGAGTCCTTTTGATGTGGTTCTAGGACTTCACGTTTTTGCAACTGGCTTTTTGTGCGCGACTTCTTCCGAGAAACGTGAACGTCAGGAAGAAAGTCGCTTGCGCTTCATGTAAAAAAACAGAGAAAAATACTGGAAAATACTTCAAAGAAAATCTCTTAGCTAGGGTCACCATACCGTTGTATTTTTCCGGACAAGTCTGGCTTTTTGGCTTCCTGTTAAAATTTTATTGCCCTTATCATCTACCCGGACTTTTTAAAGTAGCAAAGATTGAAGATTTCAAAGGAAATTTTCCACTTTTTTGGCTTTTTTTTCATGAACATGCTAACCAGCTGCCTCCAGCAAACAGATCTCGTTTACAATGCGACATAAATCATATTCCACGTCCAGTTTCACGCGGCCTTGATACTCGGTTTTTAATAGAAATTATATGAAACAACATAACAAAATAAATAATATCTAAAATAGCCCGTCCGTACGTACGTACAGTGTGTGCATGTTCCCTGTTACCTCTCAAGGCGGCTCGTGAGGAAAATATCTTGGGTAATTGTTAATTTGTTATCTTCTCCAGGAAATGGACGTTTAATGTAAATATTATCGACTTTATATTCGACTTTGTTGATTGAGAAATAGACTACAAATGATTTGTATCGTAATGTTTTACGTTTGGTGTTATTTTTTGACGAAGTTTGGATAAAGCATTGTAATAAAAATTGTATTGTAATTAGTTGTTGGCACTAGTCGGCCATCCAACACTCGTCTCAGCAAACAGTCCGTCGGGTTATAGGAACCTAAGTAATCTGTGCCTAAGCGACTGCCTAATTGACCTCCACAAGCCAGTTAGTATCCTACTGGTATTATTATCTATGGTGCCATTGGTTTTCCGTCTTTCGGGCCACTGACTGCATGTAACGACTGTCAACGATCTAGAAATGACAGCCGGGATCGAACTTTCTGATCCACGCCTGAAAATTGGTATATAATGGGTGGTCACCCAGCCACAAACCAACCTAAAAGAGAGCGGTAAGTAAGGTCGACCCAAGCAAGCAGTCATTATTTAGCAACGATTTCTCTCTACAGAACCCTACATCATCATCATCATCATGTTCCTGCCCTTATTCCATTATATTTGGGGTCGGCACACAACGTTTTCTTCTTCCATTCTTCCCTGTTAGACGTCACGGTGGCATTTGCTCCTTGCAACCTCTACACCAAATGCAACAAAAACAACTTTGTAGTTGAAAAGTTACAATTTACTACAATAATCGCTCACGTGTTGTTTTCAAGGTAAGTTACATATGCTAAGTAACAACCTCATTATAATATCTAGAACACGTATACTAGTATTATAAGTATAAGTAACAATACTTACATACTAACAACAGTCTCAAGTGTTGCTAAGTGACGAACTGTGGAGCTATTGTGTGAGGTTCGGAAACTCATCATCATCATCATTTCAGCCAATTACAGGTTCGGTAATTATAGGGTATTTTATTCACTTCAAAGTGAATCCAATTACTAAAGAACTTTTTAACTGCCTATATTTAATTTTAAAAAATCACTGAAAATCTTCTGTGAAGAATTTTGGGGATAAGATTCGAAAACCTGTAAAGGAGGTTCTTCTGAGGGAGATTTATGTCCAGCAGAAGAACGTCTTTCGGTTGAAATGATGATGCCGACTAATGATGATAGTTGCTTGTAGGAGTTTCACAAATAATGCCCCCATGTTGTGAGTTGAGTTCGACGCATCGAGGCTGATACCTCAATCATATCAAACTTACACACAACATTCTTGGTAAACTATGCCAAGACTTCACTTTTCCTATCACAGGAAATCTATTCAAACCGGGAATATTATTACAGAAAAAAACGGATGCAATACTTGAAGAGTAGTTCCAAGTAGGTAAGCCGGCAACGTCCTCGCTTCCGAAGACCGATAAAAATGCTGTAGAAAATTTTTCAATTTTCAACTTACCGCGCGAGATTGAAAATTTTCTCCTTGAATATTGGCTGGAATCCGGATCAGTTGGAAATTGGAATCATAGTTAAATGTCACCTTTGAGGGGGTCATGGTTAAATGAGATGGGTTAATGGAACTGCATGAAGGATGAGAACATAACATAACATCACGCCCGTTAGTGCATCCACATTTCACCGGGTAATAGAGGCCATTTTGCCATGAACCGGACACAAATCTAAAAAAACTGCTACTTAAAAAATTCTGATGATTCATGATGATTCATGATGATGATCGATTCCAGGACCTTATGCACATCAGTCGCGGTTGTGACCACTAAGCCCAACGCGGCAGTTAATTAGATGTGAATGATGTGGCTGCTGGGCCTAGGTTTGATTCTTTGGCCGGGTAAGAACGGAGTTTGGAAGTAGGCAGTATGATACCGCGCCTCGGACTGCACGATTCGTTGGCTCTGTAATGTTATCCGTTCGTTTCAGGTAGCCGTCCCACCGAAGTTTTAGAATAAGAGAAGAGAGAGTGCGCAAATGGAAACGCGCAAACATTTATGCTCCCTTTTTCTATGTAATCAATCATCATATGACACCTCTCATCAAATGGCTCTAGGCAGAGCGGTAGGGAGTGTCAGACTTCTACTGACTAAAAACCACCCATGTTCCTACTTAGTTCTTTGTGTCGAGGCCGAGTATCTCGTTCAAACAACCCGCAGCCCCAACGGGTTCTCCATACCCCTAAATTACCTAAATAAGGTCCCCACATCTGGTCAAAACCTTCAATGATGAAGTAGGTCTGTATCAAATGGAGGTAGGGACATGATCTTAGTCCGAAGGTCCGCTACCATCAGAATACTAATGCAGACACAGTGGGGAAACTGCGAAGGGTCCTCTCGTTTCCTGTTGGCAAACTGTTGAAGGATAGCTCGAAGGTAACGTGGAAGTTTCCAAAGGGATACGTGGAGAGATTTGTAGCTTTTAAGTATTCTGATCGGATATTGTTTGTACTCGTTCAGAGATGCAACAGGTTGGAAAAAAATAGCATTGGTACAAGGTGTTTTAAATATTAATTGGGCCTTTTCTTGACCTAAATCTGGTCCTGAGGACGAATATGAGGTCAACGATGTAACGATCTATCCTTAGAAGCTTATAAACTCAGGACCGAACCTGGTGACAAAAATTTTATTCCGCCCATAGGCCGGTAATTTGGCTTATCGCGCCGCCGAGAACAATCTCTGTGGCATGCTGGTAACCTTACAATGCTTTCCTTAACTGAAGTAAGTGATCATTTTACAATAAGTACCTAGATGAATACGAAGAATCATAGTATAATCATAGAATCATATCAATCAATCACAATCATCATTCATAGACTTTGCAGTCTGACGGTCACGCACCACTATGCTATCACTGCCTATAATTAGGTAAAATATACTACTTACGCAGGGGAACACTTTTACCCTTTTCATCTTCTCAATTTTCCTTTAAATTCCATTACCACAAAGAAAAAGTAATAAATCGTACATGCAGGCTCGTTACTTATAAATTCAATCCTTGTTCATAATGGTGTGTCTCAAGTTGACTTGTTTTACGTGGTAATGCATCAGTAATCACCGCAAGGCTACTGTGTATTATTTCTAGACATAGGACAAAAGATTCATGTGATTCAATGCTAGACAGTTTCTTGTCTTTGTGTCTGTTCTTTAGCTACAGAAACTGTAAATCTTTTGCTGAATTTAGTTAAGTATTAAGTGCCTGAAAAATGAATTAAGTAGGTAAACTATTTTTATATTTATTTATTGAATTAATGTTTAATGAATCAAGCGGCACATTTACCCGCTGGTGGATGTTGGTAGTAGGTGGTCAGTGGCCCTAAAATCTGACACCATGTAAAATACTGGTATACAGATACATTTGGTTAGACTGGATGCCGAATCTAACATAGTTGGAAACAGGCTAGGCAGATGATGATGAATGTTTAATGAAACAAAATTTTAAAATAAATTATACTTTAATGCAATTGAATCACTTAAGAAATTAAATTAAACGAAAAATGTAGTATCTGTCTGTCTCTGTATAGCACATGTGATCAGAGGGCTGGCCTATTCTTTGGCCAAAGAATCAGCATTGCCATCCAACGTGCGAATGCTGTCAGCCTTCTGAGCACTTTTCCTGTTGACGGCAATGTAGACGAATTTTTGACGCCCTGTAATCCTTCTCTTTTTGATAGTACTTGTACCTATATTATGTATATTATTATAATTTTAGTTCTGTAAATTGTAGATTGCTAATGGAATCCATGAAATAACTTTATGCTTTGCACGGTTTCCAACAACAACGGCAACAGATTGCAGCAGGGGCTCTTCCACGAATAAACAAATGAAAAGCCGGAGTCCCAGGAATCTATAGGTACCGGGTTACTTTACTACCCGGAATAATACCGTTATAATTCCGAGTGCTGTATTCAACATAGTATTTATAGTAAATAGTATTTATTTTATCTACTCTTCAGTTTCATATTCAGGATTATAACGTTTATGTAACGGAAATGTTTTTTTAACCTTTTTGGTTTTTTTTTTATAATTTTGGTTGTTTTTCTCTATTTTCAACATATTTTTTTTTTCTTATTTCTCTGTTATGAGGAAACGTGAGTGGTCTTTTCTCCATACAAACGCTCTCGCCTGTTTTCTTTTTGGTTAATGACCCTAGAGCAATGGTTTTTTACAGAATAATAAATATTAACTATTTCTATGCCCCTGTTTTCCTTTTTGGTGATAAATTATTTTTATAAGCACTAGAACCCTCAAAAAATGCTCAAAATTGCTTGTTTAGATCGCTGTTAACAGAGTCCTAGTGTACAAAGACAACTATTAACGAAAAAAGAAAAAAATAGCGGCGTAGTATATAACCTCCTTATTCATTGTCTAAAATATCTTTTAAATTGGTTCAATATTGGAGGAGGAAATAGGCGAGAGCCAAACCTCGAATTCTAACTTTTTTCTATAGTTGTCCTTATCGCACGAATTTGAGGGCAGGAGGACGGAGAGAGACAGCGATAGTAGAAAGAGACAGCACTCGCATTTCCTCTTAACATCATATTATATGTGCATGCTGTGGCCTCAGATTTAAAATAACACCAAAAATAACCTTTTAAATAATTTTGATTTTTATTGCATCTGTGTGTCCTTTGTTTGAGATTCAAAAATATATTTTAAATAGCTGTAGAAAACCAAACATCTTTTATAATCGTCATAATACGCTCGAGTCACTAAAAAATCTTAAAAATGTTGCCAGCAAATGAATAGGTAACCGTATAAATAAAACTTAATAGAATTAAAAAACATGTAAGTACCTACTTAGGTACTCCTCTCACCTAATATTTGTATAATTTGTATTCCTCGAATTCGAGCCAAATGAAACTTTTGGGAAAATCGCTTTTAATTTAAATTATCTCGTCCGAATTCTGCAGCTAGGTCTGTGGTTGCAGGATTGCGGTCCACTCAGAAACATTCCAATAGGGGATCGGACAGGGTCAAAATAATATGATTCTGTTTAGTCCGTAAGTTAAATTATCGAAAAATATTGAATACGTGTTTTTTGTTTTATCAAATCAATAAAAAATGACGAAGATAAAACGCGTCAAAGATCTTGGAGTGGGGCTTGAAACGTCACTTGTGTCGTCAAAATGTACTATCATATGACGTCACACGAGTTTTTGAAGCACTGTATCGTCTTCATTTTAAGTTAACGTGAAAAAAGAAAAAATACGTGTCCAATATTTTTTTGGAAATCTATCTGACGGACTAATTAGTTTTTTTTTGTCCGATCCCCTATTCATTAAAATATTTTCGTAAATGGTTTCAGGGTTTCAGTAATAAATTAAATCACGCTTGTAAACTTCAAAGGGTAAGGCAGAGGCTTCCCTCGGTCTAAATGTGCATGCTTCAGTAATCTATCTATGGTACATGCGCATTTCTCCAGTTATGTTTTAGTCCCACGTGGGGGTGGCGAACCTTTTGACATCAACATTAAATCCACGGCCTGATACTGAAGAATCTCTGTTGGAAATACACAATAACATTTTGTCCGACCTGGTAACGAACCTCATGACCTCAACTGTAGCGATGCTCAACACTAGACCAACAAAGCATTCCGATTATAAAATATTTTCGTAATAGTACTGTAGTAATAATAATGCATTCCGACCAAATGACATTATAATAGTAAGTATCCGCAATTTAATAGTAATAAAAATAGTATCATCGCCTCCCTAGCGTGACATACTTAGCTTATGCCACGACAAATTGATTGTAATAATATCGGGCTGTAATGTCCGATAATATTGCTAGTATCTATTATAGTCTAATGAATTTATCATGCGGTAGCAAGCTTGTTTTTATTAGTTGTGTTATTTATAACTTGTATTTTCCCATTAGGTACTTCATTTGTGTTTTTTTTTTCACTACAATTGAACCGATGCGATGACCACTGCAATTCTGACATGGCGTCATGTGGTGAAAAGGTGAAATTAAAGCATTTATCTACGAACTGACGGACCTACGAACTGCTTAAACGTCAAAAGTCAACTATGTATGTGACCTGAATAACCTGTTTTTGGCTATTATGTATCTATCATCATCCAAATCAAACTGATTAGAAATACATAATTATCATTGGGTTAAAGCAATGGTTTTCATTAAAACTTAAATCAGATGCTTCACTGTTTCTGTTATTTGTTTATTTTCATTCGGCCTCTTTCCTCTCAAAGTCGAAACATTTAAACATAAAATGAATCAGACGTGGTGAACGTGGATTGAAACAGAAATGAACATTCACTCTGTTTTTCCCGCTCTGGGCAGAGCGGTAGGGAGTGTCAGACTTCTACTGACTAAAAACCACCCATGTTCTTTCTCTTAGCCCTTTGTGCCGAGGCCGCGGTATCTCTTTCGAACAACCCGCAGCCCCGACGGGAACATTCACTCTAGGGAAGTATCAGTTTAGTTATATATCAGTTTAAGTTGATCAAAGCTGAAATAGGACATAGTGGCTTGAGACTAATTGCCATGTTAACCACTGTAGACAGTGGTTAACCGCTAAATACTCCGTGTACATTGTACAGGCCTACAACACAGTAATATACAGATGTTACATACCTAATAATAAGAATTCAACACAACAAGTGATGAAATAAAGTTAAAAAGAAAGGGAGTCCAGTCTGGTGACTACATTTATAAACCTGGTCAGGCTTCTGAAATTAACTAAATAATGCAAGAATTTCATAAATAGTTCTTCAACATTAGTATCCATAAATCTTTGTGACATTAAGTATCTAAGTCAATTTATTTCCATCACAGTATATCCAGACAATATCGACAAAATGAAGGCTAAAGGTGTTATTAACTTGCCAACAATATGCCTTA
This sequence comes from Diarsia mendica, assembly GCA_949316265.1. Classification (NCBI taxonomy): domain Eukaryota; kingdom Metazoa; phylum Arthropoda; class Insecta; order Lepidoptera; family Noctuidae; genus Diarsia; species Diarsia mendica. Next base: position 2,645,912 of record OX438901.1, on the reverse strand, counting down.
TGATAAACGGCGATCGACAGTCTACTTTACTATCAGCTGACCTAAAGCTGTGTTTCAAACTATAACTATCTCTACGTTTTGTGACGTGTTAAGTAGAACGTGTCTGCTTATATTACAGTTAATAAATTCTGCTATCTGCAATGATAAATAAATGTCAACAAGTACACACAAAAGCGCTTTGGTGTCGGTCCACAAAGTGCGTAGCTAGCAAAGTTACTTATAAAATATTCAACAACCCCCACGCCAGCATTCAAAAAGAAAATGCTGAAGCTTTCAGCATTCAACTCGACAAAAGTGTTCTATACCTACCCACTTGTGGAGTCTGCCTTTAAAACAGGACAATGAAACTGACAGTTCATGTAAGGGAAGTGTCATGGCGGCCGCGTTGGCGGGAAAACGTTCCGGTGACGCGCTATCTTGTATTGTTTTGCATGAAAACATCTTTTAATATTACCTTGTGGAAGATACCAGTGTACTGTGTACTAAACTGAATATTGTGGGTACAGCGGGTATTTTTGCATGTAAGGACAATGGCTAGAGTTCTATTGTGACTTTTTGTATTAATAATGTGTTGTTTGGCTGTTTTGGTCTCGCCCAAAAATAAACCATCCCTTTTCTTCCCACACTTTCATAAGAGTAAGTGAACGTCGTAAGGAGTGATGTTTGCTGTATCCCTCCACCCACATAAAACCAGCATTTGAAGTAGTTGGTAATTCTAGAGTCAAATAATACACTTTCCTCGCAGACTTTTAATGAAAATGCCTTAGAAATGAAGTTTTGCATAAAGCATTACATTGCTATGAATGATCTGGAATATTGCCCTAGTAGAACATTAGATCACAAAAAGTAGAAAGAGGCAAGGGAGGTGTTTGCCCCGCAGAAGGAGAAAATAGGCTAATCATCATCATCAATAACCCGCTAAACCAACTTAAAACCAAATTACAAACCTTTAAGCGAAACATAATATCGTTTAAAGATAGCTTTGCTTCATTTATAGTCTCAGTTTACCCGGTAGGTGTACAGTGAAAACAGTGAGCCATTTCCTTAATTGACTGCCCCGACTCAGTAAACAATCAAACAGAATTGTTGTTACACTAAAGAGCTTTGGAAGTTCTGAGTCTATCATTTAATGTTACTTAGCTTTATTAAATTGTGGATTTATATAGTTAGGCAAATATACTTATGCTTCTTATCTTCGTCATAACTTTCATCAATGCTTGACTAAACTGAATTGGTTTTTCAATAATAATATTTCTTTAAACGTTGGTCTGACGATTGAGACTCTTTCCTGACTGATTGACCAGAGAAGGTAAAACACCGGGAGAAATGGATGATAATGGGGGAGGCCTTTACCCAGCAGTGGGACAGAATAGGCTAATTTCAAAAAAACTTATAGTAAACCAAGAAAACGTTTTAATTAATAGAAAACATTGCGTGGTTTTCATATATTAATAGTAGGAGCTTGCCCAACAGTACCTACATGAATTACATAGACTATGTAAACACGCCTAAAGATACAGAAATGTGGCCCATTCCCAGCGCCACCTGCTGTTTGAATCATGAAACTGTGTTATTATTTAAGTTGTACCTACTCCATGTTAACCGTCTGTTATTTATGTTGTAACTTACATGTGCTAGTATTTGCTTAGGTATTATTTCCTATGTTAACACGAGAATTAACGAAAATATTGTTGGAGAATGTACCTAATACCTATGGTCCCATGCTTGGTAATGGTAATGTCGTCAGCAGGCTTAAGCGGCTTTGTTCGCATTTTTTTTTACGATAATATTGTCCATAAATGTGGTTGGGGATTTCGCATTGTTCTGCCATTAAAAAATACTGCTGTGGTACCTATATACCCTACTTAAATAACCTACATAATTACATAGCTACTTATATAATAAAAACAGTAGGTACCTAAGATTTTCAAAATAAATACGTTATAATATGTTTGTATATTACACACCTGTCTTTTATGTGGTAAACCGAATCGATAGACATAATTTTCTTTAAATAAATCAAGTGGAATAATATTTATGTGTTGTAAAAATAGGAAAACAGATCCATAGTAAAATAATAATATCATGACTATTGCACAACACGTTTCAAATAAAGCTACATATTACTATTACTCTTCTATTTGCCTCAGCTGTATTCAGGTTAACATCGTGGTAATGAGAGGATTATCCGTACATAAAACACGGTATTGCTACACAAACTCCGTATCTGTTAGCTATAAATTGTTGATTGTGATTTAACCCCGATTTATTGCAACATTTCACCGAAACATTAGGCAGAGTTGAACCTAATAATTTACACGTGCATTTCGCCAGTTATGTTAAAATCTTATGGCAATCCTATTAGAATAAACCAGGTATAAATCCATACTCCGAACTGCTTCCGAGAAATTCCTAGTGGTAAATCCTGTAACAGTTTGCTCGAGCCGGAAATCGTAACCAGGCTCGCATGGTCAGTCAGCAGTAGCGCATACGATTTCTAGATCATCTAAAACTAACATGAGAGTGACACTAATATTAAATTTTCTATAGTACCATTAAATTAATAAGGACTTGATCTAACCTTTTGTACTGACGTCACTAAAAGCCGTTTGGGACTTTGGTAGATAGATAACGATTTTGTTCTACGTCATCAGTGACATGACGTGTACTAAGTATATTGTTAGATATGCGAATGAATACCGTGTGGGAGTTTATAGTAAAGTTTTGAAATCGTGTATGTTTCTTAGAATAGTATTGTAGTACACACATCAACACGGTCTAGGGATATTTCATACTCAATTAAATAACTCGAAAAGTACTGGCCGCATTGGAATCTTTAATACACCGATTTCTTTGTAATTTATCTCAGACTAATTCCAAATTCAAATTTTTGAAAATTCTTTTGTTTCAGTGGCATAAAAATGTCTTGATGTATAGGAGAGGGAATTTTCATTTGTGCGAAATTTAAAAAACAATACGAATTACGTTTAGTTACAGTTTTTTTTCATTTTTAAACGAAAGATAAAGTTAACATTGAGGTATTGTAGCCATGCAACGCCGACATTTGACGAGGGCGGAGATGTTACGAGCTGTGGGAATGCTGGAAGCTGGATCTGTTCAGCGTAATGTTGCTGAGGCCATAGGGACCCATCAAAATGTAATTTCAAGATTGTGGACACGCTATCGTGCCACATGTGAAGTAGCGGAGAGGCACCGGGGGCCAAGTCGCATCACTACCCCCAGACAAGACCGATTTTTGCAAATTACTGCGCGAGCTCAACCAAATGCAACGGCGACTCAATTGGTCCAAAGGCTGCGAGTGGAACACCAAGTGCTTGTGAGTGACCAAACTGTAAGAAGGCGACTGCATGAAAGCAATCTACGCTCTCGTAGACCACTCCGGGTCCCACCTTTACGGAGAGGCAATCGTGGACGACGTTTAGAATGGATTCGGAACCACGTGGACTGGGGCCGTGAGCAATGGTCCAATGTGCTGTTCACGGATGAATCCAGGTTCGGCTTCCATCCAGATTCACGAAGGACGCGTGTTTGGCGAGTTCCTGGACGATGGAGCCGTCTCCAGAACCCTCAGGAAGTTCACCCATACCAAGGAGGAATAATTATGGTTTGGGCAGGAATTCGTCTTGGAGGACGGACGGATCTCGTTTGGGTGCGGGGCAATATGACGGCAGAACGATACGTCCAACAGGTGCTGGGGCCCGTAATCTTGCCCCACAGAACACAAATGGGGCAAGATTTCCTGCTCATGCACGACAATGCCCGGGCACACACGGCGAGAACGGTAGCAGCTTGGTTACATACACATAATGTTAGGGCCTTAGACTGGCCTGCTCAATCGCCAGATCTAAATCCCATTGAGCATGCGTGGGATATGCTGCAAAGAAGAGCTCTGAAGGAAGTTCCTGAAAATTTGGCTACAGAAGATCAACTTTTTGCGCACCTAAGAAGGACATGGGACAATATTCCGCAGCAAGACATTGACAACCTTGTTCTGAGCATGCCGAATCGTTGCCGATGTGTTATGAACATCATGGGCGCTTTCTCAGACTACTAACTTCAAGTTTATAAACACAAATTAATTGATTTTTCTATTTTTTTCAGTTTTTACTCACAAATTAAAAGTTAATTCATATACGGTTTCCGTCTATGCTTCATTTTTTTTCCATAAAATCCTGAAATTTTAATCAGTACCTTAACCATTATTAAAAAATGGTAGAATATTAAATAACGTATATTTTAAATATATACATGTCATATAAATAATTAACACATTGATAGTAATTCGCTTTTTTAAAAATATCCCTAGACCGTGTTGATGTGTGTATTTAACGTAGGTAACCTGTAATTTTATATTTCTTGCCTATTTGCAGCAGAAGAAACAAGGGCAATGTAATGTATTTACAACGACGGCCTTTTTTTTGTTTTTTGGAAGTTGGGAAATCATCAAAATCAAAAGCCATTTATTCAAAGTGGGCTGGTAATCAGCCCTTAGGTACCGAACGTCAAAATCAAATCAAAATGACTCCTCTCTGGGCAGAGCGGTAAGGAGTGTCAGACTTCTACTAACTAAAAACCATCCATATTCCTTCTTAGCCCTTTGTGCCGAGGCCGCGGTATCTCTTTCGAACAACCCGCAGCCCCGACGGGTCTACAACTACGCCCTACGGTCGAAATTATCCGTTGTTGTAACACTACCGCGCCCACTGATAGTCGACCCCTTTTAACCCTTATGCCCTGATAAATAAGGTGAAAAATGCTGAAAACTTAGTAAAATTCAAAAGCAATTTTCTCCTACTGTATTGATTACCGTTTAGGTAACGTTTTCACGAAAATAATATTCTGGAAGCCGTAATTTTAATAAAAAATCCATATCTGTTTCTCAAAGTAGAACTCGTTATTTCCCGAGAAAATCGATTTTGAATTTTGCCGAATGTTTATATTTCAGTGCTCAATACGTTGACCGAGTGATGGTAGTTTTAGAGTTTAGTAAAATAGCGGCAAATTTTTCAGCTCAGTTTTAATCGTCATCATCAGCCTATAATTTCCCCACTGGGGATGGGGTATTATTATGCCACGCGTGCCCAGTGCGGGTTGGTAGATGATGTCACATAATGTCTTCGAACTTTTTGGTTCTAAGACCGGTTTTCTCACAATGATTTCGTTCACGGTTTTGAGAGCAGTGGTGATGAAATAAATTACACAAAGTAATGCGACTGCCTGGGTTCGAACCCACGATTTACTATTCGTAAGTCGGGGCCGCCACCACTGGGCCACAACTGCTCATCCTACTTACATAATATTATAAACGCGAAAGTAAATGTTTATTACTCTTTCACGCAAAAACGACTAAACGGATTTGGATAAAACTTGGTACACAGATAGTTTATAACCTGGATTAACACATTGGATAGTTTTTATCCCGATTTTGTCTTCCCGTGGGATAATTTTCGAGTTGTAGCGGGCGAAGCCACTGGCACCACCTAGTTTAATATATATTTGTGTTATTTCAGTTTCATTAGTCGCCATTTCACTTCAGCTACCTACCGGCTTTTAACTAAATTAATTACTAAATAATGTAATCAAGGTAATTAGTAGCATAGTGGGGTTGGCTTTATAACGAACATCATTGCGTGATTTATTTAATTATACACTTTGTTTATCATTTTGTTTTTAGCCTGCAAAAGAAGGAAAAAGTTTTATCAATCTCACCGTGGTTTTGACGTCATATATTGATATATAAGAGGAATACGTCACTATAGGTACCAATGTTTACTCATAATAATTCAAAGTACATTTTCGATCTAGTTTCACAAAGTACATTTCGATCTAGTTTCACAAAGTACATTTCGATCTAGTTTCACAAAGTACATTTCGATCTAGTTTCACAAAGTTTATTTCCATCTAGTTTCACAAAGTACATTTCGATCTAGTTTCACAAAGTACATTTCGATCTAGTTTCACAAATAACATTTCGATCTAGTTTCACAAAGTGTCAGATTTGAACAGGGTGTCTAAACTTGCCACTTTAGCAGATCTTAATTGCGTTAAAATTCGTAAAATGGCACCTTTCTTAATAGTAAGAGTAACTGCGTCTGTGACTATTTTACGCTTTTTAACGGAATTTAATTATTTTCCTATTAAGATCTGCTAAAGTGGCTATTTTATACCCCCTGGACATCCGTAGAGCCGTCGCTTGTCCTAACAGTCCGACTGCGAGATTTTTCTCCGCAAGTAACATAAGGTTTAATGTCCGGCCTTTTCTGCACTTGTTGTCTTTTTGTCCGGACTTTTCAAATACGAATATTGTTATCCTACTTAGACTTAAGGCGAGGTTGCAGTACTTTGTTTTTATGTACGCACGACCTCGCCCCCCGCCCTGCCGCGCGAGCGATACCTATAATGCTTAAATTTTGACTGTTTTTTGCTTCTTGGAGAAAAACTATAAAGAAATTATACAATCTGTTTTCACCATTTACTTCAAAATAAAAAGTTCTATCTACTGATATAACTTTCATATAAATTTATGATGAAGTGTCTTAGCAATTAGCAACGTTAGCAACGTTAGCAATTAGCAACGTAGCAGCAAATGTCTTAGCAACGTTTGAAATTGTGATTTATAGTCATCGTTGATAAAAAAAAAAGTATCGAGCCGATCATTCTAAATCGCGTTTCTATCTTTACGATTTACTAGAGAGTATGTTCAATTTTTATGTAATGATTTTTATTTATTAAAAAACTCGTATTTAGTTCGATTTTTATAGGTTCAAAAATCTTAAAATTACTGCAACCCCGCCTTAACCTATTGTAAAACTAAATAATTTTAAAAGAGTAACCATGGAGTTCCTTGCCGGTTCTTCTCCACAGAAAAAGACCAACCCGAACCATGCACCTTTTCTCGGCGTTTTATAAGAGCCCATGTAAGCTTATATGAAATTGACCTTTGACGGTGACTATTTCCAGTTCACAAATATCGTTATGAAGAATATACAGTAAGTTTATTTTATTTGCCTTCGTCTGTAAACATGTTGTTACGTCAATAAATTCATATTATTGCTTTATCTGACGTAAATAATACGTAGCTACTGCTTTGAACCGTTTTATCTGTGAAGCTTGGTACCTACGATACGAGTGATACGACTGATTTTGTGCCATTTTCGGAAAAAGGGACATTTTTTCTTCAGCCAGGGTTGTCGAACGAATGATTAAAAAAGTACTTCTTTATAGTCGGATCCATCTGTTATCGGATTTGCATTTCAGCCTTTTCATAATAATTATGTCGTAACACAAACTTACTCATTCATCTACCTAATCATTTTCCTACTGCAGGGCTCAGATGTTCTTCTTATAATTAGTAGAAGGCGCCCCAAGGTGGATTGGCTTCTCAAAGAAATTACAAATCAAGGTTTTCCGTTGGGGCTGCGGGATGTCCACAGGATACTGCGGCCTCGATATAAATAATTATAAAGAAGGAACGCGGGTGGTTTTTAGTCGGTAGAAGTCTGACACTCCCTTTCGCTCTGCCCAAGAGCGGGAGGGGTTATTTGATGATTTTCCACCAAAAAAAAGGTTTGCTGTCGACACGTCACTGTAGCAACTAAAAAAACAGCAGCAGGAAATATTAATAATTAAGAAAATATAACCCTCCGAAAATGACAAAAAATGCCCCATTTTCATGGCCGTGACTATAGGACTATCAGACAAATTCGAAACGTTTTAAACATAAAAGGAACTTGGACATAAATTATACTAGGTACTTCTTCTTTTTTTTTTCAACAATTCTTTTTATGCATCGGCGCCATTGATAGAAAAAAGGGGCATTCGAAATGTCGATCTCGACAAAAAATTGACGAGAACTTGCATCTCCCTAAAATACTGTAAAAAATCAAAACAATGGAACAGTGAATGAATGCTATGTAACAGAATCTACTTTTCCCATGAATTTCATTACACAAACAAATCAGCGACGAAGGCAGAAAGCGAAATGTTTCAATTTGGTTTCCATTTTCCTTGTATAATGTGGTCTTTTCATGTTATCACAGTCTTTGATGTCGACTGTTGTTTAGCTAAATTATATCTCCCTAATTATATTTCCTTTTCTTTATTTAGCTACATGTTTTTACTGTTTTGTTATTTTGTGGACAAACAAACAAACAAGAATATTTTGCTTTTGTATTGTGATTTTTGTTAGATGTGGTAAACCCGAGTAGCTGTTTTCTAAATAAATATGTATCTTGGGTATCTCAAGCAACTCGCGTGTTTTGACTGCGAAGAAACCGAATTAATGACTCGTGGCGACGCGACGGTAATCACGCGAAGGAAACAAATGTTTTGGGCGCTTGACGTTAGACGTATTAACCTGAAGTCATGGACAGGGCGTAGACAGCTACCATAAGGTTTCTGTTAAAAAAAAACCGTTAAAAAGAAATAAAAGAAAATGTGACCACAGCTTAAAGATGACAAAGCAAAAAAGGACAAGAAGTACTTATCTACCTTTGAGTGACAAAGAATTTAATCACTCCGTTACGTAATGGTCAAATTGGACCGTTGTTTGTGGTCAACCAAAGCTTATCTGCACACAAGATTACGCCGTTTTCATCTAATATTTGAGTAGGTGGTCGACTCACGGCTGGCCGACCATTTCTATGGGCCGTATGGGCGCACCTTACCGTCACTTGTAATCTCTCTGGGCCCCAGACTTAAGCCGAGAGTACACACTTTAGTAGCCTCGTTTCAATGAAACCCTGTAAATCTCTGTAAGACGCGTTTCCTACCATAAATGGTTGGGTATTAAAGCTGCTATGATTTTCAGGGAAGCTTTCGTTTAAATATTGTGGGTAGACGATAGCGATACTTAGGGCCATTTTCAGGGACGATTATCTGCCAGACTCAAGTGGCAATGGGCTGGTCACATTGCTCGCTTAATGGATGACCGATGGAGCCGAAGAGTTCGACCGTGGCTATCACGAACCGGAAGACGTTGCGCTGGAAGGCCCCCACTAGGTGGACCGATTACCTGGTGAAGGTTGCGGGGATCCGCTGGATGCGAGACGCACGGGACTGGTCAATGTGACGACACTTAGGGGCAGAGGAGGCCTATGTCCAGCAGTAGACGTCTTTCGGCTGAAACGATGATGATGATAAGAAGTAATTCTAAGAGTGTTACCGTGGGACTTTTTATTTTATGTAGCCGTTAGAAAAAGATGTACTGCGCTTTTTCTGTTTCAACCTGTTATATTATCGTACCGTTACCTACCTACACACGTAAGGGGGCCTAACAAGCGTATAATACGGGGTCCATCTGAGCTATAAATAATATGATTTTCCCTCAGCCACGCCGCATTAGCGAAGATCTTGGGTCACTTCACATTTAGCATTATGTATTCACGATAGACCGCGTATGGGTCACAGGACTTATGCGCTGTGGCTCGACGTCATAATTATTCTTCATTTAATTTTATATAACGTAAGCTGAGTGTGAATTTTTATTCTGTTTCTGGGCTTTGATCTTTTAGATGCGTAGATATTAATTTAGAACTAGATGTAGCTAATGTATTAATAGGTTTGTGGTTTGTCCCTTTTATTACAGGAATAGAAATGCAATTATGACAACTTTTCATTCATTACCCCGTGTCAGTTAATTTAAAAGTATTGTTCATATCAATTCCCAGTATTTTAAATATATTTTATTTACCAAAATAGTGTTCGTTCCGGTGATTTTAACACTAGGGGGCTCGCGCCCAAAATTTTCCTAGAAAGCTCGCGCGGGGGACATATGCCACCCATCAGTAACAGGATTTTTTCTTACTATTCTAATTGTGATGAAAGAAAACAAGTTGTAATAAGACTAATCAACTTTATTTCTTACTAAATACTTTAACAAAACTTAATAATTGCCTTAAGTTGAACTAAATATTAACACAAACTAAAAATCTGAAAAAAATTAAACATTTTTACTTATTGTGATTAATCAGTCTCTTATTTTTTTTTTAAACCATAATTGGGTAAGCTTATCAATATTTAGTAAAGTTTACAAATGGGTTATTCCAATTCAGAAGCTTCTTGATCACAATTAGGGCACACTGTGATTTGGTTTGAATTTTGTTTGATTTTTCACCACAATGTTACGTTTCCTCGAATGCTCGCGCGGGGGACATACGTCACCCATGCACTTTAAAAATTCACTGTTCACACGTCGTTGCACTTAGAGTGACGACGGACTACTGGCGCGTGGACGGGCTACTACTTGAGGAATAACTGAGAGGACAGCACTGAAGCGCGTTTCGTTCAAAAGTTATTAAACAATATTCGAGCCTGGGTGACATATGTCACCCACGCGAGCCCTCCAGTGTTAAAAATAACCAGTTCACATGAAAGGCATATTGGATTATCACTTGCTCCAGTGAAGGGAAATATCGTGAACAAACCAGCATGCCTGAGAAATATTTCTCGACTGCATGTAAAGCCAAGTTTTTTATGGTGTCTTTCATGGACCGCATAAAAAAACTCAACAATCAAAATTAAAATCAAAACTCATTTATTCAAACTAGGCTGATAATCAGCACTTTTCGAAGGTCAAAATTTACTTTACTTTACTATTTACATTTTTATAAGACAGTCCCCCAAAACGCCCACCCATCGACACTTCCTAGTGTTTAGCTGGAAAACTAGTGTTAAACTAGTGTAAACTGACCAGGCTAAGCACTAACCACGTGATAAAAATATGACGAAATACAAATGCGGAAGAAAATCCGTCTGTCTATGGGTATAAATCCGAAAAAAAAACATTTGATATTTGCCATACGGAAGGACCTTGGATAGGATAGGATAGGTTAGAACATGATTATTTTTTCCTGGTACTTCGTGTCAATCTATATGGGATAATTTCCGTCCACCATGCTAACGAAACCGCAGGTAGAAGCATGTAGTATATCATGTTATTCTCTGTTACACAAACTCTCTTACACTCTCAAACACAAACGATGTAAGTAAACAAATAAGAATAAAGTGCTCATCAGACGAAATAAACGCAGCGAGACAGTGAAAACTATACGCACTAACATTTGCAAGTCTAGTGCTTACGTTTTCAGATATTTACATTTCTAATTCAGTGTTTTAGCTTACCTAAGGCCCGGTATCCACCAAAGCGGAGACGACCAGAGCGGAGAGGATATTATGTGCCAAATTTGACCAATCATAGGAAGGGCTAAAGACCAGCATGGGAATTTTAACTAATGGTTGGTCGATTTCCGATCATATCTCGTCTCGGCTGCTCTCCGCTTTGGTGGACACCGGGCCTCTGAGGTGCTGATCACAATAATGTTCAAGTGGTCATAAAACTGCCTCCGAGGTCGAGTGGTTTAGGCTTTGTGACCCGGTGGTCATGGGTTCGATTCCCACGAGAAGCACACTTTGTAAAGTTGTTTCCAGTTTGGTTAGGACATGCAGGCTTGAATCACCTGATTGTCTGATAAAAAGATGGTTCCGTGCTTCGGAAGAAACGTATAAATGCCGGTGGTCCCGGCCGCCAAATGGCGGTCGTCAAACCATGTCAGAGGCCCTTGCGGCGGTTTAGAAACTCTGACACTAGGGTTTGTAGGGTCGTTAGACCTTATTGCCCACACGATAAGAAGAAGAAGAAGAAGTGGTCATATTCAATTCTGCAGTATTTCTACAGATGTTTAAATGGTTAGCGGTCATTTGGCTCGTATAGCGATGGGCAAACTCCGTTCAGCATGTATGTATAAATGTACTGCTTATTCCATTAGGTTTTGCCGAAACATGGCCTGCTCAATCCTGCCTGTGTGAAGCAGCCCTAAGTAGTAAATACAATTGGATATCTGTAATTCAGTCTGTCATTTTAAAACATTGTTAGTTTGTTGCATTGAATATTGATGTATTTTCTATATTTGTTTACCTACTCTTATGGCATGTGTTCTGTCCGTAATAACCATGTGATGTATTACACGTTTTTCCTTCCGTGTATATCTAATTCAGTTTCAAATAGAACTGATGTTTATAGATACCCAGGTATCTCTCTATCCAGGTACCTACTCGTATCTGTAATTACCTACCCTATGCAAAATATTAAATTACAATTGAATGCAAGCGTGGTTATCAATGCTCGTTCTTTCTCTGAGGTGAAAAGGGACTTTAAATTGAGACGTTTTGGGACAAAAAGATGTAGTAGACTGATGCCAAGCAATACAGCGTTTAACATCAGTGCAAAACGCTTTATAAAATAAGATTGCAATCAATATTTTCAGTGTACTAGAATTTATAAAAAACTCTACCTGTATACTTATTAGCTTGTTCGACTGTACAATTAATGGTCTGGTATTAATACCATCAGTCTTTAGTAGCCGCTGCTGTACGTTAACCTCTGCAAATGTTAACCTGCCGAAAAAGACGAAACACTGAAAGTGGTGAAATTAAACGCCCGACATGAACTATATCGTGCTAGCAACATGAAGAAAATAGCTAGATTTTAACGATAACATTAGGGGTCGGCGCAGCATATATTATCTTCTTCGTAGGTACCTAAAGCTTACTTATAGCGTTAATTGCTGTTATCTTTCTTACAAATAGGGTAAACCCGGGATAGTTGCCCCACTTTTTGAAAAGGCCTCATAATTTTTAAACTGTACGTTTTTGATGAAGAATTTCCATGAATGTAATTAGTTTAATCTTTTTACTAGCAATATGACCCGTTTTTGTTGATCTAACAATAGCTGATTCTGCATAAATTGAGTTTTTGCAAAACCATTTTTTTGAGGATAGTTGCCCACATAATATGGATAGATGCCACACCATGAAAATGCTAAGGAGGATAGATGCCCTATAGATTAAAATAAGTACAATACATAGTTTTTAAATGTTTTATTTGTAATCTTTAAGTAATTGTTATCATGGTACCCTTAAAAAATAATTCAACATAAGTAAGACAGGCAAAATACTAATATTTAAAAGTTTAAAAAATCAACCAAATAATTAAATTTTGTCCTTAATTTAGGTCGAATTGGAAAATGCTTTCAGTTTGCCGCAACTCTCTAGTCCTGTCTCCAACTGAACTACTCGAGGTCGTGCTCCTTCCTTTCTTATAAAAATACGTGTCATGGTTCACCTGTGATTAGGAAACAAATTAAAATACGCATTCAATAAACAACATAATACTTCAAATATATTTTCAACACTGGTGGTATAGCCCCGAAGAACGTTACAAACCATCAGTAAAAGTCTAGTGGAGAACGCAATTAGAATTATATCAAAATGAAAATAATAATGTTTAAAATATACTGACATAATTATGTGTTCGGTATAGGGTATAGATGCCCCTAAGGGCACCTATACTGCAAAAAATCGGGGCAACTATCCTTTTCGCTATGGATAGATGCCCTTTTATTTTTTAACTTAACTAAATACAAAAGGGCAATTATTTATAAGTAGATATCTAGTTAATTAAACAATGCATGGATATAATCAAAATAGAACAAAATTAAGTACTACATAAAAAGATATGTAACAGCAAATACTTACGCTTGAAACTTTGAAACGTTCGTCGTGTTCGTCGCGGAGATTATCGCATGCACAAGCTAAACACGTCAATCCTGTGCGATGGTCTGCAGGGCATTTAGGCGTGGGGCCGTGGGGCGCACTCGGTCTGTTTTTAGACTATTAACTCTGCGTTGTAATTTCGCGAAGTTGGGTTTTTAGAAAATGGGGCACCTATCCAACTGCGGCATCTATCCCGGATTTACCCTACTACCTTATGCTTACCTACTTACAAAAAATTGTATTGATTTAATCGTAATTCTAACTTCTATTTGAAGTATCGGACACTGGATATTTATATGGAACAGGAACACTAGTGGAGTCCGGGCAGTAGTCATTCGTCTGAATAGGGGATCGGACAAAAAAAAACTAATTAGTCCGTCAGACAGATTTCCAAAAAATATTAACCACGTACAGTGCTTCGAAAACTCGTGTGACGTCATATGCTAGACATTTTGTACCTTCAATTGACGTTTCAAGCCCCACTCCATGATCTTTGACGCGCTTTATCTTCGTCAATTTTTATTGATTTGATAAAACAAAAAACACGTATCCAATATTTTTCGATAATTTCTGACGTACTACACAGAAACATATTTTTATGAATCAGTCCGATCCCCTATTTATTGTGATCGGTAAACCGTTCACAAACATAATTTTTTGACAGTACCTACCTAACTATAAAACTTTTAGGTCCTACTACAAAGTTCACAAACCCTGATTGTTTATTCAACATCTGATTCAAGATCAAAAAGTTTGATCTAGAATATTTGTATGGGATTTCGATTTTGTTATCGTTGAGCTTTCACATCTTTGCCTAGAATAAGTTAATTAGTTACTTTTGGTTAATGATTTGGGCTACTGTATATTTAAGGTAATTATGTAAACATCCAAGTTTCCCTTAGCTAATGGGATAATTATACAGGGTCTTACAAATACAGTACGTCGAGTCTTGTGATGACGTTCGCTCTGTTGCCCGTTTTCAAACATGAAATCACGCCTGAAATCTCCGAAGGGTGAGGCGAAACTGTACCTAATACGCCAATTAAGTTATAGTACATCAATATAATAGGTGTCGAGCCTATTGCCCTAATATGTGCAAAAAAATACAGACCACATATAGCTGAGTATTAAAATCAAAGTCCTACCTACCACCGACTTTCATCCTACTGTTTCTACCTTGTTTACTGCTGAAAAGGATTCTAAGTAGGTACCTAGGTTTATAAAAATCATTCATTGAATGAAACACGGAACTATACATTCGTTGAAAAACAGGAAACAAATTATTATTTTTAAACAACCAGTAGCTTGTAGCCTGTATGATTACTTTACATCCGTAAAACTGGATTTATTTAAATGAAAAGACTAGTTATATAAAACAAATAAAACGTAGATATGTATGTTGCATAAAAAATAATAAAATGTGTGTTTGATGCATATATTTTTTTTCTTTGTAAATAGGTACATCTACTGTTTTCACGAGCATTGCCGAGAAAAGCATTGATTGAAACAAACAAGAGGCAAGTCTTCGGAAAGTATTCATATTTTGCGACATGTGTTATGATTGCAGAAGCCTCTAAAACTGTTTAATCTCAATGAATTGGAGGTTTGAAGGAATCACCAATGTGAAACTTAGCATGCAGGTAGGAATTCCTTTCTGATATGGAATGGACGTATTGTTTTATTAGGTTCCCATAGAAAAGGCGGGTTATTTTCCATCTTTATCCTTGAATTACGAAAAAAACATGGAAAACAGAAAATCATGGAACTGGTGCGATAAGTACCTGGTTATTCCACCTAATTGTTGGTCATAGACACCTGCCAACAAAGGCATTGTCGATGTTCTGCCGACCATGACCATGACCAATGTCAGTCACATGGCATTAAACTGATTACATTTTTAACCGACTTCAAAAAAAGGAGGAGGTTATCAATTCGACTGTTTTTTTTTTTTTTAATGTTTGTTCGCTCATAACTTGCGACTGGGTGAACTGATTTTCTTGATTCTTTTTAGGGTTCCGTAGTCAACTAGGAACCCTTATAGTTTCGCCATGTCTGTCTGTCTGTCTGTCTGTCTGTCTGTCTGTCTGTCTGTCTGTCCGTCTGTCCGTCCTCGCTTAATCTCTGTGACCGTTAGCACTAGAAAGCTGAAATTTGGTACCAATATGTGTATCAATCACGCCGACAAAGTGCTAAAATAAAAATTGGAAAAAAATGTGTTATTAGGGTAGCCCCCCTATATGTAAAGTGGGAAGTTTTTTTTTTTTTAATTTTAACCCTAACGTGTGATATATTGTTGGAAAGGTATTTAAAAATGAATAGGGGTTTACTAAAATCATTTTTTGATAATGTCAATAATTTCGGAAATAATCGCTCCAAAAGTAAAAAACAAAGCGTCCCCCCCCCTCTAACTTTTGAACCATAAGTTTAGAAAATACGAAAAAAATCTGAAAAGTAGAACTTTATAAGGACTTTCTAGGAAAATTATTTTGAACTTGGATGGAAACAACAGATGGAAACTGCAGTTAACCAATATAATTTGGTCCCTGAATCGTATGAGCGCCTATACAATCCAGACGTCAAGTTTCATTGGCCCGTATTTCAAACAAAAAAAGAATTATTACTACGGAACCCTACACTGAGCGTGGCCCGACACGCTCTTGGCCGGTTTTTTTCATTTGAAAGCTGGTGCTTCCCGTGTGGTCAAATTGTCACCATTTCAATATCTGATGATGGGATCTTGTAGAAATCGGGGGAACTCTTCAATAGATAACAGCAGATTAACCGCGATTGTTGCTATAGCTTATCTAAGCATTGTTTACGCCATCACACAACATAATATCACGCCTGTACTCACTACAAAGGTGATGAAGAACTTCGGAGATAGGCAACGGAACTCCTCAATTAATGATAGCAAATGGACTGGGATTGCTGAAATCTCATGACTGTCTATTGACCAGTTCATAACATAACATCACGCCGGTACGTTGTGAAGGGGTAAGCACATGTGAACCACTAAAAGTAAAAAATAAAAACTTTTTTACAAAAAATAAAACCGACTTCGACAAAAATAAAACACAAAAAAGTGAAAAATAAAAAATCTGCTTCAGAAGTCGGTGGCAAAAACATGAAATCAAACAAACAAAAGTCACCGACTTCAGAAGCTAATTTTTTATTTTTCACTTTTTTGTGTTTTATTTTTGTCGAAGTCGGTTTTATTTTTTGTAAAAAAGTTTTTTAATTTATATACAGCCATGGTAGTGGAAGTCAGATAGGCTGTTCCATGTAAAATACTGGCTCTTCAGCTGCAACCGGTTGTTCGAGAAGCAGACACCAACATAGTTTGGAAAAAGGCAGGCAGTGCTGTACTGCCCACCATACACTAAAGTGCAGTAACAGCAAAATCACGATTTCGAGTAAAACGCATTTAAAGTTAAGAATTGATTTTAAAAAATCAACAGAATGTATAAGCAAAAAAATTTGAATGCAGAAAGGTTGTAAAGGCATAGGTTCACACGTTAAAGCAATAAAAAAAAATATATCTTAATAACTGAATTTATTATGGCCATTTATTCTTTTTGGTGCCTATTACTGCATAGCCTTTTTTGTAAAAAATACCATTTTAAACTTAGTAAAATGCAGCAAAAAGCCCTATTACTGCGTTTGGATCAGTTATTTTGTCAAGAAACCCAACTAACATGCAGTAAGGTCAAAAAAATACTGCATTTTAGTTAGTTTTTTAAGAAAAAAGTGTTCAATTTACTAGTGCAGTAAGAAAAATAGCTAGTTCACATTTTAAAGACCGTTTATTTCTTATTATTTAACTAGCTTTTGCCAGCGGCTTCGCCCGCGTGAAAATGACGATTTTCCATACAAACTTTCATCCCCTATTTAACTCCCTTAGGGGTTGAATTTCGAAAAATCCTTCCTTATTCCTTGTCTACATTATAAAGGGAACCTCTGTGCAAAATTTCAGCTTTCTAGGTCCAAGGGTTTGGGCTGGGCGTTGATGAGTCAGTCAGTCAGTCAGTCAGTCAGTCAGTCAGGACTTCTCTCTTTATTTATTAGAGAAGATCACAATAATTCAACTCACTTATGTAAAATTTACATATCAAAAATAAAAAAAAACATCTAATTAATAAAGGACCCTGCGCAGAATGCACAACCTCCTTTGACAGTTTTCTCTTATTAAAACATTAACTGCACTTTAGCTAGGAATAATCATATCTGTGTCATTATGCTATCCAAACTAATCTGCAGTAATGCTGTATTTTACTGCGTGTTAGTCAGTTTATAATGATAAAAGAATGTTAAGTATTCACAACTAAAATGCGACAAGCTTTGATTTTACTGCATTTTAGTTGGGAGTTCGTGACAATAAATTGTATTTTCTTAATTTGCAGTAAAAATAGCTTGTATGGCGGTAAATTTTACTGCGTATTAATTTTTTTTTTAATTTTTTTCCAGAAATATAAAACTATCTAAAGAACTGTAAAATTATATTGCTTACTGCATTTTAGTTATGAAACCTTAAAATTTAATCTGCAGTATAATTTATACTGTATTTTAGTTGGGAAATCACGCCAAATTGTTAATTTTTTTCGTTTGCAGTAAGTGAAAACTGTTAAATAAAAACCATTCTAATAGTCTTAGAAATAAGTAAGTTAATTCAATAGAAAGCTTAAGAAACCCGCTTTCAGAATCACTAATAAAACGAAAAATCACAAAAGGGCTGTTACTGCTCTTTAGTCTCTGGTGGGCAGTGTATGTTGCGAAGAAATAGGCCGTCATGTATTGAAGTTAACGAAAAATCTATACCTACTTTAATATTTATTTAAAACTAGCTTTTGCCCGCGACTTCGTTCGCGTGGAATAGTGACTTCCGGCAGATTTTTGGTTTATCTCGCGAAAAAAAAAAAAAACTATCCTATGTCCTTTCTCAAGTTCCAAACTATGTCTTTACCAAATTTCATCAAAATCCGTTCAGCCGTTTAGGCGTGAAAGAGTAACAGACAGACAGACAGAGTTACTTTCGCATATAATATTAGTTATGGATTAATGTGAATGTAAGTTTGTTTGTTACGCTTTCACGCGAAAACTACTTAACCTATTATCATTAAACTCTGTGCACATATTCTTGGAGGTATTAGAAGTAACATAGGATACTTTTTATGAAAAAAAAAGATTTCTTTTGGTCGCAATAACTGACATCCACGCGGGCGAAGTCGCGGGCATCAGTTAGTATGTTATAAATTTAATGTGCAAGTAAGTAAGTAATTTTGCCTTTGATGAAAAGATTTCGTTTAAAGTTATTAAAATATGGCACAAAGATTGACCATGACCTGGTTAAGGCGGGGTTGCAGTAATTTTAAGATTTTTGAACCTATAAAAATCGAACTAAATACGAGTTTTTTAATAAATAAAAATCATTACATAAAAATTGAACATACTCTCTAGTAAATCGTAAAGATAGAAACGCGATTTAGAATGATCGGCTCGATACTTTTTTTTATCAAACATGACTCTAAATCACAATTTCAAACGTGTACTGCTAAGACATTTCATCGTGAATTTATATGAAAGTTATATCAGTAGATAGAACTTTTTATTCTGAAGTAAATGGTGAAAACAGATTTTATAATTTCTTTATAGTTTTTCTCCAAGAAGCAAAATACAGTCAAAATTTAGGCATTATATCGCTCGCGCGGCAGGGCGGGGGGCGAGGTCGTGCGTACATAAAAACAAAGTACTGCAACCTGGCCTTAAGACAGGATGGGGGAGCGGCGTTTTTTATGTCAGTATGATAGAATACTTCCATACCGTGGCTTATTTCCGACTTCTGACGAACGGAACTGCGGGCGCTAAAGCTCATAACATAACATCACGCCTGTAACCCCCGAAGGGTTAGGCAGCGTTGTACCTATTAGTACACCCACATTTTACTAGTTATGTTTAAGTTCCAAGTAATAGGGGGTGGCCCTATTGCCATCAACCGGGCATGAATTCAATCCGCGGCTGCTACTGAGAATCCTGATCCCCAAAAACACTTCCCGACCCGAAAATTGAACCCAAGGCCACGAGACCAGCCCGTCGGGGCTGTGGCTTGTCGAAAGGATAACGCGGCTCCGACACAAGGGCGAAGAAGGAACATGGGTTTGGTTTTTAGTCAGTAGAAGTCTGACACTCCCCTTCGCTCTGCCCAAGAGCGGGGGGGGGGGTTATTCGATGATTTTCCACCCACCAAAAAAAAAAAGAAAAGGCCACGAGACCAAAGAGGCAATCAAAAACTCGTAATTAATAGGTCACATAATCAACATGCATGCTTTCCCAAATAGCCTTAACTTAGCTAATCAATAGACTGGCCTCAGTAAATTCCGGCAACACACATGAGCTGATTCACGCGATAACTGATTGATATCAGTAGCTCTGTTTACCCGTACACTCTGATTACGGAGTGTGAATTCAAAATATAGATTGTAATCGTTATGCTGGCGCTACGCAGATTACTTTAGTCTTCGAATTCTCTCGTATTAATAGAAAAGTGAATCATTTAATGTCGAGTATTGCCGACTGTACACTTGCTAACAGAAATGATTCTGGGTGATTTTTTAAACGTTGGCAATAGTATTCATGAAAACGAAATTGTGAAAAGACTTTTATTATAATTGCGAAAACAATATCAGTTTGGCTTAGTAGGCGACTCGACCGCTGGAACTCGCCCGGTCCGGTCGAGACAGGAATTTAATTTTTATTCATATTTTTGAGTGGTGTTTCGGACTATACTTTTTTTTAAGCAAATTTTGTACAGTCAGAATGAAAAACATTAGGTTGGGGTCGTGGGGCTTTCGGGACCGGGTCCACAGCCGGGACCGCGGTCAATGTAATGTGTTATGAAGTACTAGGGTATCATAAGTTAGTAGGAGATTAATCATTTCTTTAGGGCTGTCACCAATTTAAGAGTTAACAGGAGTAATGTAATGTGTTATGTAGTACTAGGGTATCATAAGTTAGTAGGAGATTAATCATTTCTTTCGGGCTGTTGATTGTTCTAGCTAGTCAGTTGTTATACAAGGACAAGTAGGAGATGAGATAAAAGGATAGTAAAGTCCTACAAACTACCAGGAGAACAGAAGTAGGCAGGAGGTATTGGAAATTGGAATCTTTAAATCAAATCTATAATGCCTTTCTAATACCATGTACTTTTTTTTATTGGAGATAAGAAACCAGGATAGTAAAGTCCCACAAACTACCAGGAGGCCAGAATGGTGAATTATATAGTGGGGAAATCATCAAATGACTCCTCCCGCTCTGGGCAAAGTGGTAGGGAGTGTCAGACTTCTACTTACTAAAAACCACCCATGTTGCTAGAGATACCGCGGTATCTCTTTTATAATACAATACCTCCTTCCTACTTCTGTTCTCCTGGTAGTTTGTGGGACGAACATAGGACACTAAACCTTATCTATATTATGTGTCTGACGGTACTTTGACACTAAAACAGGATTCGTCCGAAACGCCACTCGAAAATATTAATAACAGTGAAATTCCTGTCTCGACCGGATCGGGCGAGTTACAGCGGCCGAGTCACCTACTGAGCCATCAGTTTCTCCTTGTGTGTGGTCGCGTATTGCGAAAAAAGAAGGCAGCTGATATTGTTTTCACGATTTCCTTTATTGTATTGACAATGTTATAAAATCATAGAAAATCAACCTGTGTCTAAAAATATCTTCTTCTTCGTCGTGTCAATGATTTAGGTTAAATTAGCTTCGACAAGAACTTGGCGAATTTGACAGCAGCACCATCCACATCAGTACATAGGCAGACATTTTATGTAATTTCGACATTATTAGGTAGGTTTAGGTTATAAAATAATTATCACAAACAGATGATACAGTTTATCGTGGAATCAAAACTATAGAGTATTAAAAATTACATTTACTGCCATAGATTTCGGCAAAGTATAGCCTGATTCTATAGTTTATCATTAACTCCTTATATGACGAGTATTTAGACAATTAAAAAGCCATTATGTCCCGTGTGGATCTACGTTCCGGCAGACGAAGGGTTAATCCTTCTTTTCGACACCTTAGCAAATCAATTGTGTTGAACCGTGTATTGACTAATAGTCGCTCAATAAAGAAGTGAGTCAATTAGCGCTTGATAGTGAGAGGCCAATAATAATAATAATAATAATATTCCACAACTATCACACAACGCCATCTAGTCCCAAGCTAAGCAGAGCTTGTGTTATGGGTACTAGACAACTGATAAACATACTTATATATTTCTAAATACATACATATTATAGATAAATTACACCCAGACACAGAACAAATGATCGTGCTCATCACACAAACATTTGTCCTGGGTGGGAATCGAACCCACGACCTCCGGCATAGCAGTTAGGGTCACTAACCACTAGACCAACAGGCCAGTCAATGTATTATTTGTAGCCAGTTGTTCGGGATAAGTGGTTACAAATTGATTGAAACAGATCAGCAGGGAGGGAGGGTTGTGGGATCAATTGTAGCACGGAACCAATATAAATTATTTGACCTGTCCGTACATCAAATAAATCATCAAAACTAGCACATTATTTTGTAGATCTTGGACAATCCCGCAACTTCGGGCTTTTGACTTTCCGTCAAAAGCCCGAAGGTCTGAAAACCAGTCTTAGAAAGGAGTTGGTATTACCCAGTACAAACTGAATCGTGGAAATGTGGAGGTCAAGTAGACAGTTGTTTTATGTACAGACGTCAGGAAATCAAGCTACCCAAAACTGAAAATTTTTCCCCATCAATCTTGAACCTAAGGCTTTAGCGATAAAGTTGAAAATCTACATACCTAATAAAGAAATTTTACAGATTGTAGTATTTTTTTTTTGGTGGGTGGGAAATCATAAAATGACTCCTCCCGCTCTGGGCAGAACAGTAGGTAGTGTTAGACTTCTACTGACTAAGAACCACCCATATTTCTTCTTAGCCCTTTGTGTCGAGGCCCCGGTATCTCTATCGAACAACCCGCATAACAATCTAGGTACTATGGCGGTCTTATGCGCCTGATCACCACTAAGCTCATTTTTGCTTGCACTCAAGAAATAGAATCGCTCGCTAGCCCGATGGCAGCGCCTCGGCACGATTTAGGCGAATTTTTTTTTAAATGATCAGGCGGAACTGTCTTCGATCGTACAGACAGACTGCTGAGATGATGAGATGAAAGAGAAGTATGGAAGAATAAGCTGCTGCTAACATGTTGCGTCGACCCCAAATAAAAGTTGTCATGACGGAGTCCCTCTGCCGAATATGCGCTACCTATTGTCCTGCCCATCCCGCACAACAACTTGCACCTTTCAAGATTGAGTCCAAGCAAATGTTAGAGCTTTGCCGGTAGCTGCATACTGGTCTAACATACTTTGAGGGCATGTGGTGGCCCAGTGGTTGCGGCCCCAACTAACGAACAGTAAGTCGTGGGTTCGAACCCAGGCAGGCCCATTACTTTGTGTAATTTATTTCATCACCACTGCTCTCAGAAACGGTGAAGGAAAACATCGTGAGGAAACCGGCGTGTCCTCGAACCAACAATTCAAAGACTTGTGACATCTACGAGTACCAATTCGCACTGGGCCCGCGTGGTAGATTATAGCCCATTCCCTCTCAAAGAGTGGAGGCCTATGTCCCAGCAGTGGGAACATTAAAAGGCTGATGATGATGATGAAGCGCAGGAGAATGTTGATAATGAAACAGTTATTTCAATGAGTTCACACCTCGGTCACAAATACACAGACTGGTCACACGGTAAAACTACTTATGACTAAACGTATTATCAACCGCTTATCTGCCGTGTTATCTAAGTAACAATATTATTTGTGTTGAACCACTATGTTTATTTTATTTCGTTTTACCAATTACGTTAGCTGCAATCGGGGGATTGAAATCAAACCAAAGATGACTAGTTAATCTATATTAAAGTAAAATTATACATTAATTATAATCTAGACTAGCCTAATGATTCCTATTCGATGTTGGAATACAGAATGAAGTACTACTTTTATTCTGGTTATTATGTGATCTTCGATACGTGCATCGGAGTGCTGACTCAGTTCGTTTCTTCCGTGTTGAAGCCTTGAAAGTATTAGACGCTGAGTCGATGATTTCCGATGGTTGCGCGGTACGAAATGCTGCGTCGGCGTGCTGGCTGTTCCCATTATGCAGCGGCGCCTGAGTCGCGAATCAGGGTCGAGGTCGTAGGTAGCGCTGTACATAACATCTCCACCCGCAGATCAGGAACTATTTTAGAACTTTGAGAGAAAATGTTTCTGAAACTGGTCGTCTGGGCGTGTGGTCCTCTTCCTCTCTCTCAGGCTCCTCGTTGGTGTGTCCGTTGGTGTTGGGTGCCTCGAAGCGTGTGCAGAACCATTCGTTGATAGCTCAGTGCTCAGTACTGTGCTATACTGGCAAGAGCTCTTAAGGGTTTGGTTCACGATGAGATCTTGGTTGCAGTCAGTTTTCATAGTTGGTGCATGGGTTATTTCCGTCTCGCAGAGATACCAATTGCTGAACTTCGGCATTCTGCCTCTATGTACACGGAAAAGTACCCGTTGGTTGCTATGAAGGGATATAGGGATAAGGGCTTGTTGGTTTTTGGTGGGGACTATAATATAGATGGCTTATACAATTCATAGGCGGTTTTTGAAATTATGGGAAATCTGAATACTATTAATATCTGTTTTTCGATAAAGTATGTTCCAGGCCTGATGATGTCAAAGTATTCCCTGAGCTCTAGGCTTAGTTTCTCATCCTTACTGTATATTTTTCCTAACCTATTTACCATGGACCTAAGTGTCTAGGTCTATCATGGAATGCACCGTGCTTGATGCTAATATGAAAGCTAAGATATTGTCTATTCTGACTAATTCTAACATTAAAATAAATCTTCTACTATATAGTCGCATTACATCTTAATAAATCTAGTCTAAACGTTTGGGTTCCCATCGAACTCCGGGACCATGCGAAGGGCCTTGTTAATCGTGTCGGAGTCGTGGGTTATTTTTAACTACACTACTACCTATGCTTTTCTCACTATAACTATCTAAATCTCTACCGTGATCCATAGCACCCCAGCGAGCCATACAAGATGCGGACTCCTGGGAACTGGAATTTATCGAGGGGTAATTTTTGGAAATTTAAGTGGTTCTAGGACTAAGAGGTAAGCAACACAGGAACGATTCAAGTGTACTTACAAATTATTCATCTCTGGCTCTCTCGTGAATCGAAGTTTGGATTCTCCTCCCGAAACTGCAGCTGAACCGTAGATTCGGATATTCGATGAGGTACTTGGAAATACCGACAGCGACTATCGGAGTCAGCAGATTAACGATTTTTGGAAATCTATACCGCGCCGCGCACTGCCTCGAATATCCTACCGACTGCGCCAATTACGTTAGCTGCAATCGGGGGATTGAAATCAAACCAAAGATGACTAGTTAATCTATATTAAAGTAAAATTATACATTAATTATAATCTAGACTAGCCTAATGATTCCTATTCGATGTTGGAATACAGAATGAAGTACTACTTTTATTCTGGTTATTATGTGATCTTCGATACGTGCATCGGAGTGCTGACTCAGTTCGTTTCTTCCGTGTTGAAGCCTTGAAAGTATTAGACGCTGAGTCGATGATTTCCGATGGTTGCGCGGTACGAAATGCTGCGTCGGCGTGCTGGCTGTTCCCATTATGCAGCGGCGCCTGAGTCGCGAATCAGGGTCGAGGTCGTAGGTAGCGCTGTACATAACATACCCATAACTGTTTGTTTTTTTTGTGTCAACTTTATAAATATTTTTTACGGGTGTTTCGTCGTTTCGCACCACGAGCGGTTCGGACCGCGGTGTGAAAGGCTGTTTTTCAGGTGTTTTTTTACCAAGCATTATGCTGCTGGATGATTCTTCAATCGCACGCCGTACGGCATCCAACTATAAGGACATCATGGACTACGTATGCCAGAAGATCAGCGAAAGTGCAGTTGTTTTTTTTTTTTTTTTATTATAAATGGGCTTGCTCTTGACTTCAATCTTGCCCTAAGGGCAGAGATGATGTCGACGATGGAACGAGCTTACCCAGTAGAAGCCTGTTTACTCGCGACTTAAACAGATTAGGGTTATATGAACTCGGAAAAACGGACGCAGGCAGGGAATTCCACTCCTTTGCTGTGCGCATAATAAAGGACCCAGCAAAGCGTTTCGTTCGAATGTGTGGAATGTCGACTAGGTATCGGTGATACCCTGCAGTACGTCTAGTCTCCCGATGGAAGAAGGGAGATGGTGGGATCAGCTCGTGGAGCTCTTGCGCACACTCTCCGAAGTACAGTCTGTAGAAGACCGACAGACATGCGACTTTGCGACGGTGGGCCAGGTTATGTAGCTTGTTAACCAGCATATCGTCACCAATTAGCCTCCTGGCTCTGCGCTCTACAGAGTCAAGTGTGGCAAGCTGGTATTTGGCTGAGCCATCCCAAAGGTGACAGCAATACTCCATGCCAGACCGGACTTGAGCTTTATATAATACTGAAAGCTGTCCAGGCTTGAAGTACCGCTTAACCTTGCTTGAGTCGCGCCGCAACTTCAACTGGTGCCAAATACCGACATGATATCTGCTTCTCTTCTTTAAAGAGGACTAGGGGATGGTGTATCCCGTCGGGGTGCGGGTGGTTCGATAGAGATACCGTGGCCTCGGCACAAGGGCTAAGAAGGAACATGGGTGGTTTTTAGTCAGAGTCTGACACTCCCTACCGCTCTCAGAGCGGGAGGAATCATTTGATTTCCCACCAACCAAAAAAAAGGGGTGGTGTTTGTTGTTACCGCGGGTAAGTAATATAGTTTAAGGTTCTATTTACTAACACAAGCTGTATTAACTGCCTCCGTGGTCGAGTGGTTTAGGCGTTTGCCTAGTGACCCGGTGGTCGTGGGTTCGATTCCCACGGGAGCATACTTTGTAAAGTTGTTTCCAGTTGGTTAGGACATTGCAGGCTTGAATCACCTGATTGTCTGATAAAAAGATGGTTCCGTGCTTCGGAAGGCACGTATAAGCCGGTGGTCCAGGCCGCCAAATGGCGGTCGTCAAACCATGTCAGAGGCCCTTGCGGCGGTTTAGAAACTCTGACACTATAGGGTGTGTGGGGTCGTTAGACCTTACTGCCCACACGAAGAAGAAGAAGAAGCTGTATTATATCACAATTTATGTATGCTAATCTGTAAGTTATTTATCTATGAGCCAAAGTTGCCTGAAAATAAATAAATGTTAGGTATGTAGGTAGCCCGTCGGGGCTGCGGTATTTTGTACTAGATTACGTGGCCTCGGCGCAAGGGCAAAGAAGGAACATGGGTTCGGTTTTTAGTCAGTAGAAGTCTGACACTCCCCTTCGCTCTGCCCAAGAGCGGGGGGGGGGGGGTCATTCGATGATTTTCCACCCACCAAAAAAAAAAAAAGTATGTAATATGAGTACTCTCGGTAACACTTACCCAGCTGTTTCCAATCTCCCTGCGGCGATCCTCACTCCTCCTAAGCTGAGACCCCAAGCTAGACTTCTCTTCTAGTCCTCCTAGCTTCTGCCAGTGATGTAGAGTAAATGAACACGTCTACCTCAATGCTCACCAATTCTACGACTAATCCAGTCTGCTCATTATAACTTCAGGTTATATAGCTTAGCTAACATACATGCATTATTGCTGGTGCTTAATTTGTAATTGTGTGCTTATTTATTATAATTTATTTGTTTGCTTTTGACATGTTGTTAATTTAATTCATTGTTTTATTTAATTTATTTTTATCTTTTGATCTGACATTTTCTGTTAACTGACAAAAATAATTAAAACATTAATACAAAAATGAAAACATTAGTTTTCATTTTTGTATTAATGTTTTAATTATTTTTGTCAGTTAATTTATCATCATTTTATCAATTAATCAGTTATGCCGTAAAATTATTGTATGTGTTGTATTAATATGGGTCAATGACCTGAAATAAAGGATTTTTTTTTTTTTTTTATAAACTCATTAGATTATGTTGCGTACGTTTACTTATCATAATGCCTCAGGGACTAGTTTAACAAAAGGTCAAGATCGATTGATTCTTAATTTAAGTAAGTAATCTCTTGATTACAATTTTATGTTGTTACGAACATAATTTACTATTTTGGGGCCCATAAAATTATGAAATAGATCTTCACTTCAATCAAAGTCGTGTTACTTAGGTATTAAGCGAGTCTTTCTCGAATCTTCCTAGGTGAATATATAATAATATAGTGCTGGTGATAGGTATTTAAATCCTGTTGAAGATGGACATGAGATGGTATGGTTAACCTGGCGGTCTTTAAACTTTAAACAGACTCCGGGCTCACACTAAAGCAAGGAAAACCCGCTCAAGAGGACATTCATAGATGGCTCTGGAATGTAAATTTACATTCGTGGTATGAATGTAAATTTACATTACATTTAAGTGGTCCAGGTGGAAAAAAAAATGGTGCTAGACACCCTGCATAGCTTTCGTCGCTTGTTCACACTGGGATTAAAAGAAAACTGCTGTAAAACGTCATGGCAACCACACTGGTCCTCAAACGATGAAACACTTGATATCGCGTTGTGCGTGTGTGTCTGCGTGTAGCTTCTTTATTGGTAACAACTATTTATGACGAAGACGCCAAAATCGGCCATGAACCATTTTGATTATCAGATATTCAGAAGAATCATCTGTGTAGAAATTCCCCAACTACGTTAGGGTCGGCCTCCACCAGATGCAGCTAAATACCACTATTTAACATGAAGCGATTGCCTCTGACTACTACAACCCAATTAATACTGAGTATGATACCCTTTGGTAAGACTGGTTTTCAGCCTATTGGTCCACTGACTACCCGTACAGACTGTCAAAACAACATGTTCAGAAGAAACGGTCTAAAATCCCGCCAATAGACTACTGATTATTAGATGGTGCTAAAAAGAAAAAACACTGCATATTTTACCAGACATTCAACGATTCCGAATAAATATTTTTTGGCATCGGGAACAGTTCTTCGAACTCAAATATTTATCTGTTTCGTGGCGCTTACAAAACAGAATAGCATTAGTAATAGATAAAACTACGATGTTTTATCTTCATGACGAAAATAGGTTTTCGACAGGTATTCCCAAAGACGTTAATTTTAATAGCAGTTAAACCATAACATAACACCATAATATCACGGCTATATTTCGCCGAAAAGTTAGGCAGAGGTATTCCTATAACCCGTCGGGGCTGCGGCTTGTTCGAAAGAGATATCGCAGAGCCTCGACACAAAGGGCTAGAAAGGGACATGGGTGGTTTTTAGTCAGTAGGACTGTCCCTATTTAGTAGACCACCTACTACCTACATACACTAACTACACTTCCATTTAATTAGTTATGTTTACGTCCCATGTAATAGGGGCCAGCCTATTGCCATACACCAGGACAGCTCGGTAGATTTAGTTATCATCCATCAAGCTGCTACCGAGAACTTCCAGGTGAAAATCCACTAATTCCTATTCTATATTCACACACCGATGGTTTCTCGACGTATATTTTTATCTCGACTAAAATAATAAACATCGGGATTTGATGATTTTTACCAGATCAGGTAATAGACGCGGCTGGGGAGTTGTTTTAAAACAATGAGCAGGTGTTTTATAAGTAGGTATTAGTCAAGAAAAACTATATAAATTATAATTATTCTAAGTCCAAGTCTACACGTAAGGTTTGTATCTAATAATAATAATTGGTTTTATTTTTATTTTTAATGAATTAGTGATCTATATAGGTATGGTTTCCTTTTTTGTTTGTTTTTAAAAGCTGTTAGTTCTCTAAGAATTAAATGGATAAATAAATAAAACTGGTGATGAATTTTCTGTGGTTGTGGTGCTGCTAAGCATGGGGTCGGCCAATGTTATTGAATTTCTTAGTAGCAACTTATTAATCCGCAATTTGTACTCCCGTTATAGTCTCGTCAACTATTTACATGGGATTATGAAATACAGATGTAGGAACTACAGCTCCACCTCCTGCCTAGCCCCTAATAGAAAAACAGGCGAGACAGTAAGTCGTAAAAAGATGTAATAATCATAAACCCTTTGCCTAGGTACCTACCTACCTACCTACTGAAACAATCCTCCTCTCTTTTGCACGCTAAGAAATCCAATCAATAGTTCTTCTACTTTCGTTAATTAATAGTGAGGGTGAAAGGTTTCATGTAGCTCAAGGTACACTAAAGAAACTTTAATTAGAAAAGGTCTCAAATGTCAAATTGCGAAAGGAGGTAGTGTAGGTAACTACTTGACTGGGTAGAAGGTACTAATTGAAAACTGAAGAAATAAAGACTGCTCGATCGGAAAGTTTTTCAATTAATCTATTGCATTTGCAGCTGGGAACTGCTTTGATTTTCTTTATTTATTTAGGGTTCGGACAGGTTGCGGACATCATACCGGACAATGTTAAATATTTCAAGTGTTTCTGTCCGAGTGTGGTACCTATCCGGTGAAGTCACCGGACATCGGACGGAGAGGAGACATTACCGCAGGGCGTAACTAAATGTTACGGACAAGTGTCCGAAACTTTTAGCCCCTGTGGTAGCTGTATACGTCCCTGTGTGCCTATTGGCCTTGTTCTGTTCTGTCTCCTGCTGATATGGAGGGAAGTGGAAATTATTTTTTTCCTACTCCTCCGCTATTCTTTTTGCGGGATCCAAGACATTTAACTTGTTTCTCTGGGACTTTGTCGAGCTTCATTGTCTCGACGCTCTTCTGATGGTCACCACTGTTGATTCTGGCTAACAGGAGTTACAATGGTTTAATTCATAGTGTGTCGGGCCTGTCCCATCAAAAAACCCTTTGTTGTAATGGTCTCAAGTTAATACAGGAACTGCTGTTTGATATATTTTGACCGTGTAGGTAGGTATTGCTATTCTGTAGTAAACAGTACTTACCTATTATAGTTCTTTTTGTAATCGATGAAGAATTTCTATGTGGTTTGGTATGATGTCTGAACACGTGTAAGAGTAGGTATGTCCTTAGTTCAAAACCAAAGACAGCCGACATCCACCAACCCACACCAAGGGCTTAGGACTCCAGGTCAACTATGGCCGAACAGTAGAAACGCTATAGACTGATTAAAAGGTGTTTCCTTTAGATTGTAAATAATAATGGCTCATTTTTTTCGGTGAAGAAACAGGTACTTAGGTACATCGTAAGTTAAGCCAAGTCACAGGCATAAAAACTCTGAGCTTAGGAACTAACCACACGGGAAAGAAGAGGACCATTGAAATTACCCACTAATCTTTGAAAGTAGACCAAAGACTGCTGCAGTCTGTCAAACTGAGCAATTGGAATCTAAAAAACATGCGGCGGGCTTCATGTCCCAATTTAAAAAAATCTGAAAAACAGGACATTGAGTCACAATTTTCATCATCATCATCAGCCTATAATGTTCCCACTGCAGGGACTCAGGTCTCCTCTCTAGGAGAGGGATGGGCTATAATCTACCACGCGGGCCCAGTGCGGATTGGTAGATGTCACATGTCTTCGAATTTTTTGTTCTAAGACTTGCCGGTTTCCTCACGATGTTTTCCTTCACCGTTTTGAGAGCAGCGGTGATGAAATATGTTACACAAAGTAATGCGCCTGACTGGGTTCGAACCCATGACTCACTGTTCGTAAGTCAAAGCCGCTACCACTGAGCCACCAGTGCTCTCAAAAGTCTCAAGTCACAATTTTATGCAGTATTAATTCCTGATTTGTGATTCCTGATAGGAAGTATCGATATCACTATAAGATGTTATCACTAAATTCCATCTGCCGAAACTTCCTGCCAAATCATACATCTTTATCCCAAGTTACCAAACCAGTTTGAACCAGGTTTCCATACCTTTTCTAGTCGGATTAAGATTTTCAACCTTCTCGCAAAAACACCATCTTCACGGCAAGATCGATGTATTTACATCTTTACATGCCATTTCAGTGAATTCGCAAAAATACTGTTGTTTATTTTATATTATTCAGTAGTTTAGAGCAGGCTAAATATTTTAATAGATACACTATTGATCTGATGTTATTATAGGTAGGTAGGTATATAGGTACTAATAGTTGTTTAAGTTTTTCATTGTTTTTATAATTATTTTATACCATAGGTTAGTTTTAAAATCGAGCTATCGCATTATGTGAACACCTGTAATGATAGTTTTAAGGGATTTTTAATAAGTAAATAAAATAAAAAAATTTAAATGTATAAAAATCGAGAGCAGGCGACCCTCGTAAGGTCCCATTGATTGGTACCAAATTTACTTAGATAAATCTAGCCCCTGGGACTTCGGGAACAAAGGTTACCTACATAAGTACTTATGAGTGACGATTCTAAGGGTAGGGAGTTTTCAGCCCTTATTGGAGCTTTATAAAGATCCTCCTCTCTGGCAATAAGCTCCAAAAGACTGTCATTACAATTGGTTTCTTTCGGTTCCTAAGATCAGCCATGGTATGATTTTGTTTAAAACGTAATTTCAGAGGGCCAACAGAAGTCTGAAATCGGCAATCCGCCTTGAGTAATGGTGGTATCAGTGCTTGCAACTCTGTCCGAGAAAATAGGCATTTGCCCAGCAGTGGAAAAATAATAAGCTGATGTGAGAGAATGTAAAAAATATGAAAATTTCTTGTTTCATTTGTAATTGATTCAATTTTATAAAAGAAGGATAAATGTTGAATGATGTTCTATACAAAGTAACCCATTGTTGTCAATGTATAATTAGTTATTGACAATCGATTGGTAGGTAAGTACCTTTCGACCGTTAAAATAAATAGCACACATTGTAATGTAAATAACGAAGTAATATGCATTGGTAACGCTCAAATCAATTGTTCCTACCATTACGAATTTCTCGTGTAACAGGAATGTTTGTATTTCAGCCCAATCAGTTCTAAAATTAGATACTTCTTCATAAAATAATCTACACTGTGGTTAAAATAGTTTATGGTATGCGCTGTTTTTCTTAAAATTTAGATTAAAAACTCAACATCGATTTGCTAGCTGTCAAAATTTTGACAGATCAACTAGTGTTTCTCAACCTTTTGTTTCAATCATTACAACTATTTATTTTTCTTGAAATACACAGCTTTTTGTTTACGCTAGAAGCCGTGGCTCACCTAAACACACGGTAGACTAAATAGAGAACTGTTTAGACAAAGAAATCCTTCAGTTTCAATGGAATTTCAAGTGTAAATCAAGCAGAGAGGCACTCGTAAAAAGACACCATTACTTCTGTGCTGCTGTGCAATAAAAAAAAACTAACGATCCACAGTCCGATCGCAGCTATACATACATCAACAAACAGACAGACAAACAAACCGGGTATGGATTGAACCTATTAGCAGCGCATAGAATTGTCGAAACGTGACAGCTTAAAAGATTATCGAAATACTAACCTTTAAAAGTGTAGAAGCGCTGTTCCGGGGGTCACGACACACACAATAACAACTGTCCACGTCGCGATTGAGATAGGAATGGTGTTTATTTGATTTAGGTGAGGTTTTTTGTGTTATCACGCGGCCGCGGTGTCGCGTAGTCGCGAAGTGAGACGCTGCCGCGGCGGAGCGCTGTCGCGGACTGTCGAGTGTCGAGCGCCACCGAAGTGCGGCTGGATGGGTCGGCAGGCCGCGACACCGCGCATGCGCGCCGTCAAGGTCATGCGCGAGAATACCACTTGTGTACTCCCGGTGTTTACACACCGACTGTGACCACTACTAATAACGCAGCCACCATTGCGCATAAAGTCCCCACGATGTTTGAGTTATGAGATTTAGGGCGCGCAGTGTATAGTATCAATATTTTCCTACATTGTAATGCCCCTCGTTTCAAGTTATCAGCTGCACTGGGAGGTGACGGCTGTAATCACCACGCCCACCGCTACCGGTGATTACCACACAGGTCTAAGAGGAAGTCAGACCTCGGTGATAAGGCTTAACATAATCGCGGCAAATATTTGTTGATACAGCCATGAAACATTCCACAATTTTTTACCCGACCAGTTTTTACAACTGTTAACTAGGTACATTCTATAATTTTATCAATACCGTACCTAATTGGTATTAATAGCTAAAACAAACATTGACAATGTGATACAAAAAAATTGCCTTTGGTATTTAAATACCTACAGTTGTTTTGAATACCAACATTATTTTGTGAAACAAAGTAAACAAAATGTAAAACAGATAAACCTTTATTTAAATTCTAGCTTAACTTAACAATATTTAAAAATAGACAAAGAAATAAATAACGAGATCTTTCAAACTACTACCTAGCAAAATAGCTCAAGAACTAGATCACCAAAAAAACTAAATAAATGTCAACTTTGATAACCAAACTCATGATTTCAAAACAGTGATTGTAGCATAAAATCTTTGTTCTTAATTAAATATTATCCTGTAACCTCCACCAAAACCCAATAACTATCAAAAGTATTTACCTAGTAATGTATGGCTAATTTCATAAACTGCTTAATAAATAAATATTTTACAAAGTTTTCAACTATGATTAATAATTTAAAACCGTATAACAAGATCTAACAAAGTTGTAAATTGGTAAACAAAATAAATTAAAAGTATAATCAAATAAATAAAAATGTTTCCCTAAAAATAAATAAAAGTTTTAGATATACTGACTTTGAAAGTCAGGACTTTTTAGAGAATATCAGTTTAACACAATACCTAACTTTCGTTTATTTTGAGAGTTCACTCGCTACATATTATATTATTATTTAAAGCACTTTAATAATAAGAGCTACTAGAAATAATTAACAATTTAAAAAAAACTACAGGAACAGTCTTAATATCAGCCTTCAACGAATAGAAAAATACTTTAATTTGAAGTTATAACATGTTTAGCAAAACTTTGAGGGTTAACTACCCCTTCTCATTAAAAATACTATTTTAAACTGATTTCATAATCTAAGGATCCAAAAATAGTTCCTACCAGAGGGCCTAGGCAAGTGATCATCATCAGCCTACAGAAGTCCACTGTTGGACATAGGCTTCTTCAATGGCACGCTAATAAACTCGATTTTCGGCAACTCTCACCCAGTTGTGACCAGCCACCCTGCCATGACTTTGATGGCTCCTGGCCTCAGGGCGTCCTACCTTACGCTTGCCGATTCACGGTGTCCACTCAAGCCTAAATCTAACACATTATGAGTTCTGCACTAATCATTAACGCTGTCACTTTCTCTAGGCCCTCAGAACGCTTCAAAACTATCAAAAAATATAAACTAGCTAATGGGCCAGCCATTTGCTACTTTCTATTCTTTTTCCATCTCAACAATCTTTTAGCTGGAGGTATGACAGTATCATGCTCATCCGTACAATGTCTCTTTAACTCTGAATACTTCCTAAACCTAGACCCACAGACCAGACAGTCCACAATCATTTTTCTAACATTATGAACTGTCCACTCATGGTCCCACTTCTCCTTTAAACTCCTGAAGTATTGTCGGCAGAACCTACACCTAGATTTGCTCGACGTGACTTTAGTATGCGAGCATCTTATATGCTTATTCAACATCGATTCAAAATGGAAAGTTTTGTCGCAGTATTTACAGTTGATAGGTCGATTTTTTTTATGATACTCCATGTGCTGAGTTATCATTTTCTTAGAGTTGAACTTACGTTGACACAAGTCACATTGGAAGTAGGTGGAGCCGTGGATCTTTTTGTGCTTCGAAAAGTTGCTGGAGTCACTAAAGGACTTGTCGCAAAAGGTACATTTGTACAGTGTTAGTTTTGCGTGTTCGCGCAAGTGGGCTTTATATCTATCAATCTTTGTAAATACCTTTTCCTGACAGATTTCACATCGGATGTTGAGGACCCCGAACTTGTTCACTGGGTTCTTGGCAAGGGTGCTCCTGATTACATGTTCGATGAGATGCCTCTTGAGGTCACCGATACGGTCGAACTTCTTGAGACATACTTCGCAGCTCTGAAAAGATATTTTACTTACATTAGAATAAGATCGCCACTCTTATCTCCAAAGTATTAGGTACAAATATAATGAAGTATTAGATAGACATTTAATGGGGGGGAAGGTTTATGTTCCACATAATAGAAGTAAGGTCTATTGCCAATATTGCCATCAACTGGGTAGGTATAAATCCAGACTTCAGGTGGTTACTAAGAAATTCCTTAAGGAATAATCTTTTTCAAGACCTGGGAATGGAACCCAGAACCTTATGATCACCAGTTGCGTTTACGACTCCTAGACCAACGCGGTACATGGTAAATTGCGTAAGACTTGTCACCAAAAACTCCTAACAGGTTTTTAAGTTGTAAAGGTGACAAGTCATTTTAATTCTGCTTGGCGAAATCATCATTAGGTACCTACAGCGCGTCGACAATACTAAGTAGGGAATGACAATGGACAGTTAAGATCATATTAAATCACATCAGACCTTAGAAGCCTATGGCTGAACATGGATTTGATAATAGTCGTTACAATGACCTGCCATTAAGGAAAATGGGCAAAACATCACGTTTCGCAAACTGAATGAGAGAGAGAGAGTGACCACTAACTTTATTTTGCGAGAAGAAGATAGTCACATAAATTCGTATTTTAAAACTAACATAACATCACACCGGCAGAGGTGTACACATTATTACACCCACATTTCGTCAGTTATTTTTATGTCCCAAGCCTATTCCCATCAACCGGGGACAAACCCAAGACTCCGTGGCTGCTACTGAGAAATTCCTGATAAAAAAAGCCAATAGTACTTTGCCCGATCCGGAACCCATTGAAACAGAGTTAAAAATAAATATCTGTAAAAAAAACAGTGACAAAAGTTTAGCATACCTTGTCATACTTCCTCTGTTTCTTGTTTGTCATATTGTGACTTTGAAATATCTTGTTAGACATCACCTTCGCGATCACTGAGTCAGGAGTTTGAAGATGTGCATCTTCTTCTTGCTTGACTAACTCTTCGGTCACCGAAATATCACTGATGCCCTCAAATACGCCTTCAGCGAAGTCAGATTCACTGGAAGCCTTTGAAGAGTTCGAAGAGTTCGATTCTTTCAAATGAACCATTTTCTTGTGAGCCATCAATTCCTCTAAAGAATTGCAAATAAAGGAACATAATTCACACATATAAGTCAAGTGAAATTTCGCTGAATGTGCGTGCAATTCCTGCACTGTTGAAAATCTTCTTGTGCAGTAGTCGCAGGAGAACATTCGAGAATGTATCTTACGGTGATTGCGTAAGGTGAATTTTGAAGCGAAGACTTTGTGGCACTTGTTACATTCTAGGTCTGGGTCGCCGTGACCGAGGCAGTGTTGCTCAAACTTTTCTTGGTTTTTCAATGTTTTGCCGCAGTCTGAACACATGAAGGTGAGGTTACCGGAGACAGAGAGGCGGTGACTGCTCACCATGTGCTGTTTGAAGGCAGACAGTTGGTCGAATATCTGCTTGCATTTGTTGCACTGGTATTTTTTGGTGCGTGGATCGTTTGTACAGGTCTTCATTGAGTCCTCTGAAATATAATTTGATTTTTAGAGTTTTATACATATTACTGTTTAATAATACCTGCCGGTTACTGTCCACTGCTGGACAAAGGCCTAATCTCATACATAGGAGGCACGAACATTGATCACACTTGCTCAAGACGGGTTGGTGATTTCAGGTTTATTTCAATTACGAGCTGATGCCCGCGGCTTCACCCGCGTGGATGTCGTTCAAATTATATACTAAAACCTTCCTCTTGAATCACTCTATCTATTAAAAAAAAAAACCGCATCAAAATCCGTTGCGTAGTTTTAAAGATTTTTTTAAGCATACAGACAAACAGACAAAAATAGCGACTTTGTTTTATACTATGTAAGGATAAGTTTAGGTTTCT
The DNA here is from genome assembly GCA_949316265.1 of Diarsia mendica. Lineage (NCBI taxonomy): Eukaryota > Metazoa > Arthropoda > Insecta > Lepidoptera > Noctuidae > Diarsia > Diarsia mendica. Next base: position 2,608,411 of record OX438901.1, on the reverse strand, counting down.
TCGGGGGAAGGGGAAGTGCGCGAGAGCGGGGAGCGGCGCGGTACGGGCATACACATCATTGTACAGTCACGGACTATAAATGATGAGCCACTTGCCACCATTCGTATTTTAGCCGTGTAATGCAAATCGGGTTTAATCGGTTATACGATTTTGCCATTTATGTATAAATCCCACGTAATAGAGGCGAGCCCATTGACATTTACCGGGCACCATTATTATTATGTACCAAAATAAAAAGATTTTACATTCACAGTTTTAATAGTGGTTTGGTTTTAATTCAAGGTAAAAAGAACTTACAAAAATAGCTTTCAAACCCAACACACCAACAAAAACAAAATATTAACTCATTATATGTAGGTCTCTGTATTATATTTAATTCAAATCAGACTAATTCCTAAGTCTAATAATATTCACCTTGTAAAAATCTACTATGTTTTTTTTTTTTTTTTAAACGTTGCCCCACACTAGGAATTTCTCCTGTATCGTGGGTGCGTTTACAAACATTGAAACTCACATACACAAACACGCCCAGACCCGAAACAACTATCTGTAGGCCGTACAAATACTTGTTCCGTGCGGGGATCGAACCCGCGACACGTAGCGCAGCAGTCCAATCGCTTAGCCACTGCGCCAACCGTGTCGTGTTGCTCAATACATTGTTGTAATAATTCATAATATAGTACATAGTTTAACTGTTTCAAATCTATTTTACAACCACAAAAATATATTTAAAAACACTGGAGAAACTCAATAATAAAGGTTCCTTGACCCGGGAATCAAGCCCAGAACCTCACAGTCACCAGTTGCGCTTGCAACCATTAGAACAACTAGGCAGTCTACAGTAAATACATGAAAACAAAATGTAACTTGCAGCTAAATGATTAAATATGTACTTATGTTACAGACATTTAGGTAAATACTGTAAGGGTTGAAAATATGCTTATTTAGCAAGAAAATCAGTTTATTAGTAAACATTTCTAATATCCTATCAAGATGAAAATCTAAGGTAACATTATAATGTGAACATAACTTACCAATAGTAACTTCACTCTCTACTTCACCAGCTCCAACGCACTCCATCGAAGGATCATTGATAGCAATATTCTGCACCGTCTGTCCCGAACCAGAATCATGACCTAAAAACAATATCGTTTTCTGTTGTTTTGACACAGACTGTATGTTTGTAGACATCAGCTGCTTCAATGCTCCATTTTCTGTCTGAAGACCAATAAATTTCCTCTCATCTTTTGCTCGAGCATCCTTCTCATTGATTTCTTCAGACAACTGAGTTAGAAATACACCGCATTCAAACTCATCTTCCTCATACAAATGATAGCCATCTGAGGTTTGTACATTCTCTTGTATCTTCTTGACCGTCTTTTGTTCCTCCACAGGTGAGTACCGAATAGCTTCATTGTAATTATACACATTTTGGGTAATGTATGTATTATGCTGTTCAATAGTAACGTGGTTCTCATTAGACTCATGTATGGTGTACGCTTCCACAGGTGGGGAATCACAATGGTTATACACAAACGGGCTTCTAGTGGGGTCGATCCACACTTGAGAGTCATTGTAAGCAGGTATTGTGATCTGGTTGGCTTCAGTCAGAATCACTGGCATGCTGTCCAGACTTGAGTAACTATTTGATGATTCACATGATAAGATGTTGACATCCGTTCCTTCCATGACCTTCACATTACAGAAACCCTTGTATATCGCAGTCTCATTGCCTTCTGTGTCTGGGGATGAGATGTTCAAGTGTAAAAACACATTTTCTGATAACCCACAGTTTGTTTCTAACATTGTACACACTCTTGGTAGGAACAGTATTGGGTAGGGCATTTGGACACCCAAGTTACTCTCTTCGCCTTCCATTTTCGGAATTTAAACCTGGAAAATACCGGAAGATACATGTTGCTTAAAGCTTCTAGTTCAAGTTAATCCAAATGAAGGTAAATTAAGAAAATAATAATCATAAAAAAGGAGTTTTTAATAAATTGAAGGCGTCTTACCTCGTGTCGCTTTGGTGTCGGCCAAGAAAAGGGTGCGCGGAGGTAGAAGTAACAGACGAGTATTTTGAATATATTCCACCCTACCCTCCATTTTTTGCTTTTTATTATTTCTGATCATTTTTGTAGGTAAGCCGATAAAAATTAGGGAGTTAGCTCGTTATTCGATACACAAGCACTTTTCCAAAAGAAATAAACGCTCTAATTGGGCATTATTTTGATTTTAAATTAAAGATTCCAACAAAATAAAATCGCCGACTTTGTTTTGTTTGAATTGTTTTTAATTAGAATACAAACTTGTGAATGCTGTGAAGTCATCACAAAATAGCCGCTAATGCTTTGGATTAAGGTTCATACTTCGGAGTGTCAGTAAAAAAGTGACGTTTGACAAGCGGTGCGTTCGGATTTACGCAACACTGAACACGTTGAAAATGACGACTGCTATAGAGTTGAATTAATATTGAGAATTCGTTCATTAATTATTCGTAAACAAATGTTGAAGTCAATTTTTTTTTCGCTGGTCAATTTAATCTTGAACCTCGATTTCTTTGAATCAAACAATTTTAGTCGCTTAGCTTGACCTGCTTTTGCTGGCGTCCTTTCTTTTTTTTTAATTGCTTGGTAGGTTGAGAATTAATTGACAGTGCTACAGATTTCTTGTCTCAATCTAATAAACAAGGGAGACCCACAGGTGAATTAGGTAAGTTTATTACAAAGAAAAACAAAATAACCCTCCTTTTGGGCTTCGCCGCAGTCGGGTAAAAAGGTCGCCGACGAATGGAAAACCTCCTCCTTTTTGAAGTCGGTTAAAAAAAAGAAAACATAACATTAAATAACATTTTATTCAATTAAAACAACAACGTAGATAACAGCCAACCAGACAACAAACTGAAAAAAAACAGCATTTAAAACAACGGCAGATCTCTTTCATTAGGTTTCTTGTATAATCCTATGTGGTATTTAATCCAACCCGAATATGGACTGAGCCTGGTATGCATGTCTGGTACTCCAGCTGCGCACGTTGACATAAGTGGACTGCCGGAATCACCCTGAAAAATAGGATAACACGTGCTATAAGTCCCGTCAGGGCTGCAGGTTGTTCAAAAGAGTTACCGCGGCCTCGACACAAAGGTCTAAGAAGGAATATGGGTGGTTTTTAGTCAGTAGAAGTCTGACACTCCCTAACACTCAGCCCCAAAAAAAGAAAGGGTTACCTACATCAGAGGGTTAGATGATTACTCAGTTGATAATTGTAGGATCTAATCAACAGCCATACCTACTACCTATATACCTATTTGGACCACAGGCGTACCTATTTTAGATGCTGTTTCCAAAAACTGGACGTTATTACTTTAGTTTTCTTTCTTTCAATTTGGATAACATAATATGTACAAGTATTTGATTTTTTGAGGGAGCCGAACCCTTGTTAAGGTGAATCCTCCATATCGAGGGTAGCCCGCGAAATTCAAATTTTCTTAAGTTGCCTGCAAATTGCAAAAAACTTAAGAAAATTTGAATTTCGCGGGCTACCCTCGATATGGCTCCATAAAAAAATCAGGCTATGTGAATGGGAGGTTTTTAAAGCGTAGCAATCATTACTACCATCTGTTATTATGGATTTGGCAGGTAGGTACAGCTTTAAGAAAATACTCACATAACATAAACCAGGGGTAAATTGCTGTAATCCACGGATGTAGAATGAGCAGATCTCAAGCTTTGGGTCAACAGTTGGAGCATCTGGCCATATGGCGGCGCTAGCTTGACTGACCATATCCACGCAAACCTGAGGAGTCAGGGTGTTCACCTCTATGATCTGGAGGTTCAAAGGTGTGATGGCCGGCCGGGTCTGGAGAGGAAAGATTATAAAGATGCTTTTAGTTTATAAGTACCAACGGTTCATCATCATCAGCCTATATATAAAATGTTCCCACTGCAAAGACTCAGGCCTCCTCTCTAGGAGAGGGGTGGGATATATAATCCACGATTATTCGTCATAAAATTAGTCTTCTGAGACAAGAATAGTGAAGCAAGCGGGTTTTAGATAATTGGCAAACACACACATGTCTCCCGCTTGTCTGACTTTCATGGTCGGTCTTTTTGCTGTTGTTGAAAAAGTTGAAAAACTATTACCGCCTTATTACAAAAAGTAGTTAAACCTGGTTTAACTTAGACTTGGTTTATCTCGCATGACGTCTCACTTCAAAAATATTCAAAAGAAAGTGACGGCATGCGAGATAAACCAAGTCTAAGTTAAACCAGGTTTAACTATCTTTTGTAATAAGGCGGTTAAAGTTTAGCATGTAGACGTACCTAAATTTGTATGTAGCTTGGTGTGCTTGCGTCTGTACTAGGTATTATAAATCAATAATATAATAATTTGGTTAATTTGCATTTGAAAAACGATATGTCATGTTTGCCCTTAGCCAGAAACCCTGTTGCTTTTAAAAACATTGTGGTTCTTTGATAAAAGGGCCTCGAAACAATAAAACCTTGGAAAGGTCACATAACTCACTTCCGCCTCAAATATGTACCTATAAGGAATGTAATCAGCTACACATCTCCTTTAAGCCATAAAAGATGGCGAAGGTCACCATAATATTCGCATCACAAGACAGAATAAGGCAGCCATAACTCCTTTTTATGCCTGTAATCTTAATAACCACCGAAATGTTCGTTAAATATTATTTCTAACTGCGCAAATAGCCCTTGGCTTCGCTAACCCAAAGCAAACGTTTGTTCTGGCAAAAGTTGAAGAAAATTTGATTCTACAAAACTGGTGTAACAATGGTAATAGAATTTTAATTGACGATTCTAGCCTGACCTGGATTTGGGAGTTATTTAAACAAGACTGTTTTTGTTCGCCCACTTTGAAGGTAGTTTGCCGGGATTTATTTATACTAGGTTTAAGTATAGAAACCTCTCCTCTGTAAAAGTGGCGTTAAGCGTAACAAAAAGGTAGAAAATGAATACTCTAAGGCTAATTGCTAAGTGACCTACGGTTATTTATAAGCGACTCAAGCCATCCTCTGTTCAATTTTATAAAGCTGAAAATATCTAGGGTTTAAGTCCTACAAACGTCATCTTTCCATGCCATGCGTCATCATAAGGCTGTTACAAAAATTAAGCCTCGTAGGTATAGTAGTTGCAAGCGTAGTACTGAGTATAAGGGCCCGGGTTCGATTTACGGGTCTGCAAAGAGTGTTCGTTTGGATCGTTCTCATATATTTTTGTGTAATTTCAACAACTTGGCAAAATGGAAACGGACGGACAGACAGACATGGCGAAACTATAAGGGTTCCTAGTTGACAAGAGGTGTCTCATGAGATGACGAGTAATAGAAAAGTATGGAAGAAGAAGACACGTTGTGCCGTCCCCTCCACCAAACCGGAGATGTGCCAAGCGGAGAGGAGATGTGCCAAATTCGATCAATCACAGTTACATCTGGTCTTTCGCCCTTCCTGTGATTGGTCGAATTTGGTACATCTCCTCTCCGCTTGGCACATCTCCGCTTTGGTGGAGTGGAAAGAATGATGATGACTTTGAGTTTGAACTTGGCTTACCGCAATCAGTCCCCATCCCACCACAAAACTCGGTTGTACTGCCTTACTGAGCTCCACCGGTTCTGTCAAGGCGAGCATTCCAATGTCGTTCTTCATGGTGTCACGGTTCCAATCTGGGTGGATGTGGTAGCCTCCAAACTGGACTGTTATGCCTCCTGATCTAAAGTTGTTGGATCCTACCACTGCGTGGAATGTTCTGGAATGAGAAGCGAAAATGAGTGAAGGTGGAAGTGAAGCTTAGGAGTTTTTTGAACAACATGGGCGTTTTGTACCTCATGATTTACTTTATTAGCACTTTGCCCACGGCTTCGCCCGCGTGGATGTCGGTTCAACTACAAAAGTGACGATTTTCCATACAAACTTTCATCCCCCTTTTCACCCCCTTAAAGGTTAAATTTCCAAAAACCCCTTCTTAGTGCTCCCCTACATTATAATAGGAAGCCGTGTGCAAAATTTCACATTCCTAGCATCAATAGTTTCGGCTGTACGTTGATATGTCAGTCCTCCTTTTATATATATAGATTACTAGCTATTGCTTTTGGAATAGTGACTTCCGGCAGATTTTTGGTTTAAAAAAAAAAAAAAAACTATCCTATGTCCTTTCTCAAGTTCCAAACTATGTCTGTAGGTACCAAACATCAAAATCCGTTCAGCCGTTTAGGCGTGAAAGAGTAACAGACAGACAGAGTTACTTTCTCATTTATAATATTAAGTATGGAAGTATGGATTATTCAAACCCTTGTTTCTTCAGAATGTCACGACATCGTGCCTGTGATCCCCGAAGGATTATGCAGTGGTGTATACACCCACATTTTAGGAGTCATGTTAAATTCTCATGAAATAGGGTGCGTGTATCCAATCAACGTTGTTACCACTTAAATAAATATTAGGGTAATTTTATAACAACAGTGAGGTTACCATGAGTACCACATGACGTCTTAGACCAGGATTGTTTTAAACAGATTCCAGAGTGGAAAAGAGATGGCGCTAGACACCCTGTATACCTCTGTCGCTTTCCCACCACCAGGTCACCAGGGGATCTAAACCATTGACTTACCTCATTAATCCACCTTCAGGGACCTCATACACATCAATGCAATGCGCTGCAGTGAGGAGCAAGTTCGGCAGCAAGATGGATCCTCCACAGGCCACCATGATGAAGTCATCTCCGATCAGAATGGCGGCCACGTACGGGAACTGGCCTTCAGGGGCGTCTGACCCTCCTATGATGCGCTGGTCGAAGTATTTGGCCATGTTTGTGGAGGCAGCTTCTAAGGGGGCTCCTGGAGAGAAAGCAAGATTGGGCTTTAGTAGTTACAGTTATGAAACAGAAAATAAGGTAAGTAAGTTTAAGGGGAAGCATTGTTGGAAATAAGATGGATTCAAGTCTGGTTTCTTGTAGTCTTGCTGACTAATATACTACGCGTGTGGTTGCAACACCATGAGACATGGCACAAGAAAAGATAAGCCTTTACCTAGCAGTGGGTGAATCCAGGCTGTGGATGACGATGATATTATTTAGTTAGGATTTCTACATTATAATGTGGATATCTGGATCTCTTGAGAGTTCATATTATAGCTCCACCCTGGTTCGCATCATCACTTCACATCAGATGAACAGCGGCCATATAAGCACGCAAGTTAAGTGTTACATTTTTTTTTATTGCTTACCATTTACGCAATAATATCTTACAACGAAAAACAGAGTCAACAATATTTTGAACTGCATTTTCAAAATCTTCTTCTTCTTTTCGTGCCGATTTTCAAAATTGGTTAATATTATTTAGAATACTTAAAAAACAAGTAGTCCTTCCTTATTACTATTGTAATAGTAACTGATGCATAATAGCCAAAATAAATACTATTTATACTACAAGTAATAATTATATTATATTAGTCTTAAGCCCACCAGTCCGTTGACTGATAAACACAATAATAAAAGTAAAATTAATTAAAGACTTTGACTTTGTGACTGTTAATTTAGTTTTCTTCAAAACAACTCGCTTTTCCGGAAGGTTACGGTGAACGTGAAGCGATAAAGAATTTACGTTCAACTTGTAACAAAGTTTTAGGTGTAGGTAAGTAGGTACCTACTTACTTATTATTAGGTACTTACGTATTTTAAGTTATTGAAATTTCATAATGCTAAGTTTTACAAGCGTTGAGAAAAAGCTAGAAGACTGCTTTGTAAAATCGTCTTCCAGATCATATTCCAATGAAAATAGGATGCTACTAACCAATGGCATAATATTACGCCTGTACTGGATAATATCCGTGCAGGGTAGACAGGATGTACTTCCCAGTACACCCTGCCACTACCCAGAGACGTCTCTAGCCCATGTAGCGCCCGTGTGCAAACATTATCCTAGCGCCCCCTCTATTTTCATCATTAGCCAAGAAAAGTAGCAAAAAGACAATTTACACTTTGTGTTTATTTTTCAAAGTCAAATCTTTTTTTTAATTCAATTTCATTGGTTCTAAGTAGTTTCTATGTACCTACGTCATATTCGATAGCCATTATAGCTAATAGTGTATTATGGTTGATTGGTAATCGATTGTCGTGGTATGGACATATTATTATGATGCGAAGGAATGAAGGAAATGTTGTGAGGAAAATGTTGAGTATGAATGTAGATGGCTATAAGAGTACAGGAAGACCAAAGAAACGATGGATGGACTGTGTGAAGGATGATATGGCTAGAAAGGAGGTGACTGCTGAGATGACGAGAAATAGGGAAGTATGGAAGAAGAAGACATGTTGCGCCGACCCCATGTACCTAGCCACGGATTCCGGGATCCGTGGACAAAAAATTTTTTTTTTTTTTTGTAGAAACGGATCCCGGGATCCGTGGAGACAAATCGCCGGGATCCGTGTTACGCCAAATCAGATCCCGGGATCGGTGGAGACAGACCCAACAATTTTGGCACATCGAATAAATGAGAAATTCATACATATAGATAAAAATGGCCTCTTTATGAAAAAAGCAAGAGCGAGCGAAGCGAGCTCGAAAATTTTAGCCCCCGCCTCGGAAAGGTTATTTTTATCATTCAATAAAATTATATTTAACTTAATTTTACTACTAACTAACGCATTGAAAAATGGGGCAATAATAAAAACTCGGCGGCAAGAGCGAGCGAAGCGAGCTAAAAAATTTGAGCATTCCAATTATGAGATGGGTTAGATTTTCTTTTAACCGTGAATACAGATTTAAATAAAATAATAATTTAAAAAACAATCTTTTCAATCAATGTAGTGTCACCAGAACTAAAGTTATGAACTGTGAGCAACCTTTCAGCTCAATCGGATGAGGGGAACTGGTTTGAAGTTCAGTTGCAAGATTTAACCAATATTAGCAAACTGACAAGGGAACTAGTGGGTGGCGGGTTAGAAGAAATATAGTAATAGGTATAGATTTTCTAGATTTGCGGGGCGGCAGACCGGAATTTTAATTGTCTGATGACATAACCATGACCTGACGCTGCCGCTTGACTCCGCTCTGTGCCGCCCCCTGAAACGCGCCGCCGGGGGCCATGGAATAAATAAAATAACAGGCCAGAGGGGGTTGGTTAGTAGATGTCACATGTCTTCGATTTTTCTCCTTGGGCGCTCCGTATAGCGAGCGCTGATCGGCGCCCACATGGACTCTGCGCCCGTGTACTACCCACACCCTGCACTATATGTAAAGACGCCTTTGCCAGTTTTAGTTGTAATAACATATCTTACACAAATATTTTCTATGCATTTATTTTACATTGATACCAATTCATGTGGTTTTCCCACATTTGATTTTTCAAAAACCGATCGAACGAATTCGATAATATTTTAATGGAATCTCCTGGCGCCCCTGTATCTCTGGCGCCCTGGGCCGTCGCCCAACCGCGCCCTACCCTAACGCCGCTACTGTTTGGAGGTGTCGCACTAGAGGGCGCTCGGCGCCCCCTTAGACCCGGCGCCCGTGTGCGCCGCACACCCTGCACTATAGGTAAAGACGCCTCTGCCACTACCTATACATCGTTTGCCTTTGTCTAAGTTCCATAAGCAAAGCCAGTTGCCATCAATCGGCCACACTCCTACTGGTAAATTCCTGATGGGAAAACTCAATAATACTTATATCCCGACCTCGAACCGACCCAAACTCTGACCCTCATTTTCAGCAGTAGCATTTGAGAACATTAGACTACCGTGACATTGTTCTTCCCAGTACCCATATTGTTGCCATAATAGTTGTAATAACTCTCACAGGAAAGCCGTTGGTTTATTTGACACCCATAAGCACCGCACTCAAATTCTAATTACCCATTATTAAGTGTGTTACAGTGTAAATCACACTGCTTTAAAACCTCAAGGGGAACTGCATCCATCATCAGGTTAATCACCAGAGTTATGTGTACGAAAACATCACCTAGCTTAGCCTACAGTCCGTTTACCCTATATTATTACAAACAGATTCGTTAAATCAGACAGAATGTTATCGCATCAAGGGTACTAACGAGAAATAGTGCATTCAACGTAGATTAGTAGATATTATAATGATTGGACTGCCGGGCATTGCACTATGTAGTCTGACAGCTAGCTTATTTATTTCGGCCACAGTAGACGTCTCTGAAGTATGTCGATATTAAATCTTTCTGGTCTATCAGACCAAATAAAAGCATCCATCATCATCTGACCATTAAGTCGGTAGGCTTTCAGCCTGACAACCTCTCAGACTACAGAATATTCTACATGGATCGAGTCTGACCACCTAAACCTGGTTTCCGGGTGACATGGTACCCCATGAAAAGACTAGTTATCAGAATCGTGAAGAAGTGTTGCTTATCCTTGAAGTTCGACCAGACAGGCTGTCATTATTTTGCTACAAGCTTCTTTACAGGTCAATCACCACTGTTATGGATCTAAACATTACCTGGCTTAACAAACACTTTGTTTGCTTACCTGAACTATTACCTACTTAAAATCCGTCTTAGTGTTATCGTATCAAGGTTACAAATTCATTCAAAAAGTGCATTCAACGTAGATTAGTAGATAATATTTCGGCTGCCAGATACTGACTTTATCGACTATTTAGCAGACGAAACGGGGTCAATGCAACGATTACTAGGTCAATTTCTGGTTTATAAAAACAAAAGGAAAGAGTTAGGCAGAGGTGAACCTACCTAGGTATTGAAATATCCACATTTCGCAAGTTATGTCACAATTTCTATTATAAGAGACTCCGACCAAGGCTGCTACTCAGAAGTACCTACCTACTTACTTTTGGCTACCTACTTTTTTTTTTTGGGGGTGGAAAATCATCGAATGACCCCCCCCCCCCGCTCTTGGGCAGAGTGAAGGGGAGTGTCAGACTTCTACTGACTAAAAACCGAACCCATGTTCCTTCTTTGCCCTTGCTCCGAGGCCACGTAATCTAGTACAAAAATCCGCGGCCCCGACGGGAAGAAAAAAAATTCAAGTACAATTTTCTCAACCTAGAAATCGAATTCATGACCTCATCCTCAGCAGTCGAGTTGACCACTAGACCAACGAGGAGTTTTACCTTTGTCTTCTGGCTCATTTCAATGCGGGATCGGAGACAGCTGAATAGATTCTCCAGTGTCGAGCTTAATGGCTTCGTAGCTTTTCTGGTGATTTACACTTTTGATTCTGCCTAGCAGGAGTTGCAGTTATTGGACATAGGTACTATGGCGGGCTTGACGACTGAAGTTCCTATTTCCAACTGTCTGTGTCGTGTTTTTTAGGTTTGTATATTACACAACTGGGGCTGATCTCTTTGACCCCCAGACTAATCAGAAGCCTTAAATGTGGGATTAATTTGTTTCGTATTATCCATAACTAACAATACCATTATACCACTGCTAGTGCTAAACAGTGTTTCGCCTAGTGACCTCATCATCATCGTCATCATCAGCCTATAATTGTTCCCACTGCAGGGACTCAGGCCTCCTCTCTAGGAGAGGGATGGGCTATAATCCACCACGCGGGCCCAGTGCGGATTGGCGGATGTCACATGTCTTCGAATTTTTTGGTTCTAAGACATGCCGGTTTCCTCACAATGTTTTCCTTCACCGTTTTGAGAGCAGCGGTGATGAAATAAATTACACAAAGTAATGCGCCTGCCTGGGTTCGAACCCACGACCTACTATTCGTAACACTGTTTTAAGCTTTCACGGTTCATAACTATATTTAAAATGTAACAGCTTGCAACAGCGTCGAAATATCGGGAACTCAAAACAAATTAAAATCACGGAAGATATCCCATATGTGACATTTTAAATACTATTCGTAAGTCTGGGCCACTGCTGCTACAAAGTGGCATAGTGTGTGGGTTCGAACCCAGGCAGGCGCCTAGTGACCTACTTTGCTACATTTGGTCACTAATTAATATCCGTAGACCGACAGACTACTGGTTTAGGAGGACAATGTTATTTGAAGAAACGATGCTGCACCCGACCCGCCCCTGCAGATGATGATGAGAGGATTGGTCGAGCTTACCTGAACATCGTTGCGAGTCGGCTTTCAGTGTAAGTGATTTTACCAGTATTCTACATGTGGTAATGAGTTACCTACACGACACTTTTTTGACTCAACCCATTTCGTACTAGGTAATAAGATAGGTACTCTGAGGCCCCTAGGTAAGGCTAGTTGTCAATTACGATCCACCGACCCGTAATGACTGCTAGAGACGTATGATCCGCTCGATTCTTTTAATAGGGAAATCTGAATACAGATTGAATTGAATACCTACAGATTCACCTCATTCTTATTTCAAGAAAAAACTCCTCTCACACGTGAATTAATGTTTATTTATATTCTCAAATATCTTCTTATCAATAAGCACTGCCATCACAATCGTCAAGGTTAAGTAAAGTGCAACAAACTGATTACTCATATTTGTTTACTAATTAATTTATCTTCTAATAATTTATCGTAATGAGTCGTAAGTTTTTTGATGTCAAGGGCAAGGGTTTGCCGAAAATAGTCTGAAAATTAAAGGGTTATTACCCAAATGCTATCGGTTGTAGACTAGAAAAGAAGTTTTTGTATAAATAGTAGGTTATTTATTGGTGAGGCATCAGTAGTCATCGGTTTGTAAGGAATTAAAGTAATTGAAGTGAATAAAAAAATGGAGACCCTAGCTTACGCTCTTTTGGTTGGATTGATAGCGAGAGAAGCCTTCGGTATGAATATATTTATTAGTGACTAGCTTTTGCCTTTGGTTAAGCCACGGTTACTTAGGTCGGTCCTTGGATGGGTGACCATACTTTACCTAGGTAACGAGTTTCCTCTGAGCTTCTGGCTTTCATCCGTAGATCTTCTTTCAGTCAATAGCCCGAAGGTCTGACAACCAGTCTTCATACAACCCAGTATTCACTAGTTTGTGGAAGTCAGATAAAAGCAGTCTTTCCATGTAAAATACTAGCATTCAGCTGCAGATGATGATGATGATGACTATAGTCGACCCAAACATTTGTATCGTATAGCTGATGACGATGATAAGATGTCGATGTTCATTCCATGAAAAATGTTCACCTTGGTGTTCCTATCCACACCTTTAAATATTAGCATTCGTTTTTGATACCGCACTATACCTACCTATAGGAATATTTTTTATGTTTCCAGGAGTTCCATTACTACCCTCAGACGTGAAGCCATTTATATACGGTGGAGTGGATGCACCAGAAGGATACGCTCCCTACATGGCCGCCCTGGTCATTGGAGACCGTGTGAGGTCCCAATGGTGTGGCGGTTCCATCATCGCCAAGAATTTGGTGCTGTCTACTGCCAATTGTGTGGGACCGCTTATAATGGAAGATGGCAGCTTGTTTGAGTAAGTGGACAACTTTGTAGGTTCGGTAGGAATACTTCATCATCACCAGAGGATTTACAGCCGTGGATGGGTCTTAGCCGTGTCGAGTAGGTTTATTTTCCCATCTATTGTTTTTGCGATATTATACAGAATGCTGTTGAGGACATTTTGGCAATACTAACAACCACACGCTAAGCAGTACAACCTCAGTAGACCAAATTGTCGTAGACCAGTAGTCACGCACGTCGAAGTTTGTCTAAGTTCTGAACTTCATCAGAAAACAGCTGCATTGGGCTAGACTTGAAGCCGACCCAACAATATTTTTTTTTGTAGGGTTTGAAATCATCAAATGACTTCCGCTCTGGGCAGAGCGGTAGGGAGTGTCAGACATCTACTGACTAAAAACCACACATGTTCCTTCTTAGCATTTTGTGCCGAGGCTGTGGTATCTCTATCAAACAACCCGCAGCCCCGACGGGAGCCCCACTATACTTGAGACAAGACTAAGTAAACTTTGAGAACTTAAATTCTTAGCTCAAACTGTCTTGAAAATAAAAATCATTGACAAACCTAATCATACCTCTCTTTCACAGAACTTTCCACATTCGTGTAGGATCCAACCAATGGAACTCTGGAGGCACTATAGTTAACGTCAAAGACTACCACATTCATCCTAAATTCGACTACAACAATTACTACAAGAATGATTTGGCAGTATTGGTCATAGAGAAAATAGTACTGTCGGAAAAAGTGGCCATCATTGGGATGGCTTTCGACTATGTGGGGGGAAACGAGAAGTGCTTGGTAGCTGGCTGGGGGAGGACTGGACCTAGAATGGAAGGAGATGTTTTGGTAAGTAGCCTAGTTTTGCCGTGGAGAGGAACAGAGTGTAAAGATGTTCTGGTTCTTCATCTTCCATTGAACCCAATGGAATCCTTTGACCAAACAGTTCTAGCTTGTGGGCTAGTGCCTGACTGTTGGGGTCAAGTTTCTGGTTAGTTCTGGTATCGGGTTATAGAATATACGTCAGTATTGTATTAGCTACGCACTGCTGGGGCGAGGCCATCGAGAAACACGGCGAGGCCCTTGCCGTGTCGCTGGACATCTCGAAGGCTTTCGACAGGGTTTGGCACGCAAGTTTGTTGAGCAAACTTCCGGCATACGGCATTCCCGCTGACTTTTGCTGCTGGATATCTGACTTCCTGAGTGAACGGTCGATCCGAGTGGTCATTGATGGCTGCTCCTCTGACCTTATGGCTATCGATGCCGGAGTTCCTCAGGGGTCTGTTCTCTCCGCGACACTTTTCCTGCTGCACATCAATGACCTCCTTGTTCCTGGTATTGTTGGGTACGCAGATGACAGCACTGTCATGGAGAGTTATACATCCAGCGCAAAAGCCAGTGGTGATGAAGTACGTTCATTAAGAGAGGCCATGGTAGAGCGAACGAATTCAGCCTTAAGACTTGTCTCCGAGTGGGGTGACGAGAATCTGGTAGATTTCAACGCCACCAAAACGCAAGTGTGTCTGTTCACCGCCAAAAGGAGTCCGTTTAATCTGGCCCCTACTTTCCGGAGTGCGTCTGTACAAGTTACTGACAGTCTCGAGCTTCTTGGCACGAAGTTGAGCGCGAATCTGAACTTCGGCGCCTACATCGAGTCGAAAGCTCAAACTGCGGCGAAAAAGCTGGGCATCCTAAACAAGGTTAAGCGGTACTTCAAGCCTGGACAGCTTTCAGTATTATATAAAGCTCAAGTCCGGTCTGGCATGGAGTATTGCTGTCACCTTTGGGATGGCTCAGCCAAATACCAGCTTGCCACACTTGACTCTGTAGAGCGCAGAGCCAGGAGGCTAATTGGTGACGAAAAGCTGGTTAACCAGCTACATAGCCTGGCCCACCGTCGCAAAGTCGCATGTCTGTCGGTCTTCTACAGGCTGTACTTCGG
Source organism: Diarsia mendica (assembly GCA_949316265.1). NCBI lineage: Eukaryota > Metazoa > Arthropoda > Insecta > Lepidoptera > Noctuidae > Diarsia > Diarsia mendica. Next base: position 2,593,086 of record OX438901.1, on the reverse strand, counting down.
GGAGTGTGCGCAAGAGCTCCACGAGCTGATCCCACCATCTCCCTTCTTCCATCGGGAGACTAGACGTACTGCAGGGTACCACCGATACCTAGTCGACATTCCACACATTCGAACGAAACGCTTTGCTGGGTCCTTTATTATGCGCACAGCCAAGGAGTGGAATTCCCTGCCTGCGTCGGTTTTTCCGAGTTCATATAACCCTAATCTGTTTAAGTCGCGAGTAAACAGGCTTCTACTGGGTAAGCTCGTTCCATCGTCGACATCATCTATGCCCTTAGGGCAAGATTGAAGTCAAGAGCAAGCCCATTTATAATAAAAAAAAAAAAAAAAAAAAAAAAGTATAATACGAACTTTATAAAGTTCATATTGACGGTATACCCGTATACCCAGATTATTATACTTAAAATTTAAGGAATCTTAACAGCTATTTGAGCAGTCATTGATATACAGATCAGTACTTTAACAACCTTATACAAAAATGTACAAAAAATGTCTAAAAAGGAAGATGCAGCTGGTGCAGTGTCTAAGTGATTAACTGCTACGCTGCGCATCGCGGGTTCGATCCCCGTAGGAAACAAATATTTGCAGGGCCTACAGGTAGTTGTACTAGATCTGGCTGTATGCTTGTGAGTTTAAATGTTTGTTAACTCGCACACGATACAGGAGAAATTACAAGTATGGGGCAAAGAAAAAAAAAACAAAACATTTGCCCTGGAACTTACACACACAACTAAACATTTCATAGTTAGGTACACCATAAAATTTCTCTTTCTGATGATGCACTATCTCTTCCAGCAGGGGCGTATTTACCCTAGGGCCATCCGGGCCACGGCCCGGGGCGCCAGTACGCCAGGGGCGGCGTAGCCGCCCAGCCGCCCCTGGCAGATAAATTTTTTTTTTGTTTTTGGCGCCATTCATTCCACTTTTAATTCTCACCTTTTTTTATATTTTCTTAACAATCTCAATTCAAGTTTACACAACAAAACCAAGCGTACGACGTTGTAAAAATAGGGACAACCAAACAGGCTTATTTTTCTCGCCACCCTGGGGCGGTTTTTCGAATTAGCCTTCCGTATATTCCAATCTGCCATATGCCGCCCCAAAATGCTTGCTATTCTCGGTAAAAAGAAAATTTAACCTATCTGGAATGCTACAATTTTCTAGCTCGCTTCGCTCGCTCTTGCCACCGAGTTTTCTTCATTGTCCAATTCAATCCCTCAAAGCATTAGTAGTAATAGTAAGTATAGTCGGGGTGGGTCAGTTCGTAAAATAAAGTCTTGTTCACGGCTTAAACTTTAATTATTCCTCAGAGGACTAAAACACATTACACAAGTTAAAACTCTTCTTAACTACCAACATTCTAACATTCAAAGCAACATAATCATAAGAAATTAAAACTATCTACGAAGGCCAATCAGCGGCCGAGTAGCGGCGCGACGACATGCGACAGTTCTGTGATTGGTCGGCGCGAGGCGCGGGAGCAAACATGCTAACGCGTTGGTGAGTATCTTTGAGGCGGCTGTCCTCTATTGGCCCTCTTACGGCCAGGGAAATGGGTGCGTTCAGAAACGTCTTCCGCTATACACTCCCCCTCGGGTTCGTGAAGGCGTCCTCGCTCAGGAACCCGCTCAAGATCGGCAGAAACAGGCTTGACATGACGAGGCCGGCCTCGATTACGCTTTGGCATAATAGGACACGGCGGCGTATCATCCCTATTGACAAACGGCGTAAGTTGGGACGCATGGAACCTGCCTAAAACCTCGTCAGGAGAGTTAATTTTGGAAACCAAGTAAGTCGTGGGACTGGCTATCTTAACGATCTCATAGGGCCCATCCCTTTTTGGACTCAAGAACGCGCCGTCAACATTCCAACGACTCATCGACAGGTTGCGCTCTGGCGCCTCACTTCAAAATGTGACCCTGTTGTGCTATCAGGATGATCTGCTCGTAATATCGGAAGGATTTGATCAGCACGTCGCTGATCTACGTGCAGTGTTTGAAAGGTTGCGTATGTTCAATCTTCGCGCCAATCGCGAAAAGTGTGTTTTCGCGCGTGAAGAAGTGAAATACTTGGGTCATGTCATTACTCAGGATGGAGTTTCACCTGATCATGACAAGGTTCGCGCAGTGGCGGACATGAAGGCACCAAGTACTGTACGCCACCTCAGAACGTTTCTTCAGACGTGTTCGTGGTTCAGAAAGTTCATTTTGAACTTTTCAGAAGTCGCTGAACCCTTAACTCGTCTTTTGAAGAAAAATCAGGCTTGGGTATGGGGCGCTGAGCAAAATCAGGCGTTTCAGGAGCTAAAACAGCGTTTAACGTCTGCGCCCATACTCGTCCAAGCTGATTACAGTCCCCACGTTGGGCGCCAAGATATAGTCGGGGTGGGTCAGTTCGTAAAATAAAGTCTTGTTCACGGCTTAAACTTTAATTATTCCTCAGAGGACTAAAACACATTACACAAGTTAAAACTCTTCTTAACTACCAACATTCTAACATTCAAAGCAACATAATCATAAGAACTTAAAACTATCTACGAAGGCCAATCAGCGGCCGAGTAGCGGCGCGACGACATGCGACAGTTCTGTGATTGGTCGGCGCGAGGCGCGGGAGCAAACATGCTAACGCGTTGGTGAGTATCTTTGAGGCGGCTGTCCTCTATTGGCCCTCTTACGGCCAGGGAAATGGGTGCGTTCAGAAACGTCTTCCGCTATATAAGTTAAGTCTATTTTTTGAACGTTAAAAAGAAAAAGCCGTTACGTTTCCGAGGCAGGCGGCAAAAATTTTCGAGCTCGCTCCGCTCGCTCTTACATTTGCCCTCAAGTCTGAATCATACATAACTTCTTAAAAAATTATCTATCCATATAAATTGTTGAAACAAGATGTAACTTATCCGATGTGTCAAAATTGTTTGAGCTCGTTCGCTGTTTTTGTTTATTTTCGGAACGGCAAACCTTAAAACACTATCAACTATGGCAATCAAAAGCAAAAAAAAATAAAATATTGATTACACTTTTAGAAATAAACCCGAAGTGTAAAATTTTCAAATAATAAAAAAAGTATTTTGACTTTTAGCTAGTTTTCTTGGCTAATCATGAAATTAGGGTGGACTCCCGGCGGCAAAAACGCACGCCACGAAACTGGGATCGACACAGACGTTGAGGTTGTTTCCAAGATCTACGACTCATTGATTAACTACACTCGAAACTGCCCTAGAAAAAAAAAAACAAAATTTTATGGTATTTTTCTTGACTTCTGGGGCGGCAAAAGTTATTGGCCCGGGGCGCCAAATTTCAAAATACGCCCCTGTCTTCCAGCACATGCAACCAACACCCGATGACCTGCAAGCCTTGTACACGACCACTATGAGCTACAAGCGGTGCCAGGAACTGTTGACGGAGATCACAGGGGGTCACGGGCCGTCCATAGAGGATGCCATTGAGATCTGCACCTTCCATTCTGTAGGACACGGCATGTGCCTTGTAAGTACCTTTGTAAATATCACGTCTATAAAATCAAAATCAAAATTCATTTATTCAAACTAGGCTGATAATCAGTACTTTTCGAAGTGCTGATTTTCATTATATAATCTCCGAAACTTTAAACAGAGGTGTATTATATATCCCGTCCGGTCGGGGCTGCGGATTATCGAAAGCATATCGAAAGGCATAACGCGGCCTCGGCACAAGGGCGAAGAAGGAACATGGGTTGGTTTTTAGTCAGTAGAAGACTGACACTTTCTTCCTCTCTGCCCAAAAGAGGGGGGGGGGTTATTTGATGATATACAACCCAACAAAAAAAAATAGGTGTAAGTACATAATAATCTATAAATTATAAAAAGAGAAGTCCTTACTGACTAACTCATCAACGCCCAGCCCAAACCCTTGGACCTAGAAAGCTGAAATTTTGCACAGAGGTTCCCCTAAGGGAGTTAAATAGGGGATGAAAGTTTGTATAGAAAATTGTCATTTCCCGGGCGAAGCCGCTGGCAAAAGCTAGTATATAATACTTACACTTAGCAAAGTTTGAATTGTGTTCAACTTTTAGATAAGACCTAAGTTTAGCGAATTATGTCTTTTCTCGTAGTCATGGTAAAGTATAGTATGCAACATCAATGTATGCAACTCCTGAATAAAGTACGAATTTATATCGAGGGCCATGAATCACTCGCGTCGTTCAGGTTTCTAACATTGAATCACTCGCTGCGTTCGTGATTCAATCATTAGAATCCTTCACTTGCTCGTAACTCATATAAGGCCCTGGCTTTAAATCCGCCCTTTATTCATTAGTTGCATAATATACTATAAACGCCTTATTAATAAAAATAGGTAAACCTGGTTTAACTTAAGCTTGGTTTATCTCGCATGCTGTCTCTCTTCAAAAAATATTCAAAAGAAAGTGACGGCATGCGAGATAAACCAAGCGTAAGTTAAACCAGGTTTAACTATTTTTATTAATAAGGCGGTTATTGTTCCCGTCGGGGCCGCGGTATTTTGTACTAGATTACGTGGCCTCGGCGCAAGGGCAAAGAAGGAACATGGGTTCGGTTTTTAGTCAGTAGAAGTCTGACACTCCCCTTCGCTCTGCCCAAGAGCTGGGGGGGGTCATTTGATGATTTTCCACCCACCAAAAAAAAAAAAAAAAGGCGGTTATTGTTTTAGTGTCGATGCATATTTTTGGTTTAATGACCGGTTTGGATTCCGTTAAAAACATACACTATTTTTAAAAACAATCCACTTTGGTCCACAGGGTGACTCCGGCAATGCCCTCGTTAGGGTAAGCACCCTGGAAATGATCGGTGTCATGTCCTGGGGAACTGACTGTGCTGATGGAGGACCAGATATCTCTGCCAGGATCAGTGGGTACTCCATCAGGGACTTTTTGGAGCCAATGCTAAACTTGTATCAAGACTGATTAGGTTAAAATTAAATGAATGATTTGGTATTTGTTGTCTAGTTTTAGAAGCTGTTATAGTTTACTTTATTTTGAGTAGCAATGAATAAATATATAAAATTAAATTCTCTCGTTTTACTTATTCTTCACTATAAACAAGAAAAAAAAACCAAACTAACATCAACCTAAAATATGTGTTACTCTTCAACCCTGTCAACCGGTATGGTGCCCAAAATACTGGCGGCATCAGCAGTTGTATGGCAAAGCTTAGCTGACTAAGATAAAAGTCAGCCTTTGCGTCATGACTTCATGACCGATAACTCGTCATCTATATCTATACCTACATATAATAAAATGGTAGGAAAGTCAAAACTGTACATTGAATATTTTTTTAAAAGAATACTTGGGGTGTGATCTACAATCGATACCGAAGCCAAAAATATAGTTTTTAGAATTTCTGTCTGTTTGTCTGTTTGTCTGTATGTATGTCCGGGATAAACTCAAAAAGTACTGCATGGATTTACTTCAAATTTGGCACGAATATTACTAAGAAGTCGGGTCAACCTATAGGCTACATATTATCACGCTATCACCTACGGGGAACGAGCAGTGAACCTTTATTTCTTCAACGCATTCTGTAACAACGTGTAATCTAACGACGTATATTTAAATATTGGTATTATGTTAACCATGCTATAAGCTAGCTTCATACTATAAAAATCACGCAATATAAGTAACTTAGACCGATAAACATAATAATTTTTATAATTGTAGTATCAAGACAATTTAAAGCAGCGCCATCTATGGGATTTCCAAAACATCAAGTCGACTTACATGTGTAAGTCCTTTTTGGTTATAAATAATTTAAATTTGATTGATGTTGGCGAGGTTAATAGTTGTTTATAAAAGTCATAGATGGAGTTGTGCATTTTCTTCATATACATTGTATCGTTAATTCGTTTCAGAGATAAGCAAGACAATTTAAAAAAATATGTTTAAGTATATAAGTATACGCTGCTTTATCTATGTCTTATAAAATTCATCGAGATTGTCTGTGATGAACGCATGCTGAATACCTGTCTCAGTTCACTTCTAGACGTGGTCATTTCTATCGGCGGCAATCCACTGGTCGAATATGGGTTACCAGCTTCCCAATCAGCACCGCATCAAGACCGTGGAAATCGGGAGTACCTATAACACTGAGACAATTTACGATCCGGGCGAAATGACCACCATACGAAATTAACATGTCGCTTTGTTCTCTTCAGAGCATAATCAAATTTATGACACCGTCCTTGAAAGTGTTGGGCAAAACCAGGGTAAAATGTTTTTCTTGGATGCTCCTGGTGGAACAGGAAAAACATTTGTAACCACTGACACACTTGCAGAGGTCAGGAGGCAAGTTAAAATTACCATTGTTGTAGCGCCGTCGGGAATCGCTGCCACACTGTTTCCGCGTGGCAAGACAGCACATGCCATGTTTAAAATTCCCATCGATTTAGAAAGCGCCGAAACGCCTGTTTGTATGGTGAGTCACGTAACAGTGATAAGGGACACGTGCTCAAGGATTGCTCTCTGATCGTATGGGATGAGTGTACGATGGCCAACAGGAAGGCAGTTGAGGCCGAGGACAGAACTTTGCAGGACATCCACAAGAACGAACATTTGATGGGTGGTGTCACAGTTCTGTTCAGTGGCGATTTCCGACACACGCTGGCCGTGGTGACGCTGGGATCGAAGACTGACGAAGTGAATGCTTCGTTGAAATGGTCTTCGTTGTGGTCACGAGTTCGTACACTGCACTTGACCATTAATATGAGAGCTCAGCACGGCGGCAATGCACGTGTGCTCAAGAATTCTCCGATGTCCTTCAAAGGCTTGGCGACGGCGAGGAGAGAGGTGGACAGGTGGCGCTTCCAGAGTCTCTCGGTACTTCGGTAGAGTTGTATCCAGCTTAGAAGAACTCATTCGCTGTGTGTACGGGGACATCAGTCGTATACCGAACCAGCAGAATTCTTGGGTGTGCGATCGGACCATTTTAACAACGGTGGTCTACACCTCTCTATGCACTGTCGTCGAGCAAGATGAAGCCACACATTATCCCGTGGAATTTCTGAGCTCCCTGTCAGCAAGTAGACTTCCAGCGCTTACCATCAAGCTGAAGGTCGGTGTCCCGATCATGCTTCTTTGGAACCTATCTCCTTCGAAGTTGTGTAACGGGACCCGCCTTAAAGTCATCTCGCTCCACAGACACACCATTGAGGCGAAAATTCTCACGGATTGTGGAGTCGGCGAGGCAGTATTTATACCACGTATTCCACTCATACCTCATAACTTCCCGATCCAGTTCAAGCGCGTACAATTCCCCGTGAGTGTTTGCTTCGCGATGACCATCAATAAGTCGCAGGGGCAAACACTGAGGGCAGCCGCGGGTGTCGACCTCAGGACGAGCTACTTCTCTTACGGGCAGCTGTACGTCGCTTGCTCCCGCGTCACCAGTCCTGACTCTCTTTACATTTTGGCTGCGGATAGCCAACCCACTATTGTTGTTTATGGAAAATTCCTGTAAGTACATATGTTATTTTTACCCTATTTTGTATTCCTTATTCATTGTTTTCTCCATCTGCTTCAGTCACAACTTATGACTTAATTCAGGAGAATCACCATAAAGTCATTTATTCAAAGCAGGCTGAAAATCAGCACTTTTTGAAGGTCAATTTTACAGAAGACCTTCTCACTCTGTTACTGCACTTTCTGTAGATATGAAATGTTAAGAAGAAACGGGGAAATGAGTGAACGGGTATTTTTTTTTAAAAGTGTAATCATAGGTATTTTTGGTGCTGTATAGCGTTCACGCAGACGACGTCGCGGGCAGCAGCTAGTTAAGAAATATATTTAATAAAAACGCTTTGAGATTTGATTACGAATAAGGCTAGCTTACACAGTGTGAAAGAGGCAGAAAACGGTCACTAGTATTCAGTAGGTACTTAATTCTAGATAAAAGTTAATAACCGATGTAACATTTTCGAATGTCACTGATTTGAACTCTGTTGGAGGGTGGGGACATTTTTACTCATTGTCCTTTGGCGGGCCACATAGAAAATTTTTCATTAGTTATTAAAAAATTTACCTCAACCTTACCTTTAATCTACCTTAACCTTTTTGGTTTAAAGCTAGAAAGGTCGCGACTGATGAAGTCTACGCTCCGTCCAGCACAGATCCAAATCCAAAACCCCGAGAGCTTTCAACTTGAACTTCAGAATTGCTTCGAATGTCTAGGAAGCTCAGTGGACGATTACAACGACGGGTTCGTGGAAACTGTCCATACGACTGGGTCTAAATATTTTAAGATACGTCGTACAAACAAGATCAAGAAACTCTCAGATCACACTCTCAGGCTCATGAAGGAGCGGCGTGAGATGATTCTGCAGTCTTCAGACGAAGCTCGGCAATACCGGCAGCTCAATAGACAGATCTCCAAATCCTTGAAGAGCGACCTCCGCCGCTTTAATACCGAGCGTATTAAAGACGCAATTGAAAGGAACAAAGGCTCCAAGGTATTTGCAAGAGATCTGGCTATTGGGCAAAGCCAGCTCACGAAACTGAAGACCGACGATGGCAGGATCGTCTCCGCCAAACCGGAAATTCTGAGGGAGATCGAGAGTTTTTATGGGCAGCTGTACACGTCAACTAATCAACCCGTCGAAAATCTAGCGAAAGACCCCAGAGCTAGATTGACCCGACACTATACCGAAGACATCCCGGATGTCAGCCTGTACGAGATTAGGATGGCTCTGAAACAGCTTAAAAACAACAAGGCGCCGGGTGATGACGGAATTACGGCCGAACTTCTGAAGGCGGGTGGAAAACCGGTCCTTAAGGCCCTACAGAAGCTGTTTGATTCCGTCATACTCGAGGGGAAAACGCCACAGGCTTGGTGCAGGGGTGTGGTGGTGCTCTTCTTCAAAAAGGGTGACAATGCCCGGTTGAAGAACTATAGGCCCATCTCACTTCTAAGCCATGTCTACAAGTTGTTTTCAAGAGTCATCACGAATCGTCTCGCACGCAGGTTTGACGATTTCCAACCTCCCGAACAAGCCGGATTCCGAAAAGGCTTCAGTACCGTAGACCACATACATACGCTGCGGCAGGTTATACAGAAGACCGAAGAGTATAACCTGCCTCTCTGTTTAGCGTTTGTGGACTACGAGAAAGCCTTCGATTCGATCGAGACTTGGGCTGTGCTGCAGTCTCTCCAACGGTGCCAAATCGACTACCGGTACATCGAGGTGTTGAAGTGTTTGTACAAAAACGCCACCATGTCAGTCCGACTTCAGGACCAGACCTCGGAACCTATCCTTCTGCAGCGCGGTGTGAGACAGGGAGACGTCATATCTCCGAAACTGTTCACCGCTGCATTGGAGGATATCTTCAAGGTTCTGGATTGGAGAGGACTTGGCATCAACGTCAACGGCGAGTACATCACTCACCTTCGGTTTGCCGACGATATAGTGGTCATGGCTGAGACCATGGAAGACCTCAGTGCAATGCTCGATGACCTCAGTAGAGCTTCCGAAAGAGTGGGTCTTAAAATGAACATGGACAAAACCAAGGTTATGTTGAATGTTCATGTAACACCCACTCCTATCAAGATCGGAGACTCTACGCTCGAAGTTGTGGACGATTATGTCTACCTGGGACAAACGGTCCAGTTGGGTAGATCTAACTTCGAGAAAGAGGTCAATCGTCGAATCCGACTCGGCTGGGCAGCGTTCGGGAAGTTGCGCGGTATCTTCTCGTCCAACTTACCCCAGTGTCTCAAGACGAAAGTCTATGACCAATGTGTGTTGCCAGTGATTACATACGGGACCGAAACGTGGTCGCTCACAATGGGCCTCATCAGAAAGCTCAAAGTCACCCAAAGGGCAATGGAGAGGGCTATGCTCGGAGTTTCCTTGCGTGATCGAATCAGAAATGAGGACATCCGCTTGAGAACCAAGGTTACCGACGTAGCCCGAAGAATCGCCAGACTTAAGTGGCAATGGGCAGGGCACATTGCTCGCAGAACGGATGGCCGATGGGGCCGAAAAGTTCTGGAATGGCGACCGCGAACCGGAAGACGTTGCGCTGGAAGGCCTCCCACTAGGTGGACCGATGACCTGGTCAAGGTTGCAGGAAACCGCTGGATGAGAGACGCACGGGACCGGTCAATGTGGCGACGCCTGGGGGAGGCCTATGTTCAGCAGTGGACGTCTTTTGGCTGAAATGATGATTAAAAAATAATCAGCGGTTCCATATACATAATTATAACGGTTTTGTAGGAACCCACTGTTTTTTTTCTGAAAACTTAAAGTAGGTACCAAAATAGAAACTTTACATCACGAGTTTCGTAATAAAATCAGAACTATTTTTAGATAATATCAAAAATAACTTCTGCTTAATTAAAACGTAGGTACGGCTTTCTAACATCTTTCAGACAAAAAAGTAAAAAATGAAACATCAACATTTATCTTCCAAAGCATATATTTAAAACTTAAAAAAGTCTTTACAGCCGTAATCATAAAGTAGTTCCAAGTCCAAAATAAGAAGCAGTCGTTTCTTGATAATCTAAGGAGGACCATCTTCTCAGGTCTTCAAACTACGTTTGCCGCTAACCAGCTCTGGTAAGCGCTGACCCTGACGAACATGTCAGGTGCTCCACGGGCGCAAGGGAAGCCCCAGGAGACGATACCGAACTGCTGGCCGTTGTCAGCGCGTCTCAGAGCACTGCCGGAGTCACCCTAGAAGAGGAAAGAAAGAAGGTTAGAAAAGGTGTTGATGAAAATACCTTAATGGCTCAAATATAAAAATGTATCAAAGAAAATATAAACTTAAAGGAAGTTTACGAATAAAGAGGGTGAGTAAAACGTGGAAGAAGAGAGGGAATGAATTTATATTGTTTTAATACTATAATGCTATGATAGAGATCAATACGAAAAAGTAAGGGTTGACATGAGTCCCAAAAAAATAGAATTAAGAGGATGATGTTTCCACGACAACATACTATATTTTTCAAATATTGGAGTTCAAGAGCACTCATTACACGATTCTTATGCCATTGTCAAAATGTACCAATTGGAATGATTGAATCACGTTCGTGGAAAGCAATATCCGTTGTAATAGTTAGTGAACTGCCTCATTGATCCAGTGGTCACAAGTATGACTGCTGTGCAGGAGTTCCTGGGTTCGATTCCCAGGTCGGATAAAGTGTTATTGGATTTGTCCATCAAGAATTTCTCAGTAGGAACCACGTAGTCTGGATTTATGCCCGATTGATGGCAATAGGCTCGCCCACACACATATAACTGGCGAAATGTGGGTGTGCTAATTGGTACACCTCATGTTAACCCTTTAGGGATAACAGACGTGATGTTATGTTAGTTAGTAGCTATTATATATGAACAAAATACTCACGTTGCAAGTACCAAATCCGGCGGAGTGGAAGGTGCAGACCTCAATGTGAGGCTCAACGGGAGGAGCGCGTACGTTCAACTCAACGGAGGCGCGAGCTACACGAGCTGCGCAGTCGTTGCCCTCAAGGGTGGTCGGTGTCAGCTCCAGAAGACTCGCAGACAAAGCACCACCAGCCTGGAAAGTGGAGAATGATATTGAGTCTTATGTAGTAATTTATAAATTAGTGTTGTTAACATTATAATAAGTTTATTTCTGTATTAATACATAAATTCATTAATTCAAAAACAACAACTTCAGCTTAGTTTAAGACCTAAGTAAAGCCTTGGACTTCGTAAGTCATACAATTCTTATTGATAAGTTGAATAAAATTGGCATTTGAGACCCAGCTTTACAGTGGTTCAAATCGTATCTGTCAACGACAAAGCTAATACATAGTATTACAAACTTAAATTCCCAACCACGATACAATTAATATGGTGTTCCGCAGGGAACCATTTTAGGGCCACCGTTATTCTTTATATACGTGAACGATCTTCTGATGCCACAACCATTAGGTATTTCAGATTATAAAAATGATAAATCAAATGGGGGTAATATAAACAACAGCTTGAATAAAACAAAAAGTAGTTAAAAAGCTAAAAAATCCGACTGAAAAAACTGAAAAGCAAAAACATGCACATTTTAAATTAAGCAAAACTTGGAAGCAGGCGGGGTTCATTTGAAAATTAAGGGTAAACAAGCCAACGGCACGAACTAGTTGGTGGGCGGGGCTAAAATGCATGCTATTTCATCCGAGCACCACGCGCGAAATGCATGGTGCGAAAGAGACACAACTAAAACGGGCGCGCGATTGTTTCTATGCAGACCTTTGGTAGTATAGATACCATGAAAAATCCATTGAATGTATATGTTCAAAATAAAATTATTTGAATTCTTTAATAACTAATCTATGCCTGTATGGTTTCACTTTTTTCATTTTCGTACTAAATACGTAACTTATTTACGCCCAAAGATGGTTAAAATTAGTGCTAAAATATGAAAGTTTCGACGCTCATAACTTCCAAACCAATATTTTTTTTTTCCAATTCTGCTTCCATAGAGGCCTAGATAATGACAAGACCAGTTGATAAATTTTGGACCTACGCCGTCAACCAGAGGAGTAATCACCATACTACGTTTCTATGGAAGAATGACTGGCTTGTGCAACCTTAAGTTATGAAATGAAAATAGAATGGACCCCGCCTGCTACCAAGTTTTGTTTAAGGTACTTGTTTTTTGCTTTTCAGTTTTTTCAGTCGGGTTTTTAGTTTATAAATTAACTACTTTTTTTATTTATAAGTATTGTCACAATGAATTTCTTTGAAACATACAAGTTGTATACTTAAATATTATTGTTATATCCTAATGGAAATATTTTTTTTTTAACTCTGCGATGGCCGCCAAATTTCGCAATTTTTCTTGTGACACTCGCGCCATCAAAACGAATCTAACGACGTATATTTTATTCAAATCCCTTTGTCCGTTTAGGAGTTATGAGGGAATAAAGAAACGGACATACGTACACGCCAAACACATAACCGTCCTTTTGGGCTTCGCCGTAGTCGAGTAAAAAGTAAGAAGTAAATTTTCTTTTTCTTATTATTAACTTACCCTAATTCTGCCCCATCCAGCGACCCTGGAGGGAACACCACCGCCAATGAAGTTGTATGTCAGGGCCACGATACGAACGAGGTTGGTCAGTGCAACATTGCTGGATGTGACGAGGATACCGATGTCATTCTTGATGGTGGCAGATACGTAGTGTTGGTGGGTGACGTTGCGAGCCAGGGTGTAAGCGGTGCCACCGCTGTTCCAGTTGTTGGTTCCGACTGTCACGCGAAGGGAGCTGTGGAGGTGATTTGGAAATGAGATAATATTTTCTCGTTGTTTTGCATCTTCTTCAAATTGAAGTAGGTAACTATAATAATGATTTTCGACCAGGATCAATAATAACATGAGTAGGTACTATACTAATAGGTAATTTAAATCAATTATTTAAGTCTTTAGCAAAATTTCCTCAATTTCGGCGATGCATGGTGCAAAATGCACCTTGTAATGCAACCTTGTACCATTATAATTCCAATATCTTTGGTATTTTCGTTTCTTTTGATGACAAAAAGGTAATATTGATCAAATCTTGCAAGGTTGGATTTTATTTTCTCTTTGTTCAAGCACCTTTGCTTCATACTATGAATAATTTGTTGTACCGTGTGTGCGTTTACAACATATAATTAAACAGACTTTTGATTTTATTTGTGTCTCAAAGCTAGAGGAGTAATCATTAAAACAGATACCTAACCGGTTAGATTATTGTGCTTGCAGTTTTTGCAAAATTAAAAAACCGGCCAAGAGCGTGTCGGGCCACGCTCAGTGTAGGGTTCCGTAGTAATAATTCTTTTTTTGTTTGAAATACGGGCCAATGAAACTTGACCTCTGGATTGTATAGGCGCTCATACGATTCAGGGACCAAATTATATTGGTTAACTGCAGTTTCCATCTGTTGTTTCCATCCAAGTTCAAAATAATTTTCCTAGAAAGTCCTTATAAAGTTCTACTTTTCAGATTTTTTTCGTATTTTCTAAACTTATGGTTCAAAAGTTAGAGGGGGGGGGACGCTTTGTTTTTTACTTTTGGAGCGATTATTTCCGAAATTATTGACATTATCAAAAAATGATTTTAGTAAACCCCTATTCATTTTTAAATACCTTTCCAACAATATATCACACGTTAGGGTTAAAATTAAAAAAAAATCACTTCCCACTTTACATATAGGGGGGCTACCCTAATAAAACATTTTTTTCATATTTTTATTTTAGCACTTTGTCGGCGTGATTGATACACATATTGGTACCAAATTTCAGCTTTCTAGTGCTAACGGTCACAGAGATTAAGCGAGGACGGACAGACGGACAGACAGACAGACAGACAGACAGACAGACAGACATGGCGAAACTATAAGGGTTCCTAGTTGACTACGGAACCCTAAAAATTATCGTTTAAATATTCTGCGGATAAATATGTGTACACCTTTGCCTAAACCTTCGAAAATTATACGGGAGATGTTAAATAACCTCATAATAAAATATTACCAAAGCTAATGATATAATAATGTATTAAAATACTTCACAACATAAGCTTACCTTGTCAAAGAACCGCCGCTGAACACAGCTGCGATACAATGAGCAGCTGTCAGGACAGAGCGCTGAGTGATGAGGGAGCCTCCACAGAGGAAGCTCCTAATCAACACTCCGCTGGACAAAGCCACCATGTGGGGGTGGCTGCCGGCAGCTGCCTGAGTCCCACCGACGATGCGGGCGCTCGCATCGGTGTGGTCGAAGAAGATGGACATGTCATCTTCGGGCGTTGGGAGGGCTGGAATTTGGAAGTAAGAAGAATATTATTAATAAGTAGGTACTTAAAAGTGTTCCTCAAACTGAGCAGCACTTGTGTCTAGAAGGAGCGAGCCCCTTTATTGCGATCAACTGGCCACAAATCCAGAAACCGCGGCTGCTACTGTGAAATTCCTCATGGAAACCCAATACAACTTATCCCGATCCGGGAATAGAACGCCGGAACTCATGAGACCAACGAGGCAGTCTGACCCTGTTTTCTACTTTATTATTTTTTATTTTTGTGAAGCTTTTTAAAGATCATTTTTGTGGGAAAAACGATTAATTTAAAATCTTCATTGACTGTTTTTGCTTCGGTAAAAAATGGCTCGAGTATAATCCGGTAATGACGAGGAATTAATCAGATTTAAATACTCCTTATCATCCTAATTGAGTCAAGTCTTATCAGATAGCCCATAAATTATGAGTGCTAATTATTTTTTCTTATCAGTGGCACGTGAATCACGATTAAAATAGATAATCGCCTGCACAGATAAATTATACTGCAGTAGTCAATCATACTTGAATATCTACCTATTCGCTATAAACTGTCCAAAGTTAAACCGTTGGACAATTTTTTTGTTTGTTTTTAAAACGTTCCCCAACACTATGAATTTCTCCGGGTGTGTTTACAAACATTAAAAACTCACGTACACAAATAATAATAAGCTATACAATTTTTTTGTTCCCTGTGGGAGTCGAACCCACGACAAGCAGTGCAGCTGCCAATCGCTCAACCACTGTACTAACTGAGCCGTCAGTTGAAAAGGATTAGTCTCAGATTTTGACAACACGGTTGGCTTGGCGCAGTGCAATGGCAGGTGGCAAGTGGGGGTCAATTCAATTTTCCGTTTATGTGGAGTGATTTTAGGGAATGAAGATAATGATAATATTCGGATTTCAGAAGCCATTGTGCCAAATATAATGAAAAGTAAAACACATTACGAGTATCTCCTAAACTGATTTGTTAGCTTACTCAACGTGACATTAGATTTTATTTAGTACTTAATTAAATTGATTGAAGACCGTGATTGGAAAATTTGTATTTATGTTTAAAGATTCTTATCGCGAACCGTGAATCTATTAATATATATATATTCCACAACTATCACACAACGCCATCTAGTCCCAAGCTAAGCAGAGCTTGTGTTCTGTATCTATTGGGTAATCAATTAATCATTAATGAGTTATATATATTTGGTTGGAAAACAATCGTAATATTTAGAGGTCCCAAGGTAAAAAACTGAATGTTCCTGAAGATACAATAAAATTTAAATAGTGGAGGGCATAGAAATAGAACTAAGAATAGTAGTTTGATCCACTGTAATGAGGTCAGTTTTCGAAATCGAAAGGTAATCAATTGTTTTGAGTAGTAGGGTAGCATATATCAACCCAAGTTGTAGAGAACTGAGGAACACGTTACAGAAAAAATGTGAGTAATAGGAATGCAATAAGATGAAAGACATGTAAAAAAAAGTAAAGAGACAAAAAGAAAAATCAGGAAAAGACTTAGATGATGACAAATGAAAGCGTAAAAGAAAATAATTATAATAATATACGAAAAGTAAACAGGCCAGGAAGGTGATAAAGAAATTATTTAAATACCAGAGTTTTTAGTAGTAAACCGAAATCCTTCGGAACGTAATGTTTTTAAAATCAATAGTAAATCAGGGCACCGGTGATGAAGTCAGATAGGAGATTAAAGTAATTATTTTAAAGCTTCAGGACAGATTAACGTAGTTCTAAATAAAATCACTCACCGAAGCACCCAACCAGGAGCGTAAACACCAGAAGTCCGGTTTTAATGTCCATTTTTATTAACGCCCGAAGACAGTTTGATGGTTTTACAATACTTACTCATATTTATAACAGTAATGACCTAGATAATCATTAACACTGATTGATTAACGGTGATAAGCCAGCCAAAATAGTACGCAATACTGCGTCATCGAAATTTTATCAATGATGGGGTTTGGTGACGGCCGTGTACAAGTAAACATAGAATATTGATGGTACAGCAAATGAATTTCGGATTTGCAGATATTTTCAGTAGAAATATAGAGACAAGGCCAAAAGAAGAAGAAGCAAGGCAGAAAGAACGTTTGAAGTGAAAAAGAAAAGTCAAAATGAAAAAGAAATAAAAAACCGGCCAAGAGCGTGTCGGGCCACGCTCAGTGTAGGGTTCCGTAGTTTCCCGTCCGTCACAATAAGTGTTCCATTAGGTATGTTTTTTTTTTTCACTTTCAAAATGATTTTCCTAGAAAGTCCTTAGAAAGTTCTACTTTTCAGATTTTTTTCATATTTTCTAAACTTATGGTTCAACAGTTAGAGGGGGGGGGGGACAAATTGTTTTTTACTTTTGGAGTGATTATTTCCGAAATTATTGACATTATCAAAAAATGATTTTAGTAAACCCCTATTCATTTTTAAATACCTTTCCAACAATATATTTTATTACAATATAGTTTTGGTTGAAATTAAAAAAAAAATCACTTCCCACTTTACATATAGGGGGGCTACCCTAATAAAACATTTTTTACCAATTTTTATTTTACGACTTTGTCGTCGTGATTGATACACATATTGGTACCAAATTTCAGCTTTCTAGTGCTAACGGTCACAGAGATTAAGCGAGGACGGACGGACGGACAGACAGACATGGCAAAACTATAAGGGTTCCTAGTTGACTACGGAACCCTAAAAACAGCAGAGTGTAGAAAAAGGTGAATTTGATTCAGTTTCTAACTCATCCTTAATGAAGCTTACCACTCTAATTGGGCATTTTTAACACTGGATCGCGTATTTGAAAATGATATCTGATTCATAATATTCGTAATAATCTGATAATGCTTAGCTAAAGTAAGAATTTTACATTTGATCAAATAGTCGTCTCGAACTCGCGTTAACTAAATCCTGGATAATTAAAGTACAGTGACTTTTGACACGTTACTTCGTACGTAATTGGCAAAACCCATGTTTTTTTATTTTAAATAAAATTGAAATAATCTTAATCCGTAGATAATGATCCGATGATTATTGTTCGTGATGAATCAAGTTTGTTATTAGCCAATGAAAATGATATTAAACGTAGATAGACTATTACAATATCGATATCCAGATTTGATACAGTATCTACCGGCCACATAATAAACACACCTTATCAGTAATTGTATAGTAATATGTTACTGATGCATTTAGAAGGCAGGTAGCTATGTGAGTGGCAACGCCAGGAAGGATCGCCCTAGAAGGACATACTGACCTTATTCGTGAGGTTCTTCAGAAATAGTGTCCATCTTCAGAGTTCTTCAAACAATGACGGACGTCAACCAGCTCTGGTAAGCGCTGAGCCTGACGAACACGTCGAGGCTCCACGAGCGCAAGGGAAGCCCCAGGAGACGATACCGAACTGTTGGCAGTTATCAGAGTGTCTCACAGCACTGCCGGAGTCTCCTTTTTTTTTTTTTGGTGAGTGGAAAATCATCGAATAACCCGTCCCGCTTTTGGGCAGAGCGAAGGGGAGTGTCAGACTTCTACTGACTAAAAACCAAACCCATGTTCCTTCTTCGCCCTTGTGTCGGAGGCTCGGAGCCGCGTTATCCATTCGATAATCCACAGCCCCGACGGGAATCCACAGCCCCGACGGGTCCGGACTCGGAGTCACCCTGGGAAAAGAAATTCGAATATTTATTTATTTATTTATTTATTTATGCACACACAAAATACAAAAAAAGGATAAAAACATAACAAATAGAAGAGCACAAAGGTACTGCTTATTTCAAAAAGAAATTTCTTCCAGCAGACCTGCGAGAGGAAAGTTTGATTAGAAATGTAGACACAGTGTGTAAATAAGACTAACAAGATTTTAATTAAAATTAAGAACAAAAGTTTATCAATATAAAATAAACATACATACTAATATATCCACATATAAAAATAAATACTAGTATCCGAATATATACCTATAATAAACATACACATATTATACAGAATATTACAGAATAGAGGAGAGGTAATGTTCTCTGACTTGTTTTTTGAAAGTAAATAAAGATTTAGAGTCTAAAATTTTAGGCGGAAGTGAGTTCCACAAACGTACAGCGTGAACAGAGAAGGAGTAGGAAAAGAATTCAGTTTTATGGGATGGGAAATTAAGATGATGCCTAAGGTGGGATCTACACAGAGTATCAGAGGGACGGGTAAAGGAAAAACGATCGCGAAGGTAGCTGGGATATGAAGGGTTATAAAGGATGTTGTAGAGAAGACATAATATCCGAGTGTTCCGGCGAAGACGGATAGGGAGCCACTTGAGTTCTTTGCGGAAGTGAGAGACATGGTCATATTTCCTCAGACCAAACACAAAACGGATACAAAGGTTTTGCAGGCGCTCAAGTTTGTTTAAGAGCTCCTCGGTGGCATCCAAATAGCAGGCATCAGCGTAATCAATGATCGGCTGAATCAGAGTTTGAGCTAAGTAAATCTTGGTTTTAAACGGTAAGAAGCTCTGTAGAGATTTAAGTGAGTGGAAAGAAAAGTGCACCTTCCGACTAACCTCATTCACTTGAGCTCTCCAAGAGAGATTACTGTCGATTAAGACACCAAGGTCCTTGGCTGTTTCAGCATAAGCAATGGTCGAACCACCCAGAGATAATGGAGGCAAAGATGACAAGACAAGTGTATTGCGATAATATCGACTGCCTATGATCATGGCCTGTGACTTAGCAGGGTTAATCTGTAATCCGAACGACTTTGCCCATTGATAAATGCTTTCCAGGTCATGATTCATGGCAATGATTGTCGATTCCGCATCAGCCAATAAGAAATGCCGATACAGCTGCAAATCGTCAGCGTAGAGGTGGAAACTGGAGGTGATTATTTTGGTAACTGTGTTAATAAATATAGAGAAAAGAAGAGGAGAGAGAACACCACCCTGAGGGACACCAGCAGTAAGATCACACCAATCAGAGAAGGTCTCATCTTGGCGGACACACTGTGAGCGACCTCGAAGATACGAGTTAAACCAGGCTAACGTAGAGGCAGAGAAGTTAAAACATTGAAGGACCCCAAGAAGGATGTCGAAATCCACTGAGTTGAACGCACAACTAAAGTCAAGTAAAACTAAAACAGTCAGAGATTTGTTGTCCATAGCCCAGCGGATATCGTCAGTAACCTTCAGGAGCGCAGTAACAGTACTGTGGCCAGTACGAAAGCCAGATTGGAATGGGGAAATAAGAGCATTAGACGATAGATATTTTGAAATTTGGCCATGAACAATGTGTTCGAGAACTTTGGAAAGGAAAGGAAGAATGGAGATGGGTCTAAAGTGGGATAAGGAAGTAGGACTGCTGACTTTTGGAAGTGGTATTATGTGTGCCTGTTTCCAAGCCGACGGAAATACACCAGAGAAGAGGGAAAAATTAACAATATGAGTGAGGATGGGCAGCAGCTCAGAAATAATGGGAATTATCATTCTCGAACACAACTTGTCATGGCCCGCAGCAGAGGAAGAGATAGAGAGAAGGGAATTTTTGACATCGTCTTCAGAGACAGGACTAAAATTAAAAAGTGCACAATGCGGCAGCGGCAGGTTAGAAAGCTCAGACAAAGTTGAAGCTTTACTGCTAGGGTCCAGAGAAACAGGTGGCAAAGAAAAGTGCCTGTTAAGAGCGCACAAGTTAAGAATATAATAGTTACGTGGATAGCCAGACGTGGATGGTAAATGTTATGGCAATGAAACAATGGCTTTTGAAAACCGCATTGGGTTGACGATATCTTCAAAGACGTGTGACTTCAGCAAACGTGGCCATGAGAGTCACTGCCAAATGTTCCGATTGGTTTGAGCTTCTTAAAAGGCTGGTCGCTTTAGGTTATGCGTTGGCTGCTGGCGCACAGTCAGTCAGGCCCTAACCAATATAAGGTCCATTTATAGTCAAGTCAGTTTCCATTTTTTTTTTTTGAACTTACAGCTAGGTAGACACAGTAGATAGGTTTATAACAAAAGAAAATAAGAAAACAAAAGAAAAAATAGAAAGAAAATACTAAAATACTCACATGAAGAAAATACTCATTCGTCTAGTGATCGTAAGCGCGACTGCTGTGCATGAAGTCCTGGGTTCGATTCCCGGTTCGGGTAAATGTTATTGGGTTTTTCAATCAGAAACTTAGTAGCAACCACGGAGTCTGGGTGTGTACAGTCGAACAAGCTAATAAGTATACAGGGTAGAGATCTTTATAATTCTATAACACTGAAAATACTGATTGTAATTTTGTTTTATCAAGTGTTCCGCATTAAGCGACTGATGTCAAACGCTGTATCCTAAACCGCTGAATGTAAGTATAATCTGTTTCTGTATAATCTTAAAAGTAAATACAAGTTAGCTGGCTGTATACTTATTAGCTTGTTCGACTGTACGTGGTTGGTGGCAATAGGGTCACCCTATGACATAGGACTAAAACATAACTGGTGAAATAAGAGTGTCACAATTAACACGGGATGGATAAAATGGCGGCAGGTCACGGGAACAATCTGCGACTCCCGCTTTCCCCTTAAACTAAAGGGGAAGATTTACAAAACGATGGTTAGACCTGCTGTCTTGTATGGATCAGAATGTTGGGCCACAAAAGGGATGAATAATAGTACATTATGATATAAGTGCGGTAAGTTGAAAATTACAGCCGAGGCGATATTGCTAGCCCGAGCCGTAGGCGAGGGCTACAAGAGAGCAGAGGCTGTAATTATCAAAGCGCACGCATGTCATACGACGTTTTATAACACATTTGCGAGGAAATAAATAAAACTCGGACTTTCTTAAACGAATAAATCTTTTATTTGTCCACAAATTAGCGATGCGCGGGCATCAGTGCTTTTTTATTTAAGGCAACGGTACAAAAACTTTTTTACAAAAAATTAAACCGACTTCAACAAAAAATCAAACACAAAAAAGCGAAAAATAAACTTAAGAAGAAAATCAGCTTCTGAAGTCGGTGACTTTTGTTTGATTTATTTCATGATTTTGCCACCGACTTCTGAAGCTGATTTTCTTCTTAAGTTTATTTTTCGCTTTTTTGTGTTTGATTTTTTGTTGAAGTCGGTTTAATTTTTTGTAAAAAAGTTTTTATTTTTCACTTTTTAGTGGTTCACATGTGCTTACCCCTTCACAGCGTACTGGCGTGAAGTTATGTTATGATCTGGTCTAAACAATAGACAGACATGACATTTCAGCAATCCCAGTCCATTTGCTATCATTCGTTGAGGAGTTCCGTTGCCTATCTCCGAAGTTCTTCATCAGATCTTCACTAAATTGAAATGAAACCACTCCGAGAAAGTACTCTTCCAAAAACTACTCAAATCACTTCAAGTGTGCCTATAAAATTCGAAGAGTTCCCTCTATTTCTCCAGGATCCCATCATCAGATCCTGACTTGGTGATCATGGGACCACTTGGGAAGTATATCCTTTCCAACAAAAAAATAATTTTTCAAATCGGTTAGCAAGCGACGGAGTTATGAGGTAACAAACATAAAAAAAAAAAAAAAAAAAAAAAAATACAGTCGAATTGATAACCTCCTCCTTTTTTTGAAGTCGGTTAAAAACAGCCAGTATTACTAATAAAGTAAATTAATATTTTTTTGTTTCTGTTACAGATGTAATTTACTGTCAAAATGAATTAAATTAAAGAATTAAATGTTTATTTTTTATATTTTATCTCCCAAAGTTAATTTTATTCATAAAATATTGACCACTTTTCTGACATAAAAACTTTTTGCTTTTTTTTTCTTAAGATTTAAAAAAGTACCGTTGGTTTTAGACGGAGCATGATAAACCGTACGTGTTACCTTATTAGAAAGAAACTCGTGCGTTTTACTTTACGATTACGCACAAGTACGTAATGACATACATTACGATATTGAAATTGGTGAAATAAGAGGCCCTTTACGAGCAAATGTGTTATAAAAGGCATTTACATGTGGCTGAGATGAGAATGCTTAGGGGGATGTGCGGTGTTACGCGAATGGATTATATAATAAAAACTTTTTTACAAAAAATAAAACCGACTTCGACAAAAATATACCTAACACAAATAAAGTGAAAAGTCGGAGAAGTCGGTTTTATTTTTTGTAAAAAAGTTTTTGTTTTTCACTTTTTAGTGGTTCACATGTGCTTACCACTTCACAACGTACCGGCGTGATGTTATGTTATGGTGTAAACAATAGACAGACATGAGATTTCAGCAATCCCAGTCTTTATATATTTGGTATAATTTATTGAGGAGTTCCGCTGCCTATCTCCGAAGTTCTTCATCAGATCTTCACTAAATAGTTTTTATAACCTTTGTAGTGAGTACAGGCGTGATATTATGTTGTGTGATGGCGTAAACAATGCTTAGATATGCTATAGCAACAATCGCGGTTAATCTGCTGTTATTTATTGAAGAGTTCCCCCGATTTCTACAAGATCCCATCATCAGATATTGAAATGGTGACAATGGGACCACACGGAAAGCACCAGCTTTCAAGTAAAAAAGAATCATGAAAATCGGTTGATATAGTCGCAAGTTATGAGGTAACAAAAAAAAATACAGTCGAATTGAAAACCTCCTCCTTTTTTTGAAGTTGGTTAAAAATAAGAAATGAGTACCTATGAGGAAGTCTGAAAGTGGCGCGCCGGTGACTGAAAAGTTGTGTGGAAATCGGTTATCGTGGTCCATACCACGATAACCGATTTCCACACAACTTTCCACTACACTACATTTTCCTCATTCGGAGGAATGAGGAAAATGTAGTGAGGAAGGTCTTGAATATGAATGTGGAAGGGTATAAGAGTAGAGGAAGACCAAAGAAACGATGGATGGACTGTGTTAAGAATGATATGGTAAGAAAGGAGGTGTCTCATGAGATGACGAGAAACAGAGAGGTATGGAAGAAGAAGACATGCTGCGCCGACCCCAAATAAATTGGGATAAGGACAAGAGAATGACGATGACCCAACATAGGTACATGTACGCATAAGTGCTAGTACGCACAGTGGAGACTATGCTTTTTAGGGTTCCGTAGTCAACTAGGAACCCTTATAGTTTCGCCATGTCTGTTGTCCGTCCGTCCGTCCTCGCTTAATCTCTGTGACCGTTAGCACTAGAAAGCTGAAATTTGGTAACAATATGTGTATCAATCACGCCGACAAAGTGGTAAAATAAAATTGGAATAAAATGTTTTATTGGGGTAGCCCCCCTATAATTATGTAAAGTGGGAAGTGATTTTTTTTAAATTTCAACCCTAACGTGTGATATATTGTGGGAAAGGTATTTAAAAATGAATAGGGGTTTACTAAAATCATTTTTTGATAATGTCAATAATTTCGGAAATAATCGCTCCAAAAGTAAAAAACAATGTGTCCCCCCCTCTAACTTTTGAACCATAAGAAAAAAAAAAAAAGTCAAACTTTCTAAGGACTTTCTAGGATAATCATTTTGAACTTGGATGGAAACAGCAATTAACCAATATAATTTGGTCCCTGAATCGTATGAGCGCCTATACAATCCAGAGGTCAAGTTTCATTGGCCCGTAGAAGAAATTGTATAAATTATAGCATACCGTTTTGGTAAGGAACCCTTCATGTGCGAGTCCGACTCGCACTTGGCCAGTTTTTTTTTCAGTACAATAGAAGCGTCAAAGTTACATCAGCATCAATCATTGTAATAATGACTGCCTCCTTGCTCTAATAGTCGCAAGTGCGACTGCTGAACATAGGGCTCGATTCTGGGGTTCGGTAAAGTGTTATCGGGTTTATTCATCAGAAATTTTTCAGTAGCAGCCACGGATTCTAGTTTTGTGCCCGATTGATGGCAATAGACTCGTCCCCTATTCATCATCATCATTTCAGCCAAAAGACGTCCACTGCTGGACATAGGCCTCCCCCAGATGTCGCCACATTGACCGGTCCCGTGCGTCTCTCATCCAGCGGGTTCCTGCAACCTTGACCAGGTCATCGGTCCACCTAGTGGGAGGCCTTCCAACGCAACGTCTTCCGGTTCGCGGTCGCCATTCCAGAACTTTTCGGCCCCATCGACCATCCGTTCTGCGAGCAATGTGCCCTGCCCATTGCCACTTAAGTCTGGCGATTCTTCGGGCTACGTCGGTAACCTTGGTTCTCATGCGGATGTCCTCATTTCTGATTCGATCACGCAAGAAAACTCCGAGCATAGCCCTCTCCATTGACCTTTGGGTGACTTTAGAGATTTCTGATGAGGGCCATTGTGAGCGACTACGTTTCGGTCCCGTATGTAATCACTGGCAACACACACTGGTCATAGACTTTCGATTGCGTCCCCTATTACATGGGACTTAACTGGCGAAATGTGGGGGTACTAATGGGTACATACACCTCTGCCTTACCCCTTCGGGGATTACGGGGTGATGTTTTTATTTGGTTAAATCCATAATTTTATAAACTGATTCAACTCACCGATGCACCCAGCCACAAGCGTAAACACAAGCCGCCTTATTAATAAAAATAGTTAAACCTGGTTTAACTTACCTACGCTTGGTTTATCTCGCATACCGTCTCACTTCAAACCTTCAAACCAAGCATAAGTTAAACCAGGTTTATCTATTTTTTAACCGACTTCCCAAAAAGGAAGAGGTTCTCAATTCGATTGGTATATTTTTTTTTTATTAAGAGCGTATGATACCTCAGATTAGCAACCCTATTTGTGATGGTTCAAACTTCGCTTGTAATACTGTTAGAATAAAGTTCTAATCAGCTTGCACTACAAAGCGGTTGTTACGTCTTTCGCTGCGGCCGAATACTGCGAAATTAGTGGTATTTTGCGATTTACAAAAAAACTATTGATTGGACTAAAAAAGTAAAACACTATGACTTTAGTTTGTTGCTTGTAGAATTATAAGGCAAAAAAATCAGAACGATGACATGTATTTTAGTATGGTTTTTACTCGTTAAAAGAAATTTTTAGAGGTATCTTCGCGATTTTTTTCTATCGAGCAAAATTAGTTGTATTATGTTTTCACAACACTATGGCACTAGCTTAAGTCCTGAAGAATATCATATATTTTTCTGATGTTGATTACTGCAGTGAATCATATACTTTTACGCATTATAAAACTCGCGTTTGAGGTACCATACGCTCTTAATAAGGCGGAAGAAGTCCAGTTTTGAAGTCCATGCTAATCAATTGATGTCTCAACAATACCTACTGATATTTATAATATCAATAAGTTTATCTATTTTACACTGATTGCTAAGATATAAGCCTGGTAAATCCATTTCGTATTATTGAGCTCGGATTATGATTTTTCCTATTAGACTACGCTAATTAATCATTGCTTATGTCTTGGGTAATTTGCTTTTTTTGTTAGCGGCTAAAATAACTCCTGTCGGGGGGCTGCGTTGTTCGTAAGAGACACCGCGGCCCCGGACACAAAGGGCTAAGAACAAGGGTGGTTTTTAGTCAGTAGAAGTCTGACACTCCCTACCACTCCGCCCATAGCGGGAGGAATCATTTGATGATTTCGCACCATCCAAAAAAAAAGGCCACTGAGTACCTGTAACTACCCAAGATCTATATAAATAAGGTCCCATTAAAATATGTGAACAAAATTTCAGAAATCATTCAGACCATCAAAATAAGATCGATGGTAAAAAAAAAATAAGTACTCTTATAGGATGAGTTTGTTCTAGAGTGCCGGCAATTTATTATTTTAAGTAAAAAAAAAAAAACACTTTTTTTGGTTTAGATATCTTTGGTTAGACGTACTGAACGCTGTGTTAAAAGGCCACCTATTTTAATGGGACCATAAATATGGCAGCCGACCAACCGCTTAACTTGCTTTGCGAGCCACAGGGGAAACACGGTATGTACTGGATGGTCACCCATCTCCGGACCAACCTGCTCGGAAGTCTTAGAATGACAAGAGAAAAATGAAAAAAAAAATGAAGATATTTTCAAGTTTTTATTTCGTAAATTCATGTATGGCGATAATACAATAATATCACATTGTTCTTATACATAACCATAGCCAGAACTACTTAATATTATGAGTTTAAATATAACTCGCATCATAGATGGCATATATTTACACATTTTAAATCTTTAAAAAAATAATATGTGGTGGGTAAACAGTGTAAAGGCCATTACAGTTATAATTATGTTAGGCAAATAAGATTAAGATATTTAAATTAAATACAGATTATTATTAAGATACTTCATTATCTTATATCGCTTCATTACGGATAAGGTACAAATCCATGAAAGAAGCAAACAAGGTATTGTAATTCGTGAAAGATTCATTAAATGCCTATTTTATATGAAAACAGCTGCACAGCAGATCCGAAAATAAATATCCTAAGTTACAAATAAATTCTTAATTCTTAATGACCACACTAGCTAGTAACATAGTGCCCACAAAACATTGATTAACAAGATGTTACCACGGGCTCATTTTAATCTAAACTGTATATCTTAGTATTTAAGCCACATACACCTATACGTGAGGATTTGTAATTGGCTCTCTGGTGACTATGGTTTCTTTTCTTTTTTGTTTGTTTTTGTTAGCTGTAAGTCCTCAATGTACTAAATAAATAAATATTTCTGGTCGTACCAGTCAGTGGCCCATGGAGCCAGATATCTCGTGTACATGTTAATTTGAGCCTTGTACCAAGGTCTGTAAGTCCCATAATCCTAATGATCGCACCAGTCAGTACCACCCCCCGACACAGCGAGCTGGTGACGCTAGCACGACACAGCGCGGCATCACCTCAGCAGTTCAGCGACCGCGCGGTATGCTTCTGCTGATACACCTTCGAGGGCTAGCAGGATTGATAGCTCGTCGTCTCCTGGAATGGATAAAAGAGTGGGTGTTAGAAATCTGCTATATCATACACTAGCTTTTGCCAGCGGCTTCGCCCGCATGAAAATGTCGATTTTCCATACAAACTTCCCCCTACAATTTCAGCTTTCTAGGTCCAAGGGTTTGGGCTGGGCGTTGATGAGTCAGTCAGTCAGTCAATCAGTCAGTCAGTCAGGACTTCTCTTTTTATTTATATAGATTTTGACCGTGTAGGTATTGCAGTATTGAATGAAACCGCAGTTAGTTTTAAATAACCGACAATAATTCAAGGTATAATATTACTCCCGTCGGGGCTGCGGGTTATTCGAAAGGAATACCGCGGCCTCGACACAAAGGGCTAAAAAGGAAGGGTGGTTTTGAGTCAGTAGAAGTCTGACACTCCCTACCGTTTGATAATTTTGTATAATGTAATTATTTTGCCACCCTCCAAAAAAAAAAGGTATAATGTTGCTCCTTTTGGGACGCTTCGTGTCTAGTGAGGTGGACAGTGGGTTGGTACCCAGCATGATGACCCATCCGGGTAGGACGGTGTCACAAATAAAAAAAACCACAAGGACGCACAAAACATCGTGCTAGTGAAGTGCTACTAACATGCTTTTAAAATTGCTTATCCTAACACATGTTTTAAGAGTAGGTATAGTTTGGTTAATTGATCTAAGGTTATTTGTTACCTAAGATAAATGGATTAATTGAAAACATAAACTATTCTATTTCTGATGAAATATGTCGTGTTTTAGGTTCTTCGTTCTCTAAGGTGTATTTCATATTTTCATGCGTGCACACTTAAGTATTGAGTATGAGTTTGAAATAAAACTTACCAGCAGAATCCTTCAAAGCACCTTTCGGTATATCATGATACACCAGAAACCCGCTTAAAATCTTCTTGACATCATCGTCACAAGTACTAATCTTTCTACTGCTAGGTAGCCCAAGATACTTCCTCAAGAACGGAGTTAACCTAGCTTCAGAACTATCGAATATGTTGGAAACTCGTTGTTTGATGGCGAGAGTGAATTCGCTAGATATTAAAGGCTCGTTCGATGTTTCTTGACCGTCGACCTTCATTTCATTCATCGTTCGTCTGTTGTGGTTCTCTATTTGGGATAGTAGGAGCTTTATTTGCCAAATGTGGTATGATGAAGGGTCTTGTTTCATTGTTTTTATTATCTGTAAAGAATTATTTGTTGGTTGGTTGATTTTTTTTTAGGAGAGCAGTGGTGGCTCAGTGGTGGAGGCCCCGACTTACGAACAGTGAGTCGTGGGTTCGAACCCCGTCAGGCACATTACTTTGTGTTATTTATTTCATCACCACTGTTCTCAAAACGGTGAAGGAAAACATCGTGAGGAAACCGGCATGTCTTAGAACCAAAAAATTCGAAGACATGTGAGATCTACCAACCCGCACTGGGCCCGCGTGGTAGATTATAGCCCATCCCTCTCCTAGAGAGGAGGCCTGAGTCCCTGCAGTGGGAACATTATAGGATGATAATGATGATTTTTTTTGTGCTGACTGCTTCGTTGGTCTAGTAGCCGCAAGTGCGACTGCTGAGGTTCTGGGTTCGATTCTCAGTTCGAACAAAATATCTCGGCCCGGAACACAAAGGGCTAAGAAGGCACATGGGTGGTTATTAGTCAGTACAAGTCTGACACTCCCTTCCGCTCCGCCCAGAGCAAGAGAGGTCATTTGATGATTAAAAATCCGCAAAAAAAAAAAAAAAGGGTGGCAAAGAGTTATTCCATAAGAAATTTCTCAGTAGCAGCCAGTGAGCCCAGATTTGTGCCTAGTTGATGGCAATAGGCTCACCCCCATTTACATGGAACATAAGCCGATACATGCACGTGCATGTTTGGTCTACTTCAGCAACTAATCAAGAGCTTAACAGCAAAAAAGAATCACGTAAATCGGATCACGAATCTCGGCGTAATCGGTGTACTTACATACATAGAAAAAAAACATACCAATCGAATTGAGAACCTCCTCCTTTTGGGAAGTCGGTTAAAAAATACTTAAACCATTCTCACCTTCAAAAACGTGGTCCAAATAGGCAGCGCACACAATATATCCTTAACCACACACTCATAGGTAACCATACCTAAAGTCTGCAAATGTTCACTCTCCTCCTTAGTATATTTCCTACACTGACACTGCCTTATCAAAACCGGTTCTTTAACCCCCTTCTTCTTCTTAGCCAACACCAAACAATCGGGACAAACATTTGGCCCAGAATCCTCCATGAGGTACTGTCGCACGAAGTTCCGAACCTTATCGTCGTTGGTAAAGAGTTCAATGTTGTCTGTGTTGGCGGACCAGATGTTGGCTTGGTCGAGGGTCAGTTGTTGGGCCAATATGGTGAGGTAGCCTTGTGGGTCGTCGATGTAGGAGAGACAGCCGGCGCGCTGTTTTATGTCTATACACCAGGAATATTCGAGGAATAATCTGAAAAACAATACAAATATACAACAATCTTTCAAAATCAAAATTCATTTATTCAAACTAGGCTGATAATCAGCACTTTTCGAAGGTCAAAATTTACTTTACTATTTACATTTTCATAAGACAGCTTTCGTTTTTACTGGAGAGCTACTATTGAGATAGTTTCATCAAATCCTCCCTAGGGCGGACACACAGTTACAGCTAAAACTTTAAATATTAAAAAGTTTTCTTTTGTTGAAAGCGACTATTGTCCAATGTCCGCCCTAGGGAAGATTTATAACATTGGGCCGGGCTGTGTTCAACATTTATTCGAACTGAAGGTTATAGATAAAAACTGAAGTACATAAACACAGCGTAGTTGACAAAAGAAATCTAATAAGTCCGTCAGATAGCTTTCTAAAAATTATTGGACACGTATTTTTTCGTTTTTCAAGTAAACAATAAATGAAGACGATACAGTGTTTCGAAAGGTCGCGCGACGTCATAGTTTGGTACATTTTTACCAGAAAATGACGAACCAGCAACTACCCTATTGATGAGTTACATTATACACACCTCAACACGGTCTAGGGATATTTCATACTCAATTAAATAACTCGAAAAGTACTGGCCGCATTGGAATCTTTAATACACCGATTTGTTTGTAATTTATCTCAGACTAATTCCAAATTCAAATTTTTGAAAATTCTTTTGTTTCGGTGGCATAAAAATGTCTTGATGTATAGGAGAGGGAATTTTCATTTGTGCGAAATTTAGAAAACAATACGAATTACGTTTAGTTACAGTTTTTTTTCATTTTTAAACGAAAGATAAAGTTAAAATTGAGGTATTGTAGCCATGCAACGCCGGCATTTGACGAGGGCGGAGATGTTACGAGCTGTGGGAATGCTGGAAGCTGGATCTGTTCAGCGTAATGTTGCTGAGGCCATAGGGACCCATCAAAATGTAATTTTAAGATTGTGGACACGCTATCGTGCCACAGGTGAAGTAGCGGAGAGGCACCGGGGGCCAAGTCGCATCATTACCCCCAGACAAGACCGATTTTTGCAAATTACTGCGCGAGCTCAACCAAATGCAACGGCGACTCAATTGGTCCAAAGGCTGCGAGTGGAACACCAAGTGCTTGTGAGTGACCAAACTGTAAGAAGGCGACTGCATGAAAGCAATCTACGCTCTCGTAGACCACTCCGGGTCCCACCTTTACGGAGAGGCAATCGTGGACGACGATTAGAATGGGTTCGGAACCACGTGGACTAGGGCCGTGAGCAATGGTAGAATGTGCTGTTCACGGATGAATCCAGGTTCGGCTTCCATCCAGATTCACGAAGGACGCGTGTTTGGCGAGTTCCTGGACGATGGAGCCGTCTCCAGAACCCTCAGGAAGTTCACCCATACCAAGGAGGAACAATTATGGTTTGGGCAGGAATTCGTCTTGGAGGACGGACGGAGCACGTTTGGGCGCGGGGCAATATGACGGCAGAACGATATGTCCAACAGGTGCTGGGGCCCGTAATCTTGCCCCACAGAACACAAATGGGGCAAGATTTCCTGCTCATGCACGACAATGCCCGGGCACACACGGCGAGAACGGTAGCAGCTTGGTTACATACACATAATGTTAGGGCCTTAGACTGGCCTGCTCAATCGCCAGATCTAAATCCCATTGAGCATGCGTGGGATATGCTGCAAAGAAGAACTCTGAAGGAAGTTCCTTAAAATTTGGCTACAGAAGATCAACTTTTTGCGCACCTCAGAAGGACATGGGACAATATTCCGCAGCAAGACATTGACAACCTTGTTCTGAGCATGCCGAATCGTTGCCGATGTGTTATGAACATCATGGGCGCTTTCTCAGACTACTAACTTAAAGTTTATAAACACAAATTAAATGATTATTCTATTTTTTTCAGTTTTTACTCACAAATTAAAAGTTAATTCATATACGGTTTCCGTCTATGCTTCATTTTTTTTCCATAAAATCCTGAAATTTTAATCAGTACCTTAACCATTATTAAAAAATGGTAGAATATTAAATAACGCATATTTTAAATATATACATGTCATATAAATAATTAACACATTGATAGTAATTCGCTTTTTTAAAAATATCCCTAGACCGTGTTGATGTGTGTATTATTTCAATAGATGATCAAAAGGTATTCCAAAAAATTTGCAATTTATCGTTATGACATAATCTATATTCCGTATCCACTTACTTGAGCTGATCCCAATTCCTATCTCTCTGGAAGGTGATGGGCCAGTACCGCGGATCGTTGATCTTTACTTCTTTCAACGTGTTCAGTTCGGGAATGATGCAAGGTGCCTTCATCTCTTTTACTGCGCCGTTGAGGTCGATAACCTGTCAGCAAAAAATATTTATGCTTTATTTTTTGCTAGTATAGGGTGCAAAATACATAAACGGGAGTCACAGTCTGGGGTGCCATCGTTATCTTGCTAGCTTTCACGTATTAGTAGGTAATATAGTCATTATCTGCCTAACCTTTTCCCAACTATATTGGGGTTGGCTTCCAGTCTAACAGGATGCAGCTGAATACCAGTATTTTACATGGAGCGACTGCCTATCTGACCCCCACAACCCAGTTAATACAAGGTAATACGATACCCTTTGGTAAGACTGGATGTCAGAATTTCAGGTCACTGACTACCTGTAACGACTGCCAAAGATCTATATATATGGCAGCCGGGACCAACAGCTTAACGTGCTATCCGAGGCACGGAGGAAACTCGGTATGACGGGCGGTCACCCATCCACAGACCGACCTAGGCAAGCACAGCTTTACCTAAACATCGACCCGAGTGGCAGTAGGGAATATAATATGGGCAAATAATAAATAAACATTATCAGCCTATAATAATCCCACTGCTGGGATACAGGACTCCTCTCTGTGAGCGGTGATGGGATGGTAAACCGGCATGTCCTAGCTTTTTGGCTTTAGGATATGCTGGTTTCTTCACGATGTTTTCCTTCACTGTTTTGAGACCAGTGGTGATGAAATAAATTACACAAAGGCAAGTTATTTTATTATGATTAACAAAATATGAATTTAATTCTGAAATAAAATATTTGAATTTGAATGCGCCTGCCTGGGTTCGAACTCACTCGCTCGTAAGTCGGAGCTGCCACTACTGGGCCACCACTACTGTCAGCCAACGGAGTTGTACGCAATATGAACTGACCTGTATATGTGCATAGCAAAGCTTTTCTGTGCTGATATCTCTGGGTAAAATTAGTCTTGCTTCAACAGCCAACACGTAAAGATGTCTGAATGCTTGCAAGTGATACCTGCAAAAACACCATTTAATTAGAAATATTTTACTAATAATGGCACAAAATTACTACATTATGGCAGAAAATGCATTTGAATTAAGATTTTATTATACAGGGATGCGGTAACTTCCGATACCGTTATAATATTAATAACTAGCTGATGCCCGCGGCTTCACCCGCGTGGATGTCGTTCAAATTATATACTAAAACCTTCCTCTTGAATCACTCTATCTATTAAAAAAAACCGCATCAAAATCCGTTGCGTAGTTTTAAAGATTTAAGCATACAGACAAACAGACAAAAATAGCGACTTTGTTTTATACTATATATGTAAGGATACGTACGGCTCGCGACATAGGGGGTAAACTTGAGTAGGTTAGTCCTACCCGCTGGCTCGTCTAAAGCCGGCTTTTCGACTACATACGGGATATATTACATCTTGAGATATAATATTTCTAATACATCGCTCGTCATACATTTCGTACGTGACTGTTCACACTATGCTATAAAATATATCTTACAGCGTGTACAGCAATCAAAAGCCGGCTTAAGGCCTCTGCCTCGAATTTTGTGAGCAGCGGGGTGGCGGCAGCAGAGGCGCGGGAGCAGCAGGATCTAATGCGTAGAACCAAATGGCCGGTCCATTTGGTTCTACGCATTAGATCACCTTGAACACAGAGGCGCGGCGTCGGGCAACCAGCGGTGCACTTCAGTCAAGCGGTGACCGCCCGCGCGTCTGCCTTGCAGTGCTGAGCTAACTTTTTTTCTTGTAAAAACTTAATAAAGAATCAAAAAGATCTGGTCGCCGTTGCTCAGACATTTCGTTCGCGAATAAAAACAAATATCTCGACGACACAACCATGAACACAACACTACGCCGAAATAGTGCCGCGGATCTGCCCGCCCCGCTCCCGCGCCGCCCCGCTGCCCGCAAGATTCGAGGCAGAGACCTAACATTGTCCCGTCGGGGCTTTGGCTTGTCGAAAGGATAACGCGGCTCCGACACAAGGGCGAAGGCCAGGAGGCAAGGCGAGGAACATGGGTTTGGTTTTTAGTCAGTAGAAGTCTGACACTCCCCTTCGCTCTGCCCAAGAGCGGGGGGGGGGGGGGGGGTTATTCGATGATATTCCACCCACCAAAAAAAAAAAAAAAGACTGCCCGGCGCGCGCTGCCAACACCTCGGGGTGATGCAGCAACCCTAGCAGTACACGAGCCACGTACTTCACTAACGCAACGTCTCGCAATACTGCCAGTCTGGTGTACTCAACCATACCCAAGACGAACAGACTTGGGTACATCAGGGCATAAAATGAATAAACTCAGTGAAATGGAATTATCTTCCTATTTTTGTCGTCGAAAAGATAAGAAGAAACATTACCTATTATCTTCGCTATGTGTGGGGAACTTGGGGAAGAAGGCAGCTAGTAAGGCTGCTACAGCTGTGGGCGTTGTGCTGAGTGTGGCGCGGCCTCCGCCCAGGAATAACAGGCCTACTGTGCAGTGGACTGCCATCTGGAAATAGAATAGGGACAACGGCTTAGTGTATTGACCAACAATGAAAATATATCGATTTGGTTTCAATCGGTCACGGTCAGCAGTGGTAGCCCCGCTGGGCCACGTGACCGCAACCTTACGAAGTAAGTCGTGGGTTCAAACCCAGCCAGGCGCAATACTTTGTGTAATTTATTTCATCACCGCTGCTCTCAAAACGGTTAAGAAAAACATCGTGAGGTAACCAAGTCGTCAAACTACAGTCTTCGTAGTCAGTCTCCGTCTCGTAGTTTCGGGGCTAAACAACTCGTTAAAATATATATCAAAACTATTATTGTGTCTGCAGTCGATGACGTTCGCCATCCAATGGAAGATTACACGGGTCATTCCTGTACCCAAAGGTAAGGCGGGATCGGACATAACTGGCTATAGGCCGGTGGCAGTGTTATCAACGCCGGCCAAGGTGTTCGAGTCTGCTATACAGCGTTGCATGCAGAAGCAGGTGCGCGGACAACTGACTGACGCACAGCACGGGTTTCGGCCGGCGTGCAGCACTGCAACCAATCTGATGAACTTTATGGTGCAGGTGGTGCCGGCGGTGGATGCCGGTGGGCAGGTTGATGCAGCTTATTTCGATTTTAAAAAAGCTTTCGACACCGTCGATAATGACATCTTGCTAATGAAGCTCGCAGAAGTCGGCTGCACACCACATCTCCTGCACTTCTTTGCCAGCTATATGCGAGACAGACAGCAGTACGTCGATTATAATGGATGTGAATCTGACCCATATTACACCTGGTCCGGTGTGAGTCAAGGCAGCAATTTGGGGCCTCTCGAATTCATAATAACGATCAACGATTTGCCGGAAGTCGTCAAACATGGCTCTTGTTTGTTATTTGCGGATGACCTTAAGTTGCTGCTCGAAGTTAAAAGTAAATCCGATTGTGAGAGATTGCAGGAGGATATAGATAGGGTAGTGGAATGGAGTAAGAACAACAAACTTTTGTTCAACGTGGCAAAGTGTTCTGTTATGAGTTTTTTCTCAAACATGCTTGGAAATTTGAGCATTATTTTGACAACCTTCTTCGAGATAAATCGAAATTGCTGTACTGGCCAGATACATGCGACCAGCGGCCGGCAAAAGTTGTATGAAAATCCATATCTGTCGTGTTTAGCGGCCAAATAAATTACATACTATACTCATATCTGTCGTGTTATTTAAAAATGGAACGATCTTTTACTCTGAACCATAGCAACCAAGAAGGTGACTTAAAGGTCTTATTAAAGGTTTTATTTAAATTTCGAATTGGCTGAACTCTTCAACGCGTGACAAATTATTGTTGTTTATGTGATTTTGAAAAGTAAATTGTATTTAATTTCCTCGCATTATTTGAGAAAAGTACTATACAAGCCTTGGCCACAACTAGGCATTGATGGACTTACGTATTTGTGCCTCGGCTTCGCCTCGGCCCACAATTACACGTTCGTCCATCAATGCCTCTGTTGCTGGCCGCTGCAGTAATGTACTATACACGCGCGCGTGCTCCTCTAGTACACGAGTACGTAGTGGATGCCGCTCCCATGCAACGTGTCTCTGAGGTGCGGGATTTAGGGGTTACGATCTCTCCTGAACTTTCCTTTCGCGACCATATTACGAAGATCTGTAAAAGGGCGTTTAGAAACTTGGGATTTGTTCTGAGGCAGACAAGGCACTTCACTAACATCGCTTCAGTCAGGGTCCTGTATGACGCACTGGTTAGGAGTCATCTAGAACATAGTGCGGTCATATGGGCTCCACATGAGGCCAAGTACGTGGTGATGCTGGAACGCGTACAGAACAAGTTCACGCGCCACTTGTACAAAAGGCTTTATGGGGTATATCCGTTTTACCCCTTGATGTACCCCACTCTGTTTGTGCTTGGTATGGTCAGGTACAACCAACTGAGGGTGAGACGAGAATTCACGCTTGTGGCATATTTGGTTAGGCTACTTCGTGGTATTGAGCATAACCCGGGAGTGCTGCAGCGCCTGAGTTTGTGTGTTCCGGACCGCTATGTGTGGAGGCGGCGCCGCCCGCCGCTGCTGGCCGTGCCGGTTGCCAGGACCAACCTTCTCGCAAAAACACCATTAACCCGCGCAATTCGGGTCGTTAATGATCTTCACGGCAAGATCGATGTATTTACATGCCATTTCAGTGAATTCGCAAAAATACTGTTGTTTATTTTATGTTATTCAGTAGATTAGAGCAGGCTTAGGCAGGCTATTTTTGTTTTAAATAATTTATATATTGTGTTTTTTATAGTTAGGTATGTTGTATTATAATTTAAAGTTTGTGTTTTTTACCCGACTGTGGCGAAGCCCAAAAGGAGGGTTATGTGTTTGACGTCTATGTATGTAATTATAGATAGGTTATTGATGTTATTATATATTGGTAGGTACTAATAGTTAAGTTTTTCATTGTTTTTATAATAGGGTAGTCGACCGACTAAAAAAAATATGATTCTGTTTAGTCCGTCAGTCAGATTATTGAAAAATATTGGATACGTGTTTTTTGTTTTATCAAATTAATAAAAATTGACGAAAATAAAGCTTGTCAAAGACCATGGAGAGGGGGCGTTTGACGTCATAGTTAGGTAAAATTGGACCAAGCTGTGACGTTTCACGACTTTTCGAAGCACTGTATCGTCTTCATTTTTTGTTTACGTGAAAAAAGAAAAAATACGTGTTCAATATTTTTTGGAAATCTATATCTGACGGACTAATTAGTTTTTTTTTGTCGACTACCCTATTATTTTATATCGTAAGTTAGTTTTAAACCGAGCTATCGCATTAGGTGAAGTACCTGTAATGATAGTTTTAAGGGATTTTTAATAAATAAATACATTATTTTCGGTTCTTTAATTTTAACCTTTTACCGCTAACTACTACCATACTACGCACTACTTTTTATGAGCTGTCCTGTAAAGAATTCGGAAATACTTTAAACAGTATATTTAAATTTTGCTGTGTAAAAACGAAATGTTTGCATTGTAAATGTCACCCGCAACAGAAGTAATCACGGTTGATTTCGCTATGAATGCATTTCATACTCTATCTCCGAACGCATACATCAGATTTTTGCAGGAAAATCAGATCACTGACTTCAGAGACATCGTTCGTCGGTTTTACAATGATAAATCACAGTCAAAACAATATCTAAAGTTTGAGGCAATCAGACTCATTCAAGTGGGTAGCAATGCACTGCAAAAATGTTTCTACATCATTTTTGAATTTTTAATGAACCTTTTAAAATGGTAATGCGTCTTTTACCACGAACGTCACTATTCAATCTAATACTAGATCAAAAGAAATACCCAGACAATGGACATGCTCAAACATCGCACTTTTGTTTAAAAAATAATAATAATATTCCACAACTATCACACAACGCCATCTAGTCCCAAGCTAAGCAGAGCTTGTGTTATGGGTACTAGACAACTGATAAACATACTTATATATTTCTAAATACATACATATTATAGATAAATTACACCCAGACACAGAACAAATGATCGTGCTCATCACACAAACATTTGTCCTGGGTGGGAATCGAACCCACGACCTCCGGCATAGCAGTTAGGGTCACTAACCACTAGACCAACAGGCCAGTCGAAAAAGGAGACCCGAAACAAATATCAAACTACAGACCCATTAGTCTCATGTCAAATCTCTACAAACTATTCTGGGCAACTCTACTAAGAAGATTGACAAAACAAATAGACGAAAATCAACCAGTAGAACAAGCAGGATTTGTGAGTGGCTTCTCTACCATAGACCACATACACTCCCTGAAAATGGTTCTGGAAAAATACAACGAGTATGACAAAGCTCTATATCTGTGCTTCATCGACAACAGCAAAGCGTTCGACTCAATTTCTCACAACTCTATAATAATATGGCAAGCTCTATCAACGCAAGGAATTAACAAAGAGTACATCGATCTAATAAAGGTAATTTACAAAAATAGTAACTCTAGGATTATGCTCGAGAAACCAGGAAATAGTTTTAAAATCGAAAGAGGAGTTAAACAAGGTGACCCACTCTCCCCTAAAATATTCATATCGGTGTTAGAGGAAATATTCAGAGCAATGAACTGGGAAAACAAGGGCCTAAACCTACACGGAAAATACCTATCACACTTAAGATTCGCTGACGATATCGTGCTGATGTCAGAAGACCCATTTGAAATGCAGTCTATGTTAGAGTCGCTATTTGATGAGAGCAAATAAGTGGGCTTAGAAGTAAACCAAACAAAAACAAAACTTATGACAAACAGACACAAAGTACCAATGACAATTTCATCTACCAACCTATAATACGTTGAAGAGTACATCTACCTAGGACACCTAATTAGTTTTGAAATGTTTATATTATTACGCAAGACGTCTTCGTGTTTATGTCAAGTATTAAAATAGTTGTTTGACTATGGATACAATTTGGCGTTAATGTATGTTAGTACCTTTTTATTGATGAAAAAGTTCAAGTAGAGTTACATAAATATAAAATTGTATTTAAGTTGAATCTGCCAAAAAGCTGCTATACAGTTTGGCAGAAGTAATGGTTATGTGAGCACTATTAAACGCTTTTTCATTTTCTTGTATCCCTTTTTTTAGAGAGTAGGTCATCCAAAAACACCCATGCTAATTATTAGCTGTTTGTGTCGAGGCCGCGGTATCTCTTTCGAACAACCCGCAGCCTCGACCCTTGTGTAACGGTAATGTCACAGTACCTGTCCGCCATGTGTAAGTGCGGGTGCAGTAGGTGTGGGCGCGTGCGCTGGAGTGCGTGCGCGCAGGCGGCGACACGTGCGCAGTACTTGTATGTCGCCGCGACCGCACATTACCTGGTAAATATATAGAATTACTGGTAAATAATTAGTAAACTATACTGAAACACTTATGATAACAAACACTTCCAAAGAAACACAGACCCCACAGCTATAAACAGTCGCGCGTAGTGCAGGGCAGTGTCTCGTGCCTCTTCGTCTAATAGCCACCCAAGTATATAATATAACTCACCATGCCCGCAGCCAACAGACACACACACAGACAGGCCTCCAGCGTGGAGCGACCAGCCAGTTCAGCCACACTCTTGCCCCCCACAGCTATAAACAGTCGCGCGTAGTGCAGGGCAGTGTCTCGTGCCTCTTCGTCTAATAGCCACCCAAGTATATAATATAACTCACCATGCCCGCAGCCAACAGACACACACACAGACAGGCCTCCAGCGTGGAGCGACCAGCCAGTTCAGCCACACTCTTGCCCCCCACAGCTATAAACAGTCGCGCGTAGTGCAGGGCAGTGTCTCGTGCCTCTTCGTCTAATAGCCACCCAAGTATATAATATAACTCACCATGCCCGCAGTCAACAGACACACACACAGACAGGCCTCCAGCGTGGAGCGACCAGCCAGTTCAGCCACACTCTTGCCCCCCACAGCTATAAACAGTCGCGCGTAGTGCAGGGCAGTGTCTCGTGCCTCTTCGTCGCCGGAGCCCGCGAAACGAAGGCCCATCGCGAAACATGCACCGGCTATTATGTTGCAGTAAGCTTGGCTAGAGGAAAGGATAAAAAGAACACGTAATATAAAAGTGAAACAATAAAACTGTACAGAATACTACTGTCCCACTGCTGGGCTACTGTCTGGTATGCTGTCGCGGACTTTTTTTTAGAACTTTTAGAGAGGAAAAATTCCATCGTACATGACATTTCCTTAACTTAAACCGTTTACGCAGCGCACGCAAAGAAAACTCTCAAAAACGAATATTTTTTCCTGTCGTTGCAACATTTTTCATTTATGCTCCGCTCCTATTGGTTTGAGCGTGATGTTATATAGCCTTCCTCGATAAATGAACTATCCAACACAAAAATATTTTTTCAATTCCAACCAGTTGTTCCTGAGATTAGCGCGTTCAAACAAACAAACAAACTGTTCAGTTTTATAATAATGTCATGGAGCAAAATAACCAGTGGAGAAAGCATGGGCACGTTTTTGTTCTAAATCAAAGTCACTAATGGAATAAAACGTACCTCTCCCCCCGCAGTATGGG
The DNA here is from genome assembly GCA_949316265.1 of Diarsia mendica. Taxonomy (NCBI): domain Eukaryota; kingdom Metazoa; phylum Arthropoda; class Insecta; order Lepidoptera; family Noctuidae; genus Diarsia; species Diarsia mendica. The sequence goes on along the minus strand of OX438901.1, from coordinate 2,552,153 downwards.
GGGAGAGGTACGTTTCGGACTCTGTGATTGGTTTACGAACTGACAACCAAATGACAACTCATTCTCTAGGGATTCCATAAAAGTAATTGAAAAAGTATCGATATCGATAATTGTTTGACTTATTAGTATTATAACGATATGTTTGCAATACAGAGATTACGGGTTCGATTTTGAAATAAAACAGGTAATTATTAAACTTAGAAGACTGTATTTAAAAAAATATAGGTATATTTACTGGTTTTTAAAACGGATTTGTTTTGAATATTATGTTTTTCTTATATAATCCTTTGTATTATTTTTCGTAATAAATGTATTTATTTATTTTATTTTATATGGGCTTACTCTTAACCTCAATCTTGCCCTAAGGGCAGAGATGAGGTCGACGAGTATCAATATATTTTTTTTCCTACACATGAAGCTAAATCAATTAAGTGGTTAGTCGATTCTACGTCAAATTGGTGAAAATTTATATCTGGAAATAAATCATATCCCACAAAATTTTTAAGAACTAAGTAATGTGAATTGAATTTAGATGTCAAAGTTTTTTTTTCAGTTTTGTTGGTAAAAAAATGTCTTGTGTAGCTTTGATCCAAATTTCTTTCTTCTCGGTGCCATCGTTGGGAAACCTGTAAATTTGAATGCATGCAAAATACACGTTTTTCAATTTGAACCCCGTTATCATGATGGACATTGGCGTTAGATAATGCGCGCTTACAAATACATGTTGGCGCCAGCAATCAGTGGCGTATCCCTCATACAAGCTGAAAAGCCGGGCTTGCCTTAAAATAATACAACAAATAAAAAGCAGTCATACAATAAATACTAACAAAATATAATAATATTATCCAGTGGCTATATCAAATTCTGCATGCGCAAAACGGAACGCGCGCCACACGCGCGGTTCTGTCAAAATTTCGGGCCGCGAGACTAGCTTGCTCGCTATTGATAGCTTCTCTTTTTGAATGTGTGCGTGTAAGTCAGTGTAAGTTTGAGAGAGAATGTGTGTTCGCGGCAAACACACCGTGAATGCCAAAAACAAAAGACCTCAAATTAGTTCAAATTAATTTTCATGATCTTAATCATGATATCACGGGGGCAGCAAAGGGGGGTTAAAATTTTGGTCATTTTTTGCCTAGGACGCTCCGTTTTCAAGATATTTGTATTTAACTTATTTTGGTACAATAATTGAAAACGCCCATAACTCTGAAACGGTGCATCGTAGGACCATGCTTCTCGGACCCTAAATGGTGTATATGGCGCAGGTTAACCCAAAACTGCAATAAAATCTATATAAATAAAAAGAGAAGTCCTGACTGACTGACTGACTCATCAACGCCCAGCCCAAACCCTTGGACCTAGAGAGCTGAAAGGGGAATGCCTGAAAAATGCTTGAAATAGACAGAAACTACTAACAGTCCTTAATTCTATTTAGAATAAATTAGGTATAATGAAATAATTCTCAAGTTTGTATACCTAGGGAGAAAATATAACGATCTTTAAAATATTTAACTTGATATCCGTCCCATTCCTTCTTATTTTATCATGGAGGTCAGTGTTTATTTGACATGAGTAATCGACATTCAGCCAAACAGGAATCGTCAAATGATCTTTAACGAACTATTTTATAGAATTATTGCACAGTTATCATTCATTTAATATAATTCGTCCTATTTATACCGTAAATCTAATTAAAATAATATATGCATGTCAATTAATTAAAATCAAATTATTTTCAAAATAGAAAACGTATCGTAGGCTGTATGCATCATAATGTCCTTTGCCTTACTGACACTTTGACATTACTGCATTTAATTTTTTCGATTGTTGATTTGATCGATTCATGGTTTTGCGTTTGCGACTTGAGTTACTAGTATATTGCTTTTTAGGATATTTAACGACGACTTTGGCCATTTTTTAAGGATTTTGATTTTACTTCTGTACACGTTACCCATTTTTGAACACGGACTTAGATTGAATGCTGTTTTGTTGTATAATTATTGCATATTAATCCTTAACCTTGACTTAACCTATATTTTAGAAAAAAATATTGGAACTGGCTTCTACCTAGTTTTTTGATAATGATTGAATTTGTAATGGATTCCCTACGATTTATAGTGCAATTTGGCGTATATTTCATTGTTGTCCATTTCAAGCATTTTTTTGTGTGGCTGATGGGCAATTCCCTTTGCACAGAGGTTCCCTTTATAATGTAGACAAGGAATAAGGAAGGATTTTTCGAAATTCAACCCCTAAGGGAGTTAAATAGGGGATGAAAGTTTGTATGGAAAATCGTCATTTTCACGCGGGCGAAGCCGCTGGCAAAAGCTAGTTGGTAATAAAAAAAATTAAGTCCTCGTTCCATAGCTAAGCTACACAATCCAACCAATTTTTTTTTATCCCTATTGTGTCAGTTTTTTCATAGGCCTTTGCCTCCGTTTTTCTGCACACACGCCACTGCCAGCAATGTGTTCACATGCCGATGCGCGTTTTGGCCACCTTTACTCCAAATCTAAAATTGATAACGTCTGTTCCATACCTACACTGGCCTATATAAAAACATTTAAAAAAAAACATAATTGTCTAGGATTGCAATGATTCAAATAGATTCCAATCAACGCGTTTAAATTTTGTGTAAAAGGCAGGCAGAGATATCATACACTTACATTTTTTTCTGTTATGTACAAGTTTATGCCAGTATTATACACATTTGCGAGTAAAGCCAAGGGCATAAGCATGTTTGAAAATATAGCAATAATGAAACAAAAAAATATAAGGTATTTTAAGTACTTATATTTTAAATTATATCGATACCTTAAACCGTCGCGATACTGCGAACTCGAACAGCACTATCAAGAAAGAAAGAGACAACTGCATTAGTGCAAATCAGTGTACAGAAAGAGACAGCAATTATTTGATTCTTTTTTCATTGTTTTGATCAAATTGAATAGAAAACCACTTGTTACCTGTGAAATGTTATCCCATCTTTTGTGTAACTTGAAGTTGTAGTACACTTTCCACACCATTTAATTGCAAAAACAGGCATTATTTTTCGTTATAAATGCTTTCAAAACGGGAGCGCGTGACGTTTGTACGTTAGCCTACAATTTTTGCGACTGAGCAAAATTTCACCGCGTACGCTTGATATAGCGTATGTTTAGCGCCCGCGCTAGCCTCCGCACGCGCGAGCCACTGGTCATTTTGCTCCATGAATAATGTAGATAACAATAAAAATTGAACTTCACAAAAAAGTATGCGCTTAAACATGGAGTTGCGGACACGAGCCCGTTACATACAGAACCATACAATTTTTTTACACACAAATTACATTTAAAAGTGACAATGTGACCTTCCCGATTATCAAAAACCATAAGTTCTGTTTTATAAAAAAAACAATACTGTTTTTCTATGTACCATTAGTATGTGAAAAACTAAAAAAATCGAAGACGTGTGACATTTACCAAACCGCAATGCGGGCGTGGTGGATTTTAGCCCATAACTCTCCTAGAGAAGAGACCTGTATCCCTTGCAGTGGGAACATTATAGGCCGATGATGATTAGTGTGTAACGTAATTTCGATTGTAGGTTTATGCATGTTTAATGCATAGATATTTAGATCCTTATAGTACACAAAAAATGCTAAGATCAATGTATAATTAAATCACAAAATAAAACTCACTTCATAGCTTCGTAATCGATGTTATCTTCAGTAGGTTTGACGAAACAGTACGGCTTTATAGTAGCGGGCACTTGGCTCTCCACCCAGTCTTCAGTTGGTTCGATACTGTCCCATAACACCAAGCCTGAAATTAATATGGTTGTTGAAGTTCATCATCATCATCAGCCTATATTGTTCCCACTGCAGGGACTCAGGCTTCCTCTCTAAGAGAGAATTCCTTGAATTAAAATGGACGGAGATATGGGCTGTAGATTCGTTGAGGATGGCAACGTGAATGGTTGTTTACCTTATTTTCTAAAATATTATCTAGGCTTTGGCACATTACAACTATTCTTAATTTGATCAAGCTTATTAATGCGTCTTATAACCTTATTGTTGTCGATTTTTATCATAATTATGTATAACTAGCTTTTGCCAGCGGCTTCGCCCGCGTAAAAATGACGATTTTCCATACAAACTTTCATCCCCTATTTAACTCCCTTAGGGGTTGAATTTCAAAAAATCCTTCCTTATTCCTTGTCTACATTATAAAGGGAACCTCTGTGCAAAATTTCAGCTTTCTAGGTCCAAGGGTTTGGGCTGGGCGTTGATGAGTCAGTCAGTCAGGACTTCTCTCTTTATTTATATAGATGTATGTATAATGTATAATAATAAGGCATAAGGTTGAAATAAGGCCAAATGTATCTATGGCCAAACTAATTTTCAAAGGTTAGATGACCATCTGACTTTTAAAAATCAGTTTCAAGTCAAGCTTGAAGCAGATTGTAGCATCTAGCCCTATTCGTCGTTTTTTATCGCTATTCGGGTTTTAGATTGTATGTGCTAGTAAAGGAAAAGGAAGGAGTGGATGGAGGCCTTTGCCCACGAGTGGGACAGAGCAAGCTAAGAAAAAGAAGAAGAAAATAAGGATGTGAAGAGTAGATACCTCTCGCAATAATCCTGAGCATCAACAGATCAGGTCTCACAAAGTCCAGCTGGTATGCAGTATGTGGAGGTTCCAACCAGCTCGCTAGCGCCTCGTTGTTGGACCGCAAGTATATCAGTCCCAGCGCTAAGGTAGCACCCGGTGACGTCACGTCCAGGTTCACAGTGGCGCCCTCGCGGATCGCGAACGAACCTTGCTTGTATTTCTCTTTTTGGGAACCTTTAAATAAAGATAATGATAAGGTCATGATTCCTGTTTATTCCCACCTGTCCCCACTGGTGGAAGTTGCAACTATTAGTCACATTTATCACTATTGGTGGTGGTTGCGTTTGAATCAATAGCATTTGCTTCTACCTCTGTTCCCACTGGATGCAGATGTCACTTTACATAAGTGTTATTTTTCAGAAACACCACGATCAAGTAGCAGTCGGACAGAAAATCAACCAAACCATTCGGTTTTCAATTTTTAACTAACAAATAGAATGAAGGATGACCTTTCTGGGGCCAGTTATGACTCAAACACAACTACCACCAGAGTAGTGGTAGATGATTATAGCTAGTTGCAACTGCCACCAGTGGGGCCAGATGGGAATACGCATATATTCTGACAGCCACGATCTCTCTGATCAAGTCCCACTGACCAGTAAGTGGATGTTTATCCCCGCCCAGCATGTAGGTCCTGAGCTTGTGTGCGAGCGCAGACAGCTGCAGGCCGGCCTGGCCCCGCGCCGCGCCTGCCATCACCATGCCCAGCGCCAGCCCGGCCGCCAGCGCGTACCCCTCGCGCTCCACGCAGTTCTCCATCTCTGGTCCGGGGGGCTTGCCTAGAGAGAACAGCATATTAATACGGTAGTTGTCAAAAAAAAATCTAAATAGTCCGTCACATAGATTACCAGAAAATATTGGACACGTATTTTTTCTTTTTACACGTAAACCAAAAATGAAGACGATACAGTGCTTCGAAAACTCGTGTGACGTCACATCGCACTGCATTTTTTACCACGTAGTGCCGTCAAAAGCCCCAACTCACGATCTTTGACGCGTTTTATCTTCGTCAATTTTTATTTATTTGATAAAACAAAAAACACGTATCCAATATTTATCGATAATCTAACTGACGGACTAAACGGAATCATATTTTTTTTACCCAGGACACATCCCTATTCAACTTAAACAAGTTAGGTAATGACACGTCTTCACGAACACCTGTATGAGTAGTGTAGATACTAGGTTACGACCCACGAGGACCTCGTCATCATCAGCCTATAATGTTCCCACTGCAGGGACTCAGGCCTCCTGTCTAGGAGAGGACCTCGTGAGGTGGAGAAATAAGAACACAATTTTTCTTTCGGCTGGTTGGCTTATTCTTTAGATTTGAGCTTCCTTGCTCCTATTGAAGCCTTCGTTAATAGTACATTACGATATTCGTGCGTTAAATAGTTATAACATGCGAGGAGGAATTTCAGCCCGAGCCGAAGGCGAGGGCGTAATGGAGCCGAGCATGTTATAACCAATACGCACGTATATCGTACGACGTTTTTTATCACATTTGCGAGGAAACAGAAAAAAAAGATATTCACAATACAAGTACAAAGAAAAGAAAATTTGAGAAAAATGGCGCGAGGATTATTTTCTGCCGTGGCTGCGTGAAAATGTTGGCAAAGACGCTAGAGCATGCAGCCAAGTTTTTAAATTACCGAATAAACTGTTTTAAACCTAATAAAGCAACATACCGATCTCATTGAGCAACACTTGCGCGTAATGCGTGTGCCCAGTAGCCTGGTAGATCAGTCCCACGCCCAGCAGTGCAGCTACCAGGATGTTCTGTTGGATGTCGAGCTCGATGGATGTCGGTGGCAGCAGTGGTTCCAGGTGGATGCTCATCATCTTTGTGGCTTGAACATCCATGGTTCCTGTGGGGGAAAAGTACTTTTAGAAAATCCGGATCGATTGGCCCATTTTTTTGCTGCCTGCAAGTCTTTTCCACAATTTCTGAATAAGTGAAGGTTATGCGCTGACCCCAATTAAATTGGAATAAGGAAGGGGACGAGAATGATGATGTTCGCCTTGAAACCGCTACAGCGCAGTGTCTCTATACCATGCATTTTCTTTGTTGGTAAAAAAAAACAAACTTCCTAAAAAGGCTTAAGTATTACATTCGAAAGTCGATGGCTTTGTTTTTTTCATTGACTTTTTTTTTTGTTGAAATGTTTTTTAATTTACCCTTTTTAGTTATAAACTACACAAATGTTTGTCATGAATCTAAACAGAATAGGAAAAAAACAAAGTACTGAGCCGATTTTAATGAAATTTCTATCGGACCAAGCGGTAAGTACAAAAAAAATACAATGAGATTAAGAACCGGTCCTCACTACTTTTTTTTTAAGTCAGTTATAATGGATTACAAGTTTGTGGTTTCAATTTCTAAGATTCTGTGTACAATTTTCTTCACATTACCTCTATAAGTAGCAGCTAACCCCAACAATAGCCCAACGCTGATCATCTCGTTACACTTGACGAGATACTCGTAGATGTTCATGAAGGGCATGTCTCTCAGGTGACCGTTCAGCCCTAACGCCATCAGGAAGCCTGCGTGTTCCATTGACATTTCTGCTGTGCCCTGTTAGGAATGAGTTGTTATAGTTTACTGTCTTGTTTTCTTGGAAGGAGGTGTCATGACAAGTAATAAAGAAGTATGAAAGAAAAAGACATGCAGCGCCGAAGCTAAATAAATTGGAATAAGAGCAAGACATTTACGAGTTTAGTTGTCTTTTTGTCGTTACAAATACCGGCACGGTTCTTGAGCGCTCGGCGGAAGAGTGCGGATCGCTGTGCGCATCGTACACTTTATGACAAATAAAACGAACACCCGTTTATTAATTATTGGTCGTGAGGTAAGTGCAGCAGGAGTAAAGAACAAATCCCGAGTGACGGCTATGACGCGATGCGCTACGGGCCAATCACTGCACTTTCCCCGCCCCGCGTCTCACTTCATACCACCAAAGGGACCCAATAACTCACTTTTGCGTCAGCGCTCAAGAATCGTGCCGATGATTATACCACAACGTTGAAATAGCAGATCTAATACGTATACGGGCGTCTGTATAGTGTGAACCGTTTTGTATAAGCTGCTTTTTGTTTTAGTTGTTACTTATGTTTACAAATTGTGTTGACTATGAGGATAATTAGTATTAATTATTATTGGATAATTGATAAAATATATTTTAATTACAGGTTTTTAAACGTTCCCTCGTTATTCCTGAAAGGTTTATGAGGACTTGTCATATTAAAATGATGAAAAAAAAATACTAATTAGTCCGTCATATAGATTTCCAAAAAATATTGGACACGTCTTTTTTCTTTTTTCACGTAAACAATAAATAAAGACGATACAGTACTTCGAAAAGTCGCGTGACGTCACAGTTTGGTACATTTTTTACCAGAAAGTGACGTCATCAGCCCCCACTCACGATTTTTGACACGTTTTATTTTGTCAATTTTTATTATATTGACAAAACAAAAAAACACGTATCCAATATTTTTCGATAATCTAACAGACAGACTAATCAGAATCATATATATTTTTAGTCAGTCAAGATTTAACACCACATTCCGAAACTAGGTGCTTTATTGAACAAAATTACTTAAACTCTACACAAATGAAATCAAAAAGTACGACTCACCCTCGGCTTATTATAGATGACCCACTCTGAGTCAATAGTGAACCCCGAGAGCGGCACCAGCGCCAGCCCCTGCGCAGCCCCGTTGTGGAAGCACGGCCAGGCGGCGGGGGGCGGGGCGGGGTCCCCGGCGCCCCGGCCGCGCCACCGCCCCCACACACACACACGCGGCAGCTCCACCGCCTCTGTGGCCGGACACGGCACTGTGCGCAGGCTTGCCATGCCTCTGTAGCCCGACAGTAAACAGATTATCGTAACGCCGCATTCACATTTGTCTGACGTGTTGCGTCGTGATGCTCTCTGTCGTGATGGCTACTGTTCACATCTATATGACGCGTTATGACGATTTTTTAATAAGTTCCGTCTTGGCTCTCAGACAGTTTACACATTCGCAATGGTTTTTCCGCGCATCTGACGCGTCACAACACGTTACTGGCGCGTGCACACTAGTCCGACCCGTTGTGACGTGTTACTGCGCCGCCCCCCGCACCTCACCCATTCTGACGCAGACCGGGATCGCTTCTGATGCGACACAACACAAGCCATCACAACACACTGCGTCAGAGAAATGTGAACGCAACCATATTGATTGTATGAAACCGATACCTTTCTGATGCATCACAACACAACACGTCAGACAAATATGAGTGCGGCTTTACGCACATTCAACGAAGCTTGAGTCAGAGATTTAATCTGACAGTAATAGAGGCCTCCCCGATACGTATCAGGTTAATGAATTTAGCTTTACGTCCATACCGTAAAAGCGAAATAATAATAATAATAATATTCCACAACTATCACACAACGCCATCTAGTCCCAAGCTAAGCAGAGCTTGTGTTATGGGTACTAGACAACTGATAAACATACTTATATATTTCTAAATACATACATATTATAGAAATAGATATGATTCGCCTGGATTAGAAAGCGGCGACTCGATATTACGTAACTGTTTTAACAAAAATAAAATATCTTAACGATTACCAGTCTATATGTAACAACTTCAAAACTGAAAAAAACACTAATATCTAAAAAAAATATTCTTTTCAAGTTAGCCCTAAACATGAACAATTCTATATTTTAACAAAAAATATAAACTCACCTAGCAATAGGCAGCGCCATAGTCCTAGTACTGACGGCAAACAAGTACTTCTCCTGCTCCTCAATAAAGTCATGGTCGGACACTTCGGGACGCTGCGTCAAGTTGATGGTCACGGGGATCGAGGATTGAAGCAGGTTTATTACTTCTGTCATTCTGGAAGGAAATGTTATTGAGATTTATGGTATACTAGTGACCCGCCCCGGCTTCGCACGGGTGCAAAACAGGTATTAAAACCTTCCTCTTGAATCACTCTATCTATTAAAAAAAACCGCATCAAAATCCGTTGAGTAGTTTTAAAGATTTAAGCATACAAAGGGACATAGGGACAGAGAAAGCGACTTTGTTTTATACTATGTAGTGATAGTGACGATACAATGGAAAATTAAATATCCTTCCGACAGTCAGTGCGCTTGCGTTGCTCCGGATCAGACCATGGCCCACTTGCTGGAATTACCAGTGCGCACACACTGGCCTGCACAGTTTTACTTAGAAAAATTCAAAAGCTATTTTGTTGCCAAATAACGGTGTACTTTGAGATAAGACCTATTTCGTAAAACTATGGCTTCCAAAACATGAATCAACAAAATAACAGAAAATCATTTCTAAAAGATGCTTTGTGTATACGTATTAGTGCTCGTGACTGCAGTAGACCTGCATATTTGAGGGTTTAAAAATACTAGGGCATAATATTAAAATGAGCCCAAATACTACACGGTCACATAACCTTGACGCATCTCTGGAATGCGAGGCCCCACCCGCTTTCCCTTAGCTCGCCCGGCAAGTGTCAGTACGGTTAGCATCTTTGTTACCGATACGCGCGTCGGTAATTTGGCTAGTTTTCTGTTGTTGTTATATTGTTTTTGGACATTATTGTTACGACGCCAAGCGTGAAGCGTCAAGATAATATGACCGAGTAGAACATAGTGCCATCGCTGCCGTATTTTGACTCCTCTCCTTGGTAGCTAGCACTAGTCACGGTTTTCTACCTTTGCTCAAGATCGAAGCGAGCTCAAAAAAAACTTTTTTACAAAAAAATAAAACCGACTTCGACAAAAATAAAACACAAAAAAGTGAAAAATAAAAAATCAGCTTCTGAAGTCGGTGACTTTTGTTTGTTTGATTTCATGTTTTTGCCACCGACTTCTGAAGCTGATTTTTTATTTTTCACTTTTTTGTGTTTTATTTTTGTCGAAGTCGGTTTTATTTTTTTGTAAAAAAGTTTTTATTTTTCACTTTTTAGTGGTTCACGTGTGCTTACCCCTTCACAACGTACCGGCGTGATGTTATGTTATGAACTGGTCAATAGACAGTCATGAGATTTCAGCAATCCCAGTCCATTTGCTATCATTAATTGAGGAGTTCCGTTGCCTATCTCCGAAGTTCTTCATCACCTTTGTAGTGAGTACAGGCGTGATATTATGTTGTGTGATGGCGTAAACAATGCTTAGATATGCTATAGCAACAATCGCGGTTAATCTGCTGTTATTTATTGAAGAGTTCCCCCGATTTCTACAAGATCCCATCATCAGATATTGAAATGGTGACAATGGGACCACACGGGAAGCACCAGCTTTCAAATGAAAAAAGAATCAAGAAAATCAGTTCACCCAGTCGCAAGTTATGCGCGAACAAACATAAAAAAAAAAAAAAAAAAAAAAAATACAGTCGAATTGATAACCTCCTCCTTTTTTTGAAGTCGGTTAAAAATTGAGCACCTCGCCTACTCTTTTATTTTGTGGATTGGAAATCATCAAATGACTCTTCCCGCTCTGAGCGGAGCAGGAGGGAGTGTCAGACTTCTACGGACTAAAAACCACCCATGTTCCTTCTTACCCCTTTATGTCGAGGCCGCGGTATCTCTTGCTAACAACCCTTAGCCCCGACAGTACCTAGTGTACCCTCACCTGTGGTCCCTGGGATACAGCAAGCTCAGCAGCTGCGTGTTGAGGTGTTCCATGCCGGTGATGACGTGACAGTACCTAGTGTACCCTCACCTGTGGTCCCTGGGATACAGCAAGCTCAGCAGCTGCGTGTTGAGGTGTTCCATGCCGGTGATGACGTGACAGTACCTAGTGTACCCTCACCTGTGGTCCCTGGGATACAGCAAGCTCAGCAGCTGCGTGTTGAGGTGTTCCATGCCGGTGATGACGTGACAGTACCTAGTGTACCCTCACCTGTGGTCCCTGGGATACAGCAAGCTCAGCAGCTGCGTGTTGAGGTGTTCCATGCCGGTGATGACGTGACAGTACCTAGTGTACCCTCACCTGTGGTCCCTGGGATACAGCAAGCTCAGCAGCTGCGTGTTGAGGTGTTCCATGCCGGTGATGACGTGACAGTACCTAGTGTACCCTCACCTGTGGTCCCTGGGATACAGCAAGCTCAGCAGCTGCGTGTTGAGGTGTTCCATGCCGGTGATGACGTGACAGTACCTAGTGTACCCTCACCTGTGGTCCCTGGGATACAGCAAGCTCAGCAGCTGCGTGTTGAGGTGTTCCATGCCGGTGATGACGTGACAGTACCTAGTGTACCCTCACCTGTGGTCCCTGGGATACAGCAAGCTCAGCAGCTGCGTGTTGAGGTGTTCCATGCCGGTGATGACGTGACAGTACCTAGTGTACCCTCACCTGTGATCCCTGGGATACAGCAAGCTCAGCAGCTGAGTGTTGAGGTGTTCCATGCCGGTGATGACGTGACAGTACCTAGTGTACCCTCACCTGTGATCCCTGGGATACAGCAAGCTCAGCAGCTGCGTGTTGAGGTGTTCCATGCCGGTGATGACGTGACAGTACCTAGTGTACCCTCACCTGTGATCCCTGGGATACAGCAAGCTCAGCAGCTGCGTGTTGAGGTGTTCCATGCCGGTGATGACGTGACAGTACCTAGTGTACCCTCACCTGTGGTCCCTGGGATACAGCAAGCTCAGCAGCTGCGTGTTGAGGTGTTCCATGCCGGTGATGACGTGACAGTACCTAGTGTACCCTCACCTGTGATCCCTGGGATACAGCAAGCTCAGCAGCTGCGTGTTGAGGTGTTCCATGCCGGTGATGACGTGACAGTACCTAGTGTACCCTCACCTGTGATCCCTGGGATACAGCAAGCTCAGCAGCTGCGTGTTGAGGTGTTCCATGCCGGTGATGACGTGACAGTACCTAGTGTACCCTCACCTGTGATCCCTGGGATACAGCAAGCTCAGCAGCTGCGTGTTGAGGTGTTCCATGCCGGTGATGACGTGACAGTACCTAGTGTACCCTCACCTGTGATCCCTGGGATACAGCAAGCTCAGCAGCTGCGTGTTGAGGTGTTCCATGCCGGTGATGACGTGACAGTACCTAGTGTACCCTCACCTGTGGTCCCTGGGATACAGCAAGCTCAGCAGCTGCGTGTTGAGGTGTTCCATGCCGGTGATGACGTGACAGTACCTAGTGTACCCTCACCTGTGATCCCTGGGATACAGCAAGCTCAGCAGCTGCGTGTTGAGGTGTTCCATGCCGGTGATGACGTGACAGTACCTAGTGTACCCTCACCTGTGATCCCTGGGATACAGCAAGCTCAGCAGCTGCGTGTTGAGGTGTTCCATGCCGGTGATGACGTGACAGTACCTAGTGTACCCTCACCTGTGATCCCTGGGATACAGCAAGCTCAGCAGCTGCGTGTTGAGGTGTTCCATGCCGGTGATGACGTCAGCGTCCTCAGGGTTGCTGCGAGTTGCGTCCACTGGTCTCTTGGCTAGTGTGTATACCGTGTCTTTCTCTAGAACTTCCAGGGCTATGACTGAAAATATATTTTTTACGTGATAAGGGAACTAAGCTATTGGTTTGGGTTATTTACACATTGAAAAATTAAAAAATAATATAATTTGAGAAGGACTTTTCAATATTCATTTATAATGGTGTTCCAAATATTCATACGATTTTTTAGCTCTTTGCGATTCACTACAATTTTTTGGCTTAATTTGACCGAACTATAAAGAACTATGCACTTCATAAAAAAAACTCACACTCCATATAATCAGACGCAGTCTTCATAGTATGCGCGACTTCAGCCTGATGCGCCAGGTCCTCCCGCATGACCAGGTTGTATGCCTGCGGGGACCAGTCCAGCGGCGGGGAGGACTTGCAGCGACTGAACAGCGTCAGGAGGAGCAGCCCTAGTGCGGGGGGCAGGCTGTCTATGTCGCGGAGGGTTATACCTAAGGGGGTGATAAATGTTCAAAGAAAAGTATACGCTACGGGTGCAGAATTAATTTCGAGGCACAGGGTCTGCGGGACTGTTTGAAAGAGTAGATACCGCAGCCCCGAAGTATAAAGGGCGAAGAATGAACATGGCTGGGTTTTAGTCAGTAGAAGTCTGGGCGAAGTCTAGCTTTTAAACACGGCCAGAGCGGAACGGCCATTTGATGATTTAATATTCACAAAAAACAACTCCGAGTTACTACTGGGAAACTAATGGAAAAACCCAATGGGAAGTTTACCCAGGGCTCAGCATTCGCGGATGCGACTAGTAGACCAACGGGCCAATCAGCTCGCTAAGCCATTGGTCATGCATCTGATCTCTCTCTGGTCGTGTCGAATTGCCGTTCCATCGGACTATGAGAGTAAAATAACAAAGAGTGCATCTGTGCCTATTAACATTAACACACTTGTGCACTATTAATATCTCTCGGGGCTCTGGCTAATGTTCGCTAAGATTGGCCGTCGTTACCAAAATGGTCAGGAGGACTATAATTATTATGCCGAGCAATTATATGTTTCCTTTATTTTTAATAGTTTCAAATTCATGTCCCAATGGCTTATTGAAACACATGTCTTGATTTGTATGCCTTATCGTCTACACATACCCTTATCACAGGCCATGATAACAGCTTGGCAGTACGGTGAGTAGTAGTTGTTAGTATCGCGGCGCGCCCGAGGAGTACTGCTAGCGGTCACAGTGTCGCGACTTGAGATGGTTTGTATGCCAGCGCTTCGACCACAACCCACTGTTGTAAGGATCTGAAATTGGAATTACACATTTTGGTATCGACACAATCGGACTCCATTGCGAATTGCGATATAAAGCGCCTTTTGTAAACGTCTTTTGTTTTGTAGTACTGGAACACGTCTGACTCATGGAAAGTTCCAAAACCACAAAACGTTATAGTTGCTGCTAGATAAGATGTCAATAGCGGTCATTGACCTTTCCCTAATATCTCTTCGTACAAATAAAAACAAAAGAACCATGTATTTCATTAAAATTTGTTAAATATTATAATAGATGACGATTCAAGACATGAACAGGCTTATTTTTGGATTTCAAAGTTAAGAATTTTAATAAATGAAGGTGGGTCAATGACCACTATAGACAGCTTATCTGGGGTTTTCGAACTTTTTGTTGTTCATTGAGTTCGCTATGGAAATTAGTATAAGTTTTATGTTTATAAAAATTATAGCTTTTCGTGGCGCGGTGTATAGTATTCAGACACTGACAGAACTATTGTGTAAGACATTGGATGTCGCTATGTTTAAATCATATGTAATGCGCAGACGCCGAAAAGTGTTTCCAATGTAACATTGCACTCTCACAAAAGATGGTTTATAAACTATTTGCTGAGCCACTAAGAGGCCAGAGATTTTCATAATTTTTTTCCCTCCGGATACTATTTTCGGACATATATTTCAAATTAGACCATTAATTATTGATAGACAGAATAGACTTTTTACCAACCTCAATAATATCTCTGGACATATTATTAACCTCAGCCAAATACGGGTAGTACCCCACATCCGAATCCTTCAGCATAGAGTTCAAATACGAATAAACATTTGGCGGGTCTCGGCTAAAGTACACCGGCTCGCACAACTTCTTCAAACTACCCTCATTTATCTGAGAATTATCTTCATACTCCAAATTAACTTCCGTTGGAAAATCCAGCCAGTAATGATTGACATACAAATCAAGTTTTAAGTCCTTCGATAATTGATACAAGAAGGCTGAAAGAGGCTTTAAATTGCTCCACAAAAGAGTGTTTAGTTTTATTTCTTCGTACACTAAATGTAAGGAGTATAATACTTGTAAAACATGAGGGAATAAGACTGAATTTGTATTGAATAAGTTTGATTTTTCTGGTTCGATGCTTGTTCGTTTTCCTTTGCGATATCCATCGGAGGTAGGCATGGGTAGTTTTAGTATGGTTAATGATTGTCCTATGGCTTTGTGCATTGTTGAGTTTAGAAGGTACTCCCAATCGTCTGAAGTCCCATCGCTAGATGTTCTTTGTTTTTTAGTGGCAACCTGAAACGAAAAGTAAATATATTTATTTGACCCAAATAAAACTGTCTCAAGTGGAGATTTGCATATACAAAGAGAGGCATATTAACCGGCAGTTGGTGAAAAAAGACTGTAGATAATAATGATGAAGGCATTCAATGCAGGTCAAGAACGCTAAAAAAAGTATAGTTAGCCAGGCCACTAGTCCTTTTTTCTTTTTTCTTTCACACCCCTGAATTTGCATCACTTTCAAAATTATCATCATCAGCCTATAATGTTCCCACTGCAGGGACTCAGGCCTCCTGTCTAGGAGAGGGGTGGGCTGTAATCCACCACGCGGACCCAGTGCGGGTTGGTAGATCTCACATTTCTTGAAATTTTTGGTTCTAGGACATGCAGGTTTCCTCACGGTGTTTTCCTTCGTCGTTTTTGCGAGCAGACGTTAATGAAATATACAAAGTAATGCACCTGCCTGCGTTCGAAACCATACTGTCGGATTGCAGCTAATAACAAATCTGTCGTAATCACATTGTTATTTATTCTCGCTACATTAAGATTGCTGTTAAGAGCGTATGCTACCTCAGATTAGCAACCCTATTTGTGGTGGTTCAAACTTCGCTCGAAATACTGTTAGAATAAAGTTCTAATCAGCTTGCACTACAAAGCGGTTGTTACGTCTTTCGCTGCGGCCGAATAGTGCGAAATTAGTGGTATTTTGCGATTTACAAAAAAACTATTGATTGGACTAAAAAAGTAAAACACTATGACTTTAGTATGTTGCTTGTAGAATTATTTGGCAAAAAAATCAGAACGATGACATGTATTTTAGTATGGTTTTTACTCGTTAAAAGAAATTTTTAGAGGTATCTTCGCGATTTTTTTCTATCGAGCAAAGTTAGTTGTATTATGTTTTCACAACACTATGGCACTAGCATATATCCTGAAGAATATCATATATTTTTCTGATGTTGATTACTGCAGTGAATCATATACTTTTACGCATTATAAAACTCGCGTTTGAGGTACCCCAGGCTCTTAAGTCATTCTTGTAAAGCATCATATAGTATCTGCCGCTGAATATCAACTAACCTCTGCATTATCAATGACGTCATCACTCTGCTTAGCGTGCAGACGCTCGACGTCGTAGCCAATGAGCGAGAGCAGAAGATTCGAGAACATCGACCATTCTTGTTCCGGGGTTAGGTCCTGACTGCCAGGGGCGTTGCGGACGCCGTACCATTTTATTATTACCTGTGAATAGGAATCAGATATATTGACTATATTTCTAAGGTTTGTAGGAAGACAGAAAAAAAAAACGCTGATTGGGCATTAAGGAGATAGGTGAAAAAAACAAATGCTTCTCATTCTTCTTCTTTACTTGTCGATGATCTCAAATCATGTTAGACCAGTATGTAGCCACCTGCACAGCTCTATCATCCGCTTCGATTAAACCCAGTGCAGGTGCAAGTGGTTGTGCAGGACTGCAGGTGGCGCATATCCAGCAGAGGGGCAATTTGTTTGGGATGCCATTTGGTCAGTTTATATCTACAGCGTCCAACCTGTGCTGATCGGTTATAAGGCGAGAATCACGAGCCTTTTCAGGAAGAAGATCGTAACCGTCATTTGCATAATTTTACAGGAGAACGTTTTTTTTTAATATTTCTCAAAAATACTTACGATGGTAATTTCGTAATTAAAAAAAGTTAATTACCATTTCTACTATGAACTCAAGTAAGTGACAAAAGATTCAAAATCAGTTGATCTGGCAGTTAATAATTAAAACCGGTTTTTGGGAATTTTGGCGCTTACGATGTTCTTCCTGAAAAGGCTCGTCAGACGGGATGCGTTTTAACATGGTGGTTCACACTTACCTAATTCTGTTTCTAAGAAAAATAAACCCTACCAGTTTTATTATTGATTCGTGTCGAGAATCATTAGTATAGTTACCTCCTTGAATTTGACGCAGATGAAAATGACAGCTTGAATATGCTATTTTTCTTTGATTGTTCAAGTTAAGGTAAAGTAAGGTTATTTCACAATGCGATATTATACCTATTCATAAATGTTTTCGGAATTGAATAGTCATCCCTTTCAGGAAGAACTAAGAAAACTTACCTGCATAGTAACATCTTTAGGCAGAATGGCTCTCAAGGCAGTATAACACCGCGTGACCAGCATAGAACAAGTCAACGGCGGTAACGATATCCGGTACATCGGACCTGCTTCAAACTGTAGCGTGAGACGATTACCTGATGCGTCGCAGAGTCCGCATAGTCCTGGGAATGATAGGGAAAAAAGTGTTTCACCAATTTTGAATGATTTGCTAAATCCTTCATTATTCGTACAGCCAAGGAGTGGAACACCCTGCCTGCGTCGGTTTTCCCGAGTTCATATAACCCTAATCTATTTAAGTCGCGAGTAAATAGGCTTCTTCTGGGTAAGCTCGTTCCATCGTCGACCTCATCTCTGCCCTTAGGGCAAGATTGAGGTCGAGAGCAAGCCAATGATATTATTATGGAGAAAAGGTCTTTTCTGGCTTTTAAAGAGAAGAACCAGAACGTGGATCGGCGATATTAAAAACAATTGAAACTCAACTTTTAAAGTTCAAGAATCATTATTTTGAATACGTGGTCTTGGTTGATATGATGATAACTGGTGATTGTTTTGGATTCTTTCAGCTTTTTGTTCGATTATCAACATGTAATGCACTTTAAAGCCAACCCTATTTCTTCAGACTCTTCGCTTTACTGCGACTAACATCCTAGACCCATAATCCACATGTGTAAAAATAATCATTATAACCTTCCACCTAAGCTCTCTTACTGCTCAATTCTAGCAATAATCAAACATGGTAAATATCCCGTTTATGATATTAATAGCAATTCTAGCAGCCACGGAAGTATGAGACAAGCGACAGAAGATGCCTTGCCGAACCATCAAAGTTGAAGTTACCTCAAACATGCTGCCTGACAACTAATGTCCAACCAAAAACACCTATAACCTCTCACCTAAGCTCTCTTTCTGTTCAATCCTAGCGGCTGCAGAAGTATGAGGCACTGGAGACAGGAGATGTAGCGCTGAGTCATCAAAGTTGGAGGTTTCCCTACACCTGCTTAACGACTAATATGTGCAAGCAAAAAACACCCTTATAACCTCTCACCTAAGCTCTCTTTCTGTTCAATCCTAGCGGCTGCAGAAGTATGAGGCACTGGAGACAGCAGATGTAACGCTGAGTCATCAAAGTTGGAGGTTTCCCTACACCTGCTTAACAACTAATATGTGCAAGCAAAAAACACCCTTATAACCTCTCACCTAAGCTCTCTTTCTGTTCAATCCTAGCGGCTGCAGAAGTATGAGGCACTGGAGACAGCAGATGTAACGCTGAGTCATCAAAGTTGGAGGTTTCCCTACACCTGCTTAACAACTAATATGTGCAAGCAAAAAACACCCTTATAACCTCTCACCTAAGCTCTCTTTCTGTTCAATCCTAGCGGCTGCAGAAGTATGAGGCACTGGAGACAGCAGATGTAACGCTGAGTCATCAAAGTTGGAGGTCTCATTACATCTGCTTGGTAACAAACTGCTTCGACGGGGGAACGGAGACTGGAATGTGGCTCGCTTGGTGTACGGCGAGTCTATTAGACGGGCTAGCACGCCGCCTACGTGGACCTGCAAAAGAAGATTGATTTATTATTATTAGACTAGCTGACCCGCGCGACTTCGTCTCCGTCACATAATACATTATAGCTTATAACCTTCCTCGTTAAATGGACTATGCAACACAAAAACAATTTTGCAATTCCAACTAGTAGTTCCTGAGATTAGCGCGTTCAACCAAACAAGGAAACTCTTCAGCTTTATAATATTAGTAAGTATAGACGTTTTTTTGAGTCGTCAAACTAGAGCACGGTTTCACGTCACGAGGTCTAGAACTATACCACAGGAACTTATTACCAGTATAAGAAGTACCTAATCTTACTTAATAATAATAATAATAATAATAATAATATTCCACAACTATCACACAACGCCATCTAGTCCCAAGCTAAGCAGAGCTTGTGTTATGGGTACTAGACAACTGATAAACATACTTATATATTTCTAAATACATACATATTATAGATAAATTACACCCAGACACAGAACAAATGATCGTGCTCATCACACAAACATTTGTCCTGGGTGGGAATCGAACCCACGACCTCCGGCATAGCAGTTAGGGTCACTAACCACTAGACCAACAGTCAACAGCCACTTAAGAGGAAACGCGAGTGGTCTTTTCTCCATACAAACGCTCTCGCCTGTTTTCTTTTTGGTTAATGACCCTAGAGCAATGGTTTTTTACAGAATAATAAATAATAACTATTTCTATGCCCCTATGTTTTCCTTTTTGGTGATAAATTATTTTTATAAGCACTAGAACCCTCAAAAAATGCTCAAAATTGCTTGTTTAGATCGCTGTTAAGACGCAGTTAACGGGGGAACCGTAAAAACGACCTGTTTTTCGTCTCTGCTACTTATTACAATTCCAAAAAAAATACAGTGTATAGTCAAATGTATAGGTAAAAGACTTATGCAAAAATATTTTCTAAAAGTAATCAAGAACCTCGAAAAAAAAATCACAAAATCACAAAAAAATCACACGAAAAAACTTTTTCGTCTCGAAATGCTCAATATTTTGAGTGACAACTGTTATTTATTTTTTTACTATCAGAAAGGAAATTTAACCAACTAAAGACATATGTAAAAATATTTTAACATTACAGCGTATTTTTTTTTTTAATAAATTAAACCTGCGAACTATCGTTCATTTTGGCAGTCACGAGCATCAAACGCATCGCCATTTTCAACCTTATTTGTTTAGGCGATGAGTTAAACGCGCGCTCAAGGTCGCGGGCAGCTAATGTCGCCTTAACAGAGTCCTAGTGTACAAATTTGACAACTATTAACGAAAAAAGAAAAAAATAGCGGCGTAGTATATAACCTCCTTATTCATTGTCTAAAATATCTTTTAAATTGGTTCAATATTGGAGGAGGAAATAGGCGAGAGCCAAACCTCGAATTCTAACTTTTTTCTATAGTTGTCCTTATCGCACGAATTTGAGGGCAAGAGGACGGAGAGAGACAGCGATAGTAGAAAGAGACAGCACTCGCATTTCCTCTTAAGTCATAGCTTACCTGCGAGACAATTTACATAGAAATTCGTCTAGCAAAAGGCGCGAAAAAGTACAACACAGACAGTCGACGGACAGAACTTAATTGCAAATAGTTGACTACTGGTTAAAATAATAAAAATTCGTGGGAAGATCTTCCTTCAAGTGCAGAAAATCTATAGTTACCACTTAAATGGAAACTAGAGCCAGTTATAGTTTTGCTGACTTACCTTTCCGACAACATAATTCCCAGACTGCAATATAATATTCCCAGCTTCATCAATCAACGCGATCATATTCAAATGTTCCAGCACCACAGCATCCTTAGCCAACACCGTTGTGACCACACCCACCATCAGATTGGTCTTAGACGTCTGACCGAGCGAGTGGGAACGTTGTAACCTCACTATCTGCAACCTGCTTACACCTCCTACTTTTATAATAAAGCATAGGTAATCGTGACCAACTAGATCAGTGTGCAGAAACGTCTTCATGTCACTTGGTGAATCAATAGGATCTCTACGTATAGGTTGGGTATCCGTCCATATATGGTCCAGACAGATATCCGGATATAAAGGTAATGAAGGAGGGTTTTGAGCACCATTGTTCGGCATCATGGAAGTGTACGATGCTTGACCAATAGACGCATGAGGCGATAACCCTTGTTGATGAAACACGCTTGCCATGGGACTGTTGATTCTTGAACGAGACATTGTAGGAGTAGTCGGCATCTTCTTCGATTGGTACGGACTTCCTAATCCAGTTGCCCAGCTTGTGGTGTTTCTCTGGCTTTGCATTGGACTGCCAATGTAGTCACAGGACTGGCTGAACACTGTAGTTGTGGAGTTCATATTCGGACACATCGACAGACATTCGTCTCGAAGAGTTTTTCTGATCCTCCAAAGGGAATGAATGCCTAACTTCCAGTCATAGAGTAAAATAATACTCGGGTTTGAACTCACAAACATAATTTGCGTATCCCCATCGTTATAGTACTGAAGTCCTTGCGAAGGTGACTTCATCAAAATAGGAGTAACCTCATCTAATGGATGAGTTAAGGAGAAGCAGGTTGGCAGCGAGACATCCTGATCAAATCCGGAGACAGATTCCTGACGTATTTTAGAACTCATGTTAAATGGAAAGTTGGATTTCGACCTCGAATAAGTACTGTTTTGAGAGTCATTGAATTTCAAAAAGGAATGTGGTAGCATAGAGGTTTGACCTAAAGGTGTTGCTTCTTTTTCGAGTAAAACTCCATACCTCATTGGCCAGACTTTTTTGACTTGGAAGGGAATACTCGTTATGTATTCCCTGCCTTCATTCGCGTATACTTTCATACACTTATTGTCTATTAATAAAATAGCAGGCATGATTTTAGTTTGTATATGTTCAGTGGTATCTTCAATCTTAATATTTTTCTTGACGTCGCCTATTTGTGTGTTCAAAGCGTCTATGAGCATGGTGTTCTTGATGTCAACATGGAATTTGCAGAAGGCTGCGTGTTTAATAGGGTTCTCTATGGTATAGCAGGCGATGGTTTCCCTGTGCTCTGGGTCTGATAGTTTTGTAGCTGGAGTTGAGATTAGACCTGAAACATAACGAGTATTTATTATTATTACGGCATTTATTGCAAACCCAACTACAGAGAAAGGAGTTACTGCTGTCTGACAGGGGAAAATGGAAGAAGAAAACGTGTTTCACCGACTCCAAGTAGAATGGGACAAAGGTAGAAAGACGATGACTGCAAACCCAAAGAAATGCGTAGCTCTCACGTAAGTGACAGTATTTACGTACTGGTAAATGGTTCCCTGTGCACGCGTATATCGTATATACATAGTTTGTTAAGTCTCATAGTGAGTTTTTGTCCATGTTTTGGTATTAATATCAAGACTTTAAGGCACAATAAAACTTCTTACCTTTAGACCAAACTGCAGTACATCCCTTAACATACAACTCTTCTTCATATGAGCTGTCAGTCTTCGGATTCATCTTAGCTTTAGAGCTCTTACTCGTCCCTGAATTTAGGTTAAACTTCTTGGACATGTTGCTAGAACTGTTCGCGCTACCACCGCGAGAGGGACCGGCAGAGTTTAAACCTTCAGGGTCGATTTTCTTCATCCCGCTGAGGAGCTCTGATTTGATGGATATGTTGAAGTCATTCTTGAGACGACTCGGTGCTCGGAATGATTCAGAGTTGAACTCGTATTTGGAGTCTTTCGGCTGTTGTGGTTCGTCTTCGAAATCTGTAGTGGAGTAATGAGGAAATGTCATTATGTAGTTGGGTGTATTCCCGTTGACCCCACCAGCCGTAGCCCCACTGGTGGGGTCAGTGGGAATTGATAAAATAACTCATTGCTCTAAGTTGTCTGCAAAATGCTACAAGTTGACCAAAACTTTACAAAATAACCTCATCCTTAATAGTATAAAACAAAGTCGCTTTTTTTGTCTGTTTGTATGCTCAAATCTTTAAAACTACGCAACGGATTTTGATGCGGTTTTTTTTAATAGATAGAGTGATTCAAGAGGAAGGTTTTAGTATATAATTTGAACGACATCCACGCGGGTGAAGCCGCGGGCATCAGCTAGTGTTTAATAAAAAGAGACCTTAAACTGATGTGGAGAGTTGTTCTGCCACTTCCAACCAACAAAATAACAAAGAAATGGTACCATTTTATGGACAATACCATTTCTCATTTGAATAAAAGATTTTGATTTAGAAAAAGTTATTCAAAATTACAATCACATAAAATATGTCTTATTTTATTGTGACAAAATACAAACCATCACAACTCCTATAATAAACCTCCCGTATACACCACCACTCGTGTTCCTCGGCCTCCCTTGCTTCCAGCAGGCTCTCATCTTTGATAGCAAAGTTGGTGAGCTTGTACAGCAGGGAGTTCTCCGACGCTGATATGTTGTGCTTGCTGTAGATCTGACCTGGGTGCTTCGCCAACACTGTTCTACCGTGTGGCACAAACTCCTGGGAAATGGGAGAAAGAATTGTCATAGGCCAAATGGCATAGTTGAGTAATAATTTCCGTAGAAATCAAACTAAGGAACTTAACATACAAATATAACACTCAAACTCACACACATGTGTTTTCTATTTTCTTTAATCTTGGTTGTAAATGTAAAATAAGGTTAACAGCCAGAAGTAGGCAGACAAATGTACTTTGTACAAATTATTGTCCTCTTCCTTTAGAGGCAAGGAGTATTCTAAGAGATCCTGATATGTGGAGCAGTTTCAAATAGACACTGTTTATTAATTGTGAACTTGAATTATGTGATCAAGCAATGTCGATTAAGTTTCTGAATTTCTTATTCCCTGACTACTCAATAGAGTTCTGGCACTTGTTATGATGAAGCCTCCTTGTGGGAAACAAGAAATAATACAAGAGTTTCTGTTGTCTACTGAAAGAAAATAAAAACAATAACATACCAGAGGCTCAGACGCAGCGATCATAGTATCTTCATCCAGATTTGCAACAATATTTGTAACTACACATACACGTGAGCATAAATTGACGTTGGGGTTATTTTTTAACACACCAAAGTAATGATTTGCTGAATTTATTCGCTAGTTTTTAGATTTTTCTAACGAACGAAACCGCATCTTAATTTTTTTTGACAGTTGAACGATTTTGACATTGACAGCCGGTAGCTGAGTAGCCGCGTTTCGTTACAACCGCAACTCTTATTGTTTTTTTAGAATAAATTAGGATTTCTTTTTTTAATAATTCAACGAATCAATTATCTTCTTCAGATTTGGGTTCAGTCAAACAAAATACAGAAGAATCTGTAGAGATCCTTGATTTAACCAATGAAACACGTTCTCTAACACGTGACTACGATGTCGATAGCGCCTCGAATGAGGGCTACCGTTTTTGTGCTCACCAGTTGGCGCCACTGGCGCGTGAGGTCCCGATCTAAAGAACTGTCAAAGTTGGATAGATAGTAATAAGTTGTTTTGGCGTCAAAACAAAGTTTTCTTACAATTTAAAATAATTTAACGAGTATGCCGCAGTGTTGCGCGGTAATATTCACTATATCCAAGTCAGGTGATACACTTTTTGCCGTTACACTGTTGTATGTACAAACTGTCTGCAGGCCACTCGACAAAACCAGCGTTGGGTGTCTGACGCCCAGCATATGCTGAGTTGGTAACCTTTTCGGTATGGGCACGCTCAGCGCAACCTTGTCCATGTTTTTCCGTTCTATGTACCTTTTTTTTTTTTTTAACCTTTGTAATTGTTGCTGTTGTGTTGTGTCTGTTTCGAATAAATGTTTTTCTATTCTATTCTATTCTAACAACAAATCGGTATGTAGTATTTCCTAATCTATGTTTCCATTAAAGTTATTATTTCTGTCATAGTCTTGAAGTCTGTAAAAAAAAAACATAGCTGTAAACTCGGTAAAGAAGCTTTTCGAGAAAATATTTTGTTTGTAAACAGTAAACAAACCAAAACGAACCTCTGAATTAGCTGTTCTTTCAGTCCGCTTAACTTTGCACCTCTTTTTCTTAGTGCCACTTTTAAAGCACTGACATTCATTGACCCGTAACTCGTATTTGCCATAATTGTAATACCTCAAAATTAAACTTAAACGATATAAATAAAACCGCGCAGCCCACCCATTAGAGTGACAAGTGACATTTTGGACCACACGCTAGACTAGCGCCTCTAGCGGCGAATTCACACGCGTTAGCCCTCATTGACAAAGCGGTTTTTCCCCAAGAAAGCTATCGTACAACAAGGATCTCCCGTCGGGGCCGCGGTATTTTGTACTAGATTACGTGGCCTCGGCGCAAGGGCAAAGAAGGAACATGGGTTCGGTTTTTAGTCAGTAGAAGTCTGACACTCCCCTTCGCTCTGCCCAAGAGCGGGAGGGGTCATTCGATGATTTTCCACCCACCAAAAAAAAAAAAAACTAGGATCTAATCTCATCTGTAAGTATAAACAGGGGGTATAGCCAAACATTTTAGTGATTGTTTAGCTAACCAAAATGTCACAGCGTCCTGCGGCACTCGTACTTATGCCAGGGATATCGTATTTGTTACCCATGGTTTTCCAGAGAAGCATAGCTATTCATAAACAAAAAATCGAATCGACACCTCTACCGAAACGAATAGATAGGTCATAATATCGTCTATCTTCATGCATTACGAAAGTGATCGAGATAAAAATACACACGAATTTCTGAATCGAAGTGTTTGTGAATAAGGGGCCAGCAGAGCTATATTCACAAACAATCGAATCGAAACCAAATCGAATATTATGTCGTATGCCTATCTTTTATTGGCATTACAAAAGTGATCGAGATAAACATAGATACGAATTTCGGAATCGAGTGTTTGTAAATAAGTGGCCAGCTTATATAAGTAGTTGTATTCACAAACAATCGAATCGAAGCGAAATCAAATCGAATAAGTCGTACCTATGTCTATCTTTTTTGAAATTACAAAAGTGAGCGAAAGAATGGAAAGTTTGTAGATTTGGTTTTCAATTAACACAATTTTAATATATTTGGGGAACTCAAACTCAAACTAAAATATTTTATTTCAATGGGACGGGCAACTGGTGGAACTAATGGCGCTAGCACCGCATGAACCTAAGCTCTTCATTGGTTGAATATCTGTCAATGTCATTTTATATTTCAAAATAGCTTGACCTCATTGGTCGGATTGGGACAAGCTATGGACACGCCATCTACAATCAGCTTTCACTTGCCAACCCCATTACGCCATTACAGGCACTTTTGAATGTCAGAAGGACGGAAGAAGAACGAAACTATACGAGTGCAATACGTCATTCCGAAAGCCACCACGCCGAACCACACGCCACCGAATGCCCGCAACAACGAACACTGCGAGCACGAAAGCACGCAGCGACGCAAACCGCAACAACGAATGCTCGAGACCCCGAAACACGGAACAACGAATGCACGCCGCAACGTGCAACCGCCGCCCCGCGACCCGGAGCCCCGCACACCCGCCGCCACGGCACACGCCGCCGCGCGCCCCCGCACCCACAGCACTCGCCGCCGGTAACATCCGGCGCCGCGCAGCCCGACGCAGCAACTCCCGAAACGACGCATTGCACTACTCCTCCGGACATAATGTGTCCCCACTTGCGGATTTATTTCAATCGACTGAAAACCAAATCACCTAGTTCAGCTTGTTGTCCTACAGCACATTATTGCAATATTATCTGGCATCAGCAACTTTACGATTGCAAGTGTGCATAGGTAAAAGCAAACACACATCCTACCCTACCAGTTACGTTTTAAATCATCTAAAGAACTTAGGTAGGTACCTAATATAATCATACTAGCTGATGCCCGCGGCTTCACCCGCGTGGATGTCGTTCAAATTATATACTAAAACCTTCCTCTTGAATCACTCTATCTATTAAAAAAAACCGCATCAAAATCCGTTGCGTAGTTTTAAAGATTTAAGCATACAGACAAACAAACAAACAAACAAACAGACGCGACTTTGTTTTATACTATGTAAGGATTTCACCATATTGCCATCAAGTGAGTATACAAATCCAGATTCCGAGGCACTGCCCGACCCGGAAATCGATCCCAGGACATCATGCTCAGCAGTCGCGTTTGCGACCACTCTAACAAGAAAGCGGACTGGGCACACATTCAGACTACAGTATTAGACTACAGGCCCGTGTTGGAAAAAAGTATGGGTAATTTGAACCACCAGGTGACCTATCTAGAACGATATAGAGCATAAAATAATAAGATTCAGCACTATGCCGTCACTTGCAAGCTGTCCAACTGAGTGCAGGTGAGAATTCAAAAGTACAGGTAGAGTGAGTACATTTTGGTCATATATTTTTGTACGGCATTTTTACCATCGATAGATCCATGAAAAATAATAAGAAAACGCGTAGTGCCGTAAAAAAATGGTGCGCCACAAGTCGGTTTTTTTTTTCGACAATTTCCAGGGTAGGTAAATTTAAAATTAGGTCATTTGATTTTGTACGGCATCAGTTTCATACTATTTCAATACAGCTTCTAATCCATTACTCCGCAACGCCGTACAAAAATCATGCGACAAGGGGAAATAATCGAGGGTTGCAACCCCCTCTCTTTCCGTGGTCCAGGGGGTGATTTGAAAAAGTACGGCTTCGGTTCCAAAACATTATCTAGCACTCAAAAGTACTATTAAAAATAATGCCGTCAAAAAATATAATAACACTGGGCGACCTAGGAATTGAACCCAAAACATCGGCAGTAGCGATTTGCAACCCACTAGACCGAGGTTTTGATTGACATTAGGTACGCGCAAATTATGCGTGATTAAATCCTCGGCTGTTTATATTCCATTAATCAATCATTATGATTATTATTCATACTGACGATTGCGTGATTTCAGATAAAAAATAATTATACGACAAGACAATTGGGATTTTGTTATGTTTTGCCTGCGTTTATCTAGATCCAGTTCCTACAAACATACATGCGTAGGTAGATACAGTTCATAGAGAAAAATAAAACAAAAGCATTGTTAATATGAATAAACTTTATTACTACAATAAAAGGATAATAGAATGAACCGCGGTTTGTAACAAAACATTCAACAATATACTTTGGAACCGAACAGGTAAACACTTTGGGTACCGACTTATTATGCCCTAACTTATATTAAAAACAGACCAGTGTTTCTCAAACTACATAAAATTTCCCGTACCGATAAAAAAATCATCAACAATCAGTTTGTGCTAAAACAAGTACCTACTGTTTGTTCAAGATATTTTTCATATAAATACATAGCACAAAGTGATTGTGATTATCTTAAAAATAACGATAATAATTCATTACAAATATTACAATACCTACTTTGACTTGCAGTCCCTCGTGAACACAAAGAACTGCGTTTCTTAAAATATTTTTAATACAGATCTTCCAGCACCATATTTATTTAAATCGGATCCTACAGGTTTTTTACTATAGAGATTTCCATTTTAATCTCACAATTTCCATAAATATATTTGTGAGGGTTTGATAATATAATATTAAAATTGTGTGATTACTCCTAAATTCCCTTTTCCGATACTGGCCCCCCTCAGTTAGCCTTAATATTAGTTTATTTCAATTTAAAATAAGGCTCTATCTTGACAAGGCAAAATATATTTTTTCATAAGTAATCTGTATGTAACCTGTAGATATTTTATTAAATTTATTTTCATTGATATAGTAAAGCCCTGTAAAGCTCATCATTAAAAATCTCGTATAGGAACCATAAAAAGCTCTCCTTTCTAATAAAACGTAACAATCAATTAAACTTTACATAAAAATCAACAATTATTTAGTTTAAAATCTATGCGGAAATAATTTTTCTTTGAAAAACAAAAAAAAATGCAACAAATGAAATAATAAAGAGTAACATGATAATTTGGACATTTGGAATGCCACATTATTGACGAGTTGTTTAGATATTTATTATACATAATATTTCATATATCACCTATATTATTACATATACAATATCTACAGCCTAGCTTTTCTATTCTAAATACATTTGGTCTTTGGATGAGCATGTCACATTATGGCTTGTGTCATCGTTTGAAACTTTAAAAAATATAAGTGCACTTTTCGAATTTCGTACTTGATCATATATTTTTTTCATTATAAACCTTAATCTAGACTAGACCTGCAAACGAAATCTTCACGCCGGCAACCTTAACATAGGAGATAGAATAAAATCACAGAAACCCCTTAAAATCCATTACAAAAATAAACAAGAACAAAAATTTGAGAAACACTGTTCTTAAAAACATGTAATCTACTACATTTATATTGACATTTATTTTAAAACTTAAAAATGGTTTTAAAAATAATGATCTTATACATTTTAGTTTTTTTTTTGCTTTTTCTCACATGAAATTCGTGAATTTTTCGATAAACTTCAGGTACCTAATAGGGACAAGATTAATCTAATCAGTGTACTACGTTCAATCGAAATGATATTTTTTTTTCGATTTTTATGATGAGTAAAACTTTTTTTTTTGATGACATTCGATAAATAATAATTATGAAACAATGATGATATATTTATAAGTTAAAACTAACAACACCTAGTCAAATATTTTATCACAAAGAAATGTTTGGCGAGTTTAACTCGCGTGATACGGCCGGTATTGTGAGGCCTCATCTGGCAACTATAAAAATTACTATCATCACCTCTTTCGCCAATTGCTCCACCTTCTTTATAAATAACATCACGTTTCCTTACTACAAAAGATTTTCCAATACGCCATAGAGTTGTTCCTTTATTAAACTTCAGGTAAGTATAAAATCTTCCAAAAAGACAAATATATCTTCGTTTTTTTTTTTAAGATTGGGACCATTGTTGAGCTATTGACTATAACATTTACTCAATATACGTTCTTTAATAAATATGTACAAGGAATTGCACGGGTACTATCATTAGGTTCTCTACAATAGCTTGAACAAAGGTCGCAATCCTAGGCTGGAAAGATTATCATAAAGTTTGTAATGCTGGCCTAATACTTGAACTAAAGAGGTGGACTGTCAGTCGCAATACTTGATCAAAGTTGTGGCTTTATGATTTTAGTATGCCTCGAAATATGCTGAGTTGGTAACCTTTTCGGTATGGGCACGCTCAGCGCAACCTTGTCCATGTTTTTCCGTTCTATGTACCTTTTTTTTTTTACCTTTGTAATTGTTGCTGTTGTGTTGTGTTGTGTCTGTTTCGAATAAATGTATTTCTATTCAATTCTATTCTATTCTAAATTTTTCGTTACCAAAGCTTTCAAGCTTGGTTCGACCTGAGCTAACAGATTTGGCCTATTTCGTTTATTTGGTCTATGCGAGGCCAACTAGCAGTTTACTCATTCGATTATTTGCGAGTACACGCGATGGCATGCCAAATATGGTGTTACAATTCGCCACTTATTGAGTCATTACAGTCGATCGCGGTATCTATCTGTGTTTCTGACAGTCAGCTACAACTACCTAATAATATCAGTGTCAGGCCACATTTAATTTAAAGCTATTGATATAATTTTATAAATATTTCCAGCCTTATTAAAAAAATCTACATATTTCCTTCCTCCAGTTGCCATAATATTAGTTGTGATAAATTCGCTTTATACAAAAACATGTGGCACTTGCCACTAATGTATAATATAAATATAATATTATATAAATGATAATCATTGCACTTGTGCAATTAAATGAGAAATAAGCCACCTTAAAAATGCAATGCAGTCTATGCATGTATTGTGGTGTCTTACCTTTTCTTTAAATCTCTAAATTATTAAGGCGATTCGAATAACCTAGCTTTACACGTAATGAGGTTTACAATTATCTTAAAATGACTTATTTGTTTGGCGTTTTATTACCGTTATGATGTGATGAACTGACGGCGAGAAATCCCACGACACCTATAGATATCATAATTGTATTTTATTTGTATCTTTTCTTACTAAAAGTAAAATCATTATGCTTTGTTGTTATTCGTGAGGACATTAACCTATCACACATAAATGTTCTAGTCCTAACAAAGCAATATTTAGCAGCCTAAATGACGTAACTAAAATAAGGTATATATATAGTTATTTTTTTCTATTTTTAAATATAAATAGTTCTATAGCTATGTTATAAAAACTACGTTTAAAAGTGTACAATAATATTAATTTTATGCGTACAATGTAAAATTAGATCTATATATAAATATTATCTGATTACAAAGTAAATAATATTTGGAATTTTTGTTAAGGCTAGTTGGGTTGGTAAGTTATACCATGGAAGCGTGGGAGTCGCTTGCTTTGGCGGCCATGTTCAGTATGATGGAGGAGTCCTCCAGCTTGGAGGTGTGCGACGCGACCTCGGCCAGCGTGGCCAGAGCCATCAGGTCCACGTTCTGCTGCGACTGGTTGCAGATCTCCATGTTCAGGGCAGCGGTGCGGGGCGCTTCCGTAGCTATCATTATCTCAGGACTGATGTTCTTGGTATGTAAGTTGACAGCTTGGTGCCCCAAGCTGCTTACCTCAAAGCGCGCGATGCTGACCTTGCGCGGCTTGCGCTTCTGGCTGCCGATGACCTGGTCGCGCCAGTCCTCCACCAACTGCCGCCGCATGCCGTCGTCCAACATGGACCTAGGAACTGAATTGACTATGTGCGAAGGCTCCATCGGTTTCGGTTTCAAGTTGACCGTTTTCTTCTTGCGTTTGTTATCGCGTTTCTTTTGTTGGAATTTCTCTAAGCTCAGTGAAGGCAGAGCGCGTATCTTAGCGTCCAAGTCGAAGTCCGCAGCCTTGAATGTTTTGTTACTATTATTGTCGGGTTCAGGCGTGTCGGCTGGTTCGGTTTTCTCGTCGCTGTCGGCCGGCTTCTCGTGAGTCGGGCTGTTATTCTTCTGCTCGTCCTCTGCGTCATCCCGCAGACTGCCAGGGTCCCAGCTACAGGCGGTGCTGTAGTTCTCGTCTGGCTTGTCCGAGTCTCTCTTCTGCCGCTTGTTGACAATGAGTCCCCCAACAGCCATAAACTCCTGGTATCTCTTCCCCTTGCACGATCTCCCAGATTTCATGTTCTTCTCGTCATCGGAATAGTTCCTCTGATAAGCGTACTCGTCTTCCTTAGAAGAATATCTCTTATCAACTATTTGGTCTATCACATCTTGGTTAGTGAACTGGTCGTTAGGTGCACCGTAGTATACATTCTTGTCATCATCGAAGTCTTCTTCGAAGACGCGGGAGGTCTCAGTGAGTGCGTTCTGCAGCTCAAGTAAGCTCTCTTCTTTGCGAGGACCTTTCGCCCTGG
The DNA here is from genome assembly GCA_949316265.1 of Diarsia mendica. NCBI lineage: Eukaryota > Metazoa > Arthropoda > Insecta > Lepidoptera > Noctuidae > Diarsia > Diarsia mendica. The sequence goes on along the minus strand of OX438901.1, from coordinate 2,519,565 downwards.
CCCTCTCTATTAAGTTATGAGATCTGTAGTCGTTTGGTGTTGAGATCGCGTTGAACTTAAAGCATGGGGGTGAGTAATAAGGGTTTGTGGTTTGAGTTTCAGTCTTAGTGGCTAGGAGGCTGCTGAGGCCTCCCATTTGGGCTTCGTCAGCGAGTTTCCCGGGAGTGAACATGGAGAGTGGTTTAGATACAGCCTCGTGCGGTTCGTCTTTAGACTTCTTGTTGAAGTCTACTTTAGTGGAGTTGTTGTTGGTTTTCTCCAGCTCGTCGTGGTTGGGGCTGTTGGGGGAGTCGACGGGCTTGTCGGTCTCTCTGGGCCGGGAAGACAGCGTGCGGAGCGGTGGTGCGGGCAGCTTGTACCACTTGAAGTCGGGATTAGCGCTGAAGAAGGCGTCTTTGTACTGGAGAGACAGAAAACCAACAATAAGTATAAGGGAGAATTGAGTAGGTTCTGTAAAAACTAAAAGGAGAATGGGCTCGCCTTAACATGGAATGTATGGAGGTCTTTGTCTACGAGCAGACTAAAACTAAACAAATACTAGGAAGTTTTAAGTCCCTAAGAAGTTGTCAAATAGCTCACCTGTTTAGCAAGACCTGTATAGCAAGCCTTTTCGTCCTTGTCCAAGTTAGCCCACCACTCGCCGAGGATTTTAGTTATGGACCTGTAAGGTAACAATTAGTAGTTAGAGTATAAAATCGTGTAAACTGCTGTATCTTATCAGTTTTATCGAATGCTATACGCACTTGGAGTGTTTGTGTGGACATGTATTTTTCTTGCATGCCTATTTGAAACTATTTCTCATTTAGCCTCGAAACTAAGGATTAACAATGTCGCAATATTGCAAGAGCCCGGGAACCAAAAATGTGTTTCTCGTCTTCTGGAGTGCTATCGTTCATATTTCACACACTCTAGATTTGCTTGAATTTTTTGTGCTAATAGATATAAGTGCCAGTGTAATTAGACACGCAAGATATTTTGTAGTTTTTATCTGTGCCTCTTAATAACAAGTTTGGCTGTCATAGAGGTGGCCTATGACAACAGTGGCATTTTTATGGTTGATTATACTACAATTTATAACAGTTATATGTTTAAGCCTTATGTAGTACAATTTATAATAGGGGGCATGTCTATTGCCATTAACCTGGCACAAAACCAGATTCCGTGGCTGCTACCGAGACATTTTATGATGGAAACACGAAACACCCAATAACACTGTACGGGAATCGAACCCAGGATCTAATGTGCAGTAGTCGCGCTTGCGAGCACTAGACCAACGAGTCCAGTCAGTTCTAATGCTATGCTAAAAAGTCTGAAAGAAATGGTAAGAAACATACCTGTTCTCAAGATTGGGATATTTATCACGCACGACGCTCCTGTGTCGTTTGCAGAAGATGAGGAAGGCATTCATTGGCCGACGCGCGTGGTGCGCCGGCTCGCCGTCTTGCTCTTGATCGTGCATTTTAAACTATCTGGAACAAGTTAATTATACAATTATATTAAGTTTGGGTTTTGCAGAGCATACTCTAGAAAAGAAAATATATTTATTTGCAATGACCAGAATGTGCATTGCTGTTCTTTTAGCATTGTCATGTTACTGTGTTTTCCATCTTTAGTATTAAGACTAGTTTCGTCATAACATTTCTTTTGCTGACGCAAAGTACGATGTAATTTTCGTAGACTATCTGCAAATAGATTTCCGTCACTTTTCGTGGGAGTCGGCAAGGCTATATTAAGAAGGTGGGTAATTGATTCGACCTGTAATAGTCATTGTGATAGATCTGCTTGAATAGTGATCGCGTTTGCAAATTCTTAAATTATTCTTGTGTCTTTGATTGGCATTGAAACAAGAGGTGGACTATGTTAAAAATCAGTGAAAACTAAAATGATCATTTTTTAGGGTTCCGTACCTCAAAAGGAAAAAACGGAACCGTTTTTGTGCTTTTCTCGATTTAATTGGAGTCCATAGTCCAGTCAGTCTCATTATCTGCTTAGCCTTTTTCCAACCATGTTGTGGTCGGCTTCCAGTCTAACCGGACGCAGCTGAATGCTAGTACCTATTTTATACATAGAGGGACTGCCTATCTGACGTCCTCAACCCAGTTAGCACTGGGTAATACGATACTCTTTGGTAGTCCAGTCTATCTTATATCTGAAATTTGGCCATAGGGCCAACGAAAATAATTTAAGAAAACAAAAAGTAGGTTTATGGTTGCTTGATCTACTGACTCCAAGCAGTCTTTGAATTAACTTTAAGCATTGCATCTCTAAATATCTATATTTCTGTGTAATTATCTACACGCTAATAACAATCAAGCAATATCAACATGATAATTTGAAATAAATAAATGTGTCGCAATCTGAATCCGTGATATAGATTTTTTATTCAAACCAGTTCAGTGTCTTGTTTGGATTTTACACTGGTAGTGTTGTTGTGGAAAACCGGTCTTTATCGGTAAAAATAAAATAAAAAAACACTGTATTAAGTATATAAAGATGTAAAAGATACATAGGTAAATGCAGGATATAGTGCATTGCATATTGACTCTCGTTTTTAAGACAATATAAGTGGTAATTGGGAGAAATTCAGGTAACTTTCTACTCAGAATGTAAACGGACCCTTCAAGAAACCGTCAATCAAGTATTCTGTACTTCAATATTATTGCTTAGGTAAGAATATATTTTTTAAACATTGTGTTGACGGATACATTAAAAATAGTACAGGCACAGATAATAAATAATACTACAGGGATCATGGCTCATCATGGAGGTATTCAAGGTAAAGTCACAGAATTTAATGACGATGGACCTTTGGCTCTCAATATCTCCGTTACGAAACGATTCCCAGGTATGGAAATGGATAGAAAAACAATGACAGGTTAGGAAGTATTTATAAAAACACGCAGAGCGTTTTAGCCGTCCGGCTCCGAAGTATTACAAGCCATACAAAAATTTCACCACAGTCAGCAGAACAAAGCGATAGATACACCCAGTGTGCTGGTATCACCTGTTATCAGCGATATCAGGTTTCTTTGCCAAGTGCAGTTTCCTAACGTGATAGCGATAACAGGGGTCGATGATCGCTGGCTGTAGGTTACTTATTACGGTATGTTGTTGTGGATTTTAAAAAATGTTATTTTTAAATTCAAGAAGGAAAACGTAGAGCTCTCTCGGGCCCCGGACTCCGCCGAGATGAGCCGTTATTTAGGGCGGGACTCCACCAAAGCGGAGATGAGATGTACCAAATTCGACCAATCACAGTTACATCTGGCCTTTCGCCCTTCCTGTGATTGGTCGAATTTGGCACATCTCTCCGCTTGGCACATTTCCGCTTTAGTGGAGTCCCGCCCTTATAATTCTCGTTTCTGCTTAGCTTGAGTGCCAATGGTAGGAGAGGAGATGTCTCATATTTCTTTAGGCTAGCACCCGCACTGGGGCCTATACTTACGAGTCCACCAAAGATTGTGGTAGGGATTGGTGAATATCAGCACTGCATAGGGCTATGTGGAAAGAGAGAAGGGAAGTTTCTGCCATGCAGTGGGACACAAATGGTTAGGTAACAATAATAATTAGAACAAGATATAGGTACCAAAGTCGAAAACCAACAACAGTGTAAGTATTACCAGATGTAAGAACTTGAACCAAGAAACAGGAGTAAGTATATAAGAATCGTTGCAGGAGGATTTTTGTAGATTCTGCCTGCCTCCGTGTGCCCAGAATAAATAATACGAGCAAAAAGGCGTGAGTTTACGTAAGTATGCATGTAAATCCACCGACAAATCTGGAAGAGCTACAAGAAATTTCCACTAGCAATTAGGCGTATTTTTTGCATAGATTTTTATCCAGTTTGAAGGGCAGTCTCTCAAAGCTACAATGGAGCTTCAGAAGACCCCACTCGACATCGCTAGCCGACACGATAATAAAGCCGCTAGACCTTTATTTTATGTCATGTACCAAGTTAGTTAGTAGGTCTTATTAACCGACTACGAGACAGCAAAGAGAGGGATATGTTTTGTCTTATTATCTAGTGGTATGCCAAGCTTTGTTTTTGTTACATTGTCATTATAATCAAAGATATCGCTGCTAAAGAAGCAAGTCTTGGTAATCAGAAGCTCGCAGAAGCAGCAGATATTGATTTGCCCCATGGCATATCATAAAACACAATAGTCTTTAACGTTCCCACTAACGGGATAAAGGTTTATCCTCTCTATAAAGGAACGATTCGTTATCCAGGGACCCAGTGGAGTTGGTAGACTTCACATTGTCTTCGAAGTTCGTTCGAGGTTCTATCTAAGATATGCTTATGCTATGCTTCCTCAAGATGTTTTCCTTCACCATTTTGAGAGCAGTACATCAGTACTGCTAACTAACTACACAATTCTGACTTCAAATCTCTATAAGCTGATATATAGACAGAAAATAACAACAACTAATGATTCCATCCAGCTCGTTTGCAATCACAAAGATTTGCCAGTCATGGCTTTGCCAGCACGGGCACGAGTAGAAGATAAATAAACAAATAACATATTTTTTATCAAAAAGAAGTAAGTATAACATAAACACGTTATCTGGCGAGATAAACAAAGCTGGGGGCATCAGCACACATGTGTCTACACAGATTTGTCAACATGTGTATCGAAACGTGATGACTGATATGCAGGCTTTTGGCCAGATTAGTACCGTATTAGATCGGGATCGGATTTGGCTGAACCGGCTTGGTTTTGGCTATGGTCCCCGGTCTCTTCATATTTTGTTCGGCTTAGATAAATGATTTACATTATATTTTAGAAAAGGCAGTTTAATGAATAAAGATACTGAAAATTCACCATCAGCCTGCCTTTATACCCGACTACGGCGAAGCCAAAAGGAAGGGTAATGATTTTGGCAGTCTATGTATGTATGTATGTATGTTCCACCGTAGCGCCTAAACTACTGAAAAGATTTTAATAAATTAGGTGTCAATAGATTCGTAAGAATAGCCCGGGTGACATAGGCTACCTTAAAAGTAGAAAACAAGAAAATAATTCTTGTCTGATATTCTTCGTAGTCGCATGCCACATTGGTAATGGCAATTAGCAGCTGACTTCTGTATCAATGAGAACGCCATAAAGGAGCATCAGGTATCAGTGGCATGCGACTACGAAGAATATCAGACGAGAATTATTTTCTTGTTTTCTACTTTTAAGACCGCGATTTTGTTAGTAGTCGGGTTTCAGATTTTTGAACTTAATTTTTTTATTTTAATTTTATTCCAACTATGTTGCGGTCGGCTTCCAGTCTAACCAGATGTATCTGAATACCAGTATTTTACATGGAACGACTGCCTTTCTGACTACCACAACCTAGTTAGTACTTGGTAATACGATACTGATGAAAAAGCATACCTCACCGTTCAGGAATTACAAATATGTCATGTAAAATGAAAAATTTCAGCCCATTTTTCAAATATCCAGCTTTTCGGAAAGACTTTTTAAAATGGAAACCTAAGTCGTGGAGCTGGCGGCAGAAAATCGTTACTAGTTATCGGTCGGTAGACTTTCCTCGGTAAGTAACCTATCGACAGTCGTGTTTTTAAGTATCGAAGGTACCAAAATTAGGTTAATACATCAATGATTCAACACGAGCAGTTTGAAAACGATAACGAAGTATTAGGGTTGCCAGAACGAATAAAGAACTGCAGGAAATGCTTTTGCTACCCGTTTGGATTTATGGTAAGGACATATTTTTTCCTCTTGTTTGTGAATTTGAGGCCTTTCTTTGCAAAAAAAATTGAGACGATGTCTCCATTTGAAAAGGAACGAGATCAGCCATTGTCAAACAATGATTTTACAATTGCAGTTTCATTACTGAAATTTTCTCAGAGAAGACTGATTTTATTTGTTATTTTTGGAGCGAACGAATAAGCACCGGTCTCTGGAAGTTGGAACATAATTATGAACAGTAGATACGTTAAACACGGCTACACATCAATCTCTAAATTTTCAGTATAACTAGGCCTCGCTTTGTATAGATTTTTCGTATAGGTAATCAGAGATCCACATGAACTGCTTTTGTATGGATCGTCCTGCGATCCACTAAAAAGAAAAGAACACGAACAAACACACTGCCAGTTTATCTCTTTGTATCTGTATCTGACAAGTGACAACCCTGCAAACGAGGAATGTGTGTTAATTATGCGTTCACGATAAGTATTCTTTTTCCGTGCTGAAGCACATTAGCCAGGTTATTGTTTAAACCTAACTTTAGAGTATTGTTATTTTACTATGTTGAAGTCAACTGACGTCAACCCATACAATATGTTTTAAATATTAGGTAAGTTGGCATGAGAATAATTCATCGCCCTCCTGCACTTGTGACTTGTCTCATTCTACTTGGGGTCGACTACACGTTAACACGTTTTCTGCTCCCATTCGCACCTCTGTTACAAAATGTTACAATAGAAGATCAATCCAACGTGTACCTATTTCTCGCTTTAGCCATATCTTTCATTGTGTGTAAAGTTTTCCTCCATTGATAAACTCAAAACTCAAACTCAAAGCATTTATTTCAACTATGCCTTTATTACAGGCACTTTTAAATGTCAAAAGAACATTTCACAAAAAAAAAAAACGAAACTTTCCTCACAACTTTTTCCTGACAAAAATCCTCCAAAATATCGAGATTTTTTCAGACCAGAAAAGAAGTTTAGTTTAACAGTCATAAATCAAATTAACGACACATTTTAACTGTTCCATAAATCCCATAAAAATTGGCAAACTAACTAACCCATAAAACTACGGATTTATCTTCTAATAAATATTCTCATCTCGTCCTAAATCTGAAGGTCATGTCCCCATATCACTTCAAAATCCCGTCTGTCTAACCTTGACCCAAAGAGCCGAAGTGTGCCGAGGTTGGCCGAAGGGGCAACGGCCCGTGAAAGTGAAAACTCGTGCGCAACGACCGCAGGTCGCATGCGCACCGCGAAGCTTTCGACTTTTTAAAGTGGAATCGCAAGAATTTAGGTTACATCATTTTGTATTGTGTGGTTGTGTGAAAATGAAAATTGTAAGATTAGTGAAGAATTTGAAGTAATTTCATTAAAGAAACTGTTTTGGACTTTTTTCTCCAATCTCCAGATGTTAAATAAGGCTTGTGTTTAAACGCCTACCAGAAAAGAACCTATTTTACTACCAAAAAAATTCGAAATGCCGGCCAAAATGGATTAATGCTCACCAAATTGTGTTTCCTAAAGCTTTCCTATAAGGACCACGTGGCTTAATAAGCACAGTCGCTCGGGTGGACTTTTAGGTTAAGCCGTGCTCGCCTAGGTTGCTCCATTGATGGGTGACTTATGACATACCGAGTTTCCTCCGTGAAATTCGGAAAGCATGTTAAGCTGTCCGTCCCGACTGCCTAGATCTTTGACAGTCGTTATAGGTAGTCAGTGGCCTGTAAGTCTGACAACCAGTCTTACCAAAGAGTATCATCCCAGTACTAACTGGATGTGAAGGTCAGATAGGCAGTCGATGATGATGATGTAAAATAGCTCTTATAAAGCCTCTACCAGTTGGTATCTCCAAATTTTCAGTTTTGCCAAACTGTTACATTCACAAACGCAAAAGTGATACATAGTGTTAATACAAATCACCCAATTAATCACTCGGAGAACATTTACAAAGCAGCGTGCCAAAAACATAATTTCCTTGCCAAAAGATCCGAAACTGTACAACAAAATGCACTGATTGCAATCATGAAACTACTTTATATGTATACAGGATACTTCGCGTTAAACAACGTAATAAGCACCTTACACGCACAGAACAGGTTCGATGTTCTATCAAAAATTGTTTCTAAAGACAAGGTTACCTATACCTACCCCCCCTCAAGTTTAGAGACTGCAGTTATCTGAGCCCCGTAATAGCGAACGGTTGGTTGGTGTTTGGGTACGCAGTCAACCAGCTCACTTGGTTTTAGCTAACCGTAGCGTGGAGTATAAAGGCATTATCAAGCATTATTTAACAAGCTGATGCCCACGGTTTCGCTCGCGTGGATGTCGGTTATGGCGACCAAAAGTAATCATGAAATTTTGATCCCGTTCCCGCAACCCACCCAGGGATAAATTATATACTAAAACCTTCCTCAAGGACCCCTTTATCCATTGGTGAAAACATCATGAAAATCGGTGCAGTAATTTATGAGTTTATAGCAGACAGACAGACGCGGCGGAGGACTTTGTTTCATAATATTATGTAGTGATCTTTAGTAGATGAGGGGGGGGGGGGGGAGAGTTATAAGTGGTTGGCATTCACAACACGATTTTTATTATACATCTACTGTACTCAAGGAACAATAACTGTGATTTTAATCGAGTTAGCAATTAGTATTTTCAATTAAAAAAAGAGGTTAAACCTGAATTTTCTTAAAGGTCAGTAAAGTTATGAATATACAAAAATAAAATAAACGCCGAATCGACATTTAAAAGTTGAATGAGGCAAAAACAGTAACAAGCTAAATATTGTTATTAAATAAGAAGTAAGACTATGTTCAATAAAAGTCCGACGCTGACAAAGTTATCATTGCGTCTCACAGTGGCGCTACTTGCTATGAAAACCTGTCAAACATCTGTCAAATTCCATACATTTTATTCTAGTTCCATTTGTCGCCACCAGAATACATAAGTTTGTCGGTATTTGTATTCTGTTAGGTTTTTTCACACATGTCATAATCCAAGGTCGAGGTTGTCAGCCATTTTGGCAAAGTGTGCATTGAGAAGGTCATTCTGTTATAAAAACTACGGTAAACGGTTGACAGGTGCGTTAATCGCTGGCTTATTGTTTGTTTTACAAGACAAATTGTTCTTTTATTTTTTTTAAATATAATTTATGGAAGTGTTCGTCGAGATGATGGGACATTATACGGTCTTTGACGTTACATAAGTATATTTAACTAGCTTTTGCCAGCGGCTTCGCCCGCGTGAAAATGACGATTTTCCATACAAACTTTCATCCCCTATTTAACTCCCTTAGGGGTTGAATTTCGCAAAATCCTTCCTTATTCCTTGTCTACATTATAAAGGAAACCTCTGTGCAAAATTTCAGCTTTCTAGGTCCAAGGGTTTGGGCTGGGCGTTGATGAGTCAGTCAGTCAGTCAGTCAGTCAGGACTTCTCTTTTTAACCGACTTCAAAAAAAGGAGGAGGTTATCAATTCGACTGTATTTTTTTTTTTTTTTTTTTTTTTTTTATGTTTGTTACCTCATAACTCCGTCGCTTGCTAACCGATTTGAAAAATTCTTTTTTTGTTGGAAAGGATATACTTCCCAAGTGGTCCCATGATCACCAAGTCAGGATCTGATGATGGGATCCTGGAGAAATAGAGGGAACTCTTCAAATTTTATAGGCACACTTGAAGTGATTTGAGTAGTTTTTGGAAGAGTACTTTCTCGGAGTGGTTCCAATTCAATTTAGTGAAGATCTGATGAAGAACTTCGGAGATAGGCAACGGAACTCCTCAACGAATGATAGCAAATGGACTGGGATTGCTGAAATGTCATGTCTGTCTATTGTTTAGACCAGATCATAACATAACTTCACGCCAGTACGCTGTGAAGGGGTAAGCACATGTGAACCACTAAAAAGTGAAAAAAAAAAACTTTTTTACAAAAAATTAAACCGACTTCAACAAAAAATCAAACACAAAAAAGTGAAAAATAAACTTAAGAAGAAAATCAGCTTCGGAAGTCGGTGGCAAAATCATGAAATAAATCAAACAAAAGTCACCGACTTCAGAAGCTGATTTTCTTCTTAAGTTTATTTTTCACTTTTTTGTGTTTGATTTTTTGTTGAAGTCGGTTTAATTTTTTGTAAAAAAGTTTTTTTATTTATATATAGATAGATACCTTGAAATGCGTTGAATAAGCATGTCTAATATCTGAATATGGAACGAATAAAAATTACGAAGCCTTTGCTAGAGTCTAGACCTAATTATATCAGGCAATAAATGATGTGCCTAGGTTGGTATGAGAGTATATTTCTACATAATAACTAAAATGGTAAGATTACTGCTTAGATTAAAAAAAATACTGAAAACCATCTAAGTTTCGATGTGTTATCCTGAATCACGAGACTACACACCTTTTGAACTTTTCATTAACATTATTAATTTTAATTAGTTATAATTATCAATTAAACTAATGAACATGGTAATGAGCTACTCAGTAAAAAATACTGAATAAAAAAATTATTCATGTAAAACAGTTGTGTTTCAATACCTATTGTATGAGTTATGTTATTTATTACAGTGATAGTTCAATTAAAGACCATGCTTAAGCATTCAGAATTCCCTGTAATGTTAGTAGAGTTTGTGACTAAATAAATAAAATTTTGGCACACAATAAAGTATTTATAATATTCTATTCAATTCGCACAAAAACCGACAAGCAATAACAGAAACCAGTTGTCACGCGGAAAAGTTCAACAAATACGTCGGGTGAGCGCGTGCGCTTATCAATCAACAAAATACTAAAACAATAAGCAGGCGTGAGCGGTGAGGGGTCAACAATCAGCTATGCGGCCCACACTTCCTGCTTGATAACGCTAAACACTAGTTAACACTACTAGACTATACGGAAAGAAAGTCCAGTTAGTTTTATATTTTGTGCAAAATATTCGCAGAGATCGTATGATCCAGTCCCCTAAGCGGAGAAGCTACTACAGGAGAGTGTGTGTCCACTCTGTCCACCAAGAGACTTTTGTTAAACACTTTGCTTGTTCGGTAAAATGTTTCCATCAGGAATAGACTTAAAGTGCCTGGTTGATGGGAATAAGCTGGCCCCCTATTACCTAGGACAAACATAACTGGCGAAATGTGGGCGTACTAATGTGTAGGACACCTCTGCCTAGCATCACCTGTAGCCATAATCTAGCCAAATAGGGTATACTCGACTCGGTAGACCCTCTGCAGGATATGGGCCACCTCCTATCCTGCACAACTGCTTACACCTTTCATGACTAACTCAAAGTAAATGATAGAGCTGCGCAGATGGCTACAAACTGGGCTAATACAATTTCAGCTCATTGAAACGTAAAGAAGAAGCACCACTTATACTCCTATAATCAGAGACTAAAATAACCCAACAAAAACATTTCCATTCTCTGTACCCCTAGTCCGTCACCGTCCACGACTCACGTTGTTTGACGATCATTTCGACAAACAAACAGCGGTTCTAATAAAGCCTATTTGTTCGGAACACGTGCTCTTTCGAGTATTGATTTCAACACGAGCCGATAGCTAAACGAAGTTACTTCTATTACTTTGAGTGACAGGAACCGCCGCGGTGGAAGACTAGCTATGAATAATTGAGTTAACTATTTAGTTTAGAACATGGAGAACGTTGTAATTTTAACTTTATTGTCACAGTTTTAGGGTTTGATAATGGAAGTGAAGTTATATTTTGTTGACAATTTAGTTGCATCGTTCTCCACCATTGTAGTTTCAACTTTATCGCCACGGTTTTAAGTAGGGTTTCTAATGAAAGTGAAGCTATTTTAGTTTACACCGTTCTCTACCATTGTAATTTCAACTTTATCACCACAGTTTTAAGTAGGCTTTGTAATGAAAGTGATGTTACATTTTGTTGAGTTGCAGACTATGATTTATGTCAATCAATATGGAACTCTATTAGTTGATAATTGAGTGAAGATTCGCGTTGTAGTCAGATGTTTTATTGAATGGTACCTTACAGGTTACTCGTAATATATACCTAATTAGAATGTCAGGTTCTATTAGAAATTGCAGCCTCAAAAATGTCCAATAACCACTTGAATAAAAAAAAAAAGTATAAAACTAAAACCCGACTACGACAAAAAAAACGACGCTGAAAAAGTATGAAACAAGATTTTCAGGAAAGAACAAAAAGAAAAGCCGTAGTCACACGGTATTAAAGTGTTTAGGTGGGTACCTATAACGTGAGACTACGGCTTTTCTTTTTGTTCTTTCCTGAAAATCTTGTTTCATACTTTTTCAGCGTCGTTTTTTTTGTCGTAGTCGGGTTTTAGTTTTATACTTTTTTTTTATTTAAACAATTTTGGTGTTAATTTTTTTTTGTTACTCTTGACTTTTTGTCCGCTAGAGGGCGTGATTTTAAATTTGAGCAATATTTTGGAAATGTACAAGTGAGGCCCTTTCAAATGATACCAAATACGGCGTATTTATCTCAATTTTTATTTTTTAAGCCTTACTTTTTGTCCGCTAGAGGGCTCCAAATCGCTTTTTGTGACACGTCACGTAGCCTATGTTCAGCGGAAAATTAAGACGGTTCTAACGATACCTCATATGTCGAGTTCCGAGAAGTAGATTAGAAGCTATGAGGGAACAGATGAAGATACACACATACATACATACATACATACAAACATACATACATACATACATACATAGCCAGTCAAAATCATAACCCTCCTTTGGCTTTGCCGTAGTCGGGTAAAAATGAAGTAAGTACTTAATTGGCAAGAGTTCCTTCTTTGAGTCCCATTTGAAAAGCAGGTAGAAGAAAGAAAATATATTTATTTGGCACATTCCACATCTGCACACAAACAAAAAAAAAAACTAAAGAGACAAAAATAAATGGAGCCGTAAGTAAGAGACAACTAGCGCAAGAAAGTTCATGGGTGATAAAGTTCTGGCAAACAATCAATTTGAAATGAGGCTGCTGCCATGCTGTAACTGACCTTAACCTAGACTCCTAGACCATAATCTTATTCCAACCTACAAAGGTTCAGGGCCTTTTGAGATTTGGGTCATTAACAATAATAACCACATTATTCTATCGACTTATCTAGTAGTAAGCTTCGATGTTCTTGAGACAGGAAAGGTACCTATACCTACCTAAGCATGCGTGAACGACTTCAAGATAAACAAGAAAGTTAAAATTAATTTACCTCCAAATATCAACTATATCATCATCATAATTCTGAAACACAGTTCACAGTTCTCTATTACCTACTCGTCATCTTATCAGACAACTCCTTTCTTGCCATATCATCCTTTTCACAGTCCATCCATCGTATAGTTGTCCAACTATACGTCAATACAATTATTAACAAGGCTTGGCGCATGTATGGTTTTGTTATGCGGTCAGCCACTGAATTCGTGCGCCCTCAGACTTACCTCTATCTACCTATACAAAAGCTTAATTAGATCTCAGTTGGAGTATGCAGTTGCATGTGGAATCCCATAAACATGAAATATTCTAACTGCCTAGAAATGGTACAAAAGAAATTTTTAAGATCCATGACTTATAGATGCTTTCACTCTTCTGCGTCCTATGCCGATTTACTGAAAAAAAATAATCTTCTAAGCCTTACGGGCCGTCGTATGTTTCTAGAGACCATGCTCCTGTACGACTTCTGCAGAAATACGTATGACTGTACCGATATTTGTAACAAAATTTGTTATTTAGTTCCTAGAAGAATACATTTACGTGCAGTGCGCAAGCAACCATTGTTTGCGGTGAGAGCATGTAGAACAAATGCTGGTGTTCGAGCACCGCTGCGACGTCTTGTTGACAATTATAATAAACATTTTGTTGACATCGATTTATTCTGTGCAACACGTGGAAGATTCCGAAATTCGACTCGCAATGCGATCAAGGAATTAGATGTGGAAAGATAAGTTTTCCTTTTTATCATAGAGTATTTATGTCAAAATGTTTTTTATTCAATGCACTTGATACATGTACTTGATATTAGTTTCTATGCACATACTTGGTATTTAAAAGTTTAACAACACTGTCTTTTTTTAATTATTTTTAATTTTACTTTGAAGCGTGTTATTAATATTTTGCTTGTATTCTGTGAATAACGCTGTAGATTACATAATTGTTAATTCTATGTTTTATACACTTCTGGACACATCTATTGGCCCACCTTAGAGTTTAGGTTTCGATGGCCCCTACCGAAATATGATTGCTAGATTGAACAAAAACTGTTGATGCAGTTTTAAACCTGATACATTTTACCATCTTTTTCGATCGTATTGTTTTAAATTTGAATTCAGAATACCATACGACATGGAGCTACGCCTAACAAGTCGGATATGCGCCTTGTTAAAGGCAATTGATTTTTGAATAAAAAACATGTTTTATCAAATGAAGGTTTAATTTAATAACGGGTGTTGCCTCCATGGGCATCTACCACAGCTCTCATATGATCAGGCATAGAGTTTATCAACCGCTCTATGAAATTTTGAGGGATTATCTCCCATTCCTCTTCTATGGCAGTTTTCAACTCCTGCATCGTCTGGGCAACTGGCTGACGAGCCCTAACACGTCTTTTTAGCTCGTCCCACATGTGCTCAATGGGGTTCATGTCTGGGCTTCTGGCTGGCCAGTCCATAACTGTGATGTTCACATCCCGAAGATATTCCCTGACGATGCCGGCCGCAGGGGCTCTTGCATTATCATGCATAAAAAGGAAATTTGGGCCCACATAGTCCGCGTATGGTATCACGTGAGGTTCTAAGCACTCACGAATGTACCTTTCAGCATTTAATGTTGGCAGCCGTGGTCCTGTAACAACCTCAAGTTGAGTTTTGCCGCTCGCGGATATACCGCCCCAGACAGTCCATGAGCCACCGCCATAAGCAACCCTCTCTTCAAAGCAGCATTGTGCGAAACGCTCTCCCTTACGTCGGTAGACCTTCTTCCTTCCAGCATTGCCATGTAACACAATTTTAGACTCATCAGAAAAGAGTACACGGCTCCAATCTTGCTGTGTCCAATTTAAATGACTGCGTGCAAAATGAAGGCGCGCTGTTCGGTGGGCTCGCGTTAGTTTGGGCCCATTAGCTGGCTTGTGTGGTACCATATCGCGTTCTTTTAACCTTCTCCGAACAGTTCGAGCGCTCACAGATACTCCGTGGAAGTCGCGAAGTTGGTTTTGTATCTCAATGGAGGTAAGGTGACGATTTCTCAAGCTGGTTGTCACGATGAATCGATCCTGCCTTTCAGTTGTGACCCGAGATCGTGGCCTTCCTTGGCGACGAACAAAGCCGCCAGTCTCTAGGTACCTCCGATAAACATTTCGGACCGCAGATCGACTTAAATTAAGTTGAGCACTCACGTTTCTTTGGCTGTGTCCGGCCTTAATAAGTGCCACAGCTTGGGCAGCGACTTCAGGTGAAGTATCCATAGATTATTGATAGAACCTCACCTTAATGTTAAGAATAAGTAATGTTTGTTGCAAAACCAAAGATATCAATCACTTTTTCAAGAATTAAATCCAAGTAAACCAATAAAACCAAGTTTTCTTAGTATTCGATTGTTTGATATCAACAAACAGGCTCCAAATTGTCTTTTGTTTCTTTAAATTCTGTGTTCGAAATTCAAAAAAAGACTATTGAATGAAATTGTGAATGTGCCAGGTTCAAAACTGCATAAAAACTTTTTGCTCGACCTAATATAAAATTTTTGCTAGGACCAAACGAAACTGAAAATACAAGGTGGGCCAATAGATGTGTCCAGAAGTGTATCTTTATGCTTTATTATGTAATTGTTTGTTGTTCCAAATAAAATAAAATAAAAATAAAATAAAACTATCAACCATAATGAAAAACCAATAAAAACAGCTACAAGCCAAGCCTAAAAGCAACAAAGGAAGCGCATATTAAAAAGCGGGATGCAAATATACTCGAATGTCAATATTATCGATTCGACGCACAACCAGGTAGCCCGGCTAGGATTCCAGGAAAAGGCTCCGCTGAAAACGCCCCATATACTCGTAATAACAAACACCTAGATTTCCATGAACTGTGTGAAATATAGGTCGCAAGAGAAATACAGATTCAATCGTGATTGGTGTAATTGGCATTGGCACTATTGATTTGAAATATTAGGTTGCAGTTCAGGTCAAACGTCGACATCCGAAGACGTACAAAGGTTACCGATATTGGAAATCGCGTTATGGAAATCAAATGGGGTTGGGCCACAGAAGAGATAAAAGAGGTTAGAAAGGCCATGTGGGCGGGGCACGCGCGCCGCATATATGATCAGACGATCATATGTCGACAAAATTTGATTTACTGACCAACAATCGCGCTCATATTGTGACAGCGAACGGAGCTCCGCGAAAAAAAAAGAATTATGCCGTGTTGCGCGATTATTACGTGTCGGAAAAGAAGCCAGGTGTGCAGTGTGACTAGGGCTTGGAATTCGAATATTCGAATATTCGAATAATGCGAATATTCGTTCATTTTCGCTATTCGAATATTGACTGATGTTAAATTCGAATATTCGAATAGTTTAGTTTGAAAATACAGTCACAG
Organism: Diarsia mendica; assembly: GCA_949316265.1. NCBI lineage: Eukaryota > Metazoa > Arthropoda > Insecta > Lepidoptera > Noctuidae > Diarsia > Diarsia mendica. The sequence continues at coordinate 2,503,268 of OX438901.1, read as the reverse complement.
TTTAAGTCTGAAGGAACAACTTCAGAAAAGCATTGATATCACAATTTCATCGGCTCCCTCTACATCTACCAATATATCAACGGTGGACGAATTCGAAACGTCGATCAGAATGCAAATGGCATTATACGATAGAGGTGGACCGAGACAAATACCTACACTTAGGTCAAGTGTATGAGTTCCTGATGTCAATACCGCCGTCGAGCGTTGAATGTGAGAGGGTATTTTCATCCTCAAAATATATTACTTATTAATGATCTGAGATCCGCCTTACGGGACGACTCTAATAGACGCCCTAGGTTTTCTTAGATCACATTACCATGCAAAGTTTACGTCAATCCCACGAATGATTATTGTGATTGCGGTGTGATTTTATGATCTCTCATTTACTTACTTTTTATTATAAAACCCGATTTGATCTCTAGAATTCTCAAGTACCTGAGAACTTAATACTTAAGTTTTGTTTACTGATTACCTACTCACGCAGTGGGTGTAAATTTTTATTAAAAACTAGCTTTTGCCAGCGGCTTCGCCCGCGTGAAAATGACGATTTTCCATACAAACTTTCATCCCCTATTTAACTCCCTTAGGGGTTGAATTTCGAAAAATCCTTTCTTATTCCTTGTCTACATTATAAATGGAACCTCTGTGCAAAATTTCAGCTTTCTAGGTCCAAGCGTTTGGGCTGGGCGTAGTGGGCGTTGATGAGTCAGTCAGTCAGGACTTCTCTTTTTATTTATTAGAAGATGTTTGTTTTTTTTTTTTTTTCAAAATAATGTCAAACTATGTTGCTGAAAGGTGATTCAATTTTATATAATAAAAATACTCAACTCTAACTTGTTTATTAATTGTTTATGCATGTACTTTCAAGGTTTTTATTTTAGTTTCAAAGGAAAAAGCTAGTATTCGAATAATATTCGAATAATTCGAATACTGCCTGTAAAAACATCGAATATTCGAATATCTAAAAGCTTCGAATATTTACAAGCCCTAAGTGTGACTCGAGAAGGGATTTCTCTTCATCGGTAAGTCTAAAAACCTTAAAATACAAGTGATATTTGTAATTATTACAATAGTATTATGTAGTTCGCAGACAAAAATGATACAATCGCAAGCAGAAACGAAATTATGTACATTGCTTGCAATACGTGGGTACCATCTTGTACTACGTGGGCGATTGCGCAATGCATTTCGTTCACTGCGAACGTCGCGTGCGACGAGCCAAAGCTTAAATTCTGCCTACTCTTTGCGTTTCGATAGTGTTGTACCAAGTAAGACCAAGTTGTAAATAATGTCGATATTTAGTATGTGTGAATGCATTCAAATGATTATTATGTTATGATTAAAATAACTTTTGTTTATCCCATACTATCAATACCTTATTATTGTTTATTGATTGTTTTTCATCTAAAATTTGTTTTGAGGTTAGCCATTTATAAATCGAAACATACATTTTAAATTTTATTTTTAGGTTTCCAACAGATCCAGATATGTTACAGACCTGACTAAAGCTATTTTAGAAAAATATTAGTGTGAGATTGCATTTTATTTTGAAAAATTCGAATTTGAAAGATAGCAAGCGCATGCTATTGCTACTTAATAAATACGTTTTATTTCAAGACAATAATAAAATCTGAATTGAAATTGAATTTCAAGTACTTAATGTTCAATATTTGAAAAAAATCTTTTATGTTTACTTTTTATCTTTAATTTTTTATGTGTGAGAGACCAATAAATATTTTTGCTTTCTTATTTTCTTTCTTTCTGTCCCGTCCCGAAATTAAAGCAAAAACTGCAAAACTTAAAGTAACAAAACTCAAGTAATTTTATCGATATACATTATCGACCTTTTGGTCACCGTAACATGTATGAGAAATATACGCAAGTGTGAGTGTACGTCAAACGTAATGTTTGCGCTAGTGTGACAACCAGTAGCAAGCTCGCGATCTAAGTGAGTGCGGTTTATTTGTGTGCATAATTCGCGTACTTATTAGCGTCTTGCATGTAGTGGATATAGAGAGTGGGAGACAAGCGGCGACACGCGTTCTAATACAAATCAGGAACTATTTCCTTTCTAACCTCTTTTATCTCTTCTGTGGGTTGGGCAGGTCACCTGACAAGGCGCAGTGATGCAGGTGGAGTAAGGCTGTCACCGAATGGCGTCCAAGAACGGGGGAAAGAAATGTAGGTCGCCCGGCGGGCGGCGAGTTAACAAGACGATATAGTTGCCATCGAGGGAACGTGGATGAGACTGGCATCTCACAGTCTACCCATCGTATATTTGGTCTTTCCCTATTCTTAAAGCCCAAAGGCAAGGCCCAAGAGGTCAAGGAAATGTGCATGTGGATTGAGTGATCCTCTCTTCAATCTTAACGAAAATCGAGGTGGATTTTGTTAAAAATTGTAGAAACATTATGACCAAGTTAAAAAAATTGTTAAACCCGAGATAAAAATGATATGGTCATTAAAGAGGATCACTCACACCACATGCTTTGAGAAAACGTCATATTGATATCTCAGAATATATTGCCTTTGTAATTCTTATTTCGACATTGAAAAATTGTAAAAAATTGTTAGAAACTATTAACAATTTGAGAATTCAGTTGCAAGTCCCGTTTCGAAGTTATTACGATTAATTTGGATCACTCACACCGCATGCTTTTTCAAAACGTCATAATGTAAATCTCAGAATATATAGCCTTTGCAGTATTTATTTCGTTATTGATAAATTGAGGAAAATTGTTAGAAGCTACTAACAATTTAATAATTCAATTGCAAGTCCCGTTTTAAAGTTTATTTTAAAACCCTTTACCTTTTACCTTTTATCTTTTTTTGGTCTTTTTACCTTTTTATTTTTCTCCAATATGCCGTCTGAGTGATCCATACTTCGACCTCTATCTACTTTTATATACATCGTAGGCAAACTGTGATTGTATCCAAAATTGTTAATTGTTTTCTTCTAAAACTTTGCATATCTTCTGCTTTTGTAAGGGTCATACTTTAAGATATAGCATGGTTCGTTCATTCCTAAAGGAACTGACTGAGTAGGGTACATATGATTTTTGATTTTGCGAGACTGTAAAAGTAAGAATTGATGAGGGTAGTTGATCTACAACAGAACTGCCCTCATGAATCGTTATTTTTTAACGTTAGAAACGAACGTAGCGAGGGATTCTGTAGTAGAATCCTGAACGTAGCGAGGGATTCAAAGTACGTCGCCCGAGCCAAAAAAAAATTTTACGCCCACTACACACACACTACATACACTCTACTACACACACACGATACACTTGACTGGCCTGTTGGTCTAGTGGTTAGTGACCCTAACTGCTATGCCGGAGGTCGTGGGTTCGATTCCCACCCAGGACAAATGTTTGTGTGATGAGCACGATCATTTGTTCTGTGTCTGGGTGTAATTTATCTATAATATGTATGTATTTAGAAATATATAAGTTTGTTTATCAGTTGTCTAGTACCCATAACACAAGCTCTGCTTAGCTTGGGACTAGATGGCGTTGTGTGATAGTTGTGGAATATTATTATTATTATATTATTATTACTCGATACACTCTACTTTTCATAACTCTCTATGAGAAAATAAAAGGCGCCTCATATTATATTGTAATATTATTATTTAATAAAACATGAGTAACGACACGTATAAATCCATCAGACATCCTCTTCCGATACGCTATTAATTACGAATATGTGTCCAGTTTTACGTTGTTATTAGCTGACTGTTGATTTTAGCATTGAGTTGGTCCTCCAAAGAGTAAAAGGTTGTTTAGTTTTGGCTATATAATGGAAGTAGGCCAAAAACGCAGATACTGAAAAATTCTTGGTGCCTCTTACATTTCTCCATTCAATAAAATTAGCATAGGCTTTCATAATTATATTTCTCCCGCGATTTTGCAGGTCTGTTCACATACTTTCAGGAGTTAATTTTATACTTTCACTGTCACTTGAAGAATTCATTTTTCAAAACAAAACCATGAATTTCTAGAAGGGTACCATCTATCTGGCAGAAACTTCATCATCATTCATTTCAGCCAAAAGACGTCCACTGCTGAACATAGGCCTCCCCCAGGCGTCGCCACATTGACCGGTCCCGTGCGTCTCTCATCCAGCGGGTTCCTGCAACCTTGACCAGGTCATCGGTCCACCTAGTGGGAGGCCTTCCAACGCAACGTCTTCCGGTTCGCGGTCGCCATTCGAGAACTTTTCGGCCCCATCGGCCATCCGTTCTGCGAGCAATGTGCCCTGCCCATTGCCACTTAAGTCTGGCGATTCTTCGGGCTACGTCGGTAACCTTGGTTCTCATGCGGATGTCCTCATTTCTGATTCGATCACGCAAGGAAACTCCGAGCATAGCCCTCTCCATTGCCCTTTGGGTGACTTTGAGCTTTCTGATAAGGCCCATTGTGAGCGACCACGTTTCGGTCCCGTATGTAATCACTGGCAACACACACTGGTCATAGACTTTCGTCTTGAGACACTGGGGTAAGTTGGACGAGAAGATACCGCGCAGCCTCCCAAACGCTGCCCAGCCGAGTCGGATTCGACGATTGACCTCTTTCTCGAAGTTAGATCTACCCAACTGGACCGTTTGTCCCAGGTAGACATAATCGTCCACAACTTCGAGCGTAGAGTCTCCGATCTTGATAGGAGTGGGTGTTACATGAACATTCGACATAACCTTGGTTTTGTCCATGTTCATTTTAAGACCCACTCTTTCAGAAGCTCTTGTGTTTAGTGGTGCTTAGTGCTTATTTGGCATACCACACTTGGCATATTCTTCTTTGAACGAATGTGTTTATGGCAGAACAATTATTTAATAGAATACTCATTTCGCAGAATGTTTAAATAGCTGAATTTTCAATGGCATACTTTTAAGATGGCAGAATTTTATTTGGTAGATTATTATAAGGTATAACGACCGTCTCGCGAAAGTATCCTTTATGGGCGGCATGGGCACCGGGCCGTAGGCCGACGAAGGAGGCCGGCGGAGGCCCGGCACTTCGGGGACAGAAGATATTAGTGTTATGTAATATGCGAGCGAAGCGAGCCCGCGTCATGGAGTACATGCGTTGCATGTATGAGTGACGTCATTATTATTATTAATAATAATAATAATAAATATTATTAATAATAATAATAATAAATATTATTAATTAATAAATATTATTATTTTTGACATACCAACATTTAATGTTCTCAGCTAGAAATTTTAGCCGGGGTGAGCTGATAATAATTATTAATAATAATTATTATTATTGTTGCATGTTACACGTATGTAGATATGAAATGAAATGCGTGCCAAAAGACGATTCTGATTATGAATTTTCGGCGAGATGATGGTTCTGGAAATGAAATTTATGCTCAAAGATGATTCTGACTTACAAAATTATGCGTTTTGAATGTATGGTAAATGAGTGTATGCCAAATGATTTTCTGCGAAATGAAGTTTCTGCCATCCACTGTTATGCAAAACAAAATTCGGGTATAAAAAATTCTGCCAAAAAAGGTCAGTTCTGACAAAAACGTGGGCTGTAGCTCCCGTGTTTCAAATTCGATTTCTTTTTTTATTAATCAGCCGTCGCGGCGGTGCGACTATGGGCCTTCGTACCACACCAGTCTTTATTCAAACAATATTTGCGTTCGATTTCTTTGGTGCTGAACACTAAGATGTTCCAAATTCAAAAAGTGCAATAAAGATGTCATAGACACAATTATAATACTCGTACTAGAAATAGGGACCAATAAGTTCAGCCAGGCTTCAGATTTGCTGAAGTAGACATCGTCAGTTATCTTGCATGGGGTAGGTACTGTTTGAGACGCTATAATAAAATTTCTCAAAGTATTCTGGATCTGAATGTGAAGAAATTTAAAACATGCATTAAACGCACACTGTGTAAGGAAGCACATTACAATTTGGACAATTAAATCATTGATAAAGTATTCTGGATCTGAATGTGACGAAATTTAAAACATGCATTAAACGCACACTGTGTAAGGAAGCACATTACAATTTGGACAATTAAATCATTGATAAAGTATTCTGGATCTGAATGTGACGAAATTTAAAACATGCATTAAACGCACACTGTGTAAGGAAGCACATTACAATTTGGACAATTAAATCATTGATAAAAATGCTTGGTTCAATGCCGGTCCTGCTCCACAAGGACAGCGCTTAAATTGACTATAGCATTCATTAGCACTGTTATGTAATGCATATATTTTTTTCACACAATGTACCTACTCGAAGAACGTGTTTTTAATATATTTTTTTTAAGTTATCGAAATTAGTGAGTAGGTAAGTAAGTCGGTTTTATTTTTAATGTTAAAGTGTAAATAAAGTGCATCATTTGAGTTTTGTTTTTTTTTTAGTTTTTAAGTCGAGATTTTTTACATTAGCGCGTCATTTAAATATCAGTTTCGTATTGTTCAGATTTATTGTAACCTACTGTCACCGCGCTTTCTGTTAGTAAATTTAAAAGAACTTAAGTATTTAAAATTTTAACGTTAAAAGTATCAATTCAGGAGGGCAGTTCTGTTGTGGTGCAACTACCCTCATCAATTCTTACGTTTACAGTCTCGCAAAATCAAAAATCATATGTACCCTACTCAGTCAGTTCCTTTAGGAATGAACGAACCATGCTATATCTTAAAGTATGACCCTTATAAAAGCAGAAGATATGCAAAGTTTTAGAAGAAAACAATTAACAATTTTGGATACAATCACAGTTTGCCTACGATGTATATAAAAGTAGATAGAGGTCGAAGTATGGATCACTCAGACGGCATATTGGAGAAAAATAAAAAGGTTAATAACTTTAAAACGGGACTTGCAATTGAATTATTAAATTGTTAGTAGCTTCTAACAATTTTCCTCAATTTATCAATAACGAAATAAATACTGCAAAGGCATTTCGTTATTCTGAGGTTTACATTATGACGTTTTGAAAAAGCATGCGGTGTGAGTGATCCAAATTAATCGTAATAACTTCGAAACGGGACTTGCAACTGAATTCTCAAATTGTTAATAGTTTCTAACAATTTTTTACAATTTTTCAATGTCGAAATAAGAATTACAAAGGCAATATATTCTGAGATATCAATATGACGTTTTCTCAAAGCATGTGGTGTGAGTGATCCTCTTTAATGACCATATCATTTTTATCTCGGGTTTAACAAATTTTTTAACTTGGTCATAATGTTTCTACAATTTTTAACAAAATCCACCTCGATTTTCGTTAAGATTGAAGAGAGGATCACTCAATCCACATGCACATGTCAAGGAAGACCAAGTATTTTTCACAAAGGAGCAAATTCATAATTTCTGCAAACATGCCGTTTGGATGCATCATCAGTAGACTTAATGACGTGATGTATTTAAGCGATCAAGATAAGGTCACAATCCTATTGTCATTCCGCCATTTTGTTGTTCCAGCTGCTCTGTAACTAGTTAATTGCAGTTGATCGTTAGCTAGGTTGTATTTGAAGGTGCTGACTCATCCATTGTAGTGCATCGACTATCCTACTATGGTCAAAGTCAAGGGCAAACCAACTTTATCTTAATGATAGTTTGTAGTCTAATGACAATAGACAACAAACCTAGTACCGGATTAATATTGTTACCCTGAAGCACAAATGCTCGTAAATAGATTATCATAATCAGGTCGTAACGCCCCCACTGTAATCCACCTCGTGGGCCCAGTACGGGTTAGTAGATTGAACTTGTCTTCGAAAGTTTTGGATGTGGGACAGGCCGGTTTCCCTAAGATGTTTTCGTTCACCGTTTCGGAAGCAGTGGTGATGAAATAAATTACACAAAGTAATGCGATTGCCTAGGTTTAAACTTCAAACCTACGATCGCCGTTTCTAAGTATTATCACTAAGTACATAATTATTATAAAACAAAGTCCTCCGCCGCGTCTGTCTGTCTTTTCGCGATTAACTCAAAAAGCTACTGCACCGATTTTCATGCTGTTTTCTCTAATGGATAGAATGGTCGAAGAAGGTTTGAGTAGGTATATAATTTGATCGACATCCAAGGGGTGAAGCCTTTTAGTTTACTAATATTACATTTTACTAGCTGATGCCCACTCAGCTAGTAAAATGTAATATTAGTAAACTAAAAGCAAGCCATCACGTTGACATATTATATTTTAGCATCGCTGTATTACCAATCAACTACCTAGGAAGATATTATGATCACATAATAATGGTGTGTCATTGTCAATTTAATGCATTAGTCAGTAATATGGTAATATCATCATTTGCAAGAATATAGTTAGCTGTCAGCAAAGCATGAATGTCTTTATTTTGAGATTCTTGAGCTTATATTGCGCGGTAAGTGAAGTGAAAGCTAGTTTCTTTAAACTAAAGCATCAAATAACCTCAAACTAGAAATAGATCATCACTGCAGCGAACTGATAGCCAACTAAAAGGATATTTTTTCAACGGACTAAAAAACTCCCGGGTCCACATCCAACGTGTAAACTTTTTTGATGTCGTTTTGTTTCTCGCTGAAACCGTTCCATCTATGCTAAATACGGAATATAGGTCGTTCAGAGGCTGTCCGTTAAACCCATAAAGTGCCTGATGCATTTCTTTTAGAACCACTCACGTACTTGTATGTACTTAGGGACTTAGGGGGTGGTGAAAGCTAAACGGTCTTTCGGGTCGGCAGTCGGCACCTTCGGTTAGGTAAGTAGCTAGGCACTATTTCGGGCACTAGCTGCTCGGCAATTTGCTGAACTAGTCCTATTTGGCGCAGCCGTGAGATGCACGCACTCTTTTGTATTTTTTGTTTTTCAATTTAGTTTTTTTTTGTTAATTTTATTGTGTGTTGTGTGCACTTATGGCCTGTGCTGAATAAATGTGTTTTCTTTCTTTCTATTTGTTGTAAGCAAGCCGACCCGAAGCATTGTCGGCACATAAATTTCTTTCTTTCGTCTCTAGTCATTTAGCAAGGTCCGTTCAGCATCTTCCATTACTGGATCGGTTTAGCGATTAGAGTTCTGCCCAAACGTATCATCATCTTCCGATCCTTGAACCAATGTTACTCGGTGTCGGCGCAACAAGTTTTTCTCTTACATTCTCCTCTATCACTATCACCCATCATGCTATTTTTTATTTCTCTTTCTTTGATTATTTATCATTCCTCACACAATCCATTCATCATTTCTTCTCTCATCTCTCCCTCTCCAATTTTACTGACCGGTTGTCACATCCCTAACCTGCAAAAGCCTGATGAATTCTGACAGGTGATTATACTAGTTCCAATTGATGAATTCTGCGAAATAGTTCGCAAAAATAGCCTGGGTAGGCGTTGTTTCAGTGTTTATAGGCTGGTTGTATAATATTCGGATAGGGGACAACCTTTAGTGCCGTTAAAAGGTCAACGGTCTGTTCAGTTTGTCGCGATGAACGCGAACGTTCAGAGCAATATTTATGAAATAAATAATATATTACGTATGACATAATCATCCTCAGCCAAGAAAAAGAAGAGAAGACGCCCAAAACGAAGGTGGGACGAAGATCATAAAGCGACAGCAGGGTCAATGTGGAAACCCGAGGCAGAGAAACGTGGAAGAATATGGCGGTGGCTAAAGCAAAACAATGTTCAGAAACAGATGTCTGAATAATGAAATTATGCACTGGGGGGCCTGAAAACGGGCGTTTTAATCGCGACAGTCTCCAAGAAAAGTTTGGTGTGACAATTTAGAATTGTTCCTAAATGATTGGCAGGAGAAGCCAAAACAGAAAATTGGAAAGGCATGGGATGGGCCTTTGCCCAACAATAAGGCCCGAATAGGTTTACATAAAAAAGTATAATAAATGATTGTATACGTACCCCAAAACGAAGGTAGGTAGGTCAACACACATCTGTTTTCACAAACACATACAACTTGCAAAAGAATCCTATGATGCGCGTGCGACTCCGCGTCTTGTTTACAAACACACGCTTGGCACAATATTGCCATCTTATTTCAGTGCCGGTAAAACGAAGGGACGGCTAGTACTCGGATAATTACAGCCAATTAAGTAATTAGTGTTTATACCTACTTAGTAACTGTGAGTTGGAGTTAATTGATATTTTTGTTAATGGGTTAGCAGAATTGGTAGTCTCATTAATATATTGGTCGCATAACATAAAATGACATCACGTCTTTAATCCTTGAATCGTTAGGCAGGGTGCACCCATTAGGACACCCACATTTTGCGATGTAATAGGGGGCGAGCCTATTGCCGAGAGATCCACCGGGCGCAAATCTAGCATCGGTGGCTGCTACTGAGATATTCCTGATGGAAGACCCAATATTACTTTGTCCGATCTGGGAATCGGCCACATGCACAGCCACTACAATAATATCCGTGGTGCTAGGCAACTGGGCTTATCCCAGTTGTATACGTCCCTGTGTGCCTATTGGCCTTGTTCTGTTCTGTCTCCTGCTGATATGGAGGGAAGTGGAAATTATGTTTTTTGTCTACTCCTCCGCTATTCTTTTCTGATTAATTTCGTTGCAGGATCCAAGACAGTTAAATCGCTTCTCTGGGACTTCGTCGAGCTTTGAGTCTCGGCGCTTTTCTTGTGGTCGCCACTGTTGATTCTGGCTAACAGGAGTTACAGTGGTTTGGGAATAGTGTGGCGGGCTTGTTCCATTTAAAAATGCACAGCCACTAGACCAACGAGGCGGTACTGATAGTTACATTAAAATTGATTGGAGGTCGCATAACTGAGTTTGTATTGGTCCCTGAGGTGTATGGTTGAAGCGTTTCGTCGCATACAGTGCGCATACGCTTCTACAGTAGTCTGATAGCCCACGTCAGCATGATACAGAGTATACAGACCAAAAAGTTAGCACGATAAGAACTTCTGCCTTCTGGAGTTCTCACTTCTCTTACCCTTTATCATATTGAGTCATTATTGTCGTAAGCGTAAGTCCAGTCAGAGAAAAAGAAAATGTAAGTAATTGGGTACTTTTCTGAAAAAAAAAATGATTCTGTTTTCAGTTTAGTCCGGCAGTTAGATTTTAATTTATGGAAAATATGGAATACGTGCTTTTTGTTTGAGGTATCAAATTAATAAAAATTTACGAAGTTAAAACGCGTCAAAGATCATGAGTGGGGGCTTGTGACGTCTCGTTCTAGTAAGAAATGTACCAAAGTGTGACGTCACACGACTTTTCAAAGCACTGTATCGTCTTCAGTTTTTGTTTACGTGAAAAAAAACCTGTGACCAAAATTTTTTGGAAATCTATCTGACGGACTAATTAGATTTTTTTGTACAAAATTGTCTCGCACAGGACAAAACCAAATGAAGTGAGAAAGTCTTGGCAGAGCAGTTAGCGTTGGTATCAAAATATACATAGATAAGTACCTAAATAACATAAAATTATTGTGTGGCTTATTTCAACACACATTCACGGTTGAAAAGGTTTGATAAATAAAAAAGAAACTAAAATGTATAAAACAAGCTATTTACGGACCTAGTATTCAGTGTTAACGGTTGTTGCTCGGCTATCTGATGTCATTGAACCTCGTTAATTAATTTGGTCTGTAATTAATTGATGAAAGAATGTATAAACCACTTTTTTTAAATACAATTCCTTTTGTAAATCATTCCAATGTGAAATATGTGGTTTATTTGTAATGCATTTATGGAAGCACTCATATAATTCGTATAAAGCTAACCCCCTGGCCACGACCTAACCATCACTCACCCACTAGGGAGTTTTTCCGCCACTTCTTTTTGCCAGTTAAAATTATGGAAAGTGTCGAAGGTAGGGCGTTTCGGATCACTTGTAACTTTGATGTTCAAAATTTGCTGATTATCAGCTTATTTGAATTAATGACTTTTGTTTTATACAAAGAAGCTGTTTAGAGCATGCACCGAGACGTGACTCTCGGAGTGACGGACAGGAAAAGCGCGAGCAGTTCGCTTGAAGTAAGTCGCATCGCATCGCCCGAGACCGTAAACGTGGCCTTAGATATCAACTTATCACACCACATCACTCGTTTGCAAGGACGATCGGTGTCGCATCAGAATCGCCTAAAGGCTACACTTACGGTTATACCAATAATTATCGCATTAATATAAAAGCTGTAGAACGGGTGACCTTATTGACGATGTCTTTAATCGATATCATTTAATTTATAGAACAGAAGTTTCTAATAGTTTCTTTCCACTTTTCATTATGATAACACGCACTGGTCTCGCGTGGTGGATTGATGGTCTGCTCTCACTCCGACACGAAGCTTTCGTCCCAGCAGTGGGAAGATTACAGGCTGATTATGCGAATGTAAAGAAAATATAAGCTTTTTAACGATGAGGTGCAACTCATGTACCTAGTTATTTATTAGTAATTTTTCCAAGTTCGCCATTCATCAAAATAACTACAGTTCTACGGAGAGTCCTTTGTCAAGCTAACAGAAACTTCAATTTATTATCAAAGTCAAGTTTCAAACATAAGAGAAATGTGTAATAAAATAAATATCCGCCATCAAATACTTCTACTTAATCTAAATAGATTCTTCATTATTAATTACTTCTTTCGATTTGAAAATGTATACATGCATAAAACTCCTTCACCTATTATTTGCTGACCGTACCTATATTAATTTAATCGCGGTCGGCACGTGCCATGCATGCGACATACCGAAGTGTACGAAGTTACGAACTTGCATAGAGGGGGCGTGCCTTGCCCGGATGCTTCCACTGCGAGGATCGACCGGAGGACACGGTGGAGCACACTGTGGAGGTGTGCCCTGCTTGGGCGGAGCCCCGCCGTGTTCTCGTAGCGGCGATCGGCGGCGGTGACCTCTCGCGTCCGGCCCTGGTGCAAGCCATGGTCCGGAGCGAGGAGGAATGGGACGCCGTCGCCTCCTTCTGCGAAGCAGTGATGCTAGCGAAGGAGGTGGCGGAACGAGAGAGGGAGAGAACCTCTCAACGTCCCAGCCGCCGCGGAAGGCGCTCCGGGCGTCGGGGGTCACGCGATGACCTCCGGCCACCGTAGACGCGGGCCTGTGGACGGTGAGTAACGGGCTAGCTCGCCGTCCGGCCGTCGTCATGACGGCAACAGACCGTGTCGGCGGCGCGTACGTGTTCCACGCGCGCCTCAAAGAGATGTCAGCAAGGAGGGGCCCGCAAGGGCCGACGCCCGTCGGGGCTGCGGATATCGAAAAGTTACCGCGGCTCCGACACAAGGGCGAGGAAGAGGGAACATGGGTTGGTTTTTAGTCAGTAGAAGTCTGACACTCCCCTTCGCTCTGCCCAAGAGCGGGGGGGGTTATTCGATGATTTTCCACCCACCAAAAAAAAAAAAAAAAAAAAAAGGGGGCGTGCCTTTATATTACGCATTTAAGTCACTAATTGGTGTGTTACGGTGACAACTATAACACAAAGTTACGGTTTAAAAGGATATATAACATAGGAATGTTAACTCACACCTTTTTTCTCACAGGGGTAGGCAGAAACTATAGTACCTATATGGGCCATCTGCTACGACACTTTATTTTTTGTGGTTTGGTTTGGATATCGTCAAATGACCCCTCTTGCTCTGGGCGGTGCGGAAGTCAGCGGACTTCTACTGACTTAAACCTCCGCCTCCGGGGTCGCAGAATCTCTTTCGAACAATCCGCAGCCCCGGCCTACTGCGACCCTTGCTATATGAAGAAGTAGTAATAAAAATTGAAAAGACTAAGTTTAATTTAAATAGGTTTGTTGGTCATCCGAGACTTCTGAGCGCGAAAGCGAGTAAAAAAGGTATGGTAATAATAAGGCACGTATAGATATGTGTAAAACGCTGGAACGCTGGTCCTATAAGGACACACGGTGGCCTTCCGAAAGACAAAAAATACTACTGCGACATCTATGACACAAATGAAGAACTAACATCGTGTACTACCTAAAATCGCGCAGTTCAAGTTACAGAGCGTTCAAGTATTACGTAGGTCTGTAACGAATTTGTGGGAAGGGGAGGTCTTGTAAAACGTGTGATTACGTAACGTTTTCCTGGGGGAGGGGGTCAAACATATACAAAAATTGCGGGCAGTAACCGACTAAAGCGCGTTTTAGGACACGCGGGCGCCGAAATGTCGCGTCTTATCCACGCCCGAGCCACGTCATTTCGCGTATCCTAAATTGCCATTTATTTCTAAGCACTTTGGTATAAAATTTGAATGCCGCCAGCGCGATGTCCGGGCCCGATGTCTTTCAGGCCTCAGCCTCGAATTTTGCGGGCAGCGGGGCGGCGGCGGCGGCGGCGCGGGCGCGGCAGGATCTTATGCGTACAATCAAATGGACCGGTTCTCGGAATACAGCGGCGCGGGAGCGGGCAACGAGCGGTGCACTCCATACAAGTCGCGCCGCCGCCGCCGCCGCCCCGCTGCCCGCAAAATTCGAGGCTGAGGCCTTATGTATGGCCCGCGCCTTATGCGGGCGCCACACTATGCTCCTTGCGCTGCTCATCGCTTTGCTCCTCGCGCTGCCGCTATTTGCCGCGATGTTGCCCGCTCTGCCCACACACTGCTCTACTCGCGCAAATAATCGCGCAATTAATCGCGACGCTCCTCACTTGGCATTTGCCTTTGGTGGAGAATGGACGACGAAACTGTGGCAGCGTGCGCGCTCGGCGCTATGCATTTTTAGCATAGCTTTTTTTTTATTGACTAATGGTCTAAAAGATGCCATTAATGATTTTTTTTTGGCTTTCAACTCTTCTACTCCTATTTTCATTATTTCTCCAAGCCTCACCCAAGCATCGTGTACCTACCTACAAAATTATAATTAAATTAGAAAAAATCAAGTAGCCGGTGGGTAAATAATCCCGGTCTAATAGGTATTTAATAAAATAGTACTCTTAATATTTCTCTATTTCTTGATAGTGTAATTTTAACAATATAACTATTATGATACGTAGGTATACCCTACATTTTTCGTAAGTCGTTTAAAAATAATAAGCCAAAGTTTATCTTTTAAAAACAAGCTTTCAAATAAATAAACATACCTACCTATCTTATGTTTCAAATGATGATTTTTGTGTTGTGGATCCCAAATAATTGGCTCCGCAGACAACAAATCAATAAATAATAACACTTTATCGTTTTACCCTACCCCTTTATTCTACGGCGCTTGGCGAGGTAATGCTTATGAACTAATATGAAGCGTGCGTCTTGCGTGAGCGCTCAGCGCTCGATGCGGACTGCGACCGCGCGATTATGTGGCCAGCCACTCGCGCTCGTATTGCCGGCCCTTTGACTCGCGCGCAAAAGCCGACAAAATAGGGAGCGATGGGCAGGACGAGGAGCATGACGTGCGGCATGACGAGTAACGTTGCCACACTATGTCTCTGCCTCCTTTCCTCGCTACTTCCCATACCACTCGTCGAGTGTGTGGCGCCCGCATTAGGTGCAGGCCCACATAAAAGGCGTCGGGCGCGGACATGGCGCGGGCAGCCTTATTCCATTCAAATGGAACGGAAGGCACGCCATATCCACGCCCGAGCCACGTCATTCCGTGTGCCGACAAAGCGCCCGTGCCATGTCCGCGCCCGACGCCATTTATATGTAGCCTGCGCCTAAAAGCAACACCAGCACAACAGCAGAAAATGTATAATCAATTACCAAGTTATACCATGTCAGTGTCCCGTCCTAGTTTCGGAGAAATTATCACCACATTAAAATTGTCACCAATACTAATAATTTTATCATACACCCTGGAGTTCAATCAGTTTCGATAATAATTGTCATGATAATTTAGGATTTTCATTGTCACACACTAAACACACACACACGTGACGAGAACTAACTTATTAATAGCACTTAATTACAGAGCAAGTTCATTAAGTTACTGTCTAGATAACGATTTTAATTTAAGATTGTCACAAACTACACTAACAAATAGATTTAATCATACTAAACTACAATTTATTGATTGTTCATTAATTATTTTACTGATAATTATGCAAGCACCTATTCTAAAACCGTCCTACACTACACACTATACACACACAAGCACATACACTGAGTTCAAAAAGTACTAATTATTTTATTTAAATTTAATTACACTAAGAAAGTTTAATCAATGATATTATCACTATATCAAACACTACACAAATACACAGACAAACACACAAGAGCTACTAAGCAAGAAATTCAGAATATTCTATCTCTATAATCCAGGAAGAGTTCCGCAGCGCAACTGACAACACGACCGTATCGCTCAGAGCGTCGCAATCAACTGACATTATTTCGATACGCCCTTTGTTAAAACAGGAGTGAAAATTTCCAACTACCCTCTCTCTAGAACTAGGTCACTCTTCATTTAGGAGCATATCATCGAACGAAATTCCATGAATAGAGCCTGGGATATTTCCTGGAAAATGTAGGGAGAGAGCTTTGTGTGAAATACTAGGAATCCTTGAGCTGCTGCATTGCGTTCGCGATTCGCGTTGCCTCAACCAATCACAGAGCTTTAACGAATTTGATTTAACCAATCCGAGAGCTTCGTTGAGCGCTGTTATTGAATTGAACGTGTCATTCGGCCTGACAATGGAAGGGATTATTTGATGTCCGTTCCATGTCAATATATCTGTGGAATTCTGTGCCTGTTTAATTGAATTTTCATGCTGTTGGGTTCGATATTTTATAGGCGGATATCCAATAATAGATTTTATTGTAACGTTTAAAATGGCATTTAAATGAAGAAGGTGACAAAACATCACGCCTGTAATCCCGGAAGGGTAAGGTGGAGGTGTATACACTTTATATGTTTAAGTTCCATATAATAGAGGGAGTGCCTGTTGCCATCAACCGGCTACAAATCCAGACTCCGTAGTTGCTACTGAGAATTTTCTTATTGAAAAACCCAATAACACTTGCCCAACCTGGGAATCGAACCCAGGACCTCATGTACGGCAGCCACGCTTCCGATCACTAGACCTACGGGCTACGGGGCAGTCAAGAATGAAGAATCAGATCAAGTCAAGAAGAAAAGTTGATGACTTAGCTATACAATAATAATAATTATTAAATCATCAATTACATTTTTATTATTTTATATTTACAACTAGTGACCTGCCCCGGCTTCGCACGGGTGGAAAAAAGGTATTAAAACCTTCCTCTTGAATCACTCTATCTATTAAAAAAAAACCGCATCAAAATCCGTTGCGTAGTTTTAAAGATTTAAGCATACAAAGGGACATAGGGACAGAAAGCGACTTTGTTTTATACTATGTAGTGAGTATAGTGATATGCCAAGTAAAACGATAAGGATGATACGACAACTCATAATAACCTGTTTTCCAAGAAAATATTGAAAGGGATGAAAGAGTGAAAAATCCCGACCATAATATTCTAGAATTTTCCCGCCTTTGCGTGTAATAGCGCGACGCTTTTTACTAACAATTTCCTTTACCGGGAAACTGATAAATGACAGAGCCTTGCTCTTGCTACGAAGTCTATGGTATGGTGCTACAATAGGGTAGACGACTAAAAAAATCTAATTAGTCCGTCAGATAGATTTCCAAAAAATATTGAACACGTATTTTTTCTTTTTTCACGTAAACAAAAAATGAAGACGATACAGCGCTTTGAAAAGTCGTGCAACGTCACAGCTTGGTACAATTTTACCAGACTATGACGTCAAAAGCCCCCTCTCCATGATCTTTGACAAGCTTTATTTTCGTCAATTTTTATTATTTTGATAAAACAAAAAACACGTATCCAATATTTTCCGATAATCTAACTGACGGACTAAACAGAATCATATTTTTTTTAGTCAGTCGTCTACCCTATACCCTAACACATAACATCACGCCTTTCCTACTCCTCCGCTATTCTTTTCTGATTAATTTTCTGGGACTTCGTCGAGCTTCATTGTCTCGGCGCTTTTCTTGTGGTCGCCACTGTTGATTCTGGCTAACAGGAGTTACAGTGGTTTGGGTATAGTGTGGCGGGCTTGTCCCAAAAAAAAAGATCACGCCTGTAATCCCCAAAGGGTATGGCAGAGGTATAGGTACTCTATAGAACACCAACATTTCGGTAGTTATGTTTCATGTAATAGGGATCGAGCGTATTGCCATCAACCGGCCACAAATCCAAACCCCGTGACTGCTACTGAGATATATTCTTGATAGAATTAGTACCTACTTTGCCCGACCCGGGAAGCGAACCCAGGACTTTTTCAGCAGTCACACTTGCGGCCACAAGACGAACGAAAAAAGGAAAATTCCTGTTGTTGGAAAATTTTAAAACAAGTAGAATACCTACTAGTTACCTGTCTACAGTTTCTTATCATTGCTAGTTTTTGCATCCGGTATTACGAAACCGAAATTAACATAGCGTTGTTAATGAATGAAAAAGTCAATGCCTAGTATCGCATGTTAGCACTGTTGGGACACGGGCCTTCTGCCTATAAGAGGGAGTGGGCCTTAATACCAAAAAACGGACCCATTACGCGTTGGTGAAAATCCATGTTTTAGTAAAATAAAATTCCAATAAGCCCTTTTGCGACATACTCCCATGAAACTAGCAAAAAATTGGAAAAAAATGTTTTATTAGGGTAGCTCCCCTATATTATGCAAAGTGGGAAGTGACTTTTTTTTTTATTTCAACCCTAACGTGTGATATATTGTTGCAAAGGTATTTAAAAATGAATAGGGGTTTACTAAAATCATTTTTTGATAATGTCAATAATTTCGGAAATAATCGCTCCAAAAGTAAAAAACAATGTGTCCCCCCCCCTCTAACTTTTGAACCATAAGTTTAGAAAATGTGAAAAAAATCTGAAATATAGAACTTTATATGGACTTTCTAGGAAAATCATTTTGAACAACAGATGGAAACAGCAGTTAACCAATATAATTTGGTCCCTGAATCGTATGAGCACCTATACAATCCAGAGGTCAAGTTTCATTGGTCCGTTGAAGAAATTGTATAAATATACCGTTTTGGTACGGAACCCTTCATGTGCGAGTCCGACTCGCACTTGGCCAGTTTTTTTGAGAAATAATGTCTTAAACCATAAACTCATAAAAAGTCCTATGAAAATTCGACCACTACCGTACGGTCCATCTGTTGAGTATTTTTTGGCTAATAGCACTCGCCTATACCCATATATTTTCCCCAACACAGGCATTAAACTTGTTGAAGCAATAAACCATTTTGTATTTGTATACCACCCAAAGTGATTTCCCAATGAGCTGTGACTATCACAAAATCTATGATCACAAAGCTAAAGAAAGCGTACAAAATAACACTTATTGTAATGTAGCTAATTATTACATAAGCTTCCGCCCATTGAGTTTTACGAGCGACCGTTTACAACTGTTAGCTCCTAACAAGCAGCATTATTTGAAAAGAGACCATGAATCATTTTAAGTTAAGGCGAATGCTCACATACTGCCCGCGAAATTCAAATTTTCTTACGTTTTTTGCAATTTGCAGGCCAGTGCTTGGTTGTATGTTGATGAACATTTGATTCGCGACTGTAAGACGTATTTAGTTACAGAATTATAATCATCAAAATCATCAATAAAACCCTCCAAGTTCATATAGATCGAGGAATAACTTTGACCTTGAAAAAATAGTTTCTCGATCTATATGAACTTGGAGGGTTGTGTTGGTGATTTTGATGATTATAATTCTGTAACTAAATACGTCTTACAGTCGCGAATCAAATGTTTATCAACATGCAACCAAGCACTGGCCTGCAAATTGCAAAAAACGTAAGAAAATTTGAATTTCGCGGGCAGGGTGTGAGCTTCCCCCTTAAATAAATAATTTAGATTGCAGAAGCGATGCATCAGGTCAATGTGTGGTCTTAAGACAACTGATAGCTGTGTGCCCTATTTTAGATCATTAAAAATTCTGACTTTACCTTCCTTGTTTATATTAGAAACTGCTCTGTTTGTTAAATCTAATCCACACCTATTTCAGAAATTGTCAGAGGTCAGAAAAAATCCAATGATACGGGCTCAATACGTCAATAAATTATGTCATGTGAAATGTAAAACTGCATTAATGCAAAAAAGCTTTTTTGGTATTGCCCCACGCATATATAATAAAGTACCTAATACTATAAAAAATTTGACTTTGTTAAAATTTAAAAGGGCGCTAAGCGAAATTTTACTTGCAAAAAGCTATTACTTAATTGAAGAATTTCTTAATGATGAATCACTGACTGATTGATATGAAATGATTAATATGACGTATTGTTATTGACTGATTTTAATATATTTGACATTATTGTTGTTATAGTTGGCATAACTTTATATTGACATTATTTTGGCTGTTTGACATGATTGATAGTAATTTTTATTTGACCATTTTTTACGTTGACATTTTTAATTTAAATGTTTTTTCTTATAGTATTTGTAATTTTAATGACATTTCTTATTTTATTTTATTTGACATGCCACTAACTTATTTTAAATTTATACTATTGTTAAACCAATTATTTGCATGCCCATGTGACGGTAAAATGTGGAGATCTATATTATAAATGAACATCTATGTACCTATTACCCATGTTTGCAAAGTAATAAATAATTTGAATTTGAATTTGAATAAAAGAAAGTGTATGATTTGTTTTGGTCCAAAGAAACAATGTCTAAAGTAAACTTAGGTCAGTTCCGTGTTTCTTGTCCCATTGTTAATAAGATTTTATTTTGACTATAATAGACCTGAATGATCATAAATGTTTTCTTGCACTCATTGACGGATAACGCACACTCAATCTATATAAACCAGTGTCTACACATAACATTTTGCGCAAGAGCCTTTTGGTCCATATGAAGAAGATGAACTCTCAGAAAGAAATTCGGAAATCAGCGGAATTTCTCAGTAGGAGCCAGGCTTTGTGCTCTGTTGATGGCAATAGGCTCTATTACATGGGACTTAGGCCTCAGCCTCGAATTTTGCGGGCAGCGGGGCGGGGCGGCGGCGCGACTTGTATGGAGTGCACCGCTCGTTGCCCGCTCCCGCGCCGCTGTATTCCGAGAACCGGTCCATTTGATTGTACGCATAAGATCCTGCCGCGCCCGCGCCGCCGCCGCCCCGCTGCCCGCAAAATTCGAGGCTGAGGCCTTACACAAACACATAACTGGCAAAACGTGGGTGTACTTTTAGGTACACCTTTGCCTAATCCTTCGGGGATTAAAGAAGTGATTTTATGTTATGAATGAACCTTTCTAACAAAAATTGTATAAATGACATTCGAGACCTACAGCTTGACGTGCTTTCCGAGACACAGACGAGATATTAAATGAACGATCTCCCATCCACTGACTAACCTTGAAGATCGACCCTTGCATCTGTTGCTGTTAAGTCACGAGCCCTATCTTTTCTACTCCGTACTTTATTGAATTAACGGTGAACAGGAAACATGCAGTACCCAGTTTTCAACCCGTGTCAAGTGTTCACAAGTAAACAAAGATGGCTGGGACAGACGAAGCAAAGGGACATTAATTTTGACGGCTGGATTTCAACTGGCAGAAAGCTAATGTTAGGGGTCTTTTATTTTACAAAAAGGTTTAGGATTCTGTGCAAAATATTAAAAGCCTTTTAAATTAATAACAAAATCTGATGCAAATAATTATGCAACTGGTACAGACAAATCTCACCCTACAAAACTAAGATCTGGGGCCCTACTATGACGTCTTAAAACAGTCCAAACTTATTCTTAATCCAGTGTGGAGGAGAGATGGCGCTAGACACCCTGTATAGTTTTGTCACGTTTCCACACTGGAATAACATTAAGTTAGGACTGTTTTAAGACGTCATAGTAGGGGGCCTGTTGTTATTGTACACTGAAGGTTATAGCTATCTAAGTTTCCAAACAAAATGTATTTATATGATTCACCTGATTTTATTACGATGAGTTGTTCTTTAGATAAGATAGGCGTTACCTATTTCGGTTCTAACAATAGTAGCAGTCTTGAGCTAATTCCTTACATCATTGCACAATAACGCAAATTCATCATGATCTCCAACCAGCCAGATGTAGCTGAATACTAGTTCTACTATTTTAGATAGAGCTGCAGCCTATCTCACCACCACAACCCAGTTAGCTCTGGGATATATGATAACTCTTGGAAGGATGGTTGTCAGAAGTCTCACAAATTATATTCAGCGCCATTCTCTTGCCCTTGGATGGGAAATGGGAATACCTCATTTATTGAGGTTGGGGTCGGCGAAGCATGTCTTCTTCTTCCATACTTTTCTGTTACTCGTCATCTTACCAGTCACCTCCTTTCTAGCCATATCATCCTTCACACACTTCATTCATAGTTTCTTCAGTCTTCGTCTACTCTTATAGCCGTTTCTCATAAATTATATTCCTCATAAAGTAATTGAATTTGTAGATGTTGAGTACGGGAACTCCCAATACCGTCATCGGTAGAATTGCCAATTACATTACAAAGATCTAATACTTCGACTTTATTGTGAGTGACTTCCTCAGATTGAGTCATCGTGTCCGTTGCTACGATATTATACTTTGCATTACTCTTATATTTCGTTATGAAGGCATATTTTAGCTTTAAAAGCCTCTTAATATTATCATCGTCAGGCTTATGGTCCATCAGGAATTTTAGATGAGTTGAACACCATGATTTTGTATCTGATGCTGTTACTAGCATATTCCTTATATTGGCGAAAGTCTTAATTTATGGCTTTTGCTTCAGAAATGTCTATAAGTCATCATTTTTTAGTTATTTCGCTTTTTGAGATATTCTGACCGGCAGTTGTTTATGATACAGCCAGCAAGTAGGTCAGATATCCATGTATAAATGGTACAATTTCTTCATTTATGTTTGGTCGTTGTCGATCAGCAATAAATTAAAAAATATGTTGCAATTTGCAGAAACCTTGCGATTAGAAATAAGGACAACTGTGGCAATGCTCCTGCCATGAGAAAGATGCATTTGAGGAAGACAAAATTGCATATAAACTCGACTTTAAGTTTCCTCTGTGTTATTTGTAAGGAAATTGTAATTCATTGCTTTACGTCAATGCCACATTTTCCCCCTCATGTGTCATAATTTTCATTGTATTACACAACGTTACTCAAGCATTTACTGAATGGAATGACAATTCATCTGCCGTGCCAAATAATGCTTAGAGGAGTGAAAGCGTACTAATTTGAATATATTTAGTTGCACGTGTGTCCATGTCGATGTGATATCATAAGCGGTTATTATCTGTAATGCAAATATGTTTCAGATATCTTTTCCTCGACTTATTGTGGTAAGTGCTGTACAATGTTGTGCAATAGCCGCACGCTTTTGTTCTTCATTTATTTTGTGATCTGGTGTTAATCACTGACCTATGCTGGCTAAAATCATTGTGAGGGAAATAGATAGATGATGACGGTTCGATGTGTAGATGTAGTCTGCAGGCATAGAGGTTTTGCTAGGGAGTCTCTATCGCCACTCTTTCTCCCCGGCTAGAACACGCACGCGCTTTTTGGGGGTCATGCTAACGTATTGTTTTCATTCAATAGATATTGAATTTCAATCCAAATTAAACACTTTATTTGACCAAGCCTCGTGTTCCTGGAGATGATGTGTACAGTCACACTAACATGTAGGGTGAACTCATCTAATTCTGTGATTCGCCTAATTCGGTGATATTTGGTTTGAGCGGTATCATAGGGCTGTACGAGTGCATAAATGCCTTTATCACGAAGTTAGATGAGTTTACTATATTACACGTAACGAATTTTAAGAGTGATGAAATCTCTTGATTGCAATGTACCTACTTACGAACATACTATTTTAGGGCCCATAAAAATATGAAACAGATCTTTCTTCAAAGCTGCAATAGTTTTTCAGCGAGATAACCACTCACGAATCTTCCTTAGTGTATTCATTAGTACTCGTGAGTGCACCAGTAAGTGATGTTACTAGCTAATGTTGTTATGATTGTCATAATAATAATAACATAACTACTGGTACCTATCGGGATGTGAACCCACGCCTGTGATTTCATTTCCGCGCGCACTACGCTAAGAATAGAACAGCCTGTCAATTTCCGTTCCAGCTATAACTCATTTTATGGTGTGATAACAGGTAACAGGGCAGTGTTGGATGTTCTATCTTCTTAGCGTGTCGATGACAATTTAAATTGAGTCGGCCCAAAATTTGGCGACGAGTTCGGCACTTTCAGTAGCCTCTATCAACTCCTGTGATGTGCAAGTAGCAGAACAGGCTGGACACGATATCAAGTGCTCCATAGTCTGTGGGGCAAGACCACATTTACACTCCAGGGCAGAGTCGTCTATGAGTCTCCCACTGAACAGGTTTTCCTTGCTTCGGCCTACCTATGTCCGGAGTCTGTTTAGAGACTTCCAGGTTAGCCATGGCAACTCGTGTCCAGGTGGAAGATTTTCGGTAAGTGGCACAAATGGTGTTCTATGATCTAAGGAGATTGGTAATCATTTTTAAGTCCCAGAGGTTAATATTAAAAAGAAAAAGCTTCTATCTACGCGGTATTTAACTTTAAGGAAGCTCTGCTTTGAAGGCCTCGAGACAATAACATAAAGCTTTTAATCATCTGAGTAGTCCATGTCCTTTTCCGGGTGCCAAGCTACTCGCTGTCAAAATTCCATTGTTGTTTAGCAATGGAAATGTTTTATACAAAAGAGAATTACATCTGTGTTTGTGCAGACGCCAGTTCAAGCTACTACAATCTGTCAAATTCCTTTAATAGATTTTCATCTTTATCGCGAAAGCTTTAGGTTCAAGGTTGATTGGGAAAATTTGACAGTTCCGGGTAGCTTGCTGTACTGGCATACAGGTAGGTATGTAGACTTTGTACGAAATTATTTTTTGGAATAACCCACCTAAAATTATAATCTACTGATTTCAGACTGAAATTAACGATGTTTCTTTAATGTGTCCAGATGGCCATGGCTTCGCTAATTTCCCATACAGTTGTTTATTATTTCAGTTCACACTGTCCATTTTTAAATGACCGAGCTAGTATGATGACGATGATTGAATAGATCGCGATTAGATAATTCGCTTGTTTTGGTACGGAAGACCATTCGAAGGTCACACATAATTATATCGGACAATGGAGCGGTACTTAGTCGTGAGAAGTCTAAAACGTGTTCTAAAGCCCCTCAACGGCCTCAACTGCTTATCAGTCATTTAAAAATATAGATTTTTAGGATAGGTATGCTCCATAGTAAATGAATGACTGTATACATCATTATTCTAATTGAGTATGAATGTGGAAGGGTATTTATAAGGGTAGAGGAAGACCAAAGAAACGATGGATGGACTGTGTTAAGAACGAATGGCAAGAAAGGAGGTGTCTCATGCGATGATGAGAAACAGAGAAGTATGGAAGAAAAAGACAAATGCTGCGCCGACACCAAATGAATTGGAATAAAGGCAAGAGAATGATGACGATGATACACCATTGTAATAAAGTGAACACTTTTGGCGGCGATTTGGGCAAACGACATAGTTTCCATCGGAGGAAAAACCTGGATGAAGCTGACACAGGATCGAGAAGATTGGCAAAAGAAAATAGAGGCCTACACCCAGTAGCACGCCGTCCGGCCGTCGTGCGTCGTCATGACGGCAACAGACCGTGTCGAACTGTCGACGGCGCGTTCGTGTTCTACGCGCGCCTCAAAGAGTTGTCAGCAACATGGAAGGGTCAAGTCAAGGGGGCAAGGGCCGACGCCCGTCAGGGGCTGCGGATTATCGAAAGGCATAACGCGGCCTCGGCAAAAGGGCGAAGAAGGAACATGGGTTGGTTTTTAGTAGTAGAAGTCTGACACTACCCTTCGCTCTGCCCAAGAGCGGGGGGGGGGTTATTTGATGATTTTCAACCCACCAAAAAAGAGAAAAAAAAAGGCCTACACCCAGTAGTGCTAGTGAGTGAATTCAGGTTGTGGATGACAATGATGAAACACTTTTGATGCAAATAGCTTTTACTTTTGCAAAGTTTGAAGATCGAAGCATGGACGAAATATGATTTTTTCTTGTTAAATATTTTGTATAACTCCTTATTTTGCCTAAAATTCTTTTTTTAACTGTGCAATAGCGTCAATTAAGTTGAACCACGTTTTCTCAAATAAATAATTCTTTTTACGCAAGACTGACCTTTGTGTTTATCTACGTCTTGCTGCCCTTGTGCCTTTACGTTACTTAGGGTTGCAGTACCTCGTTTGCTTCTCTTACTTTTTCTGTTAACTGTCACGCTATCGTTCACTCCCTTTTATGCGTTATCATCTCATCTGCCCAGGCTTTCCCAACTATGATGGGATCGGCTTCCAGTCTAACCGGATGCAGCTGAACTCCCTTTCCTTGCGTATCCCTCTCGAAATCTATCAAAGATATTCCAGTAATATCAATCAATATAGTCCATAAACTCTCAAGATTGTTGTGTAATTTACGCTTGAGACCAAATTAATTAGAAATTCTCTGAGAAATGGGGCATCAAGCCAAACAAGCGAAGTTGTAGGTAGGTAGTAGCTAACTAAAGTAACCGGCTACTAGCTAGGCGGTCAAATGAATAATTAATCAATCGTTTGATGTTTCTCCTAATTGTTTATTTATCTTTTAATAATACACCTTTCGCACTTGCCTAGTTTGCACGTAGTACATCAATCTAGCTACCCAAAACTGTCAAATTATGCCAATCAACCTTAAAGGTACAATCATCATCATCATCATCATCAGCAGACAATTGCAAAATGTAGCTTGAACTGGCGTCTGTACAAACACGGATGTAATTCGCTGCTGTTTTATGGAACATTTCCATTGCTAAACAACCGAATCGATTTTGATGGATTTTGGCAGTGAGTAGCTTGGCACCCGGAGAAGGACATGGACTACTCAGATGATTAAAAAGGGAAAGGAGGTGAAGGCCTCGATTATGGTAAGAGGCTTTCGTTACTATGACCATCAGGTGTCTAAGAGCTTCGCTTTTGATAAGTATTAAGTATTTAAAACGTCTAAATTACCCGCAGGGTTAGACAGAGGTGTTTAAAGGCTACATTTCGACAGTTAAGTTAAATTTCCAAGTAATAAGGGCGAGCCTATTACACTCGCTGAGCGCAAATTCAAGACAAGGTGACACCCCAATACCACGGTTTGATTTATTGGAAAAAGATGTTTAATAATAACTATAGCGTTAATTTATGACGACTTGCATTTTAGATCCACTCCAATCAGAAGAAAAAGTTGTAATAAAAGTAAAAACTGCAACCAGTCTCACGACTGGTTGCCAAATGTCAGCGATCAGCCATAGGTATTACCGGCCGCCTGTTTGGATCGACCACAAACCTTAGATAGGATGAAGTAGGTAACTGGATAGGTAAAATAAAGTAAATGATTTCCATTATTTCAAACTATGTGGATGGTGGGATTTTCAATAGGGAAAAAAATAAGGAGTTCCATATAAACTTATATCTTTTATAGGAGCCTGCCCAATTACACCGTACGTTACAATCACCGTGCTATGAAAGTACCTATCAGGCACAGAAAGAAACATGACACGGACTAGGTACTAGGATAACTAGAACGTATCGGTCTAATGGGCATAAACTCATAATTTTCAATTCAAAGAAAATAGGGATTAACCATAGTTTTACCGAGTACCTATTGACCGTTTTGAGGATACATTTAGAAATTTGAGTATACATTAAGGAACGAAAGCGCTATCCTGACTGGCTAATTACGATCCTAGCTTACCTACCTACCATCAAATTAATAAACTTGGTGACAGTTTCTTTATTTTTTTTGACTAATTTCGTTTATCAGTCCAAGGCGAAAAAAAAGATGGACGGATTGTGTGAGGAATGATATTATTATGAAATAGGACTAAATGATACCGTGACGTCTGACAGCGGGGAATGGAAGAAGAAACGTGTTGCGCTGACGCCAATAAGAGTAAGGAGAAGAGGACAAGAGCAGGAAGATGATGACGATTTAAAGTACCTACGCCTTTGCCCAGTAATGTGAGATTCCAGGCTAGAAGAATAAAATAGTTAACAAATATGTATCGGAATTGAAAGATAAGACTGCATTAGATGGCGCGCTGGAGTTTCACACCCGATTAGCTCTGAAAATAAACTCCGAAACTAATTCAGAGGTCAGGGTTTTTTCAAGTCCAGACATAATGCTACAGAATTATGTAAGTGACACAATGAGGCGCGAATTGCTGGAACTGCTGGAATTCTGTAACTACATACTTACGTCTTACAACCGCAATTAACATTCTAATCAACATACAAACTAGCACTAGCCTGCAAATTGCAAAAAACGTAAGAAAATTTGAATTTCGCGGGCTGGTTGGAGCTTTCGGTAAAATCCAATAACACTTTGCCTGCTCATGCCTGCGCGTTTGTGACCACTAGACCAATGAGGTAGTCAAGGTGAGGCTAAGGTTATAGTTGATCATAAGAAGCACTTTCCTCAAATTGATACAATTCCTAATTTCCTATCCAATAAAAATATTGTCCCTTTCCAAACCTCTCGTATTACTTAAAAATAGTGTCAATGTAAGGACGGAAGAGCTGACAGGCGTGAGAACTAATGCACCTGACGTCATATCGTGAAGGTCATTAATTCACTCTTCAAGGTCATGATCGGCCGCCATCTTTGATAATTTGATCGTCACGTCTTTTGGCATAATTTTGTATGAAAATTGCTGAGATGTGAAATAAATCTATAATGGTTGGTTGATGTTGTTGTTTTTTTTTACAATGCCGAGTATGAATATAGGTATATAAATACTTTTTTTCCTGTGTAAGTTACGTTTTACTGTTCCACCATACTGTAGATGGGTGAATAAATTATTTATACTTACCTACCTTAAAAAACGCTCTTTATCCTGTTCAACTATTTAATATTGTTGATTGACGTAACAGAACCAAGGAAAGTAGCAAATAGTGACTAAGTAGGTAAATAGTATTCACAAAAGCACTAGGTACTCTAACAAATACCTACTTGTGTATTGTCGAGTGACAATAATTATGTCTAATATCAGAGAGTTCCATCATGTAGTGAAATATTTACGTAATAATGTAGGTACCTAGGTACTCGCCTACCTACCTATTAAATTATGTTATAAAATGCTAAGAAAACTTGTATTTACACAGTTTTTAACGACCTGCAATGCAAAGTTGTGGGTGAAATGTTTTATATTCATAAATTCACAGCACTTTCAGAGGAGAAACCTGCACATAACGCTAATCACACGCTTGAATAACATTTAGGGAACAATAAACAACTTGTTTTGTTACAAAATTCACATAAGAAACAAGTTCCT
Organism: Diarsia mendica; assembly: GCA_949316265.1. Classification (NCBI taxonomy): domain Eukaryota; kingdom Metazoa; phylum Arthropoda; class Insecta; order Lepidoptera; family Noctuidae; genus Diarsia; species Diarsia mendica. Next base: position 2,473,970 of record OX438901.1, on the reverse strand, counting down.
CTATCATAAAATTATCATGCGATCACTGTGCACACAATAACAATATTCATGTCCGTCTATGTACACGAAACCTAAGAATCTGAACAACATAGACACAAATTAGGTCGTGTGCACAACGACCGCGGTTACTTCGCGGCACGTAATCATAAACTACAATAAAAAAAGTACTTTTATTTTATGTCGATGGAATTAAAAATAATGAATCCGATCGGATACTCCGTCTATTATTAGCTATATGTACATAATTCATTTGTCATGTTTATTTTGTGTGTAAGTAGGTACATAAGCACACATAACACCGATTGTACAGATACTACACACAACTAAAAACAAACTCGTGTTATGCTCGTGTTATTGAATAATGCTACATAGTTGTATGGGGAAGTACCCATACATGTATGGATGATTGTATGAGTGACGCCCACCTCTAATAAGCGAGCTATATTAGCAAGTATTACATACACGTAAACACTGCTAATGTAAAAATAGAGAGTAGGGATGGTAATTTGGTAAATATTTCCGATCGCGATGCAGATGTAAAATATTCGTACCGAATGCAGGTATTACATCAATGTTCGCATTCTACCTACATAGCACACTTAGATGAAAAGGAAAGTGAGAGAAAAATATGTTATTCGTGTTAAAAAGGGTTATCGTGCCGATAAACAGATTTATAACACACTTTCGATGTTGAAGAACAATACTTTCTATGACTCTCGAGCGTTCCATTTTTAGTCCGTGGACGTTCGTTGCTAGGCGAAATGCTAAGGCAATCTTCTCGACAACGAAATATACGACATCATGAATGGAACTGTGTACTGCTTCTGCTATTAAACACATAAACCATCGGCCCAGCAACGACGCGATTTTTGCTGCATAATTTTCAAGGGCATCTGTACCCAACACAGACCGACGCGTATGGACAACCGAAGGGGCCCCTCGGATTCCTAACGATTCATGAATGAAACAAACAGCATGCACTTATGGAAAACTACGCATCATCAACTATAAATTAATGAAATTAACACAGAAATAAAAGAAAATACTTACAAACTCGTCAGCCGCGATACGTGTATAATCACATACATGACGTCATTTGACGCAACACAAACCCGAAAAATCGAGTAAAATATATAGTAACTGCTTCGAAAACAACACCAACATGAAATATGCACGATACTTTATTAAATACAATAAGATAGTTATGTCATTTAGAGCGATTTAGGACATTTTACAATATTTATTTGTTGTCACCGACTCAGAGTTTTGACAAGATGGTCGCGCACCGACTGTTTTGCTTTGGTTGTCAGCTGATACGAAAGACTGTTCTACTTGGAACGAAATCGCGATATGCATGCTCTCGCTCTTGCGCATGAAATCCGCACCGAAGTGCGAGAGAGACAAACAACATGACTCTCGTATTTGAACGGGACTTCAAATACAACAAACGTCATTTTCTTGTTGCATTTATTATTGCAAAGGAAAAGTCGCAATTAAAACTATTTCTTCCACGTGATGAATTGAAAAGCGGTAGGATATCGGTAAAAAGGTGTTTCTATTTCACAAGAACACGCAATCATGCATCATTTAGTTATATTTGGGCGTGACACTAAATTGTTGTTTTCATATCAGTAGCGCCATCTAGTTACAAATTATGAATTCATTTCCCATTGAGAGCGGGCAAGGTCATGGTTGCAATTTCTTTTCAAGCCGTTAATTTCGTGAATAAACTAGAACTATGTATGGATTGGTTACTAATTAACATTTTGAATGTCTCTGTTTTCTTTGATAAAGTGATTTTACAACGTAATCCAATAGAAAACGTATAACACGGAGACTACGTGGTAACTTTTGAATTCCTTGGCAGTGCAAAGGTTACTGGATAGATGGCAGCACTGACGCGTATGTAATGAAACTTTTTTGTTGTCGATGGATATGAGTAATTTTCTGTTATTTTCAGCGTTGCCGGCGCGGAACTTTTGTTCCGAATTCGGAACTTTGAAGCCCTTGGCGGAACTTTTGCGGAACCTCAGCTTTGGCGGAACTTTTCGGAACTTTGGCATAAACCAACCAACAAACAAGCGACATTGGAATGAAATTGTCATAATTTTATTACAATTATTACCTACCCATCAATCGCGACTAAAGGATATATTTTTTATCGTAGTCTTGGCTTTATGGACTAAGTGTCCTTTGCCTAAAATAATAAATAAAATAAACTCGACTGACAGGATTAGCGATAGATTATTTTTTTTCACTGAAATGCTCCAACCAGCCCGCGGAATTCAATTTTTCTTTCGTTTTTTTGCAATTTGCAGGCCAGTGCTAGGTTGTATGTTGATGAACATTTGATTTGCGGCTGTAAGACGTATGTAGTTACAGAATTATAATCATCAAAATCATCAATACAACCCTCCGAGCTCATAAAGGTGTAAAAATGACTTTTGATGAACTTGATGATTGATGATTGTGATGAATAAAATTCTGTAACAACGTACGTCTTCAATTAATATTTTAATCAACATATAACCTAGCACTGGCCTACAAATTGCAAAAAAACTTAAGAAAATTAAAAATTGCTGGTTGGAGCATTCACCAAATTTTCTTGACACAAATGTTTTTAGAGCATTTTTTTTTAGATCGTCTGGACTAAATTGGTAGTTGTAATGAATTAATGTATCATGGTAAAAAAAATATATATAGGTATGTTTACAGAAAATGATTGATTTTATTATCGTTTTTTTTTTTACTCAGGCGGAACTTTTCGGAACTTTTCAGATGAGGAATCGGAATAAATCGAAACTTGCTGCCGGCAACACTGGTTATTTTGTTTAGATAACTCGTTAAAACTGAATTAATGTATGAGGTGCCGCATTATTGATAAAATTAATAGATATGGTTTTTCGCCATTATTTTGCTCATCAGAATGTTCACGTCCCAGCTCCCGCCCAGAATACCTCTGCCTACCTCTTCGGAGGCTTTAAGGGTGATGTTCTACCTATTCACGAAGGGATTCAAAACGTAAGGGATGACTCATCAAGACAATTGATTGCGTTAGTCCCAAAACTCGACAAGTTTCTGAATGATTCGTAATCAGATTTACAGAACCGTAATCTAAAGAGACGTTTGTAGATGAATATTGTGGTTTGAAACTGAAAGATTACTTTACCCGTCCATTCCCTGGGTACCCAAGGGTGTCGTCAAAGATCAAGGGATAAGTACCTACCTAATGTCAAGGTAATAGGATTCTAGGACTGACACTGGGTATCTGAATAAAGAGTTTGAATATCACAAATTAATTAATGACCCGCACTAGATAGAGAGGAGGCCTGAGTCCCTGTAGTGGGAACATTAAAGGCTGATGATGAATGATTACCTAATTAATAATTTACATTCCTTTTGCTTTAGTGTCGCAGTAGGGCAGGAAGGAGATGGCGACACGAACTGGACAGGTTCCGTCAGAATTGGAAGGAGGACGAGCGGGAAAGGAAAGACTGAAGGAGCAGGACTCCTCGACTGGGACAGAAAAGTTAGGGTAAGCTTCCAGTTTAACTGAATGCAGCTGAATACCTACCAGTATTTTACATGGAGCTACTAGCTGCCTATCTGACTTCCACAACCGGGACTTCCACAATTGGGTAATACGACACTCGGTAAAACTGGTTGTCAGTTTTTGAGGCAACTGACTAGGTACCTACTTGCAACGACAACCGGTACTTACCAACCGTGCTTTCCGAAGCACGGAGGAAACTCGGTGTGTAGCACGGTTTATTCTAAAGATCAACCTGAGTTGTTGTGATTATTTAGCCATGACCTCCATTTAGGTGGCATCTAATGCTAGTGAAAATTGGTGTAATTAAGCCGTAAGCAGCAGACGTTTTTCATAGAAACTTTGCCCTTTTTTTTTTTTTTTGGTGGGTGGAAAATCATCGAATAACCCCCCCCGCTCTTGGGCAGAGCGAAGGGGAGTGTCAGACTTCTACTGACTAAAAACCAAACCCATGTTCCTTCTTCACCCTTGTGTCGCAGCCGCGTTATCCTTTCGACAAGCCACAGCCCCGACGGGAGAAACTTTGCCCTAAGGTTAGACAATTGTTTTTTCAATTGTTTATTATTTGATCTTCGGAAGCGAAAATGTTGAATTAGATGTAAAAATCAACGTTATAAGAAGAATATGATTTATTTATTGGCTAAATTAATTACAGCAAATAAACGATTACATAACTAATAATCAGGATATTTTCTTTTGACGATACCAAATAGCGGACCGCTTAGGTACCATCTCACGGGGTTAGTCATTGACGAGCAATCAATTCAGCAGATAATTTTAGAACCTCCAACTTATTTTTTTTTTATAGTTTTTTATTTTTAACTTTTACTTTATTATATACATTTCAACCGTTTAAGTATAATTCTAATTTTGTATCAAACAATAGAATATTAATTTCAAAACGTTCGTTCTCGTTCATGTTTTAGTTTCAGAGACAGCCCTACCTACCCAAACGAACTGATAAACGGGTCTACCTTTTTTGGCAGAATTTTTTATACCCGAATTTTGTTTTGCATAACAGTGGATGGCAGAAACTTCATTTCGCAGAAAATCATTTGGCATACACTCATTTACCATACATTCAAAACGCATAATTTTGTAAGTCAGAATCATCTTTGAGCATAAACTTCATTTCCAGAACCATCATTTCGCCGAAAATTCATAATCAGAATCGTCTTTTGGCACGCATTTCATTTCATACATACGTGTAACATGCAGTAATAAAAATAATTATTATTAATAATTATTATCAGCTCACCCCGGCTAAAATTTCTAGCTGAGAACATTAAATGTTGGTATGTCAAAAATAATAATAATAATAATTATTATTATTATTAATAATAATGACGTCACTCATACATGCAACGCATGTACTCCATGACGCGCGCTCGCTTCGCTCGCATATTACATAACACTAATATCTTCTGTCCCCGAAGTGCCGGGCCTCCGCCGGCCTCCTTCGTCGGCCTACGGCCCGGTGCCCATGCCGCCCATAAAGGATACTTTGGCGAGACGGTCGTTATACCTTATAATAATCTACCAAATAAAATTCTGCCATCTTAAAAGTATGCCATTGAAAATTCAGCTATTTAAACATTCTGCGAAATGAGTATTCTATTAAATAATTGTTCTGCCATAAACACATTCGTTCAAAGAAGAATATGCCAAGTGTGGTATGCCAAATAAATTTCGGAGCATCAAGTTTCTGCCAGATAGATGGTACCCCTGATAAACACCCGATAATTCTGTAGCGAGTGTGTACGTCCATACTTTTGTGGCCGATCTCCTTTTGTTTTGCTATATTTTTCCTCGAGGCGCGTTTATTCGACATAAAGCGAGTATGAGTGCGCGCGAATGTGGGATGCCTCGCTTTTTATGATATTATACTGTCTACTGCCTGTAAGCGGTTTGTTATCGTTACACTGTTGTTCTATTTTTGGTGTTTATTCAGTTAAGGCATTTTTGCCTTTTTGTTCATCGTATTAAGTCAGAATTTGCTAAAGGTTGCTCTTTCCTGAGTCCTTTAATTATGATAATAACAATGATAAGTACATAATTTACCAACATATGCATTTACATAATAATAACCTATTATCCCTAATTTTTAAAGATGAATATTTTGCGCATTTTTCCTTGAGTTTCAACTGTATCTATATGGAACATTGCAAACATACTAGGCCGGAGGTGACACCCGCAAAACAACACCTAAATTCAAATAAAAAATATATATATAAAAAAAAAAATACTGCCCAATGAGTTAAGCGGATAAGGACTGTTCATTAACAAGTTACAAAATTATTTTAATTAAACATCACCCAGGTATCAAGCAAAAACATAAACTACTAACTCAACTAAGTTACAAAAATAAAACATTGTGTAGTACTTTTTCAATTTTTTGTTTTTAAATTGCATGATCCGGTCTTTAATTATGATTTTTTTACTAGTACGGGGAAAGTAAATGGATGGATCGTGTGATGAATGATAATAATAAAAGCAAAAGAAATAAATGACAGTAGGCATTGGAGATTAAAAAATACTCTCACCTTTTCTCAAGACAGTCTAAGTCATGCTAGATCAAGTTAATAGACGGTGTAATAAAGGATATCGTGGCAACCTTTACCTTACATGATTATTTTCTTAATTTGCGATTTATTTGTTTGTTAAAAAAAATATATCATTTAATTGAATTCTTTGCTCTTTCAGTTTTGTCACATTATCCTTTACACCGTGTATCAATAGTCTTGTAAACCCTTTTCCAGATTATAATGAACAAGTTTTGGCTAAAGTGTATCACGTTCCGATAACGTTAAAGATTACGTCACTGACCCGCCCAACTTTTAGTGTAGTCAAATTAGGCCATTTTTTAATAAAGATTGGATTAAATTCTCCGGAGAGGCAAAAACGTTTGTGATGGATTTGTATGAGTTAAAGATCGAGTATAAAAAACAAATTGCTTTTACCACCCCTACGGAAGGGGGTGAAAACTATTAATTAGTCATAACTAACCAGAGAACACAGATGTAATCAGCGTAATTTTTTATACGCTTTATTACACCTCAGTCTACATTATTACATTTTATTTATTTTAATCAGACCAACGCAGAAACAGAAAAAAAATAAAAATAAAAAAAAAGTGTTTTTTGGTCATTGCGGCTGTGGGGAAAATTGTGTAGTTTTGTAAACTGAGGAAACGGTTAGACATTTTGACCTAAATACATTATTGATTTTGCACCCTAGTGTGACATATGGAAATTAGTTTTTCACGCATGTCTGCCGCTGTACTTCGGGGGAAATTTTGATTGTTTTGAAAATCATCACAATCATATTAATTTGGTCTCCTTTAAATTTGCACCCTTTAAAAAATTGGCATTTTTATATGGAACATACATTTTTATAATATTGTAGTAATTGCCACTGAATAAATACGCCATGGAAGTGACAAGCGCGGGACACGGAATAATAAACTAACAAGAAGAGATAAGCGTCGTCATCACGTATGCGCGTTGTTTGATGTATTTTACGAGGAAGGAGTACTTTCTAATTGTGAATGCTCTGTTAGTAAGTAATAGTGGACGCACCTAAAGATTATATTTTTAATGCTAAAGCAGCTTGTGTTTAAACGAAAAATAAAATGGCAGTGTCCTCCAAGCATGTCCTTTATTTATTAACCGACTTCGAAAAGGAGGTTCTCATTTCGTCGCAATCTTTGTTTTTTTTTATGTATGTTCCCCGATTACTCGTACCCCTGGACCAAAAGAGATTTTTGATGTTTTGAAAATACCAAAATGTACTACCTTTTTTCTACTATTTGATACCTAACTTCAAATATTAAGTACCTCGACTGACGGCGAAAAAACACGTAAAGAAAGTGGTCAGACATTCTGACGTCAGGTTGTCTGGACCATTTTTTTTTTCATAGTTCGAGACAACATAACGAATTTATCTCTTTGTAAATATGTACTACCTTTTTAGTACCTCAACATATGTTTTTTTCAATTTTTTTTGGCATTCCAGAAAAATGTTACGCAACAAACAAACTTTGAGCCGAGCACGACGGAGCCGGTCTCGGCTTCGTCGTTCGCGGCGTAAGTGTCGACGAATAGCGTAGACGCAGCTTTAAATTACAGAATAAGCAATAAAGTTAATAATTAACATATTATGTATATTTTTTTTCAAAGAACAATGGGCAGGTTTGTATAGACCCCGTCCCTCCCTTTGTAACACTTTTTCCTATAAATTCCCTCATTATTCACACATTTATTGCCATACAATAAAATGTTTTATTTTTTACGCTCTTTCATTTGACATATAGGGAAACGAATTATAGGATAGGTACGCAAAGACGATGGTGGATCTCGAAGAGCTCGGGATCGCCGGGGGCCTACGAGTTCGAGCCACCACGACAGGTGCTCGTATGATAGAGATTCCCGGGGAATCGAGCGCCTCGACCGCAAAAAAAAAAAAGACGCTCTAGCTGAAAAGCTCAGAGCGTCCCTAAATGCGGACAAGGTTCGAGTGTCCAGGCCAGTTAAGTGCGCAACCCTGCGCATCCTGGGTCTGGACGACTCGGTCTCCGAGGAGGAGGTGGTAGCCGCCGTCACCGCGGCCGGGGGGTGCTCTGTCGAGCAGATCAAGGCGGGCACCCTACGCCCGGGCCGCGATGGTATGCTGACCGTAACGGTTAGCTGCCCTGTGACGGCGGCGAAGAAAATTGCGGAGGGCCACACTCTGAAGGTGGGCTAGTCCAGGGCGCAGGTGAAACTTCTGGAGCCCAAACCTTTGAGGTGCTACCGGTGCCATGTGGGGCACCACGTAGGCTGCCGATGCATCTCGGAGGTGGACCGCAGCGTATTATGTTTCAGCTGCGGTCAGCCCGGTCACAAGGCCGCGGCTTGCCTGGCCACAGTGGCCACGCCTCACTGCAATGCATGTGCGGCGGCTGGGAAGCCGGCCGAGCACCGGGCAGGGAGCAAGACCTGCGCTCCACCCGCCAAGGCCAGGGGGAAGGGACGGCCCTCCGCCACCAACCCCACCGTCGTCAACGCCGCAGCCGCCGATGCCGCTGCTAAATCCGCCACCACCGCAACTCCCACTGCGGTTATACCACAGGAGGTCCCGGAGGGGGCTGAAATGTAGTGCCATTAATGGCCCCACTAAGCCTCCTCCAGGCGAACATCAACTTTTCTGTGGCCACGTGTGTGCGGATGCGGGGCGAGTCGGTGGTGGACATTTCGTTCGCCAGCTCGTCGACTAGCGCGTTATGGAGGGGGTGGAGACCTATTCCGACCACCGGTATATCCGGTTTGAGGTCGCTGCCCAGTCCTCGAGCGCGCCGGTCTCACAGACCCCGAGTGGTCCACGTTAGGCGCTGAAGCAGCTAGACCGGAAGCTCCTCCTGGAAGCCGCGATCGTGCAGGCCTGGGTGTCATCACCGGTCAGGCACGCCGACGTTAACACCGAGGCAGGTTGGTTACAGGAGGCCATGTCCGAGATATGCGACGCAGCAATGCCCCGAGTCCGGCCAGGAAGCGCCCAGCGTCACGTGTACTGGTGGTCGCAAGAGCTGTCGCACCTGCGGCAGCAGTATGTGGCTGCGCGGCGCCGGTACGCCAGGCATCGCCGGCTCCGCATTCGTCCTCCGAGTGCGGAAGCCATCGAGGCGGAGCTATATGAAGGGTACAGAGCGGCGAAGACCGCCCTCTTCGAGGCTCGTCGGCGGGCCAAGGCTCAGGCCCGCGAGGAGATGCTGAAGACTCAACAGAGATCCGTGGGTCCGCCCTTATAAGACGGTGCGGAATCAACTCCGCACCCGGGCCCCCCCGCTGACGCAGAGTCTCCGGCCTGAGCTCGTGGAGGACGTGGTGAGCGCTCTGTTCCCTTCGCGAGAGGAGCATCGTCCCCCGCTAATGGCTCCGCCACCTGCGGTGCCGGAAGCGGACGGTTCAGGAAACCGATGACGCCATTCCGGAGGTGACTAGGGTAGACCTGAGAGTGGCGGTACGGAGGTTTAAGACCAAAACTACCGCCCCGGGGCCCGATGGCTTGCCTGGCAAAGCCTGGACCCTGGCTTCAGACTCAGAGGCTCTTGGGCCCCGACTGGAGTGGCTCTTTAGCGCGTGCATGGAAAGAGGCCAGTTCCCGCTTCGTTTTAAGACGGGGAAGCTGGTCCTCATCCAGAAGCCGGGGCGCCCTGCGGACTCGCCGTCCTCATACCGGCCCATTGTGTAGCTCGACGAGGTGGGCAAGCTCTTTATGAGTAATTGCAAACCGCCTCGCCGAGCACCTTGAGGGAATGGGTCCGGATCTTGCGGATAAGCAGTTCGGCTTCCGCAAGAGGCGCTCGACGGTGGACGCCATCATGCGCGTGAGAGCCCTCACGACGGGAGATGCGGTCTCTCGGGGCGGTGTGGTCTTGGCGGTGTCTCTCGACATCGCCAACGCCTTCAACACCATGCCCTGTAGCTGCATCAGGGAGGCACTCCGGTATCACCGGGTGCCGGCCTACCTTCGTCGTGTAGTCGGGGACTACTTGACAGACAGGGCTGTCATCTACCCTTTTCAAAACGGAGAATAGAACCGGCGAGAGATGTCGTCTAGTATGGACCGACTTACAAGTCTCGAACGAGCGCACTGCGAGCATTTCGTTCGTACTCGGTTGTGCTCCGAAAATTGACGGTTTTTTGGCGAACAGTCGAACACAATGAGATTTGACTACGTTCGAAGACAGTAATCATTGTAGGTTCGTTGTACGTCCACACATACGCCGCGAACGACGAAGCCGAGACCGGCTCCGCTCGTGCTCGGCTCAAAGTTTGTTTGTTGCGTAACATTTTTCTAGAATGCCAAAAAAAATTGAAAAAAACATATGTTGAGGTACTAAAAAGGTAGTACATATTTACAAAGAGATAAATTCGTTATGTTGTCTCGAACTATGAAAAAAAAAATGGTCCAGACAACCTGACGTCAGAATGTCTGACCACTTTCTTTACGTGTTTTTTCGCCGTGAGTCGAGGTACTTAATATTTGAAGTTAGGTATCAAATATTAGAAAAAAGGTAGTACATTTTGGTATTTTCAAAACATCAAATATCTCTTTTGGCCCAGGGGTCCTGACTTGACGCTTACGATTTCTCGATAATACTATGCGCGCGTAATACGATGCGCAGAAACCTAGGGATGTAAGAGTCGAAATAAGTTTTTTTGGGCCAAAATGTTTGTTTAGGAACGTTGACAATTATTAAAATAAGAGGAAATGATAATTATTTTGCGTAGCGCACGGATCGCTTTTTGCCACAACAAAAACAATGATCTAAACGCAACGCGAACGCATAGCACTCCTCCCGCCGCCCGCCCGCGTCTGCTTCGACATCATTATAATTATTATACAAACATCGTACGCTAGCTCTGTATAAACTTCCGGCTATATATTTCTTATTTTTATGGGGTGCGAATGTAGTATACTTAGAATACATTACATATTAAAAAATCCATGACTACACTAATTTGCCCCGAAGTACAATTTACAAATATTGTAAAATCCTGGTTTCCTAGGGGTGCAAAAGGGTGCTAAAATAACTGGGTGTTCATGATGCTTTAAAAAGCATATTACGAGTTTGCACCAACAGGCTGAATTTCCCTTGAGCCGCAAATTAAAAATAATAATTAATTAGTTATTCATACACCTCACACTGTTTTGGTGAAAAGTATTTATACACCAAAGGGGTATCTACAAATATCTAAACTTACCACAATTAGTTATTAATAAAATTTCAAAATAATGGGACTTGTGTTAATACCCTAATATTAAACGATGTTCCGTACATAACAAGAATGGTGCAAACTTAGAGGAAACTTATATTCATGTCTTCTAATGATTCCACAAAAAATTACAACTACACGAATTCCGTCCAACCATTTTGCTAATTCGACTACACAAAGTTTATAACATCACGCCTGTAATACCCGAAGGTTTGGGCAGAGGTGTACCTTATAGTACATCCCACAATTCGCATTACGTTTAATTCCCATGTAATAAATATGGGACGACCCTATTGCCATTAACCGGACACAAATCCAGACTCCGTGACTGCTACTGAAAAATTCTTTATGGATAAATCCAATAACACTTTGGTCGACCCGGGAATCGAACCAAGGACGTCTTGCTCAGCAGCTCATTTCTCAAATAGGACCGCCATTATTGTAGTGGTCCGGTAGACCCATAAATTAAGAGTTATGACAAGGCCAAGGTGGGAAACAATGCGTGGTTTTGTTTTCCTGAATTATGGCCCTGGGGTATCTGGGGATGATTAAATTTTGCGTGTGCAATTTGTTTTGAGCATTTCTGGCGTTGTCCTAATTTTGAATGGATAGCGATGAAAGTGTTCTCTGTGCTTTGTAGCCAAAACGATCTGCTTGGGCCTTAGGTTCGATATTCAGGTCAGTAGGCACTATTTATTTCTGTAGGTTTTTTTCCGAGTTTCCTCGAGTTGCACGTTAAGCCGTTGGTACCGGCTACCACTTGTAAATCTTTTACAATCGTAACCTAGTTACCCCGAAAGTCTGACAACCAATTATACTAAGGGGTGTCATATCACCCATTGGGTTGTGGAGGCCTGATAAGCAGTCGCTCCATGTAAAATGCCTATATACCCTTTTTCCCAAACAACGTTGAGGTCGGCTTCCGGTCTTATGGGCCTACTACACGCACGCACTTCCCTTCAGTCCGGGCCTGCGCGCTTACCTCACGAAAAAACTGAACGCTCCCGGGCGCTACCACACGCTCATGCGCCTACCACACGCTCACACTTCCCCATGGGCTGTGAAGTACGCGCAGGCCTCATTTCTGTTGAAATCGTCGACAGTCGTCGACGTGTAAACAATGTTTCCCAGTGAAGAACTATTTCTTATGCTAATATTTTTTAAGTGTTTGCTAGTGAAAAAAATTACAATGCAAAAGTCAAAATGTAAACGATCAGTTCTTTCTTACCTCTTTCATCTTATTTATTAGTTTTGCGTAGGCATAGCTCTTTTTATTACGGTCGGAATAATCTTTCGATTTGATTTTCCATATAGCCAGGCATAGATTTATACATAGTTTAAAAACTCAGTAAAAAATTCGCGGTCAAACATTCTCAATGTTGACATTTTTTAACGAAGGACGACTACGTACGACCGACGACTAGCCTCGACTGCGGTGTGAGCACTGAACGCCCAACCATACGCACAGAAAAGCGCGCAGGCCGGGCTCGCGGGTAAAATTTCTAGCAAGTCGTTCAAGCCGCGCTCAGGCCACGCTCAGGCCGCGCCGTGGGGTTTGCGCGGGGCTTGTTTTCAATACTCAATACTCAATATATTTATTGCTTCCACAAGTTTACTTAGATGGTAGGTTTTTTCCCAACCACACGCACAGTGCTCCGCGTTCAAGCCAGTTTGCGCAAGTAAACCCATGGGGAAGTGCGTGCGTGTAGTAGGCCCATTAGTCCGAGAGCTGGCACCTGGCACCAATATATGGTGGGCGCAGTCCGTGACGGCCGCGTCGCCCGAGCCGGCGCGCACTACGCCGCAGGCCGCGCCGCACTACGCCGCGTTGGAACATCTGCATGTCTTCGCCTTGGCACATGTTATGAGGAGGCCTGTTATTGTGTTCGCTGATGTGGCGCTGAGGGTGTTGAGGCAAGCTGAAAACTTAACCCCAAATACGGAAAAAAAATAAGCCAGACGATTTAGTCGGGTCTTAAATGTTGCCAGACGTACGTTTTTAATATTTTTTTGAAAAATATTAAAAACGTAAGTACCTACTTGAGGCAGCTTGAAATTTTAATACAGTATTGTGTATAATACCTGACCCCTGACCCTTTAGGCCCGACTTAATTCCGTATTAGGATACTATAGGAGGGGGGAAAATTTTTCAGCTTGCCTCAAATACTTACCCATAAATTGGTGCCAGCTCTCGGACTGTCAACTGGATGTAGCTAACCTACAAGTAGGTACTTATGCTGACTGCCTATCTGACTTCTCCAACAGAGTTAGTATTTAGTAAGCATGATCTTCGATATATTGTTCACAAATCCTCCATCTAAATAAACCATGTCAATTTGATCTACGACAATCAGTTACCTATACAAATTGGTCCAATCAATGGACACGAAGGCGAACAATAAAAATTACGCCTCGACCAATTACGTCTGACCCGGCTTTCTGTTTGATTGAAAGCGATTGGGTAATGAAATGTATGGGTCGTTATGCTGCATAGCTCAGCAATTACTGGTTGAAATATGTATCGAGTAATTGGAAAGGTCTTTGATGAAAGATGGAACAGATTTTTGAAGGCAGTCGATATAATTTGTGGAGAATTCTAATTTAAAGTAATTTTGTCTTTAATTAACATAATATAATATCACGCCTGTGATCCTGAAGGGTTAGGCAGAGGTGTGCCCCTTAGTGCAGCGACAATTTGATAGTTATGCTTAAGTTCTATGTAATAGGGGGCGAGCTCAACCAGGGAATCGAACCCAGAACCTTTAATTAAGCCCGTGAAATTAGTTTTTTTGCAATTTATAGGTCAGTGTCAGGCCGTATGATGAAAAATATGATTCGCGAACGTACGTAACACGGTAACACATATTGTAGTTACATACTTTCTTACTTTTTGCATGGAATAGTATTTCAATGGGATTTAATTAGAAGGTTTACGAGTTGTCAGAATCCAAAATCCGGACATGGTTTAGTCTTACCAAGGGGTATCGTAACCCGGCGACTGGTTTGTGAAGGTTAGATGGACAGTCGCTATCATGTAAAATACTGGTACTCAGCCGCAGCTGGCATCCGGTTAGACTGGAAGCCGACCACAAAATGGTTTTTTTTTTTTATTCCACAACTATCACACAACGCCATCTAGTCCCAAGCTAAGCAGAGCTTGTGTTATGGGTACTACTAGACAACTGATAAACATACTTATATATTTCTAAATACATACATATTATAGATAAATTACACCCAGACACAGAACAAATGATCGTGCTGATCACACAAACATTTGTCCAGGGTGGGAATCGAACCCACGACCTCCGGCATAGCAGTTAGGGTCACTAACCACTAGACCAACAGGCCAGTCAAATATAGTTATAGTAGAAAGTAGTTATAGTTATAGTAGAAAGGGCTAGGCAGATGATGCTTGTCAGCTCTTGAAGCCGATTAGAGGAGCTGATCGCTTTCGCCTTGCTGAAATCCGCTCTTAGAATTTTCCCCCAGGGCAGGGTAGATATTTTGGAATAAAACTCACAAACACATAATGCATCGTTTATTTCAACATCAATAAATACAACTTTATTTTATGTTTTACTAACATTTATATTTATACAGGTTATATTTACAAGTTCATACACAGTTATATGTACATCTTTGGCAAGATATCTCTGACTAGAGTATTAAACACTGGGTTTTCTTTATGGTTATTGAAAATTAAATAAATTTGTGCTGAAATCTTACATAAATAGATGTGATAATTATTTAGTTCGTTGTTAGGGTTTTTAAGCTTCAATATCTGACAAACGAAATTCAAAAAATCAATTTATGTAATGTAAGGTTGAACGTGTTTTTCAACTGAAAGTGTTAGTTTGTTCTTGGGGTCAAAATGATAATGAGATGCTAAAAACTAAACAATTTAGAGCTGACATTTTATATAGATCGATGAATTGACTAGTTATTTATGGGTTCCGTAAAATATTTAATTATCCATCCAAATCCTAATTATCCCAAATCGCACTAGGCCGATTTATAAAATACATGTGGCAATCAAAAACTTATTCAAGTTTGGTTTCGAAACTAAAATACTTATAATTAAAAACATACATCACAAAGTAATTATTTTTGACGATGATTATGGTTTTAAAAGCAGTGGTAATAAAATAACTTATTTCTACTAAGTTCTTGCCGGAGTTCGAACCTACGGTATACGTTGGGGCATTTACCTACCACTGAATCACCACTGCTTTCTTACTAAAAAATAATATTTCTTTGAAACATTGAAAAACAGTTGTATTGTGCGTTTAGAAGATTATCTGCATAGTATACAGGGTGGCAAAAAAATATCCGATACCTATATTTTTCATCCAACCATTTTTAAACACCTACTACAATGCTGCGCATACATAATCATTTTTTTTCTTACATTACCTTAATTATAGGCCGAGATCTATATAAGTTACTTAATATTACTATATAGGCGTTATTCCTGCCATTGTCGTACCTACAACTATTTAATTTAATGGAATACCCTATCTATAGCATAGAATAGCATATATTAAATTAAATGAGAATAGTACGGAATGTGTATGAAATTATATACCAAGTAAGATAAGTTAAAAGAACTTAATCGTAGGTGGTGGAACAGGCCCTTAGTCAAAGAAAGTCTTAAGTAGCGTATACAGATCTCGACCTAAGTAAGATACAGTCGAACGTCGAACATACATAGCTAGTTCATTTATTACTTATATATACAGAAACATTCATTTATTGCTTCACTTCGCTAAAGGAACATCACAACCACAGGGATAAAATTAGGCAAAGGTAGAAAATCTAGACGTGTTTACATAGGATTCTAACATTTATCTCAGTATTTATAAGCTTCAAAATTCAGTGTACAGATGCAACAGGTAGCGGGTAATAGGAACAGGGGTAAAGGTCATAGAGTTTTGTTTGCTTTGCCCGGGTTATGTCAGCAATTACCGCGGTTTGGGTAATGTTTGATACATGAAAAGTTTTTAGGGCAGTATGTACATTCACCAGCAATAATATGTGTACACTTGGCAAAGTTCAAATGCGAATTTCTCGTAAAATAACGATTGCAATTTTAGATAATATTAATATGACTTATCATCACTCTACAACTCATCATCATCATCATTTCAGCCGAAAGCCGTCCACTGCTGGACATAGGCCTCCCCTAAGTATCGCCACATTGACCGGTCCCGTGCGTCTCTCATACAGCAACAACAACAACACACAACTCCATATTACAAAACAAAGTTCTCGGCCGCGTCTGTCTGTCTCACTGATAAAACTACTGCACTGATTTTCATGCTGTTTCCTCCAATGGATAGTGGTTCTCGAGGAAGGTTTTAGTATATAATTTGACCAACAACCACTCTGGCGAAGCCGCGGGCATCAGCTAGTTTGTAATAATATGGGCCCAAAATATAAGTTTCATTACGTAACATAAAAATCAATTATTTTGGGAAAAAACCGCTTCTAAATGTAGCTAAGTGTGTACATATTTTTGTTGCTGACTGTACCGGTTCTTATTTTAGTGAAAGCTTCAGTGCTGAATGAAGAAGGGTATATTTCACATTAAAAAACGGTCAAACTGAACGCGATCAGTATTAAAACCGAGTTTAACAGATTTTACTTTCGTTATGCTAGGAATATTGAAAGTAAATAAAGTCATAACTTTATGGGGGCGGGTAAGTTTCAGTAATTTGTATTTGAAATGTAAAGGAAGCTCTATGAGGGTAGTTATTTACAAGGACTTATAATGGTTACATCGTTATTGATTATATTTATACAAATTGACCTTTATATTAATACAATTTAGGTAAGTATATTTTTGTAACAGTGCTACAAGAGTCTTTTGGCGGTCGAAAGATATTTAAATAATTATGAGCATTTGTGAAAATTGTTGAAAAAAAGGTGGTCGTTTGTTCCAATTTTTTGTTTTTTAAGTGCTTGAACAGCAGGGATTTACGATCGTTTATGAAAAGTCCTTCCATTTCAATACAAACGTATCTTTTAGACACAGCTATATCTACTCAGACGGATACATACATTAGAAGAATACAGACCAAAGCTTTACTTCATAAAAAGTACTATTATTTCGCTAAAAGTACGTTTAATCTTATAAAGTACTACGTAGTTATACCAACTTGAGCTCAGACGATAATTTACAAATAAACTATGTACAAGTAATCACCACGTTGAAATGGTGATTTTGGAGTATTAATCACCACTTCGCCGTGGGGATAAAGTTGACGAAACCTGCATTTAAAACTACTAGCAATGAGGAGTCAAGTGTTACACTTGATCGGGTTTGGGATATAAGCTTCGATACTAAATTTTTTAAATAATTGAAATTCTAATTAAGAACACAGAGTTGTTTATAGGTTTGTTACAAATGGGTCCTCCCGATTTGACGTCAACTGTCAAATTCTTGGCTTCGCAATGTTCAGGTGTCGTGTGACGCACTATTGTTCAATTATTGGTAATATAGAGGGTCAACGATGTAATTAACACTTTTGGTAAGGACCATTGCTTTTTGTCCTGATCTACGAGGTCAAGCACGCCTTATTTATGGAGACTGTTCCGGTCCAATTACTGAATGGCTTGCCAAAGAATACCACCCTGCAGGATGCTTCTTTTTTTACCAAAGGAACATCAGTTCTTGCTTCCATCTCCAAACTAGTGAATCCTAGTAGACGAACTCTGTTTAGTCACATAATTATTGCGAACAAGGACCCTTGTGTCATATGAGGTACTCGGAGGATCTTTGCTTTATCACTACTCCATCAAAAAAAAAAAGAAGAAAATCAATAAAACTTTGAGCGAGTTCAATCATAAACTACGTAGTAATCCCCTAGTTAGGTGCCACAATGGAGAATCTTCCTAAACGCCTTCCGGAACTCAGGGTTGAAGATCGTGTAGATCACGGGGTTGAGGAACGAGTTGATGTAGCCCAGCCACGTGGTCAGGATGAACACGGTGACCCCGGGGGAGTACGGGAGCCCGAACTTGTAGCACATGGCATCGAGGACTGAGCAGGTGAAGAATGGTGCCCAGCAGAAGAGGAAGACTCCTGGAAGAGATGAAGAATCTCGTGTTAGGTGATGTTCATTTGAAAGTTGATAATATTGTGTCTATCGACGATGATGACTAAAAATTCGAATGTAGGCGCATTTAGAAAAATAGAAATCCACCTCAACAAAATTGGGGAAAGACCTTGTAGTTTGTATTTAGAAAATAATTAAGTACTTTTTCTCAGTAGCATAAATAATTTACTACCGGTCTGTCACTGATCGTAATTTTCATGCATCGACCAGCACGTTAAATACTTTCCGATCGTTCAACGATATCGTATGTCGTACAATTGAACGACCGGAAAGCATTTAAAAAAGACTTGGCCTGACTGAGATATTGGCTGACAAATTCACTTTTCTTTTCAAAGTATTATTCTTATTCCTTTCGAGTCAAAAGTCTCTTTTTTTCAGATCAAATAGCAGCTTTTTATGTTTGTTGGTAAAAGTTAGTATAATATTTAATGTCTTTGACATTTTAGCTATCTCGGGAAAAATTGAAATTACAGTTTCCAAACTCACCTAATACAATAGCAAGTGTCTGCGTCGCCTTCTTCTCCTTCTTGGCAAAAGACTTGGCCCTCAGCTTGCCAGCTCGGTTGGCTCTGAAGATGGTGAACCTGGCCGCTGATGCTGCACTCCTGAACCTCCTTCGAGGAGTCGAGATGAGGGAGGTGGTGCTTATCCTGCTTAGCTTCTTTCTGCAGAAAAAGTGGAGAATTTTAATTGGTGTTTTTTTAAAGATAGTGTCTATGTTTATTTTCAATTTTGATCTCTTGTCTACAGGATGTAAAATGTATTTTTTGGTAAAATTTCATCATTCATTACAAGTTTTTTTTTCATAAATAACGTATAGGCAGATGTAGGTAGGAATGACAAATGTATGCCTATGCTGTTATCGTTCCAGCCAAATTGATGTATGTGGCAAATATTCAAAATGGACAGAGCATAAAACATAGTTTTTTATAGTATTCGGTTTCAATTATAAAAATGTGATTTATGAGAATTTTACAAAAGCAAAACTATTTAGTTTGCGATTCCCTGGAAATAGTTTGAAATGAGTCTTTTTTGGGGTAGCATAATGCAGTGTGGAATTGGTAGCCATTAAAAATATTGCAAAATTAATCTACTTTTTTAAATCTATTTTCTTGAAACGAAGTGACGATCAGGCGCGATTGAAATATGGCTGTCAGTTAAAATAGATCTGGTTAAATCACTCAAAAGACCCTTTAAAGGAAATGGGTCACTTCGATACTTATGGTCAATGTTCGAGCCATTCCTGGAACGTTCTGCGACCTCACGGAAATTGGATTCAAAGATGGCTACAGTACAAAATGGATGTGTCCATTATGAGCCCCTTAAGAGCATAGACGGGCTGCATTTTTCCATACAAATGTATTCCCCTATTCTCTTCCTGGATAATGCCTCTAGAGTAATCGTTTTTATTTATAAAAATCCAGGTCTATTGAAGGCATGCCCCTGTCATTTTTTTTTCAAAAAATTTATTACAAAAATAAATATGACTTACCAAAAACCTAAAAAAATACCCCGTTTTTACCTACGTAATCAGATGACTACCAAAGAAAATTGAAAAGTTTTTAAAATAAAAACAAGTAATAGGGGCATAGATCTATTCTTCCTTTAAATTTTTAAATTTTGATACCAAATATAATTTAATTGGCTTAGGTTTCGAGGAGAAAACAGGAGAATACGAAACGTCGATCGGTCAAGGTTTTTTATAGGTACAATCGTTCTGAGCTGCAGTTGTCTCTATCGCACTCACATATTGATACCGCCCGGTTGCTAGAGCGCAGCGCGACGGCAATAGTTATATATACGTATATTATACGCAGCCCGTCTATGCTCTTAAGACAGCCATTTTTTGCAGCTATTGCAAAGATGAGGATCAAGCCTTGTCAGACTTTCGGGCCTCTGACTACGCGTGACACCTGTCTAAAAAATCTACAAATGACAGCGGAAAAACGGCTGAACGTGTTTTCTGAGGCACGGAGGAAACTTGGTATAAAGGTGGACCAACACCGCCAAGCACGGCTTAATCTAAAGACCGACCCGAGCAGCTGTTATTATTTAGCTACTTCTTGCTGTCTTCTTTTTTTCTTTAGTTTCTGTTCTAGTTCATGAAATTCAATACAAGACTAATTAAAATTTTCTCTTACTTTCAATCGCACATGCTGAAAATTTCATTTGTACAATTACTTTGAAAGTAAAGAGCAAACATTTCTAGCGGTAGTACGAGTATTACAACAGTTTGTAAACACAATCTGTGCTGTAACTAAGAGTAACTTTAAGCTCCTGTTTGCACCTCCACCTGTACCCCGTAGCTACCCGAGATGAAGTTACTAAGTATTGTTCGATTTTGGCTTGCACGGGGAGCGGCAGTTTAGTCTTTGTTTTAATTTCAGATTGAAACGTATTTGTTCGTACTATAATTGTTTTGTGAAAGTCGGATTTATTTGCAGCGTTTGATTAGCCAGGCATTGTTAAAATTATCGAGGAAAGTAGGTGAAGGAAAGCATTGTACGTAAACCGACACGTCAAAAATTCGTTGTACTTTTTAGTCCAAGTCATGTGACATCCATTTTTGGAGCATACCACTTCTTATCACAGAATGGGGAGGAAGCCTATATCTGAACAGTGAGAGCGTTACAGCTGATAATGCTATTTATAGACACGGTCCTATAAATAACAAAGCTGCCTATCTTTTCATAATCCCCATTTCATCTTCAAAGACACGAAAGTGACCTATTCTTTACTGAGAATTACCAAAACAGGCGTATCTAAGCCTATTTTAGTACACAATTCGACGAAGATCGGATCAAAAGGTGTCAACAAGTCTGGGCAAGCCGTGAAGCCAATTTCACGAAGTTTTTGACTTAATGACTTGAACGTGACCTTTACCATCGGAACTTTAAGTTTACCTTGAATTTTAGCGGAAATTAGACTTTAACTCGATCCATCAAAGTGAACATTTGGTATTCCACCTTGTTTTGTAGTTTTAATTCATCTTCCGACGATGTAGTGGAAGCGGCAAAGTTTTATGACAACGTCAAAGTACTGCCGTACCAGTGAAACGTAACCGAATCATAATCATAATTTCAGCCGAAAGACAGTCACTGCTGGACAAAGGCCTCCAAGCAAGGGTGGCCACATTGACCGGTCCTGTGCGTTAGGTCATCGGTCCACCTAGTGGGAGGCGTTCGTCTTTCGGCCATGTTCCGGTTCGCGATCGCTACTCCAGAGCTTTTCGGCCCCATCGACCATCCCTTCTGCGAGCAATATGCTTATAAGGTTTTTTAATTATTCTTTAAGGTGCACCTCTGCCTCTTCTTCTGTGATGTTACGTTATGTTTTAAATAATACCTAAATACTATGCAAATAAAGCATTATATATTCTTAATCTATTCTAAACAATTTCTTACCATGAATACACAAAAGGAAGTTTATCTCCAATACCGATATAAACTGTCGCGCAACATAATAGCTTTACCGTATCCAGGTTATAAACGACTAATGCCTGGGATACACGAGGCCAGTTTTTCAAGCCAGGATAGCAAGTTAATGTCAGTTGGTAAGCTAGTACTTCTAGCTTCGTGTCGACAAACCTAGCTTTATTTCTAGCATGTTCCAAGCCAGGACAGTTTAGTAGAGAATTAGCTTGTTGTCCTGGGCCCCGAGTCTGCTATTCAATAGTGTCAAAATGGTCAATCATTGATCTCATAATTGTTGATTTTGACAACACCAAACCTTTACTACCGGACTCGATACTATTCGATAGCCACATTATGTTATTGTTATGGCTTATGGCTATTCATTTGGGAATGTAAGTAGGTATATTATTTTTCCTGTACGTTTTTGATCTTTACAGAAGACATAAAAGAGGACTGCCTTGTTGGTCTAGTTGTCGACAACAGCTGTGCGACAACAACAACGACAACTGTGGGTTTTGATTTCCAGGTGCCCTAATATGACGTCTTAAAACAGTCCTAACATATTCTTAATCCAGTGTGGACAAGAGATGGCGCTAGACACCCAGTATAGTTCCGTCACGTTTAAGACGTCATAGTAGGGCCCCTGGTCGGGTAAATTGTTATAAGGTTTATTCATCAGTAGTTTATCAGTAGCAGACACGGAGTCTGGATTTGTGCCTGGTTGATTGCAATAGGCTCACCCCGATGGACCTCCACTATACAATTAACTCAAACATTGGCGAAATGTGGGTCTATTAATGGCTACAAATTACGAATTCGAAATTATCTCAACAAATCTACCTACAGCTACGTAACTTCACTACATAATCCGACTTGGAACCTCATTTATATCAGTACCAACTGTTACAGGACTTTCTACTATCTCCTTATTCCCTTTAAGCAGGTAGTAAAGGAGGCTCTAAGTAAATCTACTTAGTCTTCATGTATATTCACAGTCGATCCAATACGGCTGTATCGGATCGGCTGTTAAGCCTGACCTGACCCTTCGCTGGATATTACATAATAAAGATATGTCTTAAGATCCTGTAGGAGGGTTTATTAAATATGGAGCTATAAATGTAATGCGTATCTGGAATAGGGAAGTTGACAAAAATATCGAAATAGTCCGATAGAAGTGGTGGTGGTGGTCATTTCGTGCAATTATAACATGAGCCCGAATGAAAGAAATAGGTCCACAATTACGTATAATTTTGAACGAATTTTCTCGTTGAGGAGTTGTACCTTCCATCATCGGCGCATGAGATTATGATTATATCAGACGTAAATAGATGAATAGCTTCAGAAAACGTAACAAGTGCCTATACAATTTGAGGGTTGCCCTCGATTTCCCTGGGATCCCATCATCAGATCCTGACTTGGAGACAATGGGTCCACCTCGAGAGTTTAAAAAAAAAAAAAAAAAAAAACTTATTTATTTGACAAAGTAAAGATAACAACATAAGTAGTACAATTATTCGTAACCTGGGTATCCTAGAGCAGTACATGTACTTACAATTTTGTAATTTCGTACTTTTCGGTACTTACAATGGTTGATAGTTGTTATCACAGAACTGATTCACCCTGTTCCCCGTACTAGTAAATAAATACTGTATTACGGTGGAACACCCCGTACCCCCCCCCCCCCCGTCCCGTGGTGGTGGATACTCTTTCGAATACAAAAAATATAATGTTGGAAATCGGTAAATTAATAACGGAGATATCCGGATTCAAACATACAAAAAAACCATACACACATATTGAGAACCTCCTGTTTGGAAGTCGGTTGAAAATACACTGGGTGCGATTCACTGTTTTTATTAAACTAACAAACCACTTGATATTACAATTTAACACAGGAACGTCTCTATTCTGCTACGATTAGACACTTCACACACATATTACCACGTTCACAGTCCCAGTACAAAGCCATAAAACGTATTCGTACGTCCACCTACGATCTCATCCTAACTTGCAAGCATTTTGTCTAACGTCCATGATATTTTTTTTGCTGTTATTCATACGTCCAGTCTATTAAAAAACATTAAATTTACTCTTGGATTATGACTCCAACTGGAGTCATGGACATATGAGTAAGGTACACATGTGACTCCATTTGGAGTCATTGGACAGTGAACGTGTTAAAGGCTAGTCACCTCCAAAGTAAATATCCTCTAAGTCATCTATCTCGACAACCTTCACCTTTATCATACCAGCCTTGTAAAACATATGACCCTCTTAATAACCTAGCTGGACCTAGAATGCCTTTGAGGTAACCTAGAATGCTTGTAGGGTTAAATATTCTAGCAACGTAACCCTCCCGTTAGGGTTACTTTACACGTGTTCGGGTCGGCATGAAGCGGTACTAGGACGGCGCAATTGAATATAATTACATTAAAGAGAGGCAAAATCGAGTATATAGTTATGAGTCGTCTAGTGGGCGTTCGCAGCAGCTGCTAAGCATGAGGTCTTGGGTTCGATTTTCAGGTCCGAAAAAGTGTTATTGGGTTTTTAGGAATTGCTCAGTACCTGTAGGAGTCTGAATTTGTACCCGATTGATGCCAATAAGACCACTCATTACAGGAACCTAAACATAATTGGCGAAATGTGGGTGAAGGCAGTATTAGGAACATCTCTGCCGGATCTGGTGATTACAGGTGTGATAATTATAATGTTATGTAAATGCATTCGGAAACATTTTTGGATGGATAGAATATCGCTGCGTTAAGGTACAAGTTGGTAGCCGACTGCACGCAGCAGCAGCAGACGACATGTCGTCGCTTCATGTCGTCACGGCACGTCGTCGCGTCATGTCGCTGCAGTCATGATTTCGAACCCGACTGCAAATAACTATTAGTCAATATCTTTAAACACGCTCGACGTGTCGTTGCTCCGGTGTCAGTGGCACTACTGATCTGCGGTTGGACGACACGTGCGTCTGCCGCTCGACGACGCGTCGCTAGCTTCATGTCGCTAACTACGGAGGGAATTTCATAAAAATACGTAGAAACCAGTCGTGTCGCCGCGACACGTCGTCTGCTGCTGCTGCGTGCAGTCGGCTACCAACTTGTACCTTTAGGTTAAGTTGATTGATTGTTTGGGAAAGAGGCTTATTTAGAGTTGTGTTGAGCCGACCCGAACATAATTCAGCGATGGCAAATGCCGAACGGTGTTTGCCGACCGGATTAAAAGCCAAATAAGAGAAGCAGTTGCTTCGGATTGACTATGTTGTTCAACAAATAATTCAGACTCAATTCTACCGAGGCTGAACCGAACAAGAGTGTGGTAAGCCCCTTAGTCTCTTCGTTTACTACCGTCCAGGTAAGGCCCAAAACAGGCTATTAGCATTTAAATTTGATATCAACAGGATTTAACATAACAATTGAGTGGAAGATAATTCGGTGCACCTATCGATGTAATTAAATTGGGCTAGTGATGGGCAGACGAAAATTGGCGGATATTGTTTGGAAGTCAGAGAGTAAGGATAAAAAGTACGTTTTCTAAAGGTTCCTCCAATCCGGGTGGACTAGCTGCAGATTTCGGACTTTGAGAGATATTTCAGTACATATAATATGTGAAAATCAACAGATCATTTCCTCATCAGTCCACTTGGTTTGACGGCACCTTTTAAATTAAAAAAAATAATTGCAGTGTTTGTTGCAGGCAAACCGTAGAAGCAATTTGCAAAATAATTATCGGAAACGGGTAGCGGAAACTCGGTAAAGTTTCGGATATCCGGTAGATTTGAGGTTACATCACTAGTAATTGAGAAGCGTTTATGCTCGCTTTCGTCATTTTAATAAACGTTTAATCGTTGTAAACCTAACATTTTCCTTGGGATCGACTTTCAATATTGTGTAGCAGCGCGCTACGGCGTGAATTTGGCTTTTTGAGAATTGTCCATTTTGAGAATTTGTCCTTTTGCGACTCTGTTGCCATTTTGAGAATTTGGCATTTTGCGCCTAAACCTTTGCTACGTCGTAGCATGTATTTTAGTACGATTACTTGGTCGTCCTGATTTTGAACCGTTTTTTTATGAAGAAGCTCATCTTCCGTTTTGATACATTTTCAAACTCAAAGCATATATTTTAATTAGACCTTTACACTTGCATTCATGAATGTACGAAAAACAAAGAGAGCGAAACTACAGCCACAGTCAATACATTAGTTGCCATTTTTAAAGTGTTTATCGTAAATCTATATGGGCAAGAAAGTTGCTAAATCTTGTTTACATGTCATTCTAGTTGAGATAATATAATTATGTGAGAACAAGCTGCAATATTTTTTGGGCAAAGAATCAGCATTGCCATCCAACGTGTTCCCACGTTGGATGGCAATGCTGCCAGTCTTCTGGGCACTTTTCCTGTTGACAGCGGTGTGGACGAATTTTTTGACGCCCTGTATTTCTACCCTTTTTGATACTTGTATATATATTAATATATTATGTGAGAACGATGTAGAAAGATGTTTAAGAGCGTCGTGAGTCAAAAGATTTAATAAACCATACAAAAATAAATATTTTTTTTCGAAACCACTACTTGGGAGTTTTTCTGAGGACCTCTGGACCTTCAATAGTTTTTACAGAGACTGAATGCAGTAATTATCATCAAAATCTTGCCATTCCAATTCCCAAAGATATCGGTTTTTATGTCGTAACAAAAAGTGAAAGTAACACAAATTGGTTATGTATGAGTTCATGAAAGACAAAGTTTCCGTCTTTTTAACGAGATTAAGAACCAAGTGGGAACTCATAGGGTTTCCTTTATAAGTGGGTTTAACTTTTAAGGGTACAATTTGGCTCAATGGCTGTATCATTTAAAATGTATAATGCAGGAGTTAGGTGGCTCAAGGGGATGTTCCGAATTATAGATTAATATTAGGGATATAAACGTGAAGGAAATGGGGTAGGAGGAAGAGGTTTAATAACATAAATCTGATTTATTTGGAAAGGGAGAGGGTAGAGCTCGCCTCTGTTTTTCTTGAAATACTATAAATCTTGGAACCCTATTGATATATTTGTGTCTAAATATTTCAAAGTAGCTGTTTGTCCCACGAATAATGTATCTTTCTATCAGTGAAAAAAATGTTAAGAATTAAATCATTAGATTAGGAGATTACCCCCCCCCCCCATCCCGTCGGGGCTGTGGTTTGTCGAAAGGTTAACATGGGTTTCGACACGGTTGGCGTAGTGGCTATGCGATTGGACTGCTGCGTTACGTGTCGCGGGTTCGATCCCCGCACGGAACAAGTATTTGTATGACCTACAGATAGTTGTTTCGGGTTTGGGCGTGTTTGTGTGTGTGAGTTTCAATGTTTGTAAACGCGCCCACGATGCAGGAGAAATTCCTAGTGTGGGGCAAAGTTTAAAAAAATAAAAATAAAATGGGTTTGGTTTTTAGTCAGTAGAAGTCTGACATCGCTCTGCCCAAGAGTGGGGGGGGGGGGGGGTTATTCGATGATTTTCCACCCACGAAAAAAAAAAGGAGATTACCCCCTACATAAAACTTAGTTTAAAAAAATATTTGGTAAGTTTTAACGCCAAGTATAGTGCTGTTGTATTCATGATAGTATCGATAGCATTTTGTTATTGTAACCACAAAATTTATACCGATTTTCCCTAATACTAAGCGACGAACTGCCAAAAAAATTAATAAATATAATAACAACGTTGAAATTCAAACACAAGCCAAGTCTAGTGCTGCAAATTAACAATCACCCTTTAATTTGTCATCATCATCATCATCATCAGCCTATAATGTTCCCACTGCCCAGACTCAGGTCTCCTCTCTAGGAGAGGGATGGGCTATAATCCATCACGCCGCGCCGGCCCAGTGCGGGTTGCATTTGTACTTTCATATAATTACTATAAGGTGAAGACGAGAATAAAGGGTCCCAAATACCATCAAAGTTACATCATCAATTATATTTGACAAGCATCTTCAAGCTCATATATGGCGTGAAGGGTAAACAGATATAATAGGATGTCGTTCATCAACACGACGGCGACGTCAACCGAGCGTAATGTAATGTGGAAATTATACGAAAAATGTATGAGACTTCCGGTACAGTAGGCAAAAAAGGTACGTTGACAAATTAAATACAGAAGAGATAGTCACGTTCGTCTATGTTAAATAGCAAATTCTGATTTGTATTATCAAGACGATTAATAAAAATATCGAATGTTCTACTAATATTGTAAACGTGAACGAATGTATGTATGTTTGTTACTCTTTCACGCAAAAACTACTCAATGGATTTGGATAAAATTTGGTACACAGATAGTTTATAACACATAGGATAGTTTTATCCCGATATTATCTTCCCGTGGGATAATTTTCGAGTTGTAGCGGGCGAAGCCGCTGGCAACACCTAGTAATAAATATGTGTATCTTGTTCGTCTAGTGGTCATAATCGCGACTGCTGAGCTGGAGGTCCTGGGTTCAAAATAGGGTAGTTGACAAAAAAAAAGTAATTAGTCCGTCAGATAGACAGAAATAAAGTCGACGTTTCTTATGAAATAAGCAGTACCTTTGTGCTCTTCTATTCTTTTTATGTATTTTCCTTTTTTTGTATTTTGTGTGTACATAAATAAATAAATAATAAATAGATTTTCAAAAAATATCGGACACGTATTTTTTCTTTTTTCTCGTAAACAAAAAATAAAGACGATATAGCTAGTGCTTCGAAAAGTCGTGAAACGTCACAGGTTTGTCCATTTTTACCAGACTATGACGTCAAAAGCCCCCTCTCCATGGTCTTTGACAAGCTTTATTTTCGTAAATTTTTATTAATTTGGTAAAACAAAAAACACGTATCCAATATTTTTCGATAATCTAACTGACGGACTAAACAGAATCATATTTTTTTTAGTCAGTCAACTACCCTATTGCCTGGTCGCGATAATGGTTACTGGATATTTCCATGGGGAATTTCTCAGTCACGGAGTCTGGATTCGTGCTATGTGATGTGATTGTTTGTGTAGATTGATTGCCACAGAATCACCCCCTAAGACATGGGACATAAACAAAACTGGTGGAATGTGGGTGTCATCATCATCATCAGCCTATTAATGTTCCCACTGCAGGGACTCAGGCCTCCTCTCTTTGAGAGGGAATGGGCTATAATCTACCACGCGGGCCCAGTGCGGATTGGTAGATGTCACATGTCTTCGAATTTTTTGGTTCTAAGACATGCCGGTTTCCTCACGATGTTTTCCTTCACCGTTTTGAGAGCAGTGGTGATGATATAAATTACACAAAGTAATGTGCCTACCTGGGTTCGAACCCACGACCTACTGTTCGTAAGTCGGGGCTGCCACCACTGGGCCACCGCTGCTCTATGTGGGTGTACTATTAGGTAATGGCTCTGTCTAATCTTTCCCGGATTACAAGTCTGATATTTTGCCCATAATCGGCGCCAGTCGGCAGTTGTTTTGAAGTCCCATATACGTAACTTATTTGCGCCCAAAGATGGTTAAAATTAGTGCTAAAATATGATAGTTTCGACGCTCATAACTTCCAAACCAATATTTTTTTCCAATTCTGCTTCCATAGAGGCCTAGATAATGACAAGACCAGTTGATAAAATATTTAATTTTGAACCTACACCGTCAACCAGAGGAGTAATCACCATACTACGTTTGTATGCAAGAATGACTGGCTTGTGCAACCTTAACCAAAGATAAGGGGAAACCTGTAGCGTCAAATGAAAACACAATTAAACTAACTCCTGACTTCAAATATACTTTACAAATATAGTGTACAAAATAATTATTAAAATTTTCGTTTTGTACCAAAGTTACTTTTTCTTTATATTGCCGACTGTACCATTTATCACCACTACCACTGTGCCTCTTTCTCGTCTTTTTTAGGTCTTTGTTGGTTTTTAATTAACTGGTCTGTCAAATATCACCCCGCTTCTACAACCCTTCACCCTCTTGGGGGTGTTTTAATAAATCATACTTTAGTAGCCTGGTTGGTTTGTTTTGTAAAAATAGCTCAGCTTTTTATGGTACTGGCTTAGTTGTTTCGGTTTACTTGAGGTCGTCAAAAAACTGTAATATTATATGATTCATGTTTGTCTTTTGTTAATTCTATTGTATAGTTTTGAAAGGGATGTTTCCTGACTTAAAAACATATGAGTCTGTTTAGTCCGTCAGTTAGATTATCGAAAACTATTGGATACTCCTAGGTACATGTTTTTTGTTTTATCAAATTGACGAAGATTCAACGTGACTTCACTACGTCACTACGTGGTAAAAAATGTGGTGCGATGTGACGTCACACGAGTTTTCGAAGCACTGTATCGTCTTCATTTTTTGTTTACGTGAAAAAAGAATTAATATGTGTCCAATATTTTTTGGAAATCTATCTGACGGACTAATCAATTTTTTTGGACAACTACCCTATTGTTTTGGGTGCCAGGCACCGATTCTTGGCAAAACATGGTGCTGTAACATTTCAAGTAATGTCACATAACATTGGACCCAAAACACTGCCCGTATCAAATGAATAAGTGCCTTGATGAGCTTGCAGGAAGGTCAAGGTGTTATTGGGTATATCCGTCAGGAATCGTAGGAGCACGTCTTCAGTATTTATACCCGATTGATAGGAATAATTTCACCCTTTTTACATGGGATTTCGACTAAGATAAATATATGACCAACAAATCAGGGATTACAAGCTTCAATTTATGTAAAAATGCTCAGAAATGACCACACACAGTTATTAGTTACGTCGGCTTAAGCTTAACAAACATTTGCTAGTAATTTATCACGTTTGTGATGTCTGCCCTGGCGGCTATTTCCAGAACCTGTCTGATGTTATCACGGCTTATAAATGCAAGCTCTGGCTTTATGCAGATTTTTTTCAAAGTTAATTGTATGTGTCAGCTGAAGGGTAAAAGGGTATTAGTTTGTAGGTAAGCATTAAACTGCTTTATTAGTACCTAACTAGCTGATGCCTGCGGCTTCGCCGGTCGTTGTCGGTCAAATTATTTATTAAAACCTTCCTCGAGAACCATTCTACCCATTGGTGAAAACAGCTTGAAAATTGGTGAAGTATTTTTAGTTTATCGCGAACAGACAGATGAGACAGACGTGGTGGAGGACTTTGTTTTATAATATTGTAGTGGTAAAACCCTTATTATACGAGACATAAACATGACTAGCGTAATATGGGTGTACTAATGAGTACACCTCTACCTAACCCTTCGGGGATTACAGGCGTCATGTTATCTAGATAAATAAAAAGAGAAGTCCTGACTTACTGACTGACTTATCAACGCCCAGCCCAAATCCTTGGACCTAGAAAGCTGAAATTTTGCACAGAGGTTCCCTTTATAATGTAGACAAGGAATAAGAAAGGATTTTACGAAATTCAACCCCTAAGGGAGTTAAATAGGGGATGAAACTTTGTATGGAAAATCGTCATGTTTGTAGTTAAACCGACATCCACGAGGGCGAAGCCGTGGGCAGAAGCTAGTATTAGAGTTTGTACTGAGAGACTTTCGGTCTACTGACTATCTGTAACAATAGTCATAGATCTAAAAATGATAGCCAGGATCAACGGCTTAGCGTGTTTTACTATGCAAGGAGAAATATCGGTACGTAATGCATGGAGAGCAGCGGTGGCCCAGTGGTGGCGGCCATGACTGACGAACAGTAAGTCGTGAGTCCAAACCCAGGCAGGCGCAATTCTTTGTGCGTAATTCTTTGTGTAATTTATTTCATCACCATTGCTCTCTAAAACGGTGAAGGAAAACATCGTGAGGAAACGATGTAAATGTACTAGAACTAAAAAATTCGAAGACTTGTGATATCTACCAATCCGTACTGGGCCCGCGTGGTAGGTTATACTCGTAGCCCATTCGCTCTCAAAGAACGGAGGCCTGTCTCCCTGCAGTGGGATATTAACAGGCTGATTATGATGATGAATGTTTGGTCACCCATTCAAGCACCAACCTAGGCAAGCGTGGCTTAACCTCAACAAGATCATTTCGAGCGACTGTTACTATTTAGAAATTAGTATTATACAAATTTTAGCCTCTTAGCTATCTAAACCGGTCAGAGTTAAAATGAACTAAATGATGCTAGATATGAATCAGGTCACCCAGCTGCGCCCGCAGCGCCTAATGAGAATAAGATGGGATGTAATAATGATAAATCTTTATTTGGATGAAGCGAAATGTACGCGGTTGTGTAGCTTCAGAGATTTGAGTAGGATATTGTTTATTTGTATGTCAGAGGGATTTGTGTCTGTTTTGACGTGACAAGTTTATGAAAACGATGTTTATTTTGGAAATAGGTTTTTACAAACAATTTTACACGTAATTTTTTAGAGTTCTGCAGTTAACAAGGAATCCTTTTTTTTGGAGTCTGCGAAATCATCAAGTGACTAATCCCTTTGTCTCGATGCCGCGTTATCTCTTTCAAATAACCCGGCTAAGCTCGGTTATTTAGTTTCGGTTTCCATGAAAGGAAACTCTCTCAAATACTACAAAATGTTTACTTACTTTAACTCAGGTTTAGGCTTTATAGGCACCTCAGTGCCATCTTCTGTCTTTTTCTCCTCCTTAGTGGTGGGGGAGGCTGGTGGTGTGTGCTCCTTATCTGCCTCCATGTTGGAAGGGGCGTACCCCGAGTCGTTGTTGGTATTGGGGTCCATCATCGGGATTGGAGACGCTAGGTTCGCCATTATGCTGTGGAAAAGAGAGTGGGTTAGCAGTTTTTGTAATTATCATCGCCTGCCAAGTCTTTTGCCGTCTATGTTAGGTCGGCTTCCAGTCTGATTGGGTGCAGCTAAATTTAGCATGGCGCGATTACCTTTCTGACCTCCACAACACAGGGACTAATACGGGGGTAATACGATACTGCTTAAAAGAAAGGCGATTTTTTTTTGGCACAGAACAGGCCACAAAACACAATAAAAGGAATAAATAAAAAAAAAACTTAAATCTAAACAATAAAAGATACTATCGGGTATCTCATGGCTGCGCCAAGTAGGCCCAAATAGACTTGGTTAACCTACGGCCCGGACTCTTGCTTTTTTCGTACTATCGAATTATATGATTTATTTTGCTCTTACAATAACCCTCATCAGTGGAGCCAAACAACTCAATTATTGTGTCAGTAAATATCGAAATATGCTCTCTCACTCACAGAGCACGTACTATGTTTATGAGAAAAGTTTGGAATTATTGTAGACGAAGGCCTTACGACCAACGATTTGACGACCTGAAGAAATCCGGATGGGTGATTGGGTACATGACATAAGTATAATGTTATACTTAGACGAGTTTAAAACGCTGATTTACCTCAACTCTAAACTTCTCAGAAGACTGATAGGAAGATTTGCGTTCTAGTGCAGCTTTAAGGACCACAATTCCTTTAAACTATAGACCACAATTTAATTAGGGCGTAACTTTCCACCTGTTGTTTCCATAATCCTCCACCATGGTCCAGTGTAGGTTGTGTCTTGGAATTTTTGGACTAAAATTTCATACAATACATTTTCACTCGAAAATGTTTGGTTATTCAAAAGGTTTAGACCAAATAATAAGTACCTAGGTTCTACGTTCATTAGTGAGAGTGAAGTCCTATTAAGGAGGTAGGAGGTAGGGGTTGAATTTCGAAAAATCCTTTCTTATTCCTTGTCTACATTATAAAGGGAACCTCTGTGCAAAATTTCAGCTTTCTAGGTCCAAGGGTTTGGGCTGGGCGTTGATGAGTCAGTCAGTCAATCAGTCAGTCAGTCAGTCAGGACTTCTCTTTTTATTTATATAGATTATTACAAGATCTCCCAATAGATATCTATTTATATTATATATTACAATTTATACCTACTATTAGTTTATCTTAGAAATTACCTACTTAATGTGTTTTAATATAATTAAAATTTACAAGTGCTTCCTCTCTCCTAACTCACTTATTTTGCTGTGCCCGACAGGGTCCATGTGATCTAATTTTAAGTTTTTACCACCTAAGTACTACATGTGGAATGCAATAAAGTATTGAGTATTGAGTATTGAGCCTATTTCACGATTTACGAATAGCCACTATTTACCATTAAAATAGAACAGAATTTGGTTGAAAATACTTATTTGCCAAGTAAACGGGAGCTTAATCGTAGGTGTTGAAAGAGGCCCCAAAAGTCGATACTCATTGAGATATCTACAAGTAGTAACGAAAACAAATAATCCATTCACAATAAGGAAACCCGGTCAGAAGTCCAGTAAACACTAATCTAGTCCAGAGCGGACAAGACGGCGTCTACAAATCAAGTTAAACAAACCGGTTCAGACTAGATTTACTATCAACAGGACTGCTGAATAATAGGGTTGTTTGTTTGTCCTACTGCGGTGGGGTGGTGTAATGTTTTTTTTTTGGTGAAGTCGTTTAGAACATGGGTTGTTGAAATATTTTAAGAGTCGAGGTAATAATCCTAGGTATTTTGAGATAAGTAACGTTATTTCTAAGTCATATTTCTAAGATTATTTTCGTTACGGTCTTATGTGTTTGATTCCCTTTGCAATGCATTTATTTATTTCTGCACAAACAAAAACAAACTTAATGTCTTAGGCTCTTTATGAGTCGTAGAGATATCTCTCTACGAACCTTAAAGTGCCTAAGACATTAAGTTTAATTAAAGGATATTTTGAAATTAAATTAGGTATTGTTAGGGACAAATTAAAAAAAGACTCGAACGTCACACTCACACAGAATGTTCTCGTAAAAGCCGACATAACATTAAATACACTCGAGAGCAATGAATCCGGGTCACTTAAAGAATGTTTAACATTCTTTATGTGACCCGGATTCATTGCTCTATCTACATGGTGGCTATCTATAGCACTATCAACATGGTTTATGTATACCCACATAAATGACAGATTACAAACAAAAGCAAAACCAAATGCTGTAATTACGTAGTTCCATCTTCGAAAGTGGCCCTTTTTCAAATTTGATTTTTTTATGATATAACTTTACAATAACTAAGAAGTTTTAATACCTTCATTTAAGGAGTATTACATTGTCTATTAAATACAATTTATTGCATTAACCTATCATTTTTAGTTTCCGAGATTTTTAACATTCTTTAAGTGACCCGGATTCATTGCTCTCGAGTGTATTTGCATTTCCATAATATCCTTTCACAGATTTTTCA
Organism: Diarsia mendica; assembly: GCA_949316265.1. NCBI lineage: Eukaryota > Metazoa > Arthropoda > Insecta > Lepidoptera > Noctuidae > Diarsia > Diarsia mendica. Next base: position 2,438,930 of record OX438901.1, on the reverse strand, counting down.
ACCTCAGGTAATATCGAACATAAACATTTTTACCTTCAAGACCCTAAAACCAAATCTGTTTACCCCCTTACTGACCTTTCAGAGTTCACATACGCAAGGTCAAACGTGCCACAGAAATCAATAAAAAACATTCCCAGACTATTGACATAATAACAACCACATAAAGCCAGATTTATCCCAAAGTACACCTGTTACTTTACCAAATTGAGCTTTAAGGCCCCTAGCACACGGCGTATTTTAAACGCGCAGACGTTTTTAACACGCTTTTTATAGATTTAAACGCGCGTAAAATGCGAGAGATAGTGCCTGTGAAGCGCGTTTGTAACTCGTTTGCAGCGCGTACAAAGGGTCGGATTGTGACCGCTGAAACTGCGCGTACGAGTATACGCGCAGTGGACACGCGTTTCACGATCGCCCCGTGTGCTTAGGTTCAAACGCGCGCTCGCGTTCAAATCTCGTATACGCGCTGCACCTGTGCGTTGTCCACGCGTTTAAAATACGCCGTGTGCTAGGGGCCTAAAATAAGTAACGTAGCATTCAATATGGCGATCATTTTTCGAAACCAACGAACCGCATATTATGAGTGGTGCACCCAATTTATCCCACTTCTAATCTTTTGAAGGATTTTAGATTTTCTAAGAGAATTGTGATGAAAGAAATCTCGTGAGTGCAGGTTAATTTGAGGTCTTGATAGCAGGTTATTGAGTTGTTAAAGGGTAAGATCAGTCAATAAAATAAATGTTGGAGAAATTGAGAAAGGTCATTTTGTAGAAAAGGTCAAGTTACGATATCGTTACTTTTAAAAGCAACGCGATTTTATGTGTCTATTTTTGTAAATGGTAAGTACGATATAATTACGAAAAAATCAAATTCTTGTCTTCTTCTTTTTTCAACTGTTTCTTCAAACAAAATATAATGTTAGATATCAATGTTATTTCAGATAAGGGGGGTTGTTCTCCAGTTGACCGTTGTTTCTGGTGCATGCTTTAAGCTATTAGTCAAGTGTGAGTTGTCCATAAAAATGAATAATAAAACCAAACGGTTCCGAAATAATTTTCCTGTAGCTTTCATGGATTCGAATTATACACGAAGTAGAAGAAGATAATATGCTGTACCGATCCCTAATGAATTGGGAACGGCAAGAGAATAATGACTCATACTCATAATACTCACAGTCCAGTCTCCTCCACCACAGCAGCCAGCATGAACCTGGCAGACCTGGAGTTGACCAGCTCCTCAGCATACGCTCCCATCTCCGTCCGCCCGAAGCTGTAAGAACTGTACCTTAAAGTTTCAGTCTTACATGAATTACAACTACATCAACTTATGGCTAGCACAAAAAGCTTGGTCGCACGACCGGCTGCAGTCCACCAAGTTTTGTTAAAGGTAATGGTCGCTCATGCCACAGTTCGTTGTTTAGGCTCTGATTTGAGTTTCACGTACAGCCACTCACGCGGTTTTGAAGGCTTCTATTCGGAACCAGGCTAAGAGACACAAAAAAGGAAGATTAATGTACTCACGGGATACTGGGAGCCAGGAGATCACCACACTGTTCACGATCAGTCGTATTTTCACGGTATTTTTGAGTTATAGTCTTCGCGGAGAAGATGGGCTGGCCAGCCGCTCGTTTATTGAGTTCGAACTGACGTTTTTGTTTTCTTCCGTCAGAGGGCGCGAGCGATCCGACGATAATTATGATGTTTGGATACGCCACGTTTGAATGTCGCGTGTGGCGGCAGATTTAAATTAGGAATACAAGGAAGGAATGAGGATTAACTGGGAAAGCATCCCAAAGCCTGTTCATATCCCCCCATTTGAAATCAACCGGTGATTTCAGAAGATAAGATAGATGAAGTTCGAGACTTACGGCCTATGCAGATTCATTTGTCATCATGCTGATAAGACTCTAAGATTAAAGCTAAGCTGATAAGAACAAAATAAGTTTAAATGTAATATATAAGTTTGATATATACATATACTAGATACTTGAAAAATGGTTAAGTGTTTTATGTGCGTTAAATAAAATTATAAGTATGAAAATATATGCAGATAAGTTAATTATTTTGCTCAATTGGAAGAGGACAAATTTTGACAGCAGGTCTTACTAGTAAGCCTTTAGATGTTTTGACTGTCACAACACGAGTAATGTCATCTTTACCCGGATGGAGCTGTACAACGCGGCCCAACCTCCATTCGTTGGCAGGTAAGTTGGGTTCATAAATGGTAACAAGATCGTTCAGTCTTGGCTGATGGTTGCCGTGTTTGAACCATTTCATTCGCTGTTGCAAGGTATGCAAATAATCCCTTTGCCAAGTGCGCCAAAAGCTTTGTGAGAGGCGCTGTAATAGCTGCCAACGAGTACGTAAGGTCTCGTTTTCCGCATACCTTGGTTCAGGAAGAGATACTAAAGGTCGAGAAGGTGGAAGATCACCTTGTAAAGGTTGAAGTGGAATAGGTTTGACTTTAAAACAGGTCACGCATTTAGATAACCGTGATCTGATAAGATTTCTAACGCCGAGTATCCAAAATCGACGCATAATTAAAGATTGGAGTAGGCGAGGCCCACAGTGAAGATAAGTTTTATGATAGCGGTCAATAAGAAGAGTACTCAATCGTGAAATCTTAGGTAAGAGGTATGGATGTTTGACTTGACTTGGTAAGGACGCGTGTTTAAGGCGTCCCCCCACTCGCAAGATTCCGCGAGTGTCAAGAAAAGGAGAGATTTTAGATAAGTGTTTGGGTAAAGGTTTATTGGATGATAGTAAAGATATGACATCATTAAAACTTTGATGTTGAACATATTTTGTTAAATGATCTAAAGATTGGTTTAATTCAGTGGCTGTCAGATAAGGTAATAAGTTACGCTCAGAACGTTTAGCTTTTGCGTTGTTGATGAAACGGTATATCCATGCAACCACTCTTTCCACTTGAGAAAGAGAGGAGTGGCGTTCCATGATGGAAGTAAGCAATTCAGCTTCACGTGTCACACCAGTATGACACGCGCGTGATGGGGGCTTAAGTTCTGGTAAGCTATCGGACATTGCAACTGCTGAAACAGGCCAGTTGCAGTGTTCGTTGGACAGCCACTGAGGACCAGACCACCAGAATTGAGATGAAGATAAAGATAGGCATGATAATCCACGACTACAGATGTCGGCTGGGTTGTCATGGGTGGACACATGTCGCCACTCAGCTGACACAGGACTGTCATTAATTAGGACTACTCTGTGGGCAACGAAAGTTTTAAGCTTGTGTGGCTCAGTGTTCAACCACGAAAACACAGTCGAGCTGTCTGTGAACAAGATAGATTTATTTAAGATGATTTTTGAACTAAGCAAAGAATGAATGCGATTTATTACTTTGGACAGTAATACAGCACTGCAAAGCTCTAAGCGGTTGACCGTCAACACTTTTAGAGGTGCTACTTTGGACTTAGCAATCAAAAGATAAACTTGTACGTCGTGAGAGGTAACGACACGAAGATATACACAACATCCATATGCTTTAGTGGATCCATCACAAAATCCGATGAGTTGAAATTCCTTAGACTGAGAAGGTATAATCCTACGTGGGATTTCTATTAGTTTTAAGTTATGAAGATCCGCTATAAAGCTTTGCCATTCTATAGCTATGTCTCTGGGCACAGGTTCGTCCCATGAAAGATTAAGACGCCACAAGTCTTGAAGGAGCAATTTGGCTTTTAAGATAAAAGGTGTGAGCCACCCAAGAGGATCGAAAATACGTGCGATGCTAGATAAGATGGAACGCTTAGTACATTGTTTGTCCTCGATTGGGGACTGTGAGTAATTAAAGCTGTCACTCACAGGATCATATTGGACTCCTAAGATTTTTAACGTTGATTTGTCACTTTCTTCAGAGAAAAGTTTAGGTACTTGACAATGATCTGCAGGCAAAGTTTTAATAAAGGATTGTGAATTGCTACTCCATTTTCGGAGCTCAAGTTGAGCACAGCCTAATAAACTGATAAGTTGATCTTTTAGTTCTATGGCTTCGCGTACAGAGGGCGCGCCGGTCGTAATATCATCGACATATGTCTCGTGAAGGAGAGCTTCAGCTGCGCGTGGGTACGCGGCGCCATGGTCGGCTGCTAATTGATGGAGGGTACGGATGGCCAGATAAGGTGAGCTACTAACTCCGTAGGTGACAGTCGCAAGTTCGTACTCTTTTACTGGATCACTAGGAGATTCTCGCCATAGTATGTGTTGAAAGTTCCGATCCTCCGGTCTAATTAAGATTCCTCTATACATCTTTGAGATGTCACAAGTTAAAACTACTGTGTGTAATCTGAAAACGGTTATGATATCTACAATATCCACTTGAAGCTTAGGGCCAGTGAATACAATATTGTTTAAAGATAGACCGTTAGTAGTTTTAGAACTAGCATCGAAAACTACTCTCAATTTAGTCGTCGTGCTCTCTGGGCGAACAACGCAACTGTGAGGGATAAGATAACGATTGAGAGTAGGTACCGTTGGGTTAGGTACTGGATACATATGATTTAAATTCTCGTACTCGCGCATAAAATTAACATAATCGGATTTAAGTTCAGTCTGACGATTAAGTCTCTTTTCTAGATAAGTAAAACGCGACAAGGTACTATTGTAGGATTCACCTAGAGAACGATCGCCATCCTTTAAGAGGATTGGTACGACGTATCGTCCGTTAGGTTCGCGATAGGTTATTTCAGTGTACATGCGTTCACAGGTATCATTCTCGGGTACGGTGATAACAGCGCGCGGTGGTTCTTCCACTTCCCAGAACTTTTGAATTTGTTCGTCTAATTTAAATGTGGTGGCCACTAAAGAGCACGCAGTGTTTAAAGGTGCAGAATTAGAGTTTACTGCCCCTGATAGAATCCACCCGAAAACGCTATGCAGAGCGGTAGGTAAACCGGGCCCCAGATTGATGCGTTGACCGTCATAGATTTCATGGAATAGTTCCGCCCCAATTAATAAGTCGATTTTGGCGGGAACATCGTAGTCGCGATCGGCTAACACTAGATGGTTGCAACGTTCTCGAACGACTGATGGTACCTTCACGCTAGGTATTAGAGCAGTGATGCTATCTAACACGACTGGCTTGATATTAAATTGTGGAGCATCACCATGTACAGGTCGTATAGTGCATTCTGTCACTCCCTTTACTTGTGTGACTGAGTTTTGTCCTAGTCCGGCTATATTAAGATTACAGCGGCGGAGTTTTAACCCGAGTATTCGCGCGCACGCAGCGGTGATAAAACAATCCTGCGCCCCACTGTCTACGAGTGCACGCACGGTATATTGAGTGCCGGCGGCGGTGTTGAACACGCGCGCCTGACACGTCCCTAGTAAAACCATGTCGCGGTTGGGAACGGCAGCGTGAGAATGTGCTGTAACGTTCGCTCCAGTGGTCGCGCTGGCGCTGGATGGCGCTGGGTCAATATGCAATAGGGTATGATGACGTAATCCACACACCGTACAAGACATTTTAGATACGCATTTTTCTATGACGTGATTTGTACGCAAACAATTTGTACACATATTGTTTTTACGTTGTACTAACGCGAGTCTAGCACGAGAATCTAAGGTTTGAAAGGTAGGGCACCGATAAATCAAGTGCGGCTCACTGCAATGAGCACAAGCCACATTGGCAGGTGGATTAGATTTTGCGAGATAAGATGAGCGTTTTGAACCGCTGCTATTTTGCCTACTGGTCGCAGGCGAAGGTTTTTTCCCTTCGAGGTTACGAGGGTTAGGATTGTTATTAGATTTAGAAGATAAATGACTAGTTTCTAAGATTTTAACATAATCTTGAAGAAACTTTAACAATTCACAAAAAGTAGGTATTTGTGAAATGTTTTTCTGAGATTCGAAACGATTACGCGTGTCCGAGTCCAGCGCACGTGAAGTTAAACAAAATAAGATAAAATCACCTAAATTTTCGATTTTTAAAGCTTGGAGTGCATGGTATGCCTCATAAATTACGTTTGATAAAGTTTGTAAATCTTGGAAGTTACCCGATTTCAACACTGGTTGGTTAAAGAATTTATCTAAATATGTTAAAGCAATAATACGCTTGTTTTGATAACGCTCGATCAAACTATTAAAAACTACTTCGTAATTATCAGCGGTCATCGGAACCCCTTTGACAATAGACAAAGCCGGGCCTTGTAAACAAGACGCTAAGTAATGAAATTTTTCTATTTGCGAAATCGAATTGTTATCGTGAATTAAAGTTTTGTAAATATCATAAAATGTTTGCCAGTTTTCTATTTTACTATCGAATTTAGGTAACTCAAGAGTAGGTAGCCTAACGTTACGCCCGTCGACGTTTTCGCTCTTAACAGCGACTTGTAAGTCAGCTGCTGCACCGATTACGGCATAGTACAAATCATCAAACGAACTCAAAGACTTTTGACACACTTTTGCATCAGGTTTTATGGCTAACTCCAACGCCTGTATTTTACTACACAACGCAACAAATTCTTCGCGAATTGAATGTATCCGCGTATATCTCGCCTTGAACGACGATACCTTTGAACGATCTTGAATCATAGATTTTGATAAGTCATAAAGGATTTGGATATCACGATAGACATATTCGCGTTGAGACTGAAGAAGTTTAAGTTTACCGTCTTCCATTTTGTTTTACGTAGGTAGAATAATGCTAAGTATGAAAATACGAACCTAAGTTGAGATTTATTAGGTGTAAATCAATACCTTTAGGTGAAATAGTTATCTAGTAACGTTTGTTAGTGTATAAATACCGTGAATAGTTAAAGTTAATAAGATTGCACAATGAATTTCGTAAAATAACTACGAATTATTGTGATATAACCCGACTAAATTAAGATGACCTCTGAATCTGCATAGGTTTACCCTGCGAGTATGACAACACAATTTTGTAGGATAATACTTTTATTTTGCGAAATTCTAGGAAATCTCTGAGTTTTCTATTGAAATTGAACCAGAGAATGCCTGAAAAAACTGTAATCTACAGGTAATCGCGCTCGAAATGGACCACACATATGATTTGAGTTTCACGTACAGCCACTCACGCGGTTTTGAAGGCTTCTATTCGGAACCAGGCTAAGAGACACAAAAAAGGAAGATTAATGTACTCACGGGATACTGGGAGCCAGGAGATCACCACACTGTTCACGATCAGTCGTATTTTCACGGTATTTTTGAGTTATAGTCTTCGCGGAGAAGATGGGCTGGCCAGCCGCTCGTTTATTGAGTTCGAACTGACGTTTTTGTTTTCTTCCGTCAGAGGGCGCGAGCGATCCGACGATAATTATGATGTTTGGATACGCCACGTTTGAATGTCGCGTGTGGCGGCAGATTTAAATTAGGAATACAAGGAAGGAATGAGGATTAACTGGGAAAGCATCCCAAAGCCTGTTCAGGCTCCGTAGACATACATAGTGGCGTTACAAATAGTTACAATAGTGACATTATGAGTATTCTTTCTATCTATATAGATCGATTTATCCTCTTAGCGTGTCGATGGCAATCTAAATTGTGTCAGCCCAGTAGGGCTATTGCGGATCATGGCAATCTAAATTGTGTCAGCCCAGTAGGGCTATTGCGGATCTTTTTAACGTCAGTGGCTATCAGAAATGTCCATAGCTTGCTTTAAGTTTAGTCAGTTGGTCGTAGAGGGGCGCACTACCCCGAATGTGCCAGACGTACGTTTCAATATCGACACACGCGGAGTACATTTCCTTAGAAGTTTCAAAGTATTCCGGAGTTCAAAACTTATAACAGCGTGCGTGAAATGTTTATCGTTATGTTTACTTCCGAAAGATTTTGTAAGAAAGAAGTAGTTAAGGAATTGATATTTAAGTTCTTTGAGAATGCTTACTTCTTTGCTATTTAATGTCATGTGTGTAAAAGTTTCGGAAGTCGTTAGAACATACTAAATGTTGGTCTTTTGACACGTGGCGTTTTGAACAAAAATAAGGAGGAAAATAAGGCAATAAGAACGCAAAAATATTCGTTTCTTAGAATATTCTTTCAACGCTCGGCACGCAATGAAAGGGTAAAATTTATTGGTAATATGCTTGCCATATTATTTCTCTAGCATTTTTTTTTTCATTAGTTGGTTTCCTGTTCCACGACGCGAAAGATGATATTTATTTCCTCTTTATTTCCATCTTCTAACTGTGATGAACAATATGTGGTGATCACCAGCATCATTCTACCGAAAGACGTTCAAAGCTCTCTTAAATCTAATGAAGTCCTGTAGTAAAAGTAGACATAGGTTGTCCACTAGGCAATGGTAACCATCCCAAATACCATTCATAACGGGTTGCAATAAAGACTATTTTAGAATGTTCCCATCTTTAAAACTTTTCTCTTGGTCTACTTACTTCTCTTCGTCCTCATCTTCATTGCTCCCTGAAGCAGTATTGGTTGGTGCGTCGTTCACACACCCATCCAGCCGCTGTGTTTGCGCTACATTTTCTATTACTACTGCCGCTGTACCGCTTGATACAGCGGAACTAAGCGCTGCTGATGTCTTCTTTGCTATCCGCTGTTTTTGCGCTCTTCGTCGTATTGCCTGTTGAGAGAAATATTTGATTATAACATTGTTTTTTTTATTTTTTAAATATTACTCAAATAAGCGTTTTCAAAGTGAATTTGAGATAACCTGATTCAATTTGAAGGCTTGTGCGAGCGTCATGGCGATTTATTTCTCGATTATATATGGCAAGAGGTATAAGAGTAGAGGAACAAAAGAAACGAAGGACAGACTGTGTGAAGGATGAGCTAGGGAAAGGAGAAGGGAAGGAAGGGAAGGGGAGGGAGGGAAGGGGGGGGGAAGGGAGGTGACTGATGAGATAACGAGTAATAAATAATTATGGAAGATGAATATATGCTGTGCCGATCCCAAATAAACTGGAATACGGGCAGGAGAATCATAATGGTGATGACAAGAAATATTTTTCCTGATCATATTTGCTAAGACTAAGTATATGAATTCTATTCTGGATATACCTATATCTGTCTATATACTACTTAACTGGATCAGAGCCTAAATTCATTACCTACTACGAACCACCCTGAGAAGATCATTCCTCCCGGCAAAGCGAGCCTGAGGGTGACTTACCCTAGGAGGGTACGCCGATCACCTTAACATAATCATTTCAAAATAAATAGTTCGCTCAAAGAATAATCCGAAAGCAGGTGTAGAGTGAATGAGCTGGAACCTAAGCAATTTCTTCAGAAATGTGTTCAGGATGCTCAGAGGGTAAACATACTAAAAGTCCCCGCCTCTAGGGGGGGAGCCGGAGTGGGGGGAGGGGGTTAAAGTTCCCACTTTAGAGTTTTTCGCTAATATCTTTAAAACGGTGCGTCGTAGAGAAAAAGTGTCTTCCACGTAATGAAAGTTAATAAAATTTACTACAACTTTTGTCCCAGTCACTTTTTCGAATTCCTAACTATTTTTGAAGTACACGTTCTGGAAAAGTGAAATTTTCGACAAAAAATCGACTTATCAAACATTACCTCTTGCCTGCTACTTCAATCGTGTTTTTTTGCGGCATGCCTCCACTGCCAAGGGAAATGTCTCAACAGCATGTCTCTTGACGAAGACGATGGTGAAGATAAACACAATGGTGAAGATGGTAAAGAGTTTCTCCAGCAAGAACCATCCACTGTAGATGAGGGTGCTTTGGAAGAAGGAGCCCTGTCAGGACCTTCACGACCTAAACGGATGAAGTTATAAAATTAAAATTAAGAAAGGAATTTTTTTTCAATAGCTGTACGGCTGAACAGAATTGTATGAAATTTGATATATAGGTAAATTAGGCCCTGGATTAACATGCTGGCTATTTTTCATCCCGAAAAAACACGATTGAAGTAGCAGGCAAGAGGTAATGTTTGATAAGTCAATTTTTTGTCGAAAATTTCACTTTTCCAGAACGTGTACTTCAAAAATAGTTAGGAATTCGAAAAAGTGACTGGGACAAAAGTTGTAGTAAATTTTATTAGCTTTCATTACGTAGAAGACACTTTTTCTCTACGACGCACCGTTTTAAAAATATTAGCGAAAAACTCTAAAGTGGGAACTTTAACCCCCTCCCCCCACTCCGGCTCCCCCCCTAGAGGCGGGGACTTTTAGTATGTTTACCCTCTGAGCATCCTGAACACATTTCTGAAGAAATTGCTTAGGTTCCAGCTCATTCACTCTACACCTCCTTTGTTAAGTGGACTAAAACTACATATTCAATTCAAAGACCGACCTAAGAAAACATTGAATACAAAATACTCATAGTACAAATATTTTTCGTTCAAGAGGAAAAATAAAGAAAAACATTACTGCCAGTCAAGTTTCATCATCATAATTTACATAAATGGTATGTCATTTGACTAAGTATATAGATAGGAAATCACTATAGCCTATACCTTTTGTTTTTGTTAGTCAGTACCCTACGCTAGTGAATAATATTTTGAAACTAGCATACTCGTACTAAGTAGTTATAACTTGTCTACTTGTACAGAGCACAGAATGTCTGTTGTACGGCGACTGCACGCAGCAGCAGCAGACGACGTGTCGCGGCGACACGACTGGTTTCTACGTATTTCTATGAAATTCCCTCCGTAGTTAGCGACATGAAGCTAGCGACGCGTCGTCGAGCGGCAGACGTACGTGTCGTCCGACCGACCGCAGATCAGTAGTGCGTTGCACGTCGAGCGTATTAGAGTTATTGACTAATAGTTATTGGCAGTCGGGTTCGAAATCATGACTGCAGCGACATGACGCGACGACGTGTCGTGACGACATGAAGCGACGACACATGTCGTCTGCTGCTGATGCGTGCAGTCGGCTACCAACTTGTACCTTTAAACTTCGTGAACATCACGAAGTTTAAGTGCAATCAATCCACTCCGCCTTTTCCATCAAGTCTGACGCCGCTTTGCTGCCATCAAAGTCAAGTTTTAATAGTCATTTGTGGTCAGATAGAATAGATTAACCGTGTGAAGGATGATATGGCAAGAATGATACGCCGACTCCAAATAAACTGGGGTAAAGGAATCAGAATGACGATTGGAGTTAGATAGTCAGTCGCTTCAAGTAAAATACTGGTAATGAGTTGCATTTGTTTGAAGTCGACCCTCATCTTCATTCTTTCTACCACCTAGTCGACTAGGCGTAGTTTAAATAAGTCGACTCTAACACAGTTGGGAAAAAAAAGTAAAAAACTAAAACCCGACTACGTTTCATAATTTTTCAGCGTCGTTTAGTCGGGTTTTAGTTTTTTACTTTTTTTATTTAACAATTCTGGTGTTAATTTTTTTTTTTACTTTTGACTTTTTGTCCGCTAGATGGCGTGATTTTAAATTTGAGCAATATTTTGGAAATGTACAAGTGAGGCCCTTTCAAATGATACCAAACACGGCGTATTTATCTCCATTTTTATTT